>OU824203.1:1839612-2471912 GCA_917499995.1 Ichneumon xanthorius | reverse complement strand
CGCCTTAAAACGCCTTAAAACGCCTTAAAACGCCTTAAAACGCCTTAAAACGCCTTAAAACGCCTTAAAACGCCTTAAAACGCCTTAAAACGCCTTAAAACGCCTTAAAACGCCTTAAAACGCCTTAAAACGCCTTAAAACGCCTTAAAACGCCTTAAAACGCCTTAAAACGCCTTAAAACGCCTTAAAACGCCTTAAAACGCCTTAAAACGCCTTAAAACGCCTTAAAACGCCTTAAAACGCCTTAAAACGCCTTAAAACGCCTTAAAACGCCTTAAAACGCCTTAAAACGCCTTAAAACGCCTTAAAACGCCTTAAAACGCCTTAAAACGCCTTAAAACGCCTTAAAACGCCTTAAAACGCCTTAAAACGCCTTAAAACGCCTTAAAACGCCTTAAAACGCCTTAAAACGCCTTAAAACGCCTTAAAACGCCTTAAAACGCCTTAAAACGCCTTAAAACGCCTTAAAACGCCTTAAAACGCCTTAAAACGCCTTAAAACGCCTTAAAACGCCTTAAAACGCCTTAAAACGCCTTAAAACGCCTTAAAACGCCTTAAAACGCCTTAAAACGCCTTAAAACGCCTTAAAACGCCTTAAAACGCCTTAAAACGCCTTAAAACGCCTTAAAACGCCTTAAAACGCCTTAAAACGCCTTAAAACGCCTTAAAACGCCTTAAAACGCCTTAAAACGCCTTAAAACGCCTTAAAACGCCTTAAAACGCCTTAAAACGCCTTAAAACGCCTTAAAACGCCTTAAAACGCCTTAAAACGCCTTAAAACGCCTTAAAACGCCTTAAAACGCCTTAAAACGCCTTAAAACGCCTTAAAACGCCTTAAAACGCCTTAAAACTCCTTAAAACGCCTTAAAACGCCTTAAAACGCCTTAAAACGCCTTAAAACGCCTTAAAACGCCTTAAAACGCCTTAAAACGCCTTAAAACGCCTTAAAACGCCTTAAAACGCCTTAAAACGCCTTAAAACGCCTTAAAACGCCTTAAAACGCCTTAAAACGCCTTAAAACGCCTTAAAACGCCTTAAAACGCCTTAAAACGCCTTAAAACGCCTTAAAACGCCTTAAAACGCCTTAAAACGCCTTAAAACGCCTTAAAACGCCTTAAAACGCCTTAAAACGCCTTAAAACGCCTTAAAACGCCTTAAAACGCCATAAAACGCCTTAAAACGCCTTAAAACGCCTTAAAACGCCTTAAAACGCCTTAAAACGCCTTAAAACGCCTTAAAACGCCTTAAAACGCCTTAAAACGCCTTAAAACGCCTTAAAACGCCTTAAAACGCCTTAAAACGCCTTAAAACGCCTTAAAACGCCTTAAAACGCCTTAAAACGCCTTAAAACGCCTTAAAACGCCTTAAAACGCCTTAAAACGCCTTAAAACGCCTTAAAACGCCTTAAAACGCCTTAAAACGCCTTAAAACGCCTTAAAACGCCTTAAAACGCCTTAAAACGCCTTAAAACGCCTTAAAACGCCTTAAAACGCCTTACAACTCCTTAAAACTCCTTAAAACGCCTTAAAACGCCTTAAAACGCCTTAAGTATTTACCGTTCGTCTCGAGAAGCGTTTCTCCTCCAACCCTTTAACGGTCAGTCCGAAGAAAGCTTCCCACCGATTCCTCCTCGGCGGATCTTTATGGCGAAGTGAAATTTTTTATTGCGCTGCCGGCGAACTTCATCGGGGCTCGTTTGTGACTCGTGCTAATTTTACTTCAGCCTGTGAAGGCTCAACATTTGTTGAGTGACCGCGAGCCATAAATCCGTGCGTTCCGCAGTTTCCGTGTCATTGCACACACCTATGGATGCACATGTAGCTTAGCTGATTTTTATCGCGAAGTGACATTTTTCATTCCGCTGCTGGCGAACATCATTGGAGTTCATTTGTCATTCGTGTCAATTTTACTCTAGCGTGTAAAGGCTTAAAATTTGGTGATTTTTACTGCGAGCCATAAATCCGCGCCAAATTTCGTGCCGTTGCCACGCATTTACGGATGCATATGTAGCAAACAGCTAAAACGTTCACCAGAAGGACGAATTCGAGTCTCGCTGATGCATTTGCATCTTCCAAGTGACCAGCGCGCGGACAATACTGTGCAAACACTCGCGTTTACGCGTGTGCGTGACCGATCCAGGGATTCAGCTTCGCCGCCGCAGGCTCGGGCATCGCCGACCGCGTTTGGTCTTTCAAGCATTGCCTGTAATTAAACATGACGTCCCGACATTCCCCACAGATTTATATACTAATTACACTAATTAATTTATCCGGTCGCGCGCGAGTGATCGCGATCAACGGTCCGTCCAGGCTCGTCCTCGATCGTCCTTCGATGGCGCGAACTTTAGTCGCATCTATGCCAAAGCTACCGATGTTCTCTTCTTGCGACCGGCCGTGTCGAACGCGAAAGCGCGCGAACCGTTCAAGCTCTTCTCGTTCGTTACAGCACAGACTTACGATATATTCGCACGCTGTACAGTCGAAGACGAGTGCGTTTTTTTCCCACTTTACACCTCATTTGCTCCGTCGTTGGGGAAATACCTGCGACGGTGTATCTTCGCCACCATTCTTTTTTACACCAGGGTACGTCAGAGTCTTCGATCCTCCTGCGGAAAATGTTTCGAAAGCTCGAAGGTGTGTTAATTTAATGATATAAATTTTTTTTTCTTCCTAATTATAGATGATTTCCGAGTCGATGATGCTCCGCACCTTCAATAAACACATCATTTACATGAATGTACGGCAAACATGCAACTTTTGATATTCAACAACTATCCAACGTTAATGATTGTACGCGGCGTCGTTGACGACCGCGCGGAGACCGTTCGCGAAGCGCCACGGATCAATGATTGATCACCATTTCGTGCCTCTTTTCTTCGCGTCCTGTAAGTGCGTTCCAGTAACATGAGTAAAAGAAAAAATATTTAAAAGACCAGCGGAATCCTTCGCTGCAACTTACGACCGACCTGCTATTGGCTCCGTTCATTATCGACTGAGCGGGCCTGCGACGCGACGAAGAATTCATTATTCAAGGCGGTTCGTTGCAAACAGGCTGTACGCATCGACACTACTTTACAAGCGCCCATTAGGCTAGCGGATCTTTTCTGTAAAGGGTGTTGATTAATCAATAATCCATTGGGGGGTAAAAAAAAATTATCGCCGCAGCCTGCTTGACTGAACTCGCCTATGCTCGGCCCGATCGAGGATGGAGGTTGGCTGATCCCGCGACGGGAAAGGCGAGACGACCGAGGAAAAAAATAAAAGAACCGAGGAGACGACCGGATGAGAGAAGAGTTACACGACTCACGACGCTTAACACAATAACACTGGCCCGATGTTCTCGAGCCGTCGGCGCCGCCTATATGGGCCACACACTCGTTATGAACAATGAGAAGCGCTTCGTGCAGTGTCCGGATTACGTGTGAGAGGTTGAGACTGACGGTTTCGCGCTGAACACCCGGACGTTCGATCGAGATCGAGGCGGACTAAGATATAACACGGACGGACTGCCGTTCGATGGCTTGCCCTCTCGTTTCGATCGTAATAATGAAATCATTATTTATTTTCTCTAATTTATTTTTATTTTTTGCTTTCGGCTGAGTGACTCGAGAGCGAGCCTCGAGGTGCTAGACTGCTCTCATAATTTCAGAGATGAACGAGCGCTGAAAGGGAAACGGTCCGTCATTCATCCTCGAACTCATTGTATAGGGCTCGTGAGGTAAAACTGGGAAGATTGGCGCAATGGTTGCTGAAGACTCGCAGGGGAGACCGAAAGTCCGGCAGTTTCCAGCAGCAATCCAACAAGTTCAAAGAGTTATGCTGTTACAGAGAACATTTTTTATTTTTCTCTATAATGCATCTTGAGCAAACGCCTAATGCGCGAACTATAAGATGAACGAAAAGCACGTTAGGGGCTGCATCGATGCCTGAATGAAATTTCTTCTCGGCTGGTTCCCATGTTTTTAAACCGATATGTATTTCTGGGCCGCGAGAGATGTTCAGGGTGTGGCTGATACTGCGATCTTTATGTGCATGTATTATGTGGCTCGTGAGCTAGACTGCTCTCATAATTTCAGAGATGAACGAGCACTGAAAGGGAAATTGTCCGTCATTCATCCTCGTCATCCATCCTCATTGTATACATCGCCCTGAAGATAACTGCGTGAGACTAAATTTCATCAAATTATAACGACTGTGTTTTACATCGCACAAACTTCGCACGGAGAAATTCACTTAGAGAATAAAATTGTTCACTTGTAGAAGAGACTCACCAAGGATGAAATTTGATGTCATGGCGATATCTTTAGGTTAATTTGTATACGTTGCTCGGGAGTTTAAACTGACAAGATTGGCGCGTTGCTTGCTGAAAACGTGCACTTAGAAAAAGAAATTATTGACATACGCTCAAAGGTGTTATTTGGTTAGTACAACAAAAAATTCTTTTTGAATCAATCGAAGCAAATAATAATTTAAAACAATGCTTTATTTGTACCAAACAAATAAGAGCTTTGAACATATGTGACCACGGCTTTTCGTTAATCCACCCATTTTTTTTCTCAGCGTGCAGTGGAGACTGAAAGTTCGGCTTCTACCGTCAATCCAACGAGCTCCACCTGCCCAACCTAACTGTACCCACCTAACGTTGTGTCGTGTCAAGTTATAGAGAAACTTTATTATTTTTCTCGAGCAAAGTCCCAATGCGAGGACGATAAGACGTTCGGCGTTCGATGCCCGAACGAAATTTCACCTCGGCCGGTTCCCATGTTTTTAAACCGATATGTATTTCTGGGCCGCGAGAGATGTTCAGGGTGTGGCTGATACCGCGATCTTTATAGGCATGTATTATGCGGCTCGTGAGTACAGTATCTTGCCAAGGAAAGGGTCATGCTATAGATATGTATATCCAAGGAGGGCCATCGTCTCTACTGGGACGAGAAACACTAATCTGTACGTTGGCCGGACGAAATCGCGGCCGTGAAATTGCTGAGCCGTTTAAGGCTCCTGCTCGGACACGCCAGTAGACCGAACACGGAGAGCTCCCCGCGGTGGATGCGCGTTGTTCTCCGATGCGCTGCCTCGCGTTTGTTCGAGCGGCGAAGAGAGTACGGAAGGTATACACACGATACACCTATACCAGGAGGCACAAGCCTCAGGGAGCGCTGAGTCCGAGAGAGGAAGTGATTTGGAGTGAGCCGAGTCTGCCCGGCGGCCAATCGCGTAACTACTTAAACGCGCTCACACTGTAATCACATTGTTTGTCCGGTAATTGCGCGCATTAATAGATGAGAACTGGGTCTCCACGCGGTCTCTCTCTCTCTCAAAGGGAGAGAGAGGGAGCGCGAGCGACCGAGCGAACGGTACGGATAGACCGTGGCTCTTCCAACCTGACTCCACTTGCGTAATATACCAACCTGTTGCTATATACCGCGCGTGCACCGCGCAACTGCCGAGCCAACGAAATCGTGAGTGCCTCATATAGGTTACTCCGCTATTATAGTATGTACTCAATTTATCCGGTTGAAAAAAAAAAATTACACGCTTTTCTCAATTACACGGATCTTTTTTGAGATTTTTTAAAATAAATTTTAAACAACAAATTATTTATTTTTTATTTATAGTATAGAATGAGACTTTCGGAGTCCCGAAGACGCTAGGTCATGTACGGAGCGAGAAAATCATTAGGGCTGTAAAGCAAAATAAGTATGTACTCAATTTACTCGCTTACAAAAAATGTATGCGCTTCTCTCAATTACACGGATCTGACATCTGAGATTTTTTAAAATAAATTTTAAACAACAAATTATTTATTTTTTATTTATAGTATAGCATGCGACTTTTGAAGTCCTGAGCCGCTAGGTCGAGTACGGAGCTGGAAAATAATGATAACTGCAAAGCGAATAAAAAGTTCCGTGGCAAATTTCTACACGGACAGCTGTCGCGAGGAATTATTAATGCCTGAAACTTTGCTTCGGCGACCCGCACTTGATATCTGTACCAAGGTGAATTGCCTTGTAAGCGGCGCCGTAATAATGCAAAGCACGCGCGTCGTTACCTTATACATGGACTTCGAATCGATCGCCGATCGATAGTTATGTCTTTCGCGCGGGACAATCGGTGACACGATCGATGGTTCCGAGGTTCGCTTCGCGCACCGGTTGAAAAACGAGAGCGAAACAAATGTAGTGGAAACGCGCATTCCCGGGGAATTCGTGCGACTATAATGCAGCGATTTCGTAATCGCTGATCGCGATCGTTGGAGCGCGCGAGAATTGGCTTTACGGCCGCCACGGCTTTATCGTGCCTTTATCACGGCCAACACTACGACAGCCTCCTACAGGATAAGGTCTATTACTATAGTAGCCGGAAATTACCAGGGGCACCAGGTTAGACATTTCATTTCATTTTTTTTTTTTAATGCTGAGCTCCTTTTTAGATCAAAATGGTACTTAAATTCCTTTTTAGGCAAAAAATGCCAACTTCCTGTTTGTGTAACGAGCTTGCTTTTTATGACGACATAAAAATGTTTCGCTAAATTTAGTTTAACCTGCAACGTTACGTAAAATTGTTAAAAACTGGCAGCCCAATAGAGCAGCTCCAACGTTTTTTTTGCGTCCGCATAGAGGAAGCTATGTTTTCGAAAAAAAATTGGCTAAACATGCGATTTTTAGCTGGCGTCCGGACGATCGTTTAAAACGGCGATCATTCAGAAACGGTTTGAGATAGCGACTTGAAATTTTGCACACAAGTAGAGTGATGATGTCTCTTTATTCAGTGCTATTGCCATGAAGATTGAGCCTCGGTTTGAGAATTTACACGGTTTTGAAATTTTAGAAAGAAGTTTGTGGTAGCTCGAACTTGTGTAGTTTCAAATGATAATGTTGCCTTTCAATTTTATGACACGTAGACATTTTTTTGTCACTAAAAAAGGTGCAAAGTAATTTGCACATGGTTTGCTCATTGATTACAATATTGCGTCCAGCTTCCTCTATGCGAAAGCCAACAATCGATCAGCGAACTTTCTGCTAGAGAAAGCTATGCGCAAAATTGTAATAAATGAGGAAGCCATGTGTACATTTTTTTATATCTCGTCACTCATCTACATGAATTTATGGACGATACCTATATCGATGGATCCACGGATACATCCGTACGAACAGTCACACCAAAGACCGTTACGTACTCGGTGTACCGGTCACCGCGAGATGCGCGATCTCTGGACCATTCTAATATCAAGGATACTCGAGCGAGTACCTCGATCCTCATGAACGAATGGATGGATGGGACGAGCGTCGGAGGAGGCCTTCTTCTTCTTATTCACGTTCTTTTCCCCGGTGAGTTCGATCGCGCCGGCATCGTGGTGTATATAGGAGCGCGAATGCAGCCGACCCCTTAACCCGGCACGCTGAAACCCGGAGGATATCTGACTCATGACGCACGCGCTCGCGCGTCCTCCGATCCTGCATCACGGACCCGCTGCGTCAACCCGATGATCCGGGCATCGCTCGCGAGCGCTCATCCCCGTCGCTGTACATCGGGCCTGACGAGCGATAGTCTTCTCCTTCGATCGGTCCTCTCGCGAGCTGCGCACGCTCCCTCCGTCTCCGTATTGCATCGCATGAGGCACCGTCTCACCGCAACTCCGATCATCGCCGAGTTAGTCACGTACGTGTCCTAAGCCAATAATTAATAAGGGCTCTCTGTCGTCGGCACGCGAGGAATCGGCAAACACACAGCCAACGAGACACGTTCTTTGTATTCCCCCGAGACACGGATAACCATTCAACTTTCCTGCAATCGACGTCTCTATTATTCGATCCGAGTTTACCGGACGATTCGAACCGAAAGGAAAAAAATATTAAATCCAAGAAACAAAAAAATCACTACATTTTTTTTATCTCATTTATCACAGCTCGGGGAATGTTAATTTTGTGCCGGGAGTTTCACACGCTTCTGTGCTCCTATTGCGGCAAAGTATACACATATCTGTATACGCGACCGTATTTTATAGATCGCGGGTAGCAAGGAGGCCGCGCAAACAGGCCTGGCGAGCGCGTTCGTTGCGGAGCCAATTGGCTGGCTTTCCGGATTCCAGCTCGGACATGTGTGTACGTATGTTTGGACCGATCACACGATAAATCGACAGTCCCGCGCCGTTATTCCGTTTCGTACCGCGAGACGATCCCCCTATCCCGGCCCTCTCTCTCCATCGACCGGCCGATAGTCCACCCTTCCTGTTTATTATTTATATCTCATCGACCGGATAATCCTCGGGATACTCGCGTACGTACCGTCCGTATATCCCGCAAGCGAGTCCGGCACCACACGTTCTCACTTTCCATTCTTCACCGAGCCCCGAGATACCCGTGGGACGGCGACTCCGCGCATACGTACGGTAAACACGGTTATAGAGAGAAACGACGACGAAGAGGAGGAGGAGGAGGAAGAAGAAGAAGCGTCAGACATGAAAAGATGGTGAAATAAAGAGGCGCCGTATGTGTACAGAGTGCAGAGTATAGGGTCGGGCAAAAAGGCCCCTGCGCGAGTGAGGTGCGAGAAACTATACCAACACTTACACACGTAAGTGTATAATGTAATTCGAAAAGAAAAAAAAAGTACCATCGCCGGTTGGCGAAAGATAGCGTGTGCGCGGCAACCAGCCCACCGACGATCATCGGGAGGCGATAACGTTCTCGATAAACGCCTATCCCTGTAACGATACACCTTTCTACCAATTTTCACCAATTTCGTATATTAAATTAAATTACATATCTTCATTCCATTATACCTATACCGATACGTATTTGTACCTGACACTTTACCGCGATGGGCGTTAACCGATCGCCGTGTGCGCCGTGCAATAAAGCCGTACATGCGTTATTACTATTATACCCTTATATCGCATCGGTGGTGAAAAAAAAAAAAAAATATTCTGTCGACTCGATGGAAATGTTTCCGGGGAACGAGAGACCTCGTCGATTGACAATCGAGCCGTTCCTCCGTCAGCGTACACTTTCGGTCGTCGATCGACAAGTTTCACGGATCCATGAATATCCCGACGAAAGGCGAGGGAATCACAAGAAGCGTGCTCGTGCGAACGTGATGGTCGAACCCGATCGTTACAACGTGTGTACAACATACATCGATGTACATGTGTAGAGCCCAATACGATCCGGCAACACGAATGCCGGTTACGACGTCGTCATGTCCTCGTCATCGTACGGGACATGATTATTGGACGATCGAATAATAATTGTAATCATCGCGGTTCGCGCGACTCGCAACACAGCTCCGCTCTCCGAGCTCGTAATGACGACACAAGACGTACCCTATGCAACGGGAGACGCACACAGGCGCACGGAGAAGGAGCAAGAAAAAGACCGCGGGAGAAGGCAGGAGTGTTGTTGAGGATCAACGTTCCAAGTGCCAGAGGTGACACATGCCAGCTGCATCGGCGACCGAGTGCATAGTCGACGCCACTTTAATATCATCGTCTATAGTTATTCACCTCGGCGCTTTTTTTTCCTACATGCATTACACGTGAGGGAGTACATCCTCGGTTGGTTTGGAAAAATAAACGTGCACATATTCCGCGGTACACCCTCGCGCGAGCGTAATCTCTTGGCGGCTGTTCAAGGAGACCCTCGCGCACCTCCTTGCGATCTCTCCGTGCACCTTCTGGGCTCCGCTCGTCGGCGAGTCCGCCGCATCCTCGGCAGAAAACCAGCAGGAGCAGCGGCAACGGGCGTCGCGATTGCGGGATTTGCACTGGCGGCGCGGGATACGCGAGATGCAACGTCCGCGGAGAGGCCCGTTCGCGGGGGCCAAAGTGACGTTGAAGTAACGCGAGCTCAGAGAGTCCCGACTGGAATCTCGGGAGAAGACGGACGCGGGAAGGATACAACCGAGCCTGCATGGATGCCCGTTCGCTCGCTGGCCGAGAACGGGGGATATCCGAGAACGGAATCGCAACGACAGGCAAATAAGCGGGTGTAGGAGCGAAGACGAGAGTGCGATGTACTGCACATGCCAGGTGCGCCCCGGAGACGGGAGTCGGGACGGGGGAGGCGGGGATCGGGATATACCGAGCTACAGATGCATACCTAGGGTTCATATGTTGTTCCAAGTGTTTCACGATGGAAGGATGTTTGGGATCTTGTGATAGAAATTTTGGATTCTTGTATTTTTTTTTTTTTTTTTATTCATTGAAACATACTGCCGTCGCTGATCGACTCGAGTACACGATTCGGAGAGAAATTCATTTTGCAACGTCGATGGTCATCGACGAGTGTCGTCGCGTTTGATTTCATCTCTCGGTTGCATCTCGCAGCTGCTCGGCGGCTGCTGATAGCCCACGAACGCCTCGCTCGATTCCGCTCGCGCGACCCTGGGAGCTCGACGATCGGCTATCTCTCACTGGTCTCCGCCGCCGTTTGCTCGATTCTCTCCCCTTTCGATCCTTCCGATCGAAGGACATCTCGATTGACCGAGTTGGAAAAGACAATGCTCTCCTCGCGAGCCATTGATTCCAACATTGCACCGTCGAGGGGGGCGCGATGAGCGGGCCCCGATCGGGATACACTATATACATTGTACACAGATGTATATATCCCCTATATACATGTATACACACGCGAGGATCCCACAATCGCGGATAACCCCGCGGCGTAATTATCCGCTCGCGGAACGCGCGAGATCGAACGGTCGCGGGAATGAATAAATCGGTGAATCTCTATCTATTAAAAGCTAGAACTGTACCTATCGCCGGCACGTAACCTTATTCCATCCTCGATGCTGTGTAACACCATGGAACGACTCTCATCGCAGCAAGGTTATTATTGCGATTGGTTGGCGAGCAACTCCCGCGCTATCGGGACGAGCAGAAATCCCCCGCCTCGAGAATCGAGCATTGTCCTGGAAATGCCAACACTCGCGCGAAACCTATGCCTCTTTTTTTCCTGACTTATGATTGTTGAACAGTCAGCTTCACATTTTTTATATTTTTTTTCGTAGAATATCTCGAAGATCTGATCGAGCGATTAGCCACAATGGACGATGGAAAAGTGTCTTCATCTTTATTATCGATCATCCGGGCGTAAGGTCACGGTTTCTCGATTTTACGATCATCAGCGTCGATAGAAACTCCGTCTATTAGTCGGACTCGCGTCTCCGCAAGGTTATCCGCACCTTTTGTCGAGTCCTGGAAATGCCGGAGCTCAACAAAACGGATATTTCTCCTTTTCCCAGTTGATGATCGCTCAGCGTCGGCCTCGAGGCTCCCGAGGAATATTGAGACGATCGAGCCGAGTGATTGCAAGCTATAAATAGCTCATTGGAAAATTTCTTCGTTCAATTATTTATCTTCATTTTTTTTTTTTTTTGTTGCAACCCGGGTTCATGGATTCATTGAGGTTTTTGTCGATCCTTGGAAGCTTCGAGCGTTCGCATTAGCAACTCGACTTCTTTATTCGTTCGGTACATTATCATAAAGTTTCGCAGCTCGTTTCTTCTCGTCTCTTCGCTCTCGATAGGTCATGACATTCGCGTCGTTAACGCACGCCGCTTTGATTTATCGAGGCGGGAAAGAGCGCGAGATCAAATATCAGTCGGCAAAGAAAAAAAAGCATCATCTCGCATTTAAATGCCCCTGTTCTACTTCCTCCTGAAGAGATTTTTCAAAACGATGTTTTTCTTGATAGTTTTCATTCTGGACCACGTGTCAGTGATCGATAAATTTTTGTTTAATATTGCTTAAAAATCTAGAGCACTTTATATTTTTTCTACCGCGCCACGAAAATTTAAGCGTGTTTCGCGGTCAATGTCGTCGAAAAATTGTATTGACCGTCGAGGACGACACTCGAGAGAGCCCGAAAACCTCGGAGGCCGTAGAGTTGGATCGCTGTTACTAATTTCGTGATTCAAAGCCGCAATCACGCTCGCTCGGGCGCATCGGGCGTTCGCTCGACCCTGACAAATGCTACTCGTACATGCTACATACACGAAGGACAGAAGCTTCGGTGTCGTCTCACGAAATCGCCCGGGTAACGTGAGAAGCATTTCTAACCGAAGAGGATCAACTCCTCCCCCTTGAGCTCCGAATGTTTGTTCCGACGACTTCTTCTTCGTCTCAGCTCCGAGAGTTCCAAACTATTTACGACTCCGTGGAGTTACTGCTCTCCGAGAAGGCCGATATTCCATTGACTTTTCTCCAACCCGTTCCATCGACTCTCCGAGACGAATAACAATAGCGAGGATTGGTGAAAACGAAGAGGAAAGCAAGAGGACAAAAGTAACGCGCGACAAGCAACGAGCGACTCACGCGTATCAGCCTCAATGTAGCGTAGCGACGTATGCAAAGATGCTGAACGCCCGAGAGGAGGGAAGTCGGAGGGAGGGTAAGAGTGGACGAACGATAAAATCAAATTCCGCGTGTCCGAGTTAGTACACAAGTTGGTACGTGACTGACAAGAGTCGCTCGTGTGTGCTCGAGCTCCGAAAGAGCTCGGTCACTGCGAGACGCGAGATCAAAGCTGCGGATATAACAAGGTGTACTCCGTCTTCGCCATCGCCACGTTGTTCTCGTTTCTCCCCGACCAGAAGTGTTAACGCTCCTTGGTCCATTGTCGAGTCCACATTACGGTCTTCACTTTCATGATACTGCAAACGGAAGCATTACAAAACGAGAAGTCACCAGAGACGGGCACATTTAGTTAGGTTGCAGTCAACATTTTTTGAGCAATTCTGAGTTCATGGTTTCTTGATCTTTTTTTCGTAAAATCGGAAGAAACGACGAGATTGACCCGCTAGCAGTTCAGAAATGCTCTATTCGTCATAAACCGATGGATTAAAAGCCAAAGCTATGAAGTATGGCTCTTATTCTTTCCCGGGACCTCAAAAACTAGGGATAGAAAGTAAAGTGAACGTGCACAAAAAACCGTCTTTGCCATCGTCACGTTCTTCTCGCTTCTCCCCAACCGGAAACGTTCCTTGGTCCATTGTTGAGTTCACATTACGCACGTCCTCGCATTCACGTTACTGCAAACGGAAGCATTGGAGAACAAGAACGACCAGAGCCGGGCTTATCTGGTTACGTTCGATTCAGCGTTGTTTCAAAATTTGCCTAATTCATGGTTTGTGGATCTTTTTTCCGCAAATTTGAAACAAACGACAAGATAGACTTGCTCCGCCGGCAGAGAAGAAATGGTCATAAACGGATGAAGATTAGAACCGAAAGCTATGAAGCGTGGCTCTTATTGTTTGCCGAAACAGCAAAGAATCGGGATAGAGAATAAAGTGAACATGCACAAAAAAAACCGGGTACCTCCAGTTGGGTAACTATGCGCCGCGTCGGTAAACGGGGGCAAATGTTGCTCGGCAACCAACGCGTTTCCTCACAATCCTCGCGACTTGCATCCTCCGGTATAATAGGAACGCAACGACGAACGCACTTTTACTTGGAATCGCTGGCGCGGAGCCGAATAAGCGGATCGTCAAACGGGAGCGTAATCGTCGATGCGTGGAAAAAATCGCATCGAAAGCGAATCGCACGGTGCAGCAGGACGGTGGAGGTGGGCTCCGGGGTGATCGGGAGTTCAAGAGCGAAGGCCTTACCTGCTCCGGTGGAGAGCGCGTTTATACGAGCGAGAAGAGAGCGAGAACGAAGCCGCATGCCACAGGACTGCAGCAACGAGACCGATGACTGAGACGGACAGACAATAGGTCGAATGTAAATGTGGGAACGTGAGTACCATCCCGATAGTTTCTTGTCTTACACAGTCACTCTCGCCCTCATCTCGTCAATGCTGGACGAGGTGGAATGGATCTTGCAACACGAGTCGTACGAGCGGCATGAATCGTCGGTCTGATGTGGCAAGGGCGCAAAAGCGTATCTCGTACACGGCTCAGTACGCCCTTCTCACATCGGGCCATCGACGCCGATTGCTGGAACTGCTTATTCCTCTATTCCAACGAAATTTTATCGACGACTTTCGAGAACTGGACGCATTAGATATTTCGCAAGATCCCTCCAGTCGATTACGACCTCAGCGTCATAAATGTATCATATCGCGAATGCATAATTTTTCGATTACGTCGAGTGAGTTAGAAATCGAAAAAAAAACAAAAAAAAATCGTTAAAGTGGCGTAGTTCTGAGCTTGGCGCATGTTCGTGAGATAGTCGTTTGAGTGCGCGATTTTACTTATAACATAGTATCTCAGGTATATTAAGTACTTCTTCGTGAGCTCGTGGTATCTCGGTAGGATGCGAAGCTACCGATTGCCACAGCACATATAATCGCTGCTCGCGATGGCGTCGCGGAGGACTCTGTGCTCTCCGTGCTCGGTCACCGGGTTGATCGATGGTAATGGTTTTAAAAAACGACAATGCCACGCCATTCGAGGTCGATTCACGTCGTCGTAGTCGCAATAGTGCACACCGGCACGGCGAGACCAACATTAAGGATTAAACGATCGAGCATGAGCACTCGACCAGCGCCTCTCATTCATCGCTCATTCGGATCGAGAGAAAAACAACTTGTGCTGCTTCGGATAATTTCTCAAGGTAAAAAAAAAATCTGTAACACTTTCCGCGGCGACACAACGTAACGGCGATGACGGGACCACCAGACTAGACGTGGATCGGACGAGAATCAAGAGACACCTCTTGCACGCTCTTTTATTCTGGTTCATTATCGTCGCGCAACCACGAAATAATAATCGCGAGAGATCTGAACGAGCGGTCGTGACATAGCGGCGAAAGATTACGCAATTTTAATGACTGTCCCGCCGACACGGACATATGAGAATGACGCGGCTATGTAGTTGCCTAAAGGATATTAGAAGTAAGGACACGGGAGAGGTTTATCGTCATCTCTGGAGGTAATTAACCCGCGATTCCCCCCTCAATATTACGACGATGCGCGACCGAGAGGGAAACGGACACTATCGTCGGCGGCAATTAAAACGGGTCATCTGCGAGAATTTTACTGCCGACTAGCCAAGTCGGAGATTCGCCAACGATTTTTATCGATCACTTCGATCTTCGGCGGACCAGAGGCTCAGGAGCAATGCCGAAGATCTTGTATTTCGGAGACGAGAATGGAGTTGTTTTATAATCCTCCGATGTTATGCGATCCGTGGCCACAGGGAAGATTTCACCGCGTGGAACTTTTTCGCTTTTGGAGACTATAGATCAACGTCGTGACTGTAAACTGTAAGCCGTGGATCCGAGTTAGTCGGACGGATTACGAAAAAAAATGAAATAAAATGAAATTTGACCCACACCTCTATGTGCTTCACTTACGATTGGAGCTCATTAAAAAAGAAACCGATTCCAAATTCACAAGTAGGATCTCTCCCAAGTTGCCCGATACCAGCATGCCTCCTTGAAGCTCCCTATACAACGAAAAATCTGCGGAAAGGAACATGGAATAAGCGCAGTGCCCGCAAATCCATTAGATCCCTCGTTACGTGTCATTGCTGAGATATCTCGTTGGGGCCGGGCAGCGAGCGGGCTCTTCGAGAAGTGCTCTCGGTACGCGGGTCCGTCCGTGCAACGCGGGCAAACGCCGCGGCGTTTAGACTCGCGTGGAACGCAGGAACTCGCGCGAGTCGTTGCGAGAGTTTCCTCGCAGCACAATTATGCATCCGAGAAGACGGAACATTAATTTATGGCTGAAATAAGGACCCGGCGTGTGCGCGCGTGTCGGCGAGTCTGTTGGCGCGCGGGGACGAGCTCCGGCGTGGGCGAGGAAGCTCGGGGCTCTCGTTCCTTCCAGCGCACACTCGCCCATACACTAGCCTACGTTCCTATAAATATATATTTTATGTGTACATATGTATATCATACTGTACGCTCAGTCTCAGGCGCGATGCTCGCTTAAAACATTTCTCTGGTTCACCTCGTGCGTCTCCCTCAACATGGGGCATGTTCGTTATTTGTACCCACGTAAGAGGATTCACCTCTTATAATACTAGTTTGTTGCTCACACCACTGTATAGTTATATCGGCACGGTTCCGCCGCGGTGGAGGCGATTAATAACCGAGGTGTTTCGAATAAATTAAAGCATTTACCTTCTATATCCTTAGCTCGCGGGCTCGTGCGGGATCCGGTAGTGGATTCGAGTTTCTATATGCCATTATACTACCGACGCAACGTACCCCGTACACACTCGCAACGGTGGTGCAAAACTCTAGGCTATAATACTCCCACCTCTCGACGCCTCGAAGAGCCCCCACAGGCGATATTCGAGAATTCATTCGTCCTCGTCTCAACAACCTGCCGGCCTGACCAACGAGAGAACGAGCCGACGAATAATCCTTTCGCGCAACCCTAACGTATGTGTATACATATATGTATATATTTACCCAGTTATAATTCCTCATTCGAGCCAAGACCCTCGTGGAATTCATGACTGTGTTAGCCGCGTTTTACACCCTCACCGATGCTCTTTTTTCCGAGGGACGGCGATATTAATCAGAACTTTACAACGCACCGCCGAATCGTCCTTCGCGATACCAATTAACCGAGTCTTGATGTTTTTTTCTTTTCCTTCCTCATAGAGGATGCTATTTTTTTGTATATTTTTTTTTGTTACATTTCAATATCAGAGTACTTAAAACAGTCTAAAATGTCGACAAGTACGATTTTTAGCAGACGTGTGTGTGACAGCCTTGCATCGTTTAAAACGGCTATAACTCGGAAACGGCTTGAGGTAGCGAGTTGAAATTTGGTACAGTAGTAGAAATTCTGCAATAAATTTAGCGGTAAATTCTCCCCGTTTCAATTTTATGACATCAAGAAAGTTTTTTATGTTACGAAAAGAGGTGCAAAGAAATTTGCAATGCAACACGGCTTTCTCATAACAATTTTGCGCATGGTTGTCTCTTTGAGGAAGTGAAAACTATGCCCAAAATCGTAATAAATGCGGAAGCCAAGTGCAAATTATTTTTATTCATAACATCAACAAACTTTTCTGCCAATACGAGATACCGCTAAGTCGGATAGGTAAACCATTCGTAAACAACATTGCCCGTATACCATTTGCGTTCGGCACCTACCTCGCGGGAACAATGGAAGAACGAGAGGCGTTTCGATCGCTTATAACGGTTATAGTACAGGGAACGAACTCTCCCGCGGAGAGGATACCGGTAAATCGCGCGGTGCCCGCGAGTGCAGCTCGTGCCCCTACGCGGATTCGCCAACCATACGCGGGGACGTCTTATTCCCGCGGCTAAGGTCATCCCCTTACCAGACCGCGAGGGAGAGAGGGTGGAACAAAAAAAAATGGTATCGATGTATGTTCATTGTGATACGTACATGTATTTCAAAGTATACGGAACATGCATAAGGATGACACATCAGCACGCGAATTCAACCTCCCACCCTGGGACTGTTTACCTGTGAGAGAACGCGCGCGCCCGATCCTTCGAAGTTAACAGGTTCACCGCGGGGTTAACCTTGAGGATGATTAGAAAGCAAAAGGTCCCCCGTCGTTTGCACACCGGATCACGACTCGTCCTCGCTCCTGGCTGGCCTGCAACCGCTTTGCTCCCCGAGCCGGCTCGACGTCGCTATACCTATGTAGAGTAAGCGGCGTACAGTTCTCGGTCTTGCCCATCCGATTATTGACTATCCCATCGTCATTGGCCTATGAAATGCATTGGGCATGTGATTATCCCTCTCTCGCAGACCCGATCGCTGTATCGTTCAATCTTGCAGACGGAGAGTAATTTGCTTGAGTAAACAAAAAATTGCGAGAAAACATAGAGGGGTTATTCGCGATACGACGAACGCGGAGTCTGCATCAAATTTTGCACTATTTTTTTTTTTTAGCTACCAATTAAAGAGAAAACATACGGTAAGTTTTACGCAAAGTACTGATCGATAAATTATTGATGAAATTTTTGCCGCGTTCGCCAGTCCGCACCAATCAACTTTCTAGTTTGATCGTAGCCTTTCATATCGCCGAGATGGCTGATAACGTCTTTAGATGAGCTCTTTATGAAACACACATGGTAATTATATTTCTCGAAGCACTCAATTTATACGCGATGCGTTGGGTGGGTCTTGCGTGTGTATTAATACGTTTTAATTTCATGGGAACGGGTGTTTGATCGATAGCTTATCGATTTTATCTGGATTAAGCTTGATTTAATTCATCCCGTGGTTATAACGTACAGGTATATCTTGTACGCCGGTGGATGATCATTATCGATGTTACCGGATCGCCTGCATCGAGTCATGAGATCGTCAAGGTGGTCCACGAAATCGCTCCCAGCCAATCGCGACCCGTGATACCGATCGTGCGAGGGAGAGGACTTCGTCGACGGGGTCCGAGGGACGAGTCGGGAGATACGACGGGAAGATCATCGCCGTGGCGTGCGAGAGCGAATGTAGCTTTTCGAGACGATCGCGAAACGAGGCTATTTAAATGTATCGAGGATGCAGGGCGCGAGGATCGCGATTTCAATCGCGATATACTCCCGTCTCCCGATGCGTTGCACGAACGAGCGGGAATGATCCATCCACCCGCATTCCTTTCTCGGTTTATATTTTCGGGTTTGTAGGAATGCACGCACACTCCGGCGCCCGCTCAGGCCAAGGGATACGGAAAATCTTATCGGGCGTTCGAGATCTTACTCGATATTGCGTACAGGCTGCACCAAAATTGGTGACTCCCGAAGGCAATATTTATATCGATGTGTTAACGTCGCATTCGTTGCGCAGTTAATGGATCTGTGAGGAAGATTAACCATTGATCCGATAGCCGTGGCCAAAACGTTGCCAATTTCAGTTTTTTTCAGAGCAACTTTCGAAACATCTTTCGAGGGTAAAGAGATACTTCACTTCTGGTTTTAAAATCTCATTTTTCGACCGGATGTGATGTCATATCGAAAATACGTCACTTCCGACTTTAAAATCTCTTTGTTCGACCGGAAGTGACGTCATACCGGAACTACGGCACTTCCGGTATGGAAATGTCATTTTCAGACCGAAAGTGATTTCATACCGGAAATACGTGTTCTGGATGTCGAGGATGTCTGGATGTGTGATGCATGGAGGTCTCGTACTTAAGTCTTGCGGTGAGTAGTGCAAGGGAGATGAACGGCTTCCCCGTTCGCGGGATAGTCACGATTACTCGGGAAGGTGCAGTTACTCACGAAAGAGCTATTTCGCTAACGGAAGTGAGCCGTCGAAAGGATCATAGTTTCGTACTTATAGATACGTACAGTCATAAACCTAATACCCTATAACAGTTATCTTCGTTTACAGGCAGCAATATCGCAAATAGTATCGGTTCAATTTCAATACATTATAATAATATGCAAAGGGTCTCGGCGATATGTATTATAAGATCGATATTCCTCGCTTCTTGACCCCTCGATCTTCGATCAGGAACGTTCTACTTGTTTCAGCTACTTCGAACAACCCCGTAAATAGGTAGGCATCTTATTACCTTATGGTGTCTACGTGTTCTGGGTTACGATCCATCGAGGAAATGTGTTCCTTTTATTTTATTGCGGACCACTCGTTTATAGTAATAGGGCGAGGATGGGAGGTGATTCAACTTCAATCCCATCGCATCCTTTCCCAGGCTGTGCTGAGCATTCATACAATCCACCCAACCTACCGACCGACAGTAAAGTGTACAAGGCACCCTTTGCTCAGCCCTTGTGAAGCTGCGATTATCAGTCGCAAGTCAAGTTCGAACTTACAACAGAACATTGGGACCTCGCTATTGAAGGTATCGCGGAAGGCTCAGATCGGTCCGATGCAAAACCTCAATTGTGCTACTCCTGAGATACGACATTAACCAGAGATAGGACGATAATCAGTCGCAAGTTAAGTTCTAAGTTACAACCGAACATGCCCGCCTCGAAACTGAAGGTATCGCCGATGGCTCGGATTCGTTCTATTCGAAACCTTCAATTCCTGTAATTTCCGAGATAGGATATTAGATTGACAGGAAATTCCTCTATAAACGTGCCGAGATTGCATAGCTGGAAGTGCACTGCCGACTTCCACCTGTCGACACTCGCGCGCCCGTATCATCGCAGCATTATGTGACGCTCCGAATCGGGATCCGCTCGCGACAGCATAGTTCCCCCACCATACCGTTTTAATAACAAGACCACCGAAGCGATGACGCAATGATATATCCGTGCGAGAGGTCCGACGAGCGAGAAAGAGAGATGGATCGACATCGATCGCTTTCTTCTTGTACCCTGTAGCTTAAGCTCCCGTCGTCGACCTCCACGACGGCCGCCGCGCGGTTGTCGTCGCGTTCACCGCGCGCTCTGCACCGCTTCGTGACTCGGGGATCACCGAAGAATGCATTATTGTCGCGCGCACACACAGGAACTCCCTCCCTCGCCCCCCCCCCGTTCTGTTTGCGGTGCCCCCCTCGTTCGTTCGTTCTCTCAGCTTCTGCTTTTGCTCGTTGCTGGTTTGCTGCTTCATTTGAATGCCGCACGAGTCCCGGTTCGCCTTCTCATCGAAGCGATCCATCGTGCTGCACTCCATATGCACGTACGTGAGTTTTACGAGCCGGTATGGGGATAGGATGGGTGGCGGACTCTCGAGGTGGTGGGACGTTTTCGTGCGTGTTTTCCGTTTCTTCATCTCTTTCAATACTCGCTCACCGCTCCTTCGTTCTCGTTATTGTCCTCGACTTTTTATTATTTTGTACACACGTGCCCAGCTATTCCTTGGGGTCTGCGAGCGAAGTGCCTCCTTGGAGTCGTCATCTTTATCCCAGACCCAATTTGGTTCCACACTGAGAGAAGGATCTCGGAAAAACTACCAAGTCATATGGTACATTTCGACCAGGCAACTTGGACAACTACGCCACCACTAGCGATGTGTGATATTTTCACAGGGACAATAGCAATTTTTTAACCGTCATATGGTCATCTTTTCGAGAAGACGGGTTGGCTAAATTTTGCCTATCTGGCTAAGAATTTTGTGGATAAAACCTAGAATGTCATGGATTAAAACTGAAAATTCCGTCGATCAAATTTTTGGATGTATACATAAAAAAATGTTACCCAGTACTAGTTATATATCAGATCCTTCTGTGAGTGCAGATACATTTGCAATACGAATTGCTATACAAATCGTGAGGTCGATTAAAAAAATGGAACAGTATAAAATTTGATCTAAAAATAATTTCTATGCTATTAAATTTGTTGGGAAATTAGTTGGGAAATCGACGAAAAAAAAATATAAATGCTCGTAAGAAGAAGGGGAAAGGGCCAGAGAAAGGCCGCGATATTTTGGTTCCTCGCAATACAGGCTTGCACACTATATTATACGACTTTATATCGCTCTGCGCAGGATCAACTGTGTACGTTAGGTAGATTATAATTTACAAGCAAGGGGTTCAAACACATGTGTGTATCGGGACATAAATTCACGTGTGCATCTATATAGTAAGAACGGTATACAGTATATCGTACAGTTTAGAGAAATAGTGTAGAAGGTACACGCAACGCAGACGAGATCCCACGGCATCTCGCGCAAGATTACAGGGCCAGTAATTAGTATATTGAGCGGTAATTAATATATTGGTCGGGTCGCTGCGAGCGCATAACGTGTTATTACGATGCATGCTCGCGCGCGGACTCGACAACGCTTATATATATACCACAATATATATATATATATATATATATATATATATATATATACTATAGATATACACGATACGGTTTGACTTTCTTTTTTTCAGGCGACAGATTCGATCGCCGGCTCACTCAGGATATATCCGCGCGCGGACTTACGGCTCCGTGCACGCATATTGATACGTTCCAGCGGCCTCGTCGTCCACGTGGCTCAAAATCCAACCGAGCGATATTTTCTCTCCGCCCCCGATTTATCGTCCATAGAAGTCGCTCCTTCTCGCGCGCGCTTCAACCGCACCGAATTGGCGAAATTCGGTCGCCTTCGATCCCCAAGAGAGTCCGTGACTTTATTGCATCGGGGAACTCTTCGGGCTCTCTCGGACGAGGCCAAATAAAGGCAAGCACAAACCACTTCTCTCCCGGCTGCGGACTTAAATTTATCGCTCGGACACGTTCCGATGATGCGACTTAATTCGGACCTGCCATTCTCTGCGTCTCAATCGCAAAACGAAGAGTCGCACGAATGAAATCAATCCACAAGCCGGAGATTCGTCATTGCCAAATTTTCACTTCCAGCGCGATCGAAAGTCCTCATCAACAGTTTCCAACTTCCGCCACCTACGACAATACTGCTTCTTTTTTATATTTTTCTTTTATATGTCGTATCGTTTCGTCGATTCGTTGCGGAGACTGAATTACAGCCGAGATAAAAGGAAAATGGACCACAAATTACTCCTTGGAAAAGTGACTCCAGTTATTTGCTACCCTATGCATGTGCAACACGTGTCGACTATAAACAAGAATTCGTATTTACAACACACCGGCGCGAGAGATTCTGGTCGTCCGCGAGTAGCCACTCTCGATTATTTTTTTCTCTTCCCCTCCCGTCTCGGACTCAGTTAGGAATTACTTTAGCATCGGCATTTGCAGCAAAGTGTTGCAAAAAAGCGTTTTCCCAGCGGCAACTTCGGAATAGTGGCAATCGATCGAGTGGTAATTTACCGATGGCTCTCTCTTTCTCGCCCGTATGGTTTGCCGGGGAGCTCCTCGTGGGCACGTTCGTAAGGAAACCGTGGAATGGATTCCACGGAGAATTGCAAAAATGCCGAGTGCCACTGAGTTAGAGAAAGAGCGGGTTAGGTTAGAAGGCTCGCCGGATCGGGCAAGTCTATGCGAGGACTTCAATGACCACGACGAGTCGTCTGGTCGTAAACGAATCGAGTGACATATAGATCTGAAACTGCTCCGCGATAGAGCTCCGATGCCTATATGGCAAAGTGATTTGCCACGGTATTAGTACACGAGCGATATCGCGGAAAGTCCCTTAAGGCCCGAGAAGTCCCGTGCGACTGGCCGCAATCTCGGGCTTCGCGAGTCTGAATCGACCGCGCCATTCCGCCGGGGGGGGGGGGGGGGAGGCTGAAGAAGAGCGCTATACAAAGCGGTGAAAGAGTTTTCGATCCATGAATATTTAGCTTTGCTGGATAAGCTGCCGCTCGGCTGGTCGCACTACTGCTCTGTAATCCCGCAATGGAGTATTTATTCCCGATCCTGGTTTTATATCACTCAAGTGCGCGTCTCGGCCGCTCTCCACTCGTCGACCCGCGGCTAAGCATTGCTAATATACCCGATGCCATAGACGTATACTACGGCATACAGTGTAGGCTCGGTGTATAAGAGGGAATCGGCACTTCTCAAAGGAACACCAACACAGCCGAACGGTCTGTTGTAAAAAGATTGTGGCACCGATTCCCGAAGGAAGCTCACTTCCTCGGGATGTTTACCTCGTTGGGGATCGCTGCGCCGTACGCTGTATTTCACGTGCCTATTTGGATCGCTCTTCGTTTCCGTGTAGACTACTTTCACAATTTTTACTGCCGACTGCACGCCAGGGCAAAACTACGAGAGTTACGCGTTTCACTGCAGTCGCGAGGACCCGCGACTTTCCGAAGGCGGCAGTGTTTGTCGAAACGGAAAAAAATTACTTAATAAAATTTGGTATATTACATCTTCATAGCCTGATCGATGTTCGTGACAATACATTTGTGAGCAAAAATACGAAATCACGGAAATGAACCATAATCCGAAAAAAACTGGTTCAAAATTTGCGATTGCATATCGAAAAATAAGGTCAGCACGCCTACAACTTCATCACTGCTGCGAATTCATTCGGCGCCGCGTAGTGTGAATTTGACTTTGAAAGGTATGGAAAAAAATGAAAATTTACCAAAATTGGAGGCAAATAAAAATTGTTCTGCGATTTATTCACCGTAGTAGCGAATAAAGTTGTCAATATCGAATGTGGGGCATCGAAATTGGAAATGAAGTGAAAGTGTGGAAAAGTTTAACCGCGATGTAAGAAAGATTTGAGAAGTGTGGATCATGCGTGATGATTTGTTTTCATTGCAGATGAATAGCGCCGTCCTCCAATTCGCGACTGGTTGGACGACAGAGGAAGACAGCGCGTAGAGTATCGGGTCTCGCTCTTTAAAGGTAACGTCGTTAACGGAGATACGGAGGCTGAAACCGCGACCGCGGCCAATGCCATGGGAAATCAAAGTCGACGCTCACGGTGTTGCCTTATCGGTGAGTTCTATCGAGTCTATGCTTTCTTGCGGTAGTGTCGACCTCCAGCCGAGCACGAGCCGGGTATTGAATAATATAGTGCATACGTTGTTTGAAACAAAAATATTCCCGTATTATCTTCCCTACATGCATACGTCGTTCGAAAAAATATTCCAGTTTTTTCTTCATAGATGTATCAATGAATATTTATCAGTGCATACATCTTCATTTCTATGCGCCATTTTTGTACACAGTACCGTTCGATTTTATTAGCAATTTTTCACTTCATTTTTAGTATAATTGATTGAAGAAATTCTCTGATTATTGTAGAATCTTTGAGATTAAGTGGGCTCGCAACTAACGACGGCACCGGAAATCGAACTCTCGACCTGCTGGTGCTCTGGTTTACAGACGAGCACGCTAAACCACTAAACTAACGCACTGATGCAACACCAATATTGTTATTTCGTCCCGAATTGTTCTACATTACCCAATACCATATACGTTACTGAAATACGAGCCTACGGTTACTTGGAAAAATTGACTGCGCAAAAATTGCAATCTCTTCTCGTCAAAATGATCGTGGCGACTCAGCGACGTATCCGAATTGTTACCAATTTTTAGATATTCTTGATCATTCCCGTAAGGTTTCCAGTAATTCGAGTCGGGAAACCGCTTTGTACTGGGAATCCTGGAATTCACATGAACACAATAAGATAAATCATTTGTCTGAAATGTCGAGAATACAGTAAATATTTATTCGTGGCAACGAACGATATTCTTACCCAGTATGGGCGAACGACGTCCACAAGTCAATCATAGTGTCGATCATCTCTTCGTCCGATTCACTCGGTTCAAAACCCTCGGTGCTCGGAAAAATAGATGTTAAATCATCGCCGTGAGTTACACCAATGTTTTCGTTACTGCCGATCACCCGTGAAGTTTTACTGAATGTTCCTCGATATTCGAAAGAATAGTAATATATAGTAGCATTCGTTGTATCGATTATTGTATTCGCCATCGCATCCGCGGGTTCCAAAAAGAACGTGTCGCTTATAAGATTTGTCATATTCTTAGTGAACTGAAAAGGGCGAAGAAAGTTTTATTCGATGTTGCTTGTATTTAAATGAACGCAATTAAATTAATTTACTCACAGTCTCTTTATCGCTGGGTTTTGTTCCGTTGAAGTAGAATTTTTCAGTTCGAGTGACAAACACCTCAGATGTAGACGGGGAGTTATACAAGTTGTTGAGGATTTGCTCAATAAACAGGTCTACATTATTCGCAATCTTTTTATACACGCCAGGATCCGAGTAATATTCTGAAATAATATACATGAAGACAATTATTATTGAATCTGACCAATGAAAATAATCGATTGCACGTGGAGGCGAACTTGAAATACTTACGTGCAGTTAACATCAGACCTTCGTCAGCGACGTGACCTATTATCGACCGATGGATGTGAGTTCCGTCTTGCATTACTTTGTAATACGGCAATATCGTAAGGAAAGCACCACTGTGTTCAGGCTCATCCGTCGGACCCCAAGTCTTAAAGCGATACGTCTTATCGCCGAATATATCGTTCGAATCCACGAGACTCTTAACGTCTACCTTTCGTAGACAATCGACCAGATCTTTATAATTGGCCGTCGGACAATTAAGATGTTCGCCGAGCCTTACAGCATCACGTTCGCAGTCGATGGGATCGACATCGGCCCATAAACATAATGACGTTCCACTTTGAGATATGTACTGATGAAATAAACCTGTGCCCGTTATAACTTTATAACTTTGCAGTAATCATTGAGTAATTTCAAGTGTGTATATTTTACACGAATGACTTAATTGTAAAGAAAAAATAACAAACCGGCACTCGCATCGGATATGCTATGCAGCTGCGCGCTTACACCTCCAGCATCTTGTCCGAAAATCGTTACTTTTTCTGAATCACCACCGAAGAATAGAATGTTTTTCTTCACCCATTTAAGAGCGAGGACCTGATCTTTTAGCCCAAAATTTCCAGGAGCATTCAGATCGCCGGTGCTCAAAAAACCAAGAACTCCGAGACGATATTGTACTGTCACCAGTACTATATCCTTGTCCAACAGGAATTCCGGTCCGAACACCGTTGAACTTGCGTTACCCCTCACGAAATTACCACCGTGAAAATAGACCATCGTCGGGAATAGGTATTCCGATTCTGGTGTCAGTACCTAGGGTATTGCATTATTATCGGATCACAAAAAAAAAACCAACAATGTGAAAAATTGATTGTTTCTTTTCGTTATTTTGCCGAAAACTGTGCTGGATTTACCTTTGGTGTGTACATGTTCATGAACAAGCAATCTTCGTCGCCTACAAAATGACCATCATGGAGTTGCGGACACTGTTCGCGATCGGTATCAGCTACGAGAATACCGTCCCATTGTTCTGCTGCCTCAGGAGCTTCAAATCTGTTCAACGAACATCAAAATTAATTAATAATTAAACGCGGCAAGTTTATTCCCAAATTTGTGCATCACAATTCACAGCACAGTCCAAGGAGTCTGAAAAATTATGACAAATGTTCGTAGTACCTGCGTCGCCCGACGGGTGGTTTCGCGTAAGGTATTCCGAGAAATGCTTCAATGTTTCTGCCATTTCTTGTCGTTAAATTTTTTCCTTTAATATATCCGTCATAAGTTAAAACGTCCCACCCAAAAACGTATTTAATATACAAAAACAGTAGTACAAAGATAATCAACTGCAATTTTTTTGAGGAGTTAGCCATGACAATTCAACATTTGCGACTCATCCACTATTATGTGGATACGCTCTATTTATACGGTGAAGCTTTTGAGATATGCGTAAATAATATAACATATGCAATAACCTGCTAATCGGTAGGTTACGGGAAAACAGGACACGGAAGTAAAGCAGCACACACTACGATAGAACGTCAACGACTTGAATGGTAATTTTGTTTTCGACTGTCAGTTATCGGAACCATTATGCCATTACTCGTGTACGACGTAAGCGACTGTTACTTCTACAACATAGCTCCTTTCCACGCTCTCGACTTCAGCTTGTTTGCATTTTTGCGAACTTTAGTTATAACGGCCCAATACAGGCACAATCCTCCTCGTGGAATACGTTCCATCGTAGAAGTGTTAGAAATAGCATGAAGATATTCCAGATTACACATGGACGGCGGAACAACAGTGCTGGATTGACCTTCGGCAAATATAAATGTAGGTACTGGTAACTTCATCGTATCTTCGTCGCATACGATTACACCATCATCGAATCACCCAGAAAAATAATTTATTTGACGGCCTCCGTCTAGTTGGTTTAAGTAAAATATTTATTTGATAAAAAAAAATATTTATTTAAATCAAATATTAGTACATTTCGATACGAGTGCGAAAAAACTTTTTCTGACGAGTTTTATCTTCGTATATGTATCAATGAATATATATCAGTAAAACAATTTTTATTTCGGTGCGACATTTTTTACTCGATGCCGTACAATATATATGAGGTTTTTTAAAGCTATTTTTGACTTCATTTTTCGTATAATGGATAGAAGAAATTGTTTGATTAATGCTGTAGCTTTGAGTTCGCATAAACAATATTGTTATTTTGTCCCGAATTTTATATTATCCAAAACCCAATACGTTCCTGTAATACGAGCCCACAGTTACGTCGATTTCTTGCTCGCCCAAAAAATCCAATGCCTCCCAATCGAAATTATCGTGGCGACTCAGCGACGTATCCGCATTGTTACCAATTTTTAGATATTCTCGATCATCCCCGTAAGGTTTCCAGTAATTCGAGTCGGGAAAGCGTTTTGTACTGGGAATCCTGGAATTCACATGAACACAATGAGATAAATCATTTGTCTGACATTGCGAGTGTCGAGTAAATATTTATTCGTAGCATCGAACGATATTCTTACCCAGTCTGGGCGAACGATGTCCACAAGTCAATCATAGTGTCGATCATCTCTTCGTCCGATTCGCTGGGTTCAAAACCCTCGGTACTCGGAAAAAGAGATGTTAAATCATCGCCATGAGTTACACCTATGTTCTCATTACTGCCGGTCACCCATGAAGTTTTACTGAATGTTCCTCGATATTCGAACGAACAGAAATACATAGTGTCGTCCGAATAAGCTAATATTGTATGAGCGATGAAGTCCGCAGGGTGTAAAAAAAACGTGTCACTTATCAAACTTGTCATATTCTTAGTGAACTGAAAAGGGCGAAGAAAGGTTTATTCGATGTTGCTTGTATTTAAATCAATGCAATTCAATTAATTTACTCACAGTCTCTTTATCGCTGGGTTTTATTCCGTTGAAGTAGAATTCTTTAGTTCTCTCGACGTAGACCTCATTTGTTTCAAAATTATATAAATTGTCGAGGATATGCTGAATATACGCATTTAAATTATTTGCAACCTTTTCATACACGCCATTGTCCGAGTAATATGCTTAAATAACACAAGTGAAGAAAATTAATATCGAATGTCGCTGATGAAAATAATCGATCGCACGTGGAGGCGAACTTGAAATACTTACGTGCAGTTAACATCAGACCTTCGTCAGCAACGTTACTTATTATCGATCGATTGACGTGACTTCCGTCTAGAATTACTTTGTAATACGGAAACATCGTAAGGAAAGCACCACTGTGTTCAGGCTCTTGCGTCGGACCCCAAGTCTTAAAGCGATACGTCTTATCGCCGAATATGTCGTTCGAATCTACGAGACTCTTAATGTCTACCTTTCGTAGACAATTGACCATATCTTTATAATTGGCCGTCGGACAGTTAAGATGTTCGCCGAGCCTTACAGCATCACGTTCGCAGTCGATGGGATCGACATAGCCCCATAAACATAATGACGTTCCACTTTGAGATATGTACTGATTAAATAAACCTGTGCCCGTTATAACTTTATAACTTTGCAGTAATCATTGAGTAATTTCAAGTGTGTATATTTTACACGATGACTTAATTGTAAAGAAAAAATAACAAACCGGCACTCGCATCGGATATGCTATGCAGCTGCGCGCTTACACCTCCAGCATCTTGTCCGAAAATCGTTACTTTTTCTGAATCACCACCGAAGAATACAATGTTTTTCTTCACCCATTTAAGAGCGAGGACCTGATCTTTTAGCCCAAAATTTCCAGGAGCATGCCGATCGCCGGTGCTCAAAAAACCAAGAACTCCGAGACGATATTGCACTGTCACCAATACTATATCCTTGTCCAACAGGTATTCCGGTCCGTACATCGTCGAACTTCCGTTACCCCTCACGAATTGACCACCGTGAATATAGACCATCGTCGGGAACAGCTCAGTCGTTTCTATTGTGTATATCTAGAGTGTTGCATTATTGTCGGATGACAAAAAAAAAAAACCACCAATGTGAAAAATTGTTTCCTTTCGTTATTTGGCCGAAGAACAGTGCAGGATTTACCTTCCGTGTGTATATATTTATGTACAAGCAATCTTCGTTGCCCTTAACACTACCATTGTAAAGTTGTGGACACTGTTCGTGATTGGTATCAGCAACTAGAATATCATTCCATGGTCCTACTTCCACAGGTGCTCTAAATCTGTTCAATGAACATGAAATTCAAGTCATAATTAAACACGCACGTTTATTTCCACATTTTGTGCAATTTATAGCACAATCTAAGGTGTCTGAAGAATGATGACAAGTGTTCGTAATACCTGAGTGGCCCGATGGGTGGTTTCGCGTAAGGTATCCCGAGAAATGCCTCAATGTTTCTGCCATTTCTTGTCGTCAAATTTTTTCCATTAACATGTCCGTTATAAGTTGAAACGCCGTCCCCTAAAACATATTTAATACACAAAAACAGTAGTATAAAGAGAATCAACTGCAATGTTGTTGAGGAGTTAGCCATGACAATTCAACAATTGCGACTAATCCACTATTAGACGGATACGCTCTATTTATGCGGTGAAGCTTTTGAGATACGCGTAAATAATACGACATGTGCCCTCACCTGCTAATCGTTAGCTTATACTCTTGGTGAGAAAACTAGTGCAAAACAGGACACGGAGGTAAAGCAGCACACACTACGATAGAACGTCAACGACTTGAATGGTAATTTTGTTTTCGAATGTCAGTTATTGGAACAATTATGCCATTACTCATGTGCGACGTAGGCGGCTCTTACTTCTTACTCAACATAGCTTCCTTCCATGCTCTCGACTTCAGCTTGTTTTCATTTTTTCGAGCTTTAGTTATAACGGCCCAAAACAGGCAAAATCCTCGACGTGGAATACGTTCCATCGTGGAAGTGCTAGAAGTCGTAGGAAGTTATTCGAGATTACACATGGACGGCGAAACAACTGTGCTGGATTGATCTTCAGCAAATATACATGTAGGTACTGGTATCTTCATCGTATGTTCGTCGCATACGATTACACCATCATCGTTAAATCACCCAGAAAAAGAATTTATTTGACGGCCACGGTCTATTTCGTTTAAGTAAAATATTTATTTGACTTAAATATTTATTTAAATCAAATAAATATTTTACTTAATCCAAATAAACTGTGGCCGTCAAATAAATTATTTTTCTGGTTGATTGTAGACACTCATTGGCATCGGTATCAACTACGAGAGTATTGTCTCATGATTCTGTGATTACAAGAAATACGTCACTTTCGGTCGAAAAATGATATTTTCAAAGCGGATGTGACGTATTTCCGGTAAAACTACGGAAATTCAATTTTCCGGTTTCTAAATGCCGTAGTCGACACCGAGGACATGAAACAGCCGAGCCACAACAGCCTGCTAATAATAAAATAGAGAGTGAAAAATAAAGAGACTCCATAAATTTGGTTAGTATGTAAAAGGTCTTTGCAGTCCGACGAGAATGTCCCGTTTAAAACAAATTGTTCAATAATACAAGCCGTCGTTGATATACGCATACCTTATCAAGTGTTTTTATTGATCGCATTGATTAGCTGGAGCAAAAGAGTTTCCAGTTTTATCTTCGTATATGTATCAATGAATATATATCAGTAAAATAATTTTTATTTCGGTGCCACATTTTTTCTTCGATACCGTACAATATATATGATGTTTTTTAAAGATATTTTTCATTTCATTTTTAGTATAATGGATAGAAGAATTTGTTTGATTAATGCTGTACCTTTGAGCTCGCATAAACAATAATATTATTTTATCCCGAATTTTACATTATCCAAGACCCAATACGTTCCTGAAATACGATCCCACAGTTATGTCGACTTCTTGCTCGATCAAAAAATCCAATGCCTTCCAGTCGAAATTATCGTGGCGACTCAGCGACGTATCCGTATTGTTACCAATTTTTAGATATTTTCGATCATCCCCGTAAGGTTTCCAGTAATTCGAGTCGGGAAAGCGTTTTGTAGTGGGAATCCTGAAATTCACATGAACACAATAAGATAAATAATTTGTCTGACATTTCGAGTGTCGAGTAAATATTTATTGGTAGCATCGAACGATATTGTTACCCGGTATCGGCGAACGATGTCCACAAGTCAATCATAGTGTCGATCATCTTTTCATCAGATTCGCTCATTTCGAATCGCCTGGTTCTCGGAAAAAAATATGTCATATCATCGCCGTGAGTTACACCTATGTTCTCGTTACTGCCGGTCACCCATGAAGTTTCACTAAATGTTCCTCGATATTCGAACGAACAGAAATATATAGTGTCGTTCCAATGAGCTAATATTGTATGGGCGATGAAGTCCGCAGGGTGTAAAAAAAACGTGTCACTTATCAAACTTGTCATATTCTTAGTAAACTGAAAAAAGCCAGGAAAGTTTTATTTGATGCAAGCAACATCAATATATTTAAAATAACGGAAGTAAATTAATATTACTCACGATCTCTTTATCACTGGGTTTTGTTCCGTTGAAGTAGAATTTTTTAGTTCTCTCGACGTACACCTCATTTGCTTTAAAATTATATAAATTGTCGAGGATATGCTGAATATACGCATTTAAATCATTTGCAACCTTTTCATACACGCCATTGTCCGAGTAGTATGCTTAAATAACACAAATGATGAAAAATAATATCGAATCTCGCTGATGAAAATAATCGATCGCACGTGGAGGCGAACTTGAAATACTTACGTGCAGTTAACACCAGACCTTCGTCAGCAACGTTACATATTATCGACCGATTGACGTTAGTTCCATGCTGCACTTTGAAATAAGGATGCATTGTCATGAAAGCACCACTCCCTTTAGGCTCTATTGTCGGAGCCCAAGTCTTAAAGCGATACGTCTTATCCTTAAATATGTCATTTGAATCCACGAGACTGTTAATGTCTATCTTTCGTAGACAATCGACCAGATCTTTAGAATCAGTCGTCGGACAATTAAGATGCTTCCCGAGCCTTTCAGAATCATCTTTGGAGCGGATCTCGTCGACATAGGCCCATAAAGATATTGCCGTTCCACTTTGAGATATGTACCGATTAAACAAATCTGTGCCCATTATAAATTTATCATTTTGCAGTAACCAGTGAGTAATTTTTAAAAAACTGTTATATAGATAAGCCTACGCTACATTCATTCGTGTATGTTTTACATGAATGACTTAATTGTAGAGAAAAAATAACAAACCTTTACTCGAGTCGGATAAGCTATGCAGCTGCGCGCTTACACCTCCAGCATCGTGACCAAAAAGCGTTACTTTGTTTCGATCACCACAGAAAAATGCAATGTTTTTCTTCACCCATTTAAGAGCGAGGACCTGATCTTTTAGACCAAAATTTCCAGGAGCATGCCGATCGCCAGTACTCAAAAAACCAAGAACTCCGAGACGATATTGCACTGTCACCAATACTATATCCTTGTCCAACAGGTATTCCGGTCCGTACATCGTCGAACTTCCGTTACCCCTCACGAATTGACCACCATGAATATAGACCATAGTCGGGAACAGCTCGGTCGTTTCTCTTGTTAATGTCTAAAGTGTTGCATTATTGTCGGATGACAATAAATAAAAAAACCACCAATGTGAAAAATTGTTTCCTTTCGTTATTTGGTCGAACAACAGTGCTGGATTTACCTTTCGTGTGTATATATTCATGTACAAGCAATCTTCGTTGCCCTTAACACTACCATTGTAAAGTTGTGGACACTGTTCGCGATTGGTATCAGCTACTAGAATATCATTCCATGGTTCTAGTTCCACAGGTGCTCTAAATCTGTTCAATGAACATGAAATTCAAGTCATAATTAAACACGCACGTTTATTTCCACGTTTTGTGCCATTTATAGCACAGTCCAAGGTGTCTGAAGAATGATGACAAGTGTTCATAATACCTGAGTGGCCCGACGGGTGGTTTCGCGTAAGGTATTCCAAGGAATACCTTGATGTTTTTGCCATTTCTCGTCGTCAAATTCGTTCCTTTAACGGATCCTTCAAAAGTATCAGCTACTTCCCCTCGAACATAGTCAATATACAAGAACAGTAGTGTATAGAGCATTAGGTGCAGCGTTATTGAACAGCTAGCCATGGCGATTGACAACATCGAACTATTCCACTATTCCATATTCCATATGCGAACACGTTGGTTGTACTCTGAAAATGTGTCGAGATAAGGATAAGAGACAAAATAATTACTAAGCGTTGTAGTTCGAAGCCTTATCGAGGAAAGCTACGTAATAAACATTGTATGAACAACCTTTGAATAACATGCACGTAAGGGGCCGCGCAGTACATTCGTAGTCGACTGCATTGCAGGAGATATTGCCTATACTTGAAAAACGATAATGCACACAGTGATTTCATAACGTCACGACCAGTCAACAAATTACAGTTTCAAACCGGAAGAGAGGAATTTTCGACAAATCTCCGGAAACTTAAAGGTCCGTTTTCTAAATTCCATAGTCGATACCGAGAGCGCAAAGCTAAAAACCTTGCTTGTAATAAAATAAAGAGTGTAAAATAATCAGATGGTATAAATTTAGTTACTATGGCAGCATTCTTTGCATTCTGGCGGGAATCTCTCGCTTACGATGGATTGTCCAATAACAGGAGCCTTCTTCGATACATATGGACCTTATCAAGTGTATTAATTAGCAGAAGCAAAAGCGTGTCATCTAATTGGCACGGCAATCGATGGCGATTATACAATGTAATTTCGTAAATTCTGTCGTTGATATAAGTTTACGGGGTACATTGAACGAGTTAGGATGTTTGATATAGATGAAGCAGTTCAATTAATCATTTTTTGCAGCCCTTAAATACCCTCCCAATAATTGATCGGCGAGTTGTTTCAACCAAAATCGCATTCGTGCATCGCGGAAATGATCCTGACGACTCAGCGACGTATCCAAATCGTCCCCAATTATAAGATATTCCTTGTTATTTCTGTACGGTTGCCAGAAATTCGGATCAGAAAACCGTTTCGTACTTGGAGTTCTGGAATTCATTGGAGCAAAATAAGCTGATTAATCAATTGTCTGACCTTACGAATATCGAATACCGCTTCATTCATAGGATCGAAGGATATTCTTACCCATTACAGGCGAATGACGTCCACAAGTCAACCATAGTGTCGATCATCTGATCATCAGATTCACTGAGTTGCAGTTGTTGTTGGTTGAACTGTGTGCGGTTTGTAGGAAAAAGATAAAGCAAATCATCACCGTGAGTCACACCAATATTCTCGTCACTGCCGATCATACATGAAGTTTTGCTGATTGTGCCACGATACTCAAAAGAGTATAAATAAGCAGTATTATTCCGCCAACTTATAATAGATTCCTCCATGTACGCCCCACTTATCAAAAAAGTCGTGTCGCTTAATAAATTTGTCATATTCTTAAGAAACTGCAAAAAGCGAATAAAACTTTACCCGAACTGTTTATGTTAAAATCGACGAAATTTAAGTCGGTATCTTTTTACTCACGATATCTTTTTGGCTCCATTCTGTTCCGTTGAAGTAGAAATTTTTAACAAGCGCGGCGTATTTCTTAGGTGTTAAAGTATCGAACGATACTTTTATGATATTCAGAAGAAAATCGTCCAAATTATTCACCATCTTTTTATACATGGTGTCGTTCGAGTAAAATGCTTAAATGATTAAGAAAATTAAAGTCGTATATCACCAATGAAAATGAGAAGAAGTAGTCGATTGGATATTGAAGTACAGTTGAAATACTCACGAGCAGTAAATATGAGGCCTTCGTCGGCAACGTGACCGATCAACGACGGATAGTCCTTCACCTTACCTTGTACGACTTTGTGAAAAGGATACTTCGTGAGGAATGCACCATGCAGGTCAGGCTCGTTCGTGGGACCCCAAGTGTTAAAGTGATAGAACGTATTATCGAATATGCCGTTTGAATCCACAAGATCGAAAACGTTTGCCTTTCGTAGACAATCAATCAGAACTCGGGAATTAGTCGATGGACACTTAAGATATTCGCCTAGTTTTTTAGCATACACTTTGTATATGTCATTGTTGGTATAGGCCCAAAAACATGATGTAGTTCCACTCTGTGATATGTATTGCTTAAACAAACCTGTGCATATTACAATTTTACAATTACTATTAAGCAAGAAAAAACAGCCATTGTTTGCAACAACTTCAGTTGCTGCGGCATGTGTATATTTCACATTGTAACGACCGTATCTTGCCAGCAGTAAGAAAAGATGGAGATGCTCTTTTGCATCTGCATCTTTTCTTACTGCGTCATGTATAAAATGAGCAGAATGAGAAGAACATTTAAACGAACCGTCACTTAAGTCGGATACGCTGTGTAGTTGCGCGCTTACACTTCCGGCACCGTTTCCGAAAAGCGTCACTTGATTTCGATCACCGCGGAAAAATACTATATTTTTCTGGACCCATTCAAGAGCGAGGACTTGATCTTTGAGCCCAAAATTTCCAGGAGCTTCCTGATCGCCGGTGCTCAAAAAACCGAGAACTCCTAGACGGTAATTTATTGTCACCAACACGATGTCCCTATCCATCAGATACTCCGGTCCATACATCGTCGAACTTCCGTTACCTTTCACGAAATCACCACCGTGGATGTAGACCATCGTCGGAAACAGAGTTTGCTCGGTGTTTAACAGTATCTAGGATATAATATTATACTGTAATATAAAAAAATCTTCCAGAAGTGCATCTGTGAAAATTGTGTTTTTGTTATTTGCCCAAACAAGAACGCTCAATTTACCTCCGGCGTGTATACGTTCATGTACAAGCAATCTTCGTTCCCTACGACTTCACTACCATTATTCAATTGTAAACATTGATTCCCATCGATGGTAGCGTCGCGAACATTGCCCCAGTTGTCTGCTTTCACGGGATTTCTAAATCTGTTCAATTAACATCACGGTCAATTATCAGTATCAAAATCCACATGACGACGTAAATAAGAATTTATCTACAGAAAGTCGAGAATTCTAAGTAATTATGAGAAGTGTTCACAACACCTGAGCGAACCGATCGGTGGTTTCGCGTATGGTATTCCAAGGAATGCTTCGATGTTACGACCATTTCTTGTTGTCAATGTCGTTCCCTTAAGTGACCCTTGCCATGTAGCACCAATTTTTTGCCCTCCAATCAATATAATGTACGAAGACAGTAGCATGGAGAGCAGTAGTTGCAATATCTTTAAATGGCTAGCCATGTCGATGGATTGCGACTGATCCACTGCTTCGTGGATACGCTGCATTTATGTCGTGAAGGTGTTGAGATAAGCGTAAATAATTCAGCACTCGACCTAATCTGCAAAACGGTAGCTTATACTTTTGCTTGGGGAAGTAGGGCCAAACAAGACGGAGGCCGAGCAGCACTCAGTACAATAGAACGTCAATTATTCGCATAATAATTAGGTTTTCCGAATATTATTATGGCACTACATTATTGCGCGACGTATTCGGCCTGTACTTCCACGGTGTAGCTCCCTTCAGCCCTCTCGACTGCAGCTTATTTGCATTTATGCTAACGGCCTTGAGCTGTAATGGCCCATATACAGGCACAATACGTTTCATCGTAGAAGTGCCAGAAGCCGCAGGAAAATATTGTAGTTTATCCAATAGCTAGTACATCTCTCAATGTAGTAATTACAACGTTCACGTAGACATTGCCAACCGGCCATCCATCGACCGGATTCCAAGCCGATATGTATTCATTTTTCAACAAATAAAAATAAAAATGGTACGCCAAGCACTTAAAATTGTTGATCTGTTCCAAACATAATACAATCATCGAAACAATCTTATTTATACCGTATATATTTAGGATAGCAATTATGTAGGCAATAAATAAATTAAAAAATTTAACAATTTTTTCTTTCTATGTTTAACTTGCAAATACAATAAGAAAAAAATAAAGAAAATACTTGCTGCTCCCGTAGAATACAAATGAACTGAGTTTATTGTATCAAAAAAATAACGCACCAAGTATTTTTTTTTGTTTGTATTTTTGAGTTAAATATAGAAAGAAAAGAAAAGTTCATTTTTTTTCTTTTTACTATCGGCTTTCAGCCGTGTCGTAATTGACTAATAAAGGACCAAAACGTTTCGGCGGAGAGACGCGGAAAATCACAGGCTGATGTTGTTGATTGAGCATGATAAATAATTCGATCTGGAAATGAGTTTCTAGGGCATATTGAACGAGTTTGGATGTTTGATACAGATCAAGCATTCCAATTAAATATTTATTGCAATTGTACCAACGCTTAGAATGGCAAGCACTTATTCATGAGTAAGAGCCCGCATAAAGCCTCCATGTAGTTGATCGGTCATTACTGCGAGCCAAAATTCCATTCGTTCTTCGCTGAAATGTTCTCGTCGACTTAGCGTCGTATCCGAATTGTTCCCAACTATTAGATACTCGCTGCTATTCTTGTAAGGCTGCCAAAAATTTGAATCAGGAAACCATTTCGTACTTGGAGTTCTGGGATTCATTGGAGCAAAATATGATAATTACTGAATTGTCTGATGTTACGAGTATCGAGTACCCATTTATTCGTAGGATCGAACAATATTCTTACCCGGTATCAGCAAATGACGTCCATAAGTCAACCATAATGTCGATAATCCGTTCATCAGATTCGCTAAGTTCCAGTTGTCGTTGGTCGAACTGTATGGGGCTTGTAGGAAAGAGATATGTCAATTCATCACCGTGAGTTACGCCAATGTTCTCGTTACTACCGATCACATTTGAAGTTTTGCTGAATGTTCCTCGATAATCGAAAACGTACAAATAAGTACTATAATTATACCAAGGTATATAAACAGATTCTTCCAGGTAGGCCCCATTCAGCAAAAAAGTCATATCACTTAATAAATTTGTCATGTTCTTAAGAAACTGAAAAAAGCAAATAAATTCTGAACCGATCTATTTATGTTAAAACTTACGAAATTTAAGTCAATATACTCACGGTCTCTTTTTGGCTTGGTTCTGTTTCGTTGAAGTAGACAAATTTAACTAACTTAGCGTATCTCTCAGGTGTTAAAGTATCGAAAGAGACTATTATGATATTCAGTATAAAATCGTCCAAGTTATTCACCATCTTTTCATACTTGTCGTCATTCGAGTAAAATTCTTAAATAATACACATTAAGAAATAAACGTTGTATATCACCAATGAAAATGAGAAGAAATAGTCGATTGATGTGGAAGTGCAGTTGAAAGACTGACCAGCAGTGAACATGAGACCTTCGTCGGCAACGTGACCGATCATCGACGGATAGTCCTTCACACTATTTGTCAATATTTTGGTAATAGGATACTCCGTGAGGAACGCCCCTCTCAGATCAGGCTCCTTTGCGGGACCCCAAGTGTTGAAGTGATAGAACTTATTGTCGAATATATCATTTGAATCCACGAGATTGTAACTGTCTACCTTTCGTAGACAATCGATCAGAGCTCGGGAATTAGAGGTTGGGCAGTTGAGATATTCACCTAGCTTTATAGCGCGCTCTTTGTAATTGTCGTTCGGGGCGAAAGCCCAAAAACACGATGAAACTCCACTCTGTGATATGTACTGTTTAAACAACCCTGTGCACATAAGTTTGCAATGATTATTACGCAAGATATATTATTCGGCTTGTGTATATTTCACATTATAACGACTATATTTTGTCAGCAGTATGAACGGGTGCAGATGCAGGAGACTGCATAATGGATAAAATCGGCGGAGTGAGTATAAGAAATAAACGAACCATCACTTAAGTCGGACATGCTGTGTAGTTGCGCGCTTACACTTCCAGCACCATTTCCGAAAAGCGTTACTCGATTGCGATCACCGCCAAAAAATGCAATATTATTCTTGATCCATCGAAGAGCGAGAGCTTGATCTTTGAGTCCAAAATTTCCAGGAGCTTCCTGATCGCCGGTGCTTAAAAAACCGAGAACTCCGAGGCGGTAATTTATTGTGACCAACACGACATCCTTATCCAACAGATACTGTGGTCCATAGATCATCGAATTTCCGTCACCCGTCATGAAATCACCACCGTGAATGTAGACCATCGTCGGAAACAGAGTCTCGTCTAGGTCTTCGATTATCTAGAATATTATATTATAAAGGGATCGTACAGAGGTGCATATGTGTAACAACAATGCAGAATTTACCCCCGGTGTGTATATGTTCAAGTACAAGCAATCTTCGTCCCCTATCACTGTATGATCATTTTTCAATTGTAGACACTGATTACCATGCAGGGTAGCGTCGCGAATTTCGTCCTCGTATTCTATTTCCACAGGATTTCTAAATCTGTAAAATCAACATGACGATCAATGAGTACTCGATCGGGCAAGTTCATTCTCAAATTTGCACAATGAAATCCACATGACGACGGTCATAAGAATTTATCCACAGAAAGTCGAAAATTATGAATAAATATGAGAAGTATTTACAACACCTGAGCGGGCCGATCGGTGGTTGCGCGTATGGTATTCCAAGGTACGCCTCGATTGTTCGACCATTTCTTGTCTTCAATGTCGTTCCGCTAAATGAGCCAATCCACGTATAAGCTACTTTTTGCCCTCTAATAAATATAATGTACGAGGACAGTAGCAGAGGGAGCAGTAGTTGCGATGTCTTTAAATGGCTAGCCATGTCGATGAATTGCGACTGATCCACTATCCGGCGGAAACAGCCTATTTACACGACGAAGCTTTTGAGACAAAAGTAAATAACACGTGACCTTATCTACCAATAGGTAGTTTATAGTCTGAATGGGGGAAGAAGCGGAAAATAGCATGGAGGAAAAGTAGAGCACATTACAATAACGACAATTATTTAAATGAAAATTTGTTTCCGAACGTCAGTTATCGGCACTGTTACGCCATTACATCGTTGCCTGAAGTAGTCAGTTTATTATTTGTCCGTTTACCTCCCTTTCGGCCTCTCGACTGCAGCTTGTTTGCATTTTTGCGAACGGCCTTCAGCTATATTTCTATATTCTATATTCAGCCCAATACAGCCGCAATACGTTTCATGGTAGAAGTCCTAAAAGCCGCAGGAAAATATTACAGATTATGCATGGACGATCGAACAACAGTGCTGGATTTACATTCAGTATGTATATATTTAGGTAGTATGTATATATTTAGGTACCAGTCATCTTCGCTGTATACGCTTACATCGCCATGGCTGAAACCATGAGAGTATTGGTCTCGTGGTTCTGCTGCCACAGGACTTTTCAAGTCTGTTCGATGAACATCACAATCACCAAAATACATTACACAGTGTAGTGTAACTACTGGATTTCGGCCGTGTCGTAATCGACTGACACGAACAGAGAGGTGAAAAAAACCACAGGAGGATATTGTTTGATTGGGCATGCACGGTAGATTATTCGATCATCTATATGAATTTGCAGGATACATCGATTAAGCATTTCAAGCATTTCAATTACATATTTTAATGCCTTAATAGCAGACGCTTGTTAATAGTCAGTTGCAGTCCTGCGATAGCCTCCATGTACTTGATCAGCGACTTGCGTCATCCAAAATTTGTCTCGTTTACGACTGTCTTGAATTTACATAGTGTAATAAAAGCAAAACGCTGAATGGTAATTTTGCCACTTACATGCATTCGTTTGCGAGATATCGGAAACATTGCGTAAAGAACCGAATGTCTGACAAGTCATACGTAAACCGAAAAATAAATACTTTTTCGTTACGCACATGGGAAATTTGTTTGTCGGAGCTTATAATATCTTCGAAGACTATCGACGCTGGATTGCCTGTCCATCCGGGCGCGACCTGGGAAATCTCACGTGCGTCTCATGACGCTGGACCTCTGACTTTCCAGAGGAGAAAACTCGAGTTTCCCAGTACACATGTAAGAGAGTTCAAGTTATTGCAAAAAGGTCCCCTATACGCTATGGTGTATAGCCGACGTACCGCGGTGCACCTCCGTACGCTATCTACCGTCTGCGCTCGCACCCCGTCGAGAGATTGCGAGCCGGACGATCGCCAATCCGTTCGCGATTCCGAAGGCCTTAGCCCGATCTCTCGTGAAAAGTCGCGGGAATCGAGCTATCGAGCTGTGTGCATGATCCAGCTGCAGTTAGCAGCGGAGGCGCGGTGTGATCTATCGCGTTGTGCGATCGAGGGAACCCCGTATAATGCACACGTACATGAAACCTACATGAACATGTAATGCACCTGGGTAACGGGCGCCTCCGCAGCATCAAGGGCGAGGTGAACGAGCGCGAGCGCGTTCGTACTTATTTCGTAAGGCGAGAATCGCGAAAAAGCGAAACGATCCATTCTCGCTTCATTCTGTATACTTCGCGTACACTTAGCTATACGATCCGGACAGTGCTTGTTCCGAGCTGTGCAGCTCAGCCCGTTTGAAATAGCTGGTCGAACGGTCGAAGAATCGCATCGATGAGATATAGCTACGGCCAATCGACACCCAGAGCAATTGAAGTAACGAACGGTTATGAGGGGAATTGCCGAAGAGCAGAACGGTCCGACACTCGGCCGGATGAGAGATCGAAGTTACCCACAGTGCCTCATGGGTAAATGATCGGGGCATTTTATTGGGTATATCTCACGACTGGCCGCTTATATCTGCCTCGACAGAAATTGTAAACGAGCTGCTAAGTGCACGGTCGTTACCCGCAGATCCTTGACACGGGGGGAAAAGAACGAAAAGAAAGGATTTATTCAATAGCGGAATCGTTGGCGAGATCCTTAAGGGCGTTCGAGTAAACGCAGGCATGTCAAGCTTATTAGTTGATTTACTGTGCAAAAAAAAAGACTTAAAGGATAATTGATTATGATGAAGATTTGTCGAAGGCGATAGCGAAATTGTGTACGTCTTGGGAAAACCGCGAGTAATGAAAGGCGCGCAGTCGTGTGACCGCGGATCTCCCAGAAGATTTAACAGTTGATCGCGGAACGCGCGGAGTAAAAAAATAAGGCTCATCCAGCGACCAGAACCAGTAGTCGAAGCAATAGTGAGCATCAGGATTAACATATCGCGTGTGCAACACGTTCGCGTGCTGGCCAATCGTTCGGCACTTTTTTGTTCTTCTTCCTCTCTTCCCTTCGTCTTGTGTCGGTAAAAGAGTGCTTATCGGGTCGGAGGTACTGCGTCAAGCGCAGGACAACAGTGGCACAATATCACGACCGACCGCAGATGCCTACACGATAATCGTGAGGTACTCATTTTATCAAGAGTTTATTCCGTCAATTTTTGCTTCGACTTTTTGAACTTTTTGGGACCATAGATCGGAAGAATCTTTTGATTTTACATCGATATCGTGACTTCCGGGTCGTCTCGTATTCCACGCTGTGAATCTGCTCCAACACGGCGATTTCACTTTATCGCACTCAAAACACAAAGTTCTCTCGTAAAACAAAACGCCCGCTTGTCGGTGACAAATAAAAAAGATCGCCGTCGTACCGTCCATCACAGAGCTCGTTTCCGAACCTTCCTTGCGGCACGCAGACAACAAGAGTACTTTTGCGTTATCCACATTTTCATTCTTCCGGGTTATTCTTCGGCCATCAATTTATCCGGGTATTATTTCACTGCGGCAATACCAACATTTAACGCACGATGCATTGCATCGCCGTTCATGCAATACGATGTATAATCGAGCTAAATGAATTACCGATGGAAAGTTCATATAACGAATATATATCGAGTTACGGAGCCAAGGCAAAATTTAGTGCTATATTCCCGCTGTGGTGCGAAATATTTCTCGGGACTTCCAAGCTAAACCCTCGATCCGCGCATCTTCCGATACGTACGGCGTTGCTTAGGAAAATACATAGACACACATGCGCACACCGGTTAGCGTATAGTTTCGCCGACGGTGGGATGAACACACAGCAAGAAAGAAGATTCTGCTGTCTGCGTGATGGGCCTCTCGTACCTCGGGGACTATACCTACGACCTTCCGCGAGTGCAGCGCGATGCACCGATAGAAGTGCCGTTCGCCTCGGCGCAACAGGCACATTCGCAATATTCGCAATTCCCTCCCGTCAACGGTATACGTATTGCGATACGTATGCCATTAGCTATCGGCCGGCAGGCCGTTTGTTGGCGCGTATGTTCCGAGGTAGACGGTGCATGGATTCGCTGTACCAGGGCCTGGCACAGGTAGCACAAGTAACAGCGGCAGTAACACAGCATCAACCATGTACAGTGCTGTCTCTCGTAAGTTCGCCGAGACGGCTCGAAGAACCATTTTTCGTTGACTACACTGAGAGAAGGATCTCGGAAAAACTACCGAGTCATGTGGTAAATTTCTACCAGGCAACATGCTGCACCAGCGTCACCGCTTAGTGAAATTTTCACAGGGGCCATAGCAATTTTTACACAACCCATATGGTACATTTTTTCCGTCTGGCTATAAATTTTGTGGATAACACTAAGAATTCCGTGGATAAAAATTGAGAATTTTGCCAATCAAGTTTGACACAATATGCCGGTACAAACCTAAAACCTAAAACGAACAGTTGGCGATCGCGAACTTCTTAGTTTTATCCACGGAATTTTTAGCAAGAATGCCCAAGATTTTGCCAACCCCCTTCTGGAGACGTTACCGTGTCTGTCGATACTAAAAGTTCTGTCGGTTTATGGTAATTTCTATCAGATTCTTTTCCGAGTGTATTGTTCGTTCGGATAAAATGTTAACTATGCGTTGCTTGATTTGGACATCCAGATGACGAGATCGGTTGAGGATGAAGATCTCGCGAATCGTGGGGCAAGGGTCGCTCGACTTACGGGAGCCTCTACTGTAGTTAAACTACACTGGTAGCGCAAGATATCCGCTATCTTTTATACTACATATACTCACTTGCACTCTTGCGCGATCGACGTCTTCGGCCGCGACCCGAGCGATCGGCCGGGGCTCACTTCATCGTCGAAGCCACCGTCGCTCGGGCTGAGTAACGAGTCGTCGTTTCTTCTGCTCCCTTCTTCTACTCTCGGTCTCGATCGGTTGCTAATTTTATAACGCTTCGTTGTCGCGATTCCTATGCACTGCCGGGGGGACGAAGGATCGTGGCAAAAAACCGTCTCCGAGACGGACGATCGCGAGTCCGCTCACTTCGACTATAGTTACCCACTATGGTTACAATCCCCAATGTGTATAGGAGTTATGTTAATGTGTCATGCATTTATGTGCGAACGTGTAACGACCTTCTGTTGTTTTCATGTCTCATTTCTTGATCTTCTTTTCGCTCGGCCTCAAATTGCTAAATCATAACTTCGAGAGAGGCTGCGATATGGCACGATGCGGAGAACAACCTGACGGTCTGTGTAAAAAATAAAAAATAAAAAAAATTTAGCTCGCTCGACGCTCGGGGGGGTTCCGAGGATTTATACATTGCTTATTGTATCATCCATTGTTTATATCGTAGATCGTCTTTGTATCTCGCTGATCCGCGTATTTCGTCCGTGCGACCCGTCTCTCGTGTCTCTATAGATCACCCTCGATCTTCTCTCACTCGACGCCCGCGGAGAGTCTCGTAGAGTCCGATGATCGTTAATTCAATTCAATATAGTAAATGCAATCGCGACGATTGACGCTGTCATTTGTCGTTGTCCATGTCCGTCGACGTTGTCGTCTTGAGAACCGAACCGCTCACGTTTGTGGAGGATGGAGAAAGGATCGCGCGATCGTCTCTCACCGGACACAGAAAGCGTTACAAGAAGATCGGCGATAAAAAAAAGGTGAGAGACAGACGTCTGTCCGTAAGTCCATCTATCCGCCGAGAACGCTCCGAGCCAAGGCCACGCGCCGAGGCTCGCAATTTTATACGGCGATTGAGTAAAAAATAAAGTACAAAATTATGTATACGGAAGGAGCTTTGTACGAATAATTACAATTGCACGCTAACTGTACAGAAAACTGTGTAACCGGCAGTGGAAGAAATACTTATTTTTTAAGAGACTCATTTTTAACTCGCACGTTGACGTCATTTCTTAAATACCGCCATTAGTACTCCATTTTTTGTCCTCTACTTTTGAATTCTTGTCCTGTCATTTCAGAAGTTTATGCTTTGTTTATGCAACGAGCCCGAAGAACGGACAGTGAAAAATTGTCTTGGAATGCGAAATAAAAAAAAATACATGTTAAAAATACGTATCGTCTTATTTATGAAAGCGAATCATGGAGCCGTGTAAAAATTAATTTTGCACCCGATCATATTTTTGCATAAGCGTCCAGTCATAATGCGAACAAAAAAAGGAGGAGAGGGGGGAGGAATCTTAAAGTCGCGTCCGCAATATTTTGTTCAATTTATATGCAACTTATGTAATAATATATTCAGCATTCATTTTCTACACAAATTTTTTCATTCGTTTTTTTTTTCAACGGGTGGGATATCGTGCGGAACACATACCCGTAAGCGTGCCGATGCGCGAGCAAAGATATCGTCCAACCCATCGGGAGATGCGCGGGTCTCTCGACCCGATCACCTTACGATCCGATGGGTTTGCGTTACGCAATCGTCTGCGAGTGCTTAGTGCGGCGTGTTCGTTCGAGCGTAACGTCGTTTATCTGCGGCGGTTGCTGGTTCGATGTCGGGGCGGGAAAAGTGCAAAAAAAATAAAATAAAAAAATATATATTTTTTTTGCAAAGTCATCGGTCGTGAGTACGAAATGCGATCTACGTGTTACCGAATTCTATATACCTACTGCATTTATTATCCCGTCCATTAATTTGCATAATTTCAACATGCGGCACTTTATATCATTCTGTCAGAATTCGCCTATTAAATTAATCAAACTTTCGTATTAATACACAATCTGTTCGACAAAAGCATTCGAGCTTGGGAAAAAAATGATCATATACGCTGCATTAATTTATAACAGTATAAATACATGTATAGAGAAGAGTGGGGCAAAATGGGACCGTGGGGAAAAACGGGGTAGAAAACCCGGATGTACCGATGGGGCAAAATGGAGCATCCAAACATGATTGGAAAACTGCGTTTTCCCCGACCGTCCCATTTTGCCCCGCTCTCCCCTATGTAAATATATATTCTTTTTTGAACAAACGGAGTCGAATAACAATTCACTTCGTACCGCAGCATTGGGTTAAATATAATTTTATCTTCATCTTTGTTCTTCGCTCTATCGAAATTCCGAAGAGTGGGTCGCCCGTAGCGGCGATGAAGATGGCGAGGCAGTATTGTTTCCGTCCCACGCCCACGCCCTCCCGAGAAGAAAGAAGAGGGAAAGGTACAGAGAAAGATTCGTTACCGGCCGCATCGCCGAGAGTCGGGCCAGGACGGTGAGAATATTCTCCGTGGAAGGAAGCTCGGGTGACTTGCCTCGTGTTGATGCTCTTCCTCTCACCAATGCGCTGCGACAAGAACGGACTCTCGATGGCAGAAGAAGAAGAAGAGGAATTAAAGAGAGAAGAATAAAAATAAAAAAATAAAATAAAAAAAACGAGAAACGAGAGACTCGGAATTATCGGTCGTAGACCGTCACCTGTTGCCGCGTGTGGCTCGCGCGATATTGCGCCTCGCGTCGTGCGCTGGGATCGCGAAATATCTTCCGATAATATCTCAGCCGAGTCGTCGGCAGACGCGCACACCTTGGCGATACGAGTCCGCTACAGACAGAGACGAACGGGCTAAAATATATACTGTACACACTATACACTATCGAGGTGTCGTATGAGGAATAAAAATAAGATAAAACGCCTTTAAGGAGAAGCTCGTTCTATCGCAAACGATTTACAGGTATCGTTTAAGAGCGATTTGGGCCGGTTTTTTTTTACCAAAAGGTAACCGAGTACTCCCCCATTAATTCATCCTTAAATCTGCTGCAAAATAGTTATTAGTATGGCATGGTTGTATAAAGGGAGTTCATGACGAGTACGGCATTCATATGAATCAGAACTCGCCTTTTTATGCCCTTGCCATAATTTTTCGTAACAAATTCAGGACAATGACGCTTTTCGTTTTGGGGAAGTGTGCATAGAAAGTCACTTTCTTGCCCTAGTGCAAAAAAGTACCATATTGCGTTTTTACGCATGTGCTGTATTTTTCGCGCACGCCATTAATATCTTAATCAAATTCATTCCCGTCTAAGTAATTTCATAACATTTTCAAGTGCTTCAGATATCTCGCCAAGAAAGTAATACGCCCTTAAGGAGAACCTCATTATATCGCAAAGGATTTACAGTTAACGTCTAAGTGCAACTTGGACCAACTTAGTTTTTACCAAAATGGTAACCGAGTACTTCAACATTAATTAATCCTTAAATCTGCTCCAGAACATATGTTTGGTGTCCCACAGTTGCTCACCTTTTTTTTATCAATCAATTAATATGTCGATTGATTTCATTCGATTCTAAGTTAATTTCATAAAATTTTTAAGAGCTTCAGATATCTCGCGATCAATAAATCGTTCCGGTGCGTATTCGGGGAGAAGTTCTGTACCGACAGAAAGCTCCGAATTTACCCCGACGTGGTTCACACAATTCCTGTCTCTCCGTCACCGAAGCAAATCCACCGTACACCGGAGACATTTGTGCGATTCCTATCATTTCTTGGATTAGGTGAATCCCGACTGAACGATCGTCGACTCCTTGGTTCCTAGTCGGGAGCGCCGCAACGTTTGCGCCCCGTCGCTGTTTGTACGTACACATAAAACCGACGTTCTGCCTCTCGCGGGCTCCGCAGCACCATTGCACCATAATATTATTAGATAAACGGCGCATTGCCAGATAGTGTGTGCCTGTATACGGTTTACATAAGAGTCTCGGATGGCTGTGTGACCCCTCGCCTCTTCTCGATCTTCTCTCCGGTCTCCTCGCCAGACTCCTTCGACTCTGAGCTCTTCCATGCATGCATATTCAATACCATCGAAGAAACAACAAATGTATACGCGATCGTACTAGTTTGCACTTGTACATAGATTTCATGCCGGTGTGCACGTTTACCGGCGTGGATACGGCCGCGATGCGCGCAAGATCATAAGAGAGGTGCGCGCGGGGTCCGGCAAGCGACAAGTGCGATCTCCCCCACTCGGACGACATGGACGAGAGAGCAAAGCATGTACAAGGAGGAGCGAGCGGATCCGAGAATGCTCTCGCAGCTTCTCGTAACTTGGAACGTTCATCTCAGAAGGGTTAATGGGGTTTCAGGAAAATTGCCTTCGCGCCTTGCGATATACGGCCTCAAACAACTCTAGAAAGATAGTGAGCGCCGCGGCTGTCTAAGTATTCCCGGGGTTGCTCAGTTGCTCCAGCATCAAGGAGGTGCCCCAGACGTCAGCGCTATAATCAGGCTGGATTGTATTATACTAATTTGCGATAAAATATCATGCGATTATAATTAAGATATTAGCGGTTTGGCATTAGATTTATCGAGTTTGTCGATCTTCGCTGGTGGGAGTCCGGATCTGAGGCGAGTTGGCTTCAACACTTGTCCCTTCGAATGGGTGATCGATTTGCTGTCATAGTCGATGAAGTTAAAGGAAAATTGTCTTCGCGCCTTGCGATATACGGCCTCGAACAACTCTGGAAAGATAGAGTGCCCCGGCTGTCCAAGTATTCCCGGGGTTGCTCAGTTGCTCCAGCATCAAGGAGGTGCCCCAGACGTCAGCGCTGTAATCAGGCTGGATCGTATTATACTAATTTGCGATAAAATATCGTGCGATTATAATTAAGATATTGGCAGGTTGGCATTAGATTTATCGAGTTTGTTGGTCTTCACCGGTGAGGTTCCGGATCTAAGGCGAGTTGGGTTCGACACTTGTCCCATCGAACGTGTGATCGATCCGCTGTCAAGATTTATAAGACGGGTCGTTAGTTTCATTTGCGCGAATCGAACATGAAAACGAATGTGAATGTTCCATGGCGCGGAAGCGGTGAGTTTTAATGATCTGTCGTTCGGCAAAGTGCTCTGAGCGAAGACCAAGGCAAAACTTGCTTCCTCCGAGCGCTGGGAAAGGGAGAGGAGTTGGTTGGTCGATTGATCGAAGAAAGCGAGTCCCCGTCAAGATTTCCGTGAGAGCCGACGTGATCGAAAAGCCAATAGTCCGGTGCGTTCGGTTAACAGTGACGGGATACTTTCAAGAGATCTGCGCCAGCGGGAGCGACCGTCGAAGACCGCTAGGTCGGGAACTAACCGATCCGGCGCAGCTCGCAGCCTAATGACTTCTGATCGCTGTATCGATTAGCACCGGTTAAGACCGATCGATTGCGTACCTTGTCAAATTTGTCAACGGGTGCGAATCGGCCGTCTACATAACGATCCTACCGTCAACGCACGCGCGCACGCACGCACGCACGCACGCACTCGGGCACGCACATATCGTTATGTCCAAAGTAGCGACAGTAAAAGACTGTCACCGATGACGGTGTACGAGTCTGAATAGGCCGTATTGCCAGTCAGTTTGTGCACAATATATACCGCAAAGTATCACGCTGCTAGACACTGTTACGAAACCTCGGATAGCCGAGCGGTCATCAGGAGTGTCTCTGAGTTGGGTGATGGAGCTGAACGAGATCGAGAAAAAGAGATCAGTAAACAAGTCGACAAATCGGTCTACGGTTCGCAGTGTATGCCTGGAGGGAAAGACCGCAAAGTAGCAGCGTTCAGTAGCATAAGGAGTTGTGGGGAGGCAGCAAGAAGCAATACTATATCGCGTGCGCCAGTAGTCGGAGTCGAGTGCCGCACGCGTCGTCGCAAAGTCCATAAAAAAAAAGATAAAATACATGAGCAGGTGAAATGAAGACGTGTCGTTAATTTTAAGAAAATTCTCTCGCGAAAGTCACTTTGACGGATTATCGCCTCGCCCCCTTCGCGCGGCAAAAAAGAAAGGTCTGCACCCTGTTGAGGCATCAAATTTGAAGCCCCAGTCCATTTTCGCATCTGCAGCAACACATCTTGGGCTCGTTAACGGTTTTTAATTTATTTTTTTTTGGACGCCGATACCGATTAATATTCCCAACAGAAATTGGCGATATGACATGACAAAACGATCAACTCCGTGCGCACGGAAAGAACTTTCGACATTTCTCTCGAAAGTGATGAAAAAAAGAAAAAAAAAAGTATGCGCCGTTGTGTATTCGACATTAATGACGGGTTCGATCATTTCGAGAGTCGTTTTACGGTCATATACCATCGCGGCTGCGGCAGTGATGAATCGCGTTAAACGATCGAATTGAGTCTACTGTCTCGGGGCGGCAACATAACGTGCAGCGTTCAGATGTCCCGTGAAGAGAGGACCCCGCGCACTCGTGTATCGCAACTCGGTTACGAGCGCGCAGGTACAGCGGGTGAGGTGCGGCACGGGCTGACCAATTACTCGAAATTGAGTTATGACCGGATCAAATTGCTGATAATTGGCAACTGCATAGCTTAATCAGAACGGGCTGCTCTCACAGCATCCCTTTCCCCGCGACATTCTCATTCGCTCTTTTCCCTTCACGCTATCGACCTGGTGAACGCAGGACCTCGCGTGCTGTCGTCTCGTATGGCCGCCCATGAAAAAGACTGCTCGATTCGTTATGTTCCGATAGTCAAACTTTAGCGTACGGGTCTACAATCGTATGACCGAGTTTTGTCGTCCGAACCACGATTCTTTTATTTTTCCGACTGTATCGAAGTTAATGTTCGAAAGTTATATTCTTTCCTCATTCATTTGAGCATCGGAAGGTAACAAATCGAGCCTTCGTTACGTTCCGATAGTCAAACTTTAGTGTAAGGGTCTACAATCGTTCGACCGAGTTTTGTCGTCGGAATCGCGAATATTTTATGTTTCCCCACTACATCGAAGTTAACGTTCGAAAGTTATATTACAAGCATAGAGAGCCCGAGGCACGGCTCATCGGGTCGCCTTATACCTTCAATTTTTCTTTCTTTTTGTTGTGTCGAATCCCGAGAGCCACGAGTGCCCGAACGTCTGCTCGACAATACAAATTGCTGATTATGCGCCCGGCTATCTCGCGTGCCTTCTAATTGGGCCGTGCGCTCAAGCGACTGAGCTCGGTACGGGGTTCTGTATTATACAGGTTCACCGGCTATGTACTCCACAGTCCACAGCATACTCACGCTTGGGAAAAGATCGACCGATCGGGACCTCGTTGACCCCTGACCTCCTCCTCTTCGTCGCTGCCGCTTTTGCTGTTTGTGCCATACGGTGGTACTCGCAAGAACCGATTTTTGGGAAGGCTGCGCGGTATTCGCCCTGGAAGCCAACTTCACGAACGAAACCGATCTCCTCGATGCACACTTCACCTGGCACTTTGTGTATCCAGTTCCTGGTTAAGGATAATAGGCGCGCACGCCGTCCCGATCGCGGTACTCGTTACTGAATACCGTCTACCGACCTGTCCACCGGCACGCTTGTTGTACAAAACCAATCCGCTATCTTCCTCTTGCCTCGTGTAAAATTGGAGCGAGGACTCGGTCGGAGAGTTCGAGCATCCTTCCTCGTTCGATTCCAAAGGTCTAAGTGCAAACCGCAGCCCGACTGATTCGCGCTTACTCCGCGGGAGCTTTGACACGAAGAGAAAGGCCCGAACGAGATAGCGATACGCGATCGGGAGAAAGATCGGCGGAGAGAAAAAAAAACTCCTATATAAAAGATATCGGGGCGAGATGGAGAAAGATAGGAAAAGTCTGAGAAGCGAGCGCGACAAGTTCATCGCCGGGGCTTTTGTGAAAGAGTTTGCACTGCGAGAGGGAAGCGTGCAGGACGAGAGAGCCGGGTTCTTATTCGTATCTTTCTATCGTGTACCGCGTAAGTAAGTAGTCGCTCGACTATGGTTGTAACGTGGAGGTATACACAGATGGGATATGTAGGCTTTCTGTACTCTATGTGCGCCGCTCCGCGGCTCAACGTGCATATCCCAGGAGAGCCGTTGACATCCCGCGACCGTGCCGCACGAGGCATTATGCCTGCTTTTTATCGGCCATTTCACTAGGCTAGCTCTGTTTATCCGAGAGACACTGAAACGATTAAACGAGATCCGATCGCACGCGACTCCGCTCGCGCATCCTCGTCGGAGTCGTCGACGTCGGCCACCGCCGCCGCTTCGTCGCCTACAAACGTCTTCTTTCCGTGTATCGAGGCTTTTTTGTTGTATTTCCTATCCGCATATCACTTTCTTATGGCGATTAGCGGGATCGTTCGGGTTCTGTGAAATCGATGATCGGAACTACAAGTTGCTGAGTGAAGTTTACGCCGCGCGGTAAATCTCGGCTGGGACATTTTTACGAGAATATTCAGAACAGATTGCTCTTTCACACTTGGCACACTTTGCTTTCGACTCGTTAATGGGTTTTCTTTCTCCCGATTTTTAAGAGATCGGCAGCTAAGTTACTGGCCGGGTCGCCAGTGCCTAAAAGGGTGTGATTAATAATTGAACGAAACGGAAATCTTTTCAGGAGTCGAGAGAGTTCGGCGTGAGTTCTGAATTTGGTAGGAGTCTCGTCTGGTACATGAAGTTTAGAGAATTCAATGATCGTTCGTCGATCGGCGAATGGCAAAGCGCGTACCCGAAGTGCCCCTCTGAATTGCCAAACTCATGCATAGAGTCATGACGGTGCACGATCGATCGGCTGATGTTGCTTTCGTGGTGCAACCGGTCGCCATCTGTGATCGTGGACTGGTAGTTCGGATGGACGAGCATTCGGACCCGATCGTTTGTCATTGCCGATCCGTACGGCCGATCATTGCCAAGTATCTTCACCCATCTTGGCTGCATCCTGTACTCGATATCTGGGGAAAAAAAAGTTAGCATTCAATCACGTTTGTGATACATCGAAGTCACGATTGTCTAAACATAGGAAAACACGTCAAGTTTATATTCGCTGATAGCTTTTTTTTTATTCCTTTTTTAAAGCTTTAGCTTTCTGTGAGTCATCTCGCCACTATTTTTATAAACTTGTTCAATTCCTCGCTTCTAAAGTTCGCGGCCGCAGCTGCTGTTAATGAAACTGCAGAGAACCTGCGCCGATACAGCCGGTCGTTCCAACCTGATATCGTTTGCTTTTATGGAGTAACCAGTCGCCATCTGTGATCGTGGAAGACTAGTTCGAATGCGCGAGCATCCGGACCCGACCTTTGCCAAGTATGTTCACCCATCTTGGCCGCATCCTTACTCGATATCCGGAATAAAAATTTGCATTCAACGACGTTTGCGAAACTTCGAAGCAATGATTGTCTAAACATAGGAAAACACGTCAAGTTTATATTCGCTGATAGCTTTTTTTTTAATCCTTTTCAAAGCTTTAGCTTTCTGTGAGTCATCTCGCCACTATGTTCATCAATTTTTTTAATTCCTCGCTTCTAAAGTTCGCGGCCACAGCTGGAGTTAATGAAACTGCAGGAAACCTTCGCCGATACTGCCAGTCGTTCCAACCTGATATCGTTTGCTTTTGTGGAATAACCAGTCGTCATCTGTGATCGTGGAAGAGTAGTTCGAATGCACGAGCATCTGGGCCCGACCTTTGCCAAGTGTGTTCACCCATCTTGGCCGCATCCTTACTCGACATCCGGAATAAAAATTTGCATTCAACGACGTTTGCGAAACTTCGAAGCAACGATTGTCTAAACATAGGAAAACACGTCAAGTCTATATTCGCCTACGGGCAACAGTCATCGAAGCATCGCTCACTGCCGCTCATCGGCACGGCATACGCACACATACGCGTATGATATATATCGCACGATTGAATAGAAACACAAGATGAGAAAAGGAAAGAACGCTCGACCTGCCAAGGTTAAGCAGCGAGGATGGAGTCAGCCGTACGCGTGGGCAGGTATCCGTAACTCGATGATTTTGCAATCCGCGCTTCCTGGTGCAATTGATTAATGGTGCCCGGTCGCGGTAGCTTCCAGCATCTCGATCTACTGGCGAATACACGCGCATTCTACGCTTGTTCCGCAGCTCGGCCGGCTCAGCGCGCAAAGAGCGCGAGGCAAAAATGTTCCCACTGACGACCGTGTTCCTATTTCCGAACGGTATTCCCTCCGCGCTTGACCCTGATCGACAGTGGGAAATGAAACTTTGCGGAATCAAAGGAAAATATATGATACATATATGTTTTTAAGAATTCGCGGTCGGAAACTATTCACGCGCGTTCTTGAGTGAACCGAAAGATTTGCCTCGTCCCAACAACGCGAGTCCTTCTCTGCAGCTCGGACGGCTTATCGATGACCGTGTTCCTATTTTCGAACGGTATTGCGCTCCGCACTTGACCCTGATCGACAGCGGGGATTTACACTTTGCTGAATTAAAAAAAGAAAGATTTTTTGTTTTTTAAGGATTCGCCGTCAGAAACAATTCACGCGCTATCTGGAGAAAACGGAAGGTTTTCCTCTATGCACCAACGCCACGCCGACTCTTTCTCTGCAGCTCCCCGCGTGATTTATATTCGGCTTAAGTGATTACCGTGAGCGAGAGATGCTGCCCGGCTCCTCTATCCTGCGGCGGGCTCGTTCACCGGCTATCCTTCGTGGAATAAGACGAGTGCATGTACATAGACGCGGCGAGGATGCGCGCCGCCTCGCAGTCAGGAAAGATAAAGAATCAGAGCCCGGTAAAGACGACAGAGCGACTTAGAATTAACGTCCACGAGTTACACCGCGGTCTACTATAATGCACTCCTCGTCGTAAATTTTCCTTCCGAAAGATCACAGAGAATAGCCGACATCGCGCATTCTTGCGCGGCTGATCCTTCGTTACGCCATTTTTTTTAACTTCTTCTTCCGCATCAGTTTTTTTTTTTTTTTTTTACATCTCCTCGATGCATGCGCTATTATGTCAACATTGGTGGTAATTGGCAGTGCGATAAATCAATGCTGCGGCTGTAATTGACGCTACTCTCTGATGCACCGCACTGATTCACGCGATCGTTAAGCTGATCACTGAACGGTAGAATATGAAGCTGAAACGAAAGGTAACGACACTTTTTTTTTTATCTTACGCTTGAGTCATCGGACGAACGCACTTTTGTCCCGCATTCGATAGAGTCGAGGAAGACATCGAGGAAATCGTTGTGTCGGCGAGGGAAGGTAGCGAGGTAGCAAATACGACTTCTTTCTTTTTCTTTTCGATTAAACAAAAATTATTTATTTCATCTGGCTTGTGGGTACTGGCCGCTTCATCATCACCTCTTACGCTCTATTTTATTTACAAAAAAAAAAATGGGGAGGGTGATAGTATTTTATAATTTCGAAGAATCTCTGAGTAACGTCGGACGGCGAGTCTAGGACGCTCTGCCGAAAGAATCGAATATAATTGTATAAATTGTTAAGACGTAAACGTATAGTAAAAAATAATTAATTGTTATCGGATATATGTACAGTACGAAGATACCGAGAGAAGATTGTTTTCGAGCAGCGGCTGCGTTTGAGCGATCGGCAAATTTGCGATCTGATAAGGTCGATGCGTGTGTTTTGAAAATTAATTGCGGTTCTTATATTTTCCCCGCACCGCTAATGTGCCGGCGGCTCGAGCGTAGACGCTGTCTTGAAAATTATATCCTTCCACATCGCCTCAGCAGTTCGTTAAGGAAAAAGACGAGCGTCGCAGTTTAATCGACGCTTCGACGTCCGCGCCCAGAGAAACTTGACTAACGAGTCAAACAATACGTTTACGTAGGTATTTCGTTCCCAATCAACGATTATTACTGGCTACAGAGCTTCCTTAAATCCTAAAAAAACACTCTTTCGTGCTTTGTTTTCTATACATACATCGATCTTTTTTTTCATAAATATAATATGAAGGCACTTCACTACTGGCCCCGTTATTCGCGACTCCTTTATATAATTATTTATAATATTAATCTTCTCTCTTTTTTCACTCGCTATCACTCTCAAATATACATATACACGAACGATAGACTTTCTGAAACAATAAAAGCAATGGAGGAAGAGACAAGTGGAAAGAAAACGAATGAAAAAAAATTAAAATAAAACAGAAGATGAGAAAGAAGAAACGAAGGATGAAGAGGAGAAATGGAGATATTCAGGTGTACAAAATAAATCAATATTTCGTCTAGCTACTTTCGTAATAAATTAATGGGTTTTCGCGAGTCGTCCTATCAGGCGATATTTACAGGTTGAACACATTTTTTTTTTCTCGTTACGAACCGCTCGCGACCTCGATCGTCGTTCGATCGCACTGAGCGAATCTCACCGTCCGTTCTTCATTATACATTTGTTAAATATTTTATTCTCCACACGAGAGACAAACTATTTTTCGCCCGCAGCCCGAAACAGTGGAGAGCCTCGCGGGGACGCGTAGGCGAAGAACCGATCCGATCCGAGGTGGCCGAAGTTCTGCAGCCTTCGCTGTTTCTTTCTTTCCCCCCCTTGGGTCTTCATTAATTTATTATAGCGTAAGCGGAAGTTCCGCTGGCCTCTTGACACCGAGTGTAAGGTCGAGTGGTTTGCTCTTGGTGGTGGTCTCCTGGTCTTTGGTCGTTCCCCGATTGTTGGAATGATTCGATGAGGATTGCTCCATTTCGTTTGTCCGCGTGGGCCTCGGCGAGCTTCGGTTCGATCGGACGCTGAGGTCGATGGGTTCGTCCTGTTCGACGGCGAGTCCACCGGGACTGGGACTGACGAGTAGGAGATCGCCGCCCCTCGGCGAGTGTTGCGATGTCGCTGGTGTGACCAGACCCGGAGGCGGATAGAGCAGACCCATCCCATGATGAGGATGATAGCTCGTCGTTAACGTCACCGTGGCGTTGATCTTCCTCGGTGGGAATTCCCGCTCCGAGAGGGTCGGCGAGGCGCTCGCTTTGAAGTAGCTCAGTGCCGAATTGCTTCGGGACTCGTCGTGTTCGCCACCGTCGACCGAGGAAGCTCCGCTGTCGCTCGGGGTGTCGGCCGTCCTCTTGTAGGCGGGCAGGAAGGGCCGGAAGACCTCCGGCGGACTGGAGGCGAGGACCATCTTCTCCTGGGTGAAATTCACCGGGAACATGGGCGACGTTGACGCCGGATGTTTGTAGCCGAAGGGTGGCGTTCCCTCGCGCGGCGGAGTACCCGGCGGTTGCTGACTCACTCGCTCCCGCTCCTTCTGCCAGGCGAGCAATCGCAACTGATTCTGGAGCGCGACGTCGTCCGGATGCGGCGACTTGTTGCCTCGCTCCCTCTCCTGCTTCAGCATCGCGACGTGCAGAAGATGGGACTGAAGCGCCAGATCCTCCTGGCTCGGCGACGCCCGATCTTTGCCGTCCTTCATGCCGTACATACCGCCACCCTGTGGCGAATGGGAATGCGACGGCGGCAGGAAACCCGGCAGGAAACCCGTGCCGAAAGGACCGCCCGGACTGCCACCCCCTTGATTACCGTTCGTCTGCTCTTGCAGCAAACAGTGGATCTTGAACCAATTCGATCTTCTGCCGTATCTTGAGCCCGACTTCGACATACCGACCATCAGGCACTTGCGCAATCTGCACGCCTTGCAGGCGGTGCGATTCTTCTTGTTTATCACGCATACGCCGCCGTTCTTGCACTCCGATATGCTGCCGAGGTTGTTGTAGGTCCGTCCGAAAAACGACTGTAACATAAGAAATAATGGAAATTATTAGACGGCGTAGTCGATCGATCGTAGGATAAACAAACGGCGAATAACTGATTAGGTAATGGTCGATCAATGTCCGGATTAAGTTACGGTTGAACTTGTGTCCTCCGTTGCGGGCATTCGCGGAGATGCGCGAATGAGGTGAAAGAGTTACGACGTGAGACGCGCGGCTATCGACGAGGGAATTTAACGGGCGTTCGGGATCTTCAGCGACTTCTACGAGCAGCCTCCGTCTTTGTTTTCCACGGCCGTTCGGACTATCGGGAGGAGGACGAGAGAGCTCTTGGCACTCCATCCTCTCTTTCCGTCTTTCTCCGGTCGCGACCCGTTAAGGGTCGAGAAACGCGGCGCGCATCGGTACCCGGAGCTCGGCTCGGGCTGGCGCGAGCCACGCGCATTTCTCTACCGGATTAAACGTCAGGTTTTAATGTTACGCGCGTCACGAGAATTAGCATGCCGATCCGCCTAGGAAAGAGGTGGGCATGCATATATACTGTGCGCTATACGTTACAGCGTACGGCGTGGTCGATCGTAAAGTTAAACGCTTGTCGGCCGACGATAAAACTCATATATGCCTCTCGAGACCGAGGAGACCAAGTGCAAGAGAGCTCCTCCGAGCCGGGCTCGAGGAAGACGCCGAGGCTCTCCTCTCGGGTTCGAGAGTACGCGAACCCCGTGGCACTCGCGCCCGCTAGACTCGCACGGTCATCGGGCACTAATTTACGATCGTGCTTTCGAATCTTTTGTAAGCCAGTTCGAGACCGACCGCGCGAGCGGGATCGTGCAACGAGCGAGGAGGATTTTCGAGACGGGAGTACACGCGAAAGCGCCGAGCTCGCTGGAACGATATTGAACGTCCGATGGATTATCTTTATTACCGAAAAATAATAACTGATCGATCGAGCCTACGAATGGCTTTTCGATGTTTCGTTCACGTTCCACCGGCACGCTAAAATTACTCGATAGGAATTTTTTTTCACACGCATTGCACAGTGTTTCGTGCTTTCGAATCTTTTGTAAGCCAGTTCGAGCCCGGACGGCGAGCGGGACTGTGCAACGAGTGAGGCGGACTTTCGAGACAGTGTTGAAGGTCCGATTGATTATTTTATTTTATGTTACTTTTGTAGACGGGCAAATTTATTTTTATTGCCGAAGAATAATAACCGATCGATCCTGCGATGGCTTTTCAACGTTTCATCTGTCTTCCAGCGGCGGCTAAAGTGATTTCAGATAACGCATTTTTTTCACACGCATTGCGAAGTGTTATTAAAAAAATGATTGGGTGGTCCCGGAAGATACGGTTTCGTTCGCAATGGTAAGGCGCAGGCGAGAATCTTTAAAGTACACATGTGGGTCCCGGTCTTTTCGTTGCCGGTTGAGTCAGAGGCTCGAGAAAGGCCCCCGGAACTGTTTCGTGAAACTCGCGCCCGACTTTGATTGATAGAACGTGGGTGGCAAAGAGGCGAGGCCGTAACGGGTCCGATCCGAGGCTCCGCGAAAACCGAAAGCTCGAAATAACGGGTCCGCGCTCTTGAATCTGCAAATGTATGACCCGCCAGGTGAAGTATGTACACGCGGGGCACGGCTATGCCCGGACAGAAAAAAGGAAGGTAAAAAATTACACACGAGAAACTCGTAGACATAAATTAACAAGCCGGTGTACGACGCTTACACAGCTGTTTTCTCTAATGATATTATCAATTAATTAAGAACACTTCGTCGATACAGCGCACGGTTGAATTAACAACCGTAACGGTATTATCAGCCAAACGATTATGAAAATTGTTACAACTCCGTCTCCTCGTGTTTCCTCGCCTCGATATCGAAACGCTTCACCGAGCACCGAAACGCCTGTGTGCGTTGTCGAGCGAGTCGAACGCGAAAGGGAAAGAGAAATACGGATCGGAAGAGCCGAAGGAGCCGAGAGAGCTGCGGCAGGAACCTCGCGCAAGGTGAATGAATGCGGGGATACGGTGAGAAGACGAATAAAAAAAAACGGTATTTCTCACACACGGACAACGCGAGATGAGAGACAACATTTGCGACACGGGCTCGCTCGCCTGAGAAAATGACGTGTCATCCGGCGAGCGAGACGTTCGCGACCGTAAAATCGGTGCGGCGCGTGTTGGTGCGTTCGAAGATGCGTTGGACGTTGGTCGCTGACGTTTTCGCACACATCGTCGAGAAACGCCGCGTTCTTCGTCGTCGTCGAGTGCAGAGTCTTCGCATGCGAGAGAATCTTGGATCGCATTTGGCACGGTTCGTACGCTGGAGCAGCGGTGTGTGCACACACACACACGTTATAATGTTGCAGTTGCAGTTTCTGATGCTGCAGCTTCTGTTCCTCGTCTGCTGTGCTGGCGGTGCACCGCGCGGCGTGTAATCTTCCGGTAGCAATCTTTAGATCGTGGGCCGAGGAACCCGCGCGAGCGCGCACCGGCACTGGACGCTGGCGAATGCGGGATCTCGAAACTTACCGTGTGCCACGGACAAATACACGGACAAGAGGATGAGAGCAAAGCTGCAGCTAAGTCAGTCCCAGCTTCCGCGGGCTCTCGTACGCCAGATGATCCGTGGCTGTCACTGCTACTGTGTGAAAGGGGTTACGGTGCCATCGGCGTGAGTTAGCCTCGCGAGAAAATTCAAGCGTGCACACCGCGCGGCTACCGGTGCACGCTTCTGCCATACGTGTGCGATGCATCAACTTCCGCCTGTGCGAGGCGAGAACCCACCGAAACGATCTCGCTCCTGGGTGCGTTTTAATTTTTGGTTATGAAAAATTATGGGATAGAGAAGACGATTCCCGGAACGATCTACCTAGGAATCAACTGCATTGTTAAAAAAATAATAATTTAATGTACCGGAGTGGAGGTTTTTGTGCAAAAGCTGGAATATCACATTTGATGGACAATTGTGATGAAAATTTGATGTACTTTTACAAAGAAATCATAGTAAATTATTGGAATTAAATTACTTTTATAGTAAAATCAAGGTAAATGATTAAAAATCAAGTATTTCTAAAGTTTGTAATATACTGTACATTAATTTTCCATCACAATTACATGAAATTCCATGAAATTTAATATATCAGTTTATGCATAAAAACGTTCAGTACCTGTAAATTAAATTTCACACGATTTTTTTTTTACATTGTGTACTCGATCGGCCATCAATGAGAAAGGCATCGTTCCTGTTTGCCAATGACGTGGTCTTATCACCGTCGCAGGTAAAAGTACCCTGGCCAATGCGACCTGTTGACCACTCCATGGATTGGTCGAGTGCGTAAACTCGCTTCATTGACTCGTTATCGAGTCACGCCGGCTTGATTTCGATCTCCGATTAACCGGCTGCCAAGATCGATCGATCTACTTGCCATCGGGAGTTACGCGTTGAGAGTGATTTTGCTATTCAGCCCGTTTGGCCGTGTATCTCGCAAGGATCGATCGACAGTATCGACCCGTCTCGCCTCGTCGTCATCACTCGTGCACATCGCGGCCGATACAGGCGCCGATCGCTCTTGAGCGATGGATACAAAAAACAAGAAAAAAAAAGAAATGGATGACTGAACAGCGTCGTACTTAGCGGCGATCGATCGGTCGAGCCTCTCCGCCTAATCCGGCGAAATACCGTGAGGCAGCGATCGAGCCGGTTTCCTTGATTGCGCTTTTCGTCCGTTTCTATTCTGATAGATCCAGGCGCAGCCGTAGACGTGACAACGGGATTCGCGAATTGCGTAAGCGTTAACGCGCGCGGCAGGTTTATACTCTGCCAGAGTCGCGGAGCCGGCGAGAACCCGGCGTGGCGCACGAGCTCGTTCAGAGGTGTTCTTCAAGTTTTTATATCAAGAGTTCCCACCAGCGTCCGGACACTCCGGATCGGCGCATGCACGCACGCACGCACCGGAGTCGCACCCGTGAACGCTCGTTTCGAAGGCTCGTATAGCTCGTGGATTATATACGGCTATGCAGTTGTACGGCCATTTAGGGGACCTCGCGACAAATCCGTCCCGATCCCCGAGGGCTTTTACTACTTAGCCTTTGGTTCCAGTACGACTGCTACCATCGCTACCAGGAGCGCTGCTCGGACACCGGGATTATCTCAAATCACACGGCACGCCCGGAATCCTGAACCGATTTGTAGCGCCATAAAACCATCGAGATCGCGAGTTAAAATCCTTGTCGGCATTGCGGTCACGAAACGTGTACATTGAATTATCGAAAGCTTTCTTCTCTCGAGAGACAAATATTTGTCGACGAAGTGAATTAAAGTATAATGATTTTTATCCCGCGCGACAGTAACCGCATAGCCGCACGAAACTCATCGATCACACCGAAGAGAATAATTTTCTCGGTAAAACGTGATCTAGAAAAATAATTAATTTTTTAATTGCTTCACCACACTCGGCGACGGCGAGTTGCGATATGTTTCCGGGATTTGCTGATCGCGATGAGATTCTGCGTACGGTCGATTAGCTCGGAGAATATGTTGAGGAAAAAAAATTTGTAATCGAGATCGGACGAGAGAAAATGAGTCAATAGTTTATCCGTATTGAAAGCGGTCATCAGCATGCGCGATCGGTGCGGTGCGTCGATCAGACTTGATATCACAATTTCCAAGAGGGAAAAATATGTATATATATCATTACGCGTGCGTGACGCGAATATGCATGCTATAGACGTTTCAGGTAATTATCGAGCGCGCAACTCGATCACTCACGAAAAAAAAACGTATTGCGATGCTCGTGCGATAAGGAACAGATTTCTGAATTAAAAGTTTCCGCCGAAATATATTATTTTGAGACCGTCGGGATCAACGTGTGCGATCGATTCGTCGATCGAACAAATTTGTCACTGTACCATGAGGAAATTCATGAAATTCGTCATTGTCAATGTTGCCGAGTTCGTCACCAAGTAGGTAGAGCAGTGACTCTGGCATTCCTGTCGGTAGGTGTACCGATATAGAACTAGCGAGAGACGCGCAAGGTAAAAAAAGAGAGTAAAAAACAGCAGACCTAGCGAAGCAACAAATCCTTTCTTTCGTCGGACCCGAGCCTCGGCAACGTAGTAGCGCGGGTTGCACATACCCGCCGAGTTTGGAGTTGTACCCCGTGAGAGATCAGAGTCAATTGATCACTGTTCACCTACGAGAGCGCAACCGTGCCAGTGGTAGTTTTGTCGCTCGAGCTGACTTCTACCGGTTCTCGATCCTACTGCCCGGCGAAAACGTACTCTACCGACAGATTAATCCGCGGTAACTATAAACGGCTTCAAACCCGTTTGCCGATTTAATTTCACGTCAAATATTGATTTTCATTCGTTTATCGATTTTTGACAGTCTATGCATTTTTTATTTGAAGAAATTGATAAATTGTTCAATTTATAAATTGTTGAATTTATAAATTGTTGAATTTATAAATTGTTGAATTTATAAATTGTTGAATTTATAAATTGTTGAATTTATAAATTGTTGAATTTATAAATTGTTGAATTTATAAATTGTTGAATTTATAAATTGTTGAATTTATAAATTGTTGAATTTATAAATTGTTGAATTTATAAATTGTTGAATTTATAAATTGTTGAATTTATAAATTGTTGAATTTATAAATTGTTGAATTTATAAATTGTTGAATTTATAAATTGTTGAATTTATAAATTGTTGAATTTATAAATTGTTGAATTTATAAATTGTTGAATTTATAAATTGTTGAATTTATAAATTGTTGAATTTATAAATTGTTAAATTTATAAATTAAATTTTTTTTTTTATCTTCATCGCGTTCATCACTTTAGTTCTTGTCTAATGTGACACGAGCTCAATCCATGCGGCGCGAAGCACCTGTACCGTGACAGGCGGTATGGGCCTTTCTATGTATCACCCACGCGCAGCGCCAGACCATTCGTAATGTGGCTCGCGTCGTCTCGTTACATCCTTTTCATTCACCTGAACGGCCGCCTCTCGCTCGCTCGGTCCATTTCACCTTTTCTCCGGCTCCTCTCGCCGCTCGAACTCTCGCAGCCGCGCCGCGTCTCCTTCTCGCTCGTATCAACAATCTATATTAAGGACGTGGGAATGTGAAATGGCCTGCTGTCCGGCAACCGCCGGCGGGGACTACGCTAGATCTTGGCTGCCTTGACGCTCATTGTGACGCGTGTTTTGCGGTCGCACAGTTCGTCGTACCTCTCGGATCCACGGGACCCCGAATCTCGGATCTTTTACGGCCAAATTAACGCTATCGAAGAAGCAAAAAAAAAAATTAATATAAAAATGTTTTCTCCCAAATTTACTGCGGGATATAAAAAAAAATGTCTTATCATCGTCATTCGCCGGCTGACAAACGCGAAGAAGCTACGAATAAAATATCGGGAATAAAAATGAGTGACGGAAATTAATAGAACATTTCAATCGCCAACGTTGGCTCGAGCGAATCAAGTCGGTCCGTTGGATCTGCGGTATTGGTAATCGCGCTGATCGCCCGTGCGTGACCCTGATGCGTCCGAGCTCGCGAGCTCGCGTGGTGTCGTCACGACGTCGCGTGCGTAAAGAGCTCACCGCGCTCTTGTCTTGGCTCGCTTCATTGGCGCACACGCGTTTAATAACAGTCCGCGCGCGTACCTCGAACTCTTATACCAGCCGATACTCGCGATAGTAATACGGACCACGCATTCGAGTATTTCCTTCCTCGAGATCGGCATTCCCCGGGAGATGACTCGGCGGCGTTTCTGCGTAAACGCGAACTGGATCTTATATTTCTATAGCATCATCGCCGCGCACACGCAGGCATTTGTGTCGGGAATTCGAGCGTGGAATTCGCTCGAGATCCGGCAGCAGCGGCCACCGCTAATGCTCGGAATATTCGAGCAAAAGCTTCGTGGTGACCCGGAAGACGAACAACAGGATATGAGAACGGCGAATTTCCAACGATCGAACACAGACACCCAGGTCTTTCGAGCACTAACAAGCGCAGCATAAAATTCGACCACGCCACAGCTTGGCAGAGAAAAATAATTAAAAATTCTCCGCGACGTCACTTCCGGTTTGAAAATCTCACCCTTAAGCCGCGCGTGACGTCACGCAGAAAAATTTGAAAAATTTCTGTGCTTCGGAATGACGTCACTTTAGGCCAGAAGTGACGTTTTCCCGTGTGAGGTCACTTCCGGTAGAAAACTTATATGTTCAAACCGGTAGCGGCGCTGAAATTTGTTCATTCGGTGTTTTTGGTAAATTATGTTGTACGACAAGTTGTCACTTAGTTGTATCGACAAAGTCGACACGGATCTTCCGATTACCCTTCCCATCGCTCAACATTTTTCACTCTACCCGACCTAGCCATTGCGAAAAGTAGGGATGAGACAGAAATAGCAGGAGCGAACATTTCCACAGCGTCCCATCGGCCGCGTACACGCATACACCGTCAGCAGATGAGAAACTAAGTTTGCAGAAACGATAATCGTTACTCTCCGACTCGTACCGTGATCCTCACTCGAGTAGCGCAAAACTGTAGCGCAATAAGAGAATTCGAAGAAATGTCGATTTACTGTTTTCACCTGCAACGTGCGCGGCGAGAGAACCTGAGAACATTCCGTAGCCGGTTGGGGTTGTACTTAAGTACCTAAACTATATACCATTTTCCGTATTACATATTCAAACTATAATCCCCATATGTTATACTTATTACCGCGTCCGCCGCCGCCGCCACTCGTGCACAGAATTTTTTTCGCGCCAGGCCAATTGCCCCGGTCCGCGCAATATACGTAAACTGTAACTATATAACTACGTGTATATACGAAATCGGGAACGATCAGCGGTAGCACGCGAACCACGGAGTCCCCCCCGACGGTCCCCCTCCGATGTGTGTACGTCACTCTCACTCGGTGTGCGTCTGTGCGATTCCGCGGGCCTGACGGAGAACCGGGCCGAAGACCTTGCGGTCCTTCTCGCGTGTGCGCGTCCAGCATGCTCAATGCTCCGCGTCTCTCACCCGGTTCGGTCCCATCGCTCTCCTTTTTTCTCCCTTGTACCACCCGCGCCTCGCCAACTTGTGCCAGCCAGCTCTGTCACTCTCCATTTCGTTTCGTGTTCAACCCGTCCGGACTGTGTGTTGCTCGGCCGCGTCGAGATCCCCATGCGAATCGCGTATGTAAGCGGGGCGACCGAGTCCGGGGTCCGAGGTTTATTTTACCTATTCACTGTGAGAACCTCGCCGAACCGTAGGAGATCTCTGCACCGAGGTAACTCCGAGAATCCGCCGAGAACTCGAGACTAGTCCCGGGAATAAATATACTTCTCTGGCTCTGTGGGACAGGAATGGGAAGCCCCGATGGTTCTCAGCGCTGTACGGAAAATCGAGCCTCATAAGACTTCTGTTTGTCGAGGCTATCGTCACGATTTTCGATTCTGAACCGAGCCTCTCCTTTTCTGCGGCTTTGCTTTTTTCCCCTAATCTTTCGAGACACTGCCGTATGTCGAAGTTATCTTTGGAGCGACCGTTCTTTCCACGAGAAAAGACACCGTGCCCTGGTTGGAGACTCGCGAGTACCAAATAAGAAATGGTCTTCGGTGCAGCAGTGGCTCAAGTTTTCTCTGCCTTAGCTGCGCGGCTCGAAGCTATCGCACGGTACGTTGGGACAATTTTTCCGCGGGGCGACTTTATGCCTTTCCTCCTTCATTTCCATTCATCCTGACCGAGGAAATTTGTCTTCGCCACTCCAACATTTCCTCGCATCTGCTCAGTCTCCGTGGACTCCTCGGGCTTTCGTTCGCGAAGTTTCTTTCCCGAGCGGTCGCTGCGGCTCGAGACAAACGACTCTTGCGTGCGCGCCTGTTGGAAAATGCTGGAATCGCGAATGTCAGACCGGCGCTGCAGTGTGTTCCGAGGCTTCGACCGGTGTCCCAGGTCGTCCCGTCCATTCGCTCAGCGAGCTCCCGGGGATTGATGCATGAGATCGGTTCGCGCTCTTCGCGGTGGGTCGCGGAGTCGTTTCGATCGGGTCGCTTCGAAGGGATCGACCAAGATCTCGTCGGTCGATACGCCTGTTTAGAAGGCTTCTGGGAAGCGCCTGCGCCGTACGATACGTATATGATCGTACGATTTTTTCGATCGCGTACAAATATCGCAATAGATTATTGCGATACGTTCTGTACGGCAGCGGTGCGTGCTACCGAACGCGTTTCGACAGAGATCCACGGTACACGGTGTACGCAAGAGTCGTCGGCGAGGTTGCGCAACGCCCGCGCGCCGATTCGATTGTGCCCACGCTAAAGAGTTCGGCGTTGCTTTTAACTTCGTTCTCTTTTTTTTCTTTCCTCCACTTCGTTCTGCTATGGTCGGACCACGAGGTCGATCGTGTAGGATAGCGTTACGTCGCATGCGACGCTCGGCATGAATGCTAAGCGCCTCTTTCGTCAAGGGCGGATTGTCTGGTGTCCGCGATGAGGCGCGCGATTGTGACAACGATCGGCAATCGCGATCGGCGCCAACCGGGCCACACGCGTATTCGCATGCGCGAAGACTCATCGAGCGCGCGCAACGTAAAATTTATCGTGACTTTCGTTGACGATCGAAATCCGTCTCGGTGCTCGGGTCAAAGCCGGAAATCCACGGTCGAGAATCGATGCGTACGAAGATTCATCCCAGCAAGATCGCTCCGGCTCTCCCAGACAATGATCTTGATTGCGAAGTTGCATTTTTGCCTCGGGACAGCTCGCGAGGCGCCAACAACTAAACTGCGCACGATCGGCGTCGCGGCTCACGGCGAATCTCTCTCTCGAGTGACCCCCGGACTAGGATTTATACGAGCTCGTAAAGTCGTCGTAAAGCAGCGTGGAGTCGCGTCGTGGTGACTTGGCCCACATACACCACCGCATGCGCGCGACGCGGTAGGTGGATGTGTATCCAAGAAAAACGGCTACGCCGGTCTCCTCGTACGCTATGGAAAGCACCGGGGATAGGAAGAGAAGAAGAGCAAGTCGTAAATCGCTCTCGCTTATAGACGCTCTGTGCGGTTCGCGGTTTCCTCCCTGGGTCACGTTTTATATATCCTCCGGGTAACCCAGCGCACATGCGACGTGTGTGTGCGCGACCCGTTCGGCCATGTGAGGAACAACGGTCCCACGCACGAGAACGATGACTCGTCGCTTCCGAGAGATCGGCCGGACCAGAGACTGCGACTGGATCATCCCTCATTCTCATTGCGCACGGCAGTCGTCGTTCTCTCGCCGCTTTTACTCGTTTACGATATCGTCGTGGGTCTCGAATAAATCCCGGGGAAACCGCGGTAGCCGATGGTGACGCCTCTCCATTCCGCGTATCTCAATAAAAGCATTGTATTCGCTTACAATACGAATGCGACGTCATGGGGAAAATTTTGAAAAATTTCGTTGTAACGTCACTTTTGGTTGCCGGTTCAAAAACTGAGGTTTTTGAACCGGCAATGATGCTGACATTTTTCCATGCAGTCTTCTTGGTAAATTTTCATGTACGACAAGTTGTCCCTTAGTTTGATCACGAAAAAGGACACGGAAGCTCCGATTACGCTTTCCATCCCGAGTAGAAATTCTCGAGCGTTGCATCTGGGGCTGACCAGGTCCGATGTAACGCTCGAAAATTTCTACTCGGGATTGCTTCAAACGTTTACTTTGAGATCAGCCGGGCCGGAGACGAAGGCTGGATCATCCCTCATTCTCATTGCGCAAGGCGGTCGTCGTTCTCCCACAGCTTTTACTCGTTTACGATATCATCGTGGGTTTCGAATAAATCCCGGGAACCGGCGGTAGCCAACGGCGACGACTCTCCATTCCGCGTATCTCAATAAAGCATTATATTCGCATACGATATTATCATGAAGCATTCGGAGATCCCACGGGATTTCCATGCTCTCGAGGAAGAATCTCGAAAGCGGGTTTCTGATTATGAGAGTGACGTACGGTTTATCCGTGCGATCTGCGCTCGCGGGTTCCGCGGTCGAAACGGTGGGTACATCGCGGTCGTACGTGTACACGGATATTCATGAATCGTCGCCGAAGAGGTCGCGCGTACAGGGCTCGGGACACACCCACGAGGAAAACTACGGAGAAGCTGAAAAAAAGAGACGAGCGTTTCCTGGTACGAGAGAAAGAGGAGTTTCGATGAAGCGACTTGTCCCCTCGTTCCGCGGGACGGTACTATTATACGGCGAAATCTATTCGTGGCGCGTGTTGCTGCTACTGTGGGTACCGGTATTCAAATTATCCGGGCAATTAGCGGACGTAATGGCAGGCGGTTAAACGCGGGCGAGAGCGACGACTGCGAACGTTCTCGGTTGTACGGCGAACGCACCGAGGGATTAACTGCTAGTGTAAACAATTTAATTTTGATAGACGCGTTTCCATCGCGTGGGTAGGGTCGGACTTCATTCGGATTCCGACTCTAGTTTCATCCCGATGTGAATTAAATTAATTTATTATCGGTGTAAATATAAAGGGAAACTGCGATGACATATTACGCGCGAACACAAATTTCCCACGCACACAAATTATCAACAATTAGAATTAATTACCAACGATAAAATCACGGAGTAAAACCGACTTTTGAATCGTACTCTAAGGAAAGAAAAAAAAAAACTTGCCTAATACCAAAGAGAATCTCGGCCTGAAAGACTCAGGTCGACAGCCCATTAGGTATAAGATAATAACGGTATAATAGCAGTGGCAATAAATTTCTTTTAGTACTACTATAAAGGGGAATAAAGTAGACCATGAGTCCAGTAAATTTTGGTCATCGACACTTCGAGAGATCCTTCGAAGGACGTTTCGATATCGGAGGTTGGCAATATTTAAATTTAATTTATGCGGATGACACCATTGCATTGACTCAGAATAAAGGCGAGTCAACCCGTTTTCATGACAATGTCGTTTGCGGCGCCGGAAGTCCAAGCTTTTCTCGGCTAAGTGCTATTCGCGATCGTCTCCGCCGGAAATCCACCGGATTCTAGGTTGACGATGATGACCGCAACGGCCGCAACGGGGACGATCAGGACGCATTTGTCACGTGCGTCTCGCGAATACAAAGTCTGCCGAATGGGAACTCTTACTTCAAAAAGAAAAAAAAATAAAGAAAAATGTATTAAGCATCGGGTGGCTTTCTTTCCGTTTCGCGTCGAATCTGCATACATATAACTTTCTTCTTTCTCATGCAGTACCTTTGTAATTCGCGAGCTCGTCGTCGATCCTCGCGGGATCGACAGCGTCATCCTCGCGTCAATTGCGTATCCGTTTGAGAAACTTATCATGCATATAACTGTCGCATCGGCGGGCGTACCGGTCGGTTGAATCATCGTTCTGAAAAGCGACAAAGAGAAGCGGCAACTTTTTTTTTCGAGGTCGATGACGAAGACTGAAACGCGCTCGAGGAAACCGTAACAGCGATCGGTTCCTCGAAAGCAGATCGGGGAATTTTGTTGTGAGATGCGTTGTTCGAACAGTGAGATGCGTTGTTCTTTTTATTTCATGGAGTTTTTGGGATTAATTTTGTTTCGCTATACCGTGACCAACTATACTGTTCCCGGACCTCCGCCATTCGTATAAATTACACGCCATCCTCGTCGCGGAACCTCGGAATTTTCACAATGGCGGGTCCCCGCGCTCCGCAATGGCATACATTTTTCGGTAGGCTATTGACGCGTCGACTCGCTTCCCTACACGCGTGTATGCACAATTACACCGGCCTGAAACAATGCTCGCCCGCGCTCTCCGGCGGATTTGCATCACAAACGTCCTCCGCGCATGCGCATTCGGGCCACTCGACCCGAATCCTCCGACTGTATGGTTAACGAGCTCCTCGCTCGAAACAAACGGGTGCGAAAGAAAAGCGTGGAGAATCGTCCGAGCCAAAGATACGCGAATTTTCGTGCATCTCCATCGGCCCCGATCAGTCAAAATGAATTCGTGTAAATATTCATGGGTTTTTATTGTGCATTCGGTGAATTCGTTCGTCATGAATTCACTCCCGTATCTTCGCCGCATTACCATCTCGCCTCTTCGCTCGTTGTGTTCGAACGTATCGTACGCCGAGACAAAAAAAAACTCCAGCCTTCGAAACGCAGCACCAGTCGAGAGACCGTGGCGTGGAATTTTCGAAAGCGAAGCAAAAGATTGAAGCACGAAAACAAAAGGAATAATAAGAAATGCGAATACGTCGGGAGGTTTTAGGCTTGTAATTTTTTCCCTTCCGTAAATTTGGTGGGAAGTGAGGGCTGAAGTCGGGCGAGGGGGAGAGGAGGGGAAAAGAGGTGCCGGTGGACTTGGTAAGATATTTCGCGGGGTCACGGTTCCATGCTCCCTATTTCTCCCGAGGGCTCTCGAACGATCGGGCCAGCGAAGTAAGGAACGTGAGCGAAAACCCGGGCCCCGAGTGCGAGAAAGAAAAGAAGTAAATAAATATACGGTGAGAACGAGAGGGCAGGAGAAGCGAAGGAGAGAAAAAAAAACTGAATAATCGGAAACACGCGTGTGAGTCCAAAGAGCAGAAAGAAGAAGCAGAAGAAGCAGAAGAGGAAGAATAAGAAGAAGCAGAAAAAGTAGAAGAAGAGGAAAAGAAGGAGAAGAAGCGGCAAATAAGAAGAAGAAGAAGAAGAGGAATAGAATAAGACGATGATGAAGAAGAAGAAGAAGGAGAAGGATTCTGTTACGCGCTCGGAGAATCCGAGGCAGTCGTTAGTATGCTAATGAACGGGGTCCTGTGCCAGAAACGGCACACACGGAGAGGCGCAACGTCCAGCCAAAGCAACATAGCGACCGAGCCCCTCCAGCATTCGCGCTAAATTATTTAAAATATTTTCGAATGTCACTCTAATTGGTGCTAGTGCCGAGAGGCCACGTGTGTGACCGAGCTACCGAGGACCCCGTGATCCCCTTCTTCTTCCTCTCATTCTCCCCCTTTCCGAAGATTCTCGGTTACTTTTATTTCATATGTATCGTTTTCAATATCGTTGCTCGTCGGAACCGATGAATTTAACGATAGAGTCCGGGCGGTCGCCCGACCGAACGATCACATTCTATATATAGGCATTTTTTTTGAGTGTACGATGGAAGTATTATACGCGTTTAGGTAAGGCGTTTCCCCATTCTTATACCTGCTCGATAATATATGTGACCCGAAAATTCCATATTTATTCAAAGCATATAAAATACTATTATAGAGCAGAATATAGGTATAAAAAAGTAACGAACGAACGACAGAGGCGTAAGGTGAGATTGGAAATAGAAGAAATGAAATGCCATTATAAGGTTTTTTTTATATATATAAAACGCAGAGAAGAGGCGTAGAGGCTCGCAGGTGGATCGCACCGACGGTGGACATTATAGTCGTCGCGGACAGAGGAAGTTTCTATTTATGAGGTCCCATTCCAGGGGAAAGAGATCATCGTGTGGCACTGAAGGGGCGAACGGTGGAGGACCGAGAAACGACCGGTAGATACGACGCTGAGAAAAAAAAGATCCAAATCCACCGCAGCAACTTGGCTTCTTCCACTTCTCGGCTCAACTATTTATGGTACCACTTCGTATAATGCACGCAATCTCTCTCTCTCCACGGTTCCCTCGTTCACTCACCGTCCCGAAGCGTCTCGGGCATCTAATTTACCTAAAACGCTCGCGTTATCGGTGGATCCATGTGGATCTAGAGTGGAACGGGAAAGAGGTGAGAAACGAGAGAGACGCGGTGAAAGAATTACGGAGATGATCAACCACCGGCCGTTGTTGCCCTAATGAGGTCCAATTACTATCGAGCCGCACACCGGTCACTCGGACCCGGAATGCGAGTGAGAGGAGACGCAGTCGACGGATCTTCAATCTCGTCGTGCCACGTTTATTGGTATGTTTAGGAGACGCGGGTCAATGGCCTCACATCCGGCTTCGATGATTCCACGACGCAAAGTTTTTAGCACGAAAATTGGTGTCCAAACCTACTAGAATTCATATTCGAAAAATATCATGGATTTTAAAGCGGCGGTCGTAAAAAAACAGAAATTTAATCCAATCAACGACGAGAATAAGAATAAAATTTTTAACTTTCAAAAAAAATCGTAGCTCTTCTTAATTGGCAAAAAAAAAAGAAAAAAATATATACAGTGAGCAGTGTGTCGGTACTTTCCGCACACGTCGTTTGCTCCAGCACAGAAGAGAGCACGTGCTTCGTCGACGTCGTTGTCGGCACTGTTCGCCTCCACACCTGCTGCCTCACCGCTGTTCCCTTTTGCCGCCGTTGCTGTTATAGTATATCCCACAGAGTGCGGCCTTCGCAACCGGTCGTCCAGATTACGCTTTTTATCAGCTTCCTGGGTGAGCACACCGGCAAAAAGGGAAGAGACGCAACAACGTTTGAAACCCGTCGAGGGATCACAGAATAACTACCTACCGCTGAACACAGCAGCAAATCACCTGCGCTCTCTTTGCCTCGGTTCCTTTTTCTTCTGCGGTTCCGTATACTATTTTATTCCGTATGACTTTCCTTCCATAGAGAACCCGCGTTAGTTTATTTAACTCCGTCTTTACCCCGGTGTTTCACTATATATTACTCCCCTTTTTTCCTTCCGCAAAATTACGGCAATCTCTCATTAATCGTAATTTTACCAGCTGCAGTTAGAGCTTTGCAATTTTTTAAAATTTCCCCTCTCCTCCATCTCGCATTTCCACGGTTTCGTAAAGTAAATGAAACATTTTTAACCGCGCTCTTTGCCTCGGTTCCTCTTTCTTTTGCGGTTCCGTATAATATCTTATTCCGTATGACTTTCCTTTCACAGAGAACCTGCGTTAGTTTATTTACCTCCGTCCGTACCACGACTTTACCCCAGTGTTTTACTCTATATTTACCCCGCATTTTTTTAATCCGCAAAATTACAGCAATCTCTCATTAATCGTAATTTTACCATCCGCAGTTCGAACTTTGCATTTTTTTTTAAATTTCCCCCTCTCATCTCACCGTCTCGCATTTCCACGGTTTCGTAAAGTAAATGAAACATTTTTAACCCGCGTATTCACGTTTTCGACCCGGAGCGCCCGACTATGATTGCGTACGGCAGAGATTACGATAGACTCGAGGGAATCGAATGAAATATGGACCATTTCCCGTCGGGGGGCTCATTTCGTACCTCAAAAACTCCCCCCGTGCCTACACTTATCTACCTAATACCGCCGATAGCCGGTGACTATGTGTGTACAGTATGAGAGTCATGAATCGCTCGCGAAGTCACGGTGAAAGGATTCGTGAAAGTGCCTGTACGAGAACGCTAAGACCGGGCCAGCGAGCGAGTACGCTTTTGTTACGAGATGCTGCTATTGGATTCTTCGTGCAGATACAATATTGGCTATGCGTCTTCATACCATACATATACATATATATTTATGCACAAAGTTTCATACACGCGAATTTATATCGAGGGGTTTAGCAAGGTGGAAGAAAGCTTTACGCGATTATCGAATCACGCCGGTGATGGCGGGTTAATGGGCAAGAAGGAGAGACATATTCCCGGCGCGATGGATCGATAATTATTGTCGTTGCCGAGTGATAACTCATCCGCGAGAAGTATCATCGTACACCGGCGATACCCGCTGTCGTGTTGCAGTTGCATCTGCAGAGACGTGCATTTACGAAGGCGGAACCACGGCTATTCGAGATCGGCGCATTTATACGTTTCTTCGTACACAGTCGCCGGCTTTGCTGTATGGCCTTTCGGTAGCCTTCTTCGGCCGATTGCGACGATCCGCTCTCGACGTCTAGCAAGTACCGCGATGTGTATACCGCATACGCGCGCAGTCTTCTCTTCGCCTCTTCGCCTCTTCGCCTCTGCCTATCGTCGTCGCTCTCTCTCTCTCTCTCTCCCTCTGTGCCAACCAACTCGCGAGAACTATCGAGGATAATCGATTCGACGCGGACGATTCTCGCTTCGAATCCACTTACGGATTCGTTCTCGTTTCTTTTTTACTTCTTTCTTAGTTTTTTTAAATTTCTTTTCCTTCTTATTTTAGATATTACTTAAAAGTTTTTTATGCTCGGGAAGATTCTCCCGTTCTGAGATGTATATTCTTTGCTCTCATCTGCGCGCCCGCTGATGCGGGGTGTATTATACGCGGATATTATAGTCGCGCAGAGTTGCACGGATACGAGTTGGTTATTTGCGAAGAAGTCGATCTCGCTTAACGGCAGGCCTTCTACCCTCACCCGGCCTCTTCTTCAACGGCTTGTTATTAATGTGTGTACCGTACGAATTACGAATCTCCCGCCTTGATTAGACTCGCCTTATTATCAATTTTTTTTTTCTTATATTTTTTGTTGAGGTAACAGACCGGCGTATCAGCGGAGCTGCGCTTTCCGAATGACTTTGCTATGTCGGTCGCTGTGGTACAAGAACCGACCGCCTAGAAGGCAGCCCGCGGCAGCGCGAATCAGAATTATCGAACCAATCAACTTCCAATCGTGGATACGACGATGATTTTCTGATATTTTATTACTTTTGTTAAATCTTTGGTTCTTAAATAGTTTAATTTTTATTTTATTTATTAATTTTTATTTTATTTATTAATTTTTATTTAAATTTCGATTTCTTATTGTTCATTGTCAATTTTTAAAGATCAACGAGCGACAGTCGCGAATATACAATTTTACGGGTGGAGAAAAATCGTCTTGGAGGAAAAATGAAAAATTCTCGAAATATACGAAAATATATCGAGGCACAATTTTAGGTCAACTGTACGAAGTGAGTATGATTCTTACCTTGCAACCCTCGCACGTGAATGCCCCGAAATGGAAACCCGCCGCGGGCTCGCCGCAGACTTTGCACTGTTGGTTCATCTGCAATTATAGAAATTATATTATAACCGAAGGATTCTTACACATCCGTACACCCTCGTGCGTATACACACGAGTCACATACGTATTATCCTTCTCGCATGATACGGAGCAGAAAAAAAAATAAATAAAAGCGAACGAAGAGAGGGAGGAGAGCAAACGCAGCGAGATCGGGGAATATTCCCCGGTGCCGAAGAAATAGAAAGATGTGAGGAAAAAAGAGCGAGAAGGTCAACCGGTTCCCCGTGTGAGTCGGTTCTCTTATGCTGAAACAATTCGACTCTTCTTTTTTTCCTTCGCCTTTTTGTACCTTTTTTTATTTCGGTGGTTCCAAATACAACTCGACTCCGCCGTGATTTCGAGCACCCCGTGGCCGCCCGGCGTCCGTTAGCCGTGAGGTGAGAGCCACTCGAAGGAGGCAGAAGTGGGAATTGTTGAAGAGAAGTACTCGAGACGCAGGCGGTTGAGTGGGGAAAAGCCGAAGAAGGCTAGGATTATAGGAACGAAAAAAAGGAGAATTATAGCGGCCGAGTCCAGGGTCATTTATCGGTGAGAAACTCCGCCGTTGCTTCGACAACCTAGCCGCGAACGTGTAGGATACAGTGGACGACGGTTAGAGTGATCAGTCCGTTGCCGCTCGCCGGTCCTAAAACCATTAGGGTTCACGCCGCCACTTCGGATCGTCCTCTCTCGGTTCTCCGCATTTATTTACAGAGAGAGGTATAAGGAACGGAAACTCGTTCCATCGGTGCTCTCGCCCCCGATACCGTTCCATAAATCAGCGCTATCTCCCCGGCACCGGCCATCTGCCGGGCGTTAAAAAAAGTACCCACACTATGATATGCTTTTCTCGTTTTTTGGGGCGCCCTGCGCGCGCGGGCGCTCGCGCTCTCGATGATGTTCCTCGCCAGGGAATTCGTTTATTTACCTTTTTTTTAATACTCATTCCTCCGAGTAAACTGGAATAAAATTAGGCCACGATCTAGATAAGCCTCTATGGCGTTGCGCCCGCGCGAGTCCAGCGACCGCTGCTTTACGAGCCTCTCCGAGCGCTCAGGGTTCACCGACATCTGCGCGCATTTCGGAGCGACACGAATTTTGGCACTCCAAACTCCTCGTTACTTAACCCTCAAATCTACATTCTTCAGTCGTGTTCGCAAGGTACCAAAAAAATGTACACGAGCTCCAAAATTACGGCATTAAAGCGTCGGTTAAGTGACACGGGGTTGAAAAAAAGGCACATCCTTAATTCAACTTCCTGCTAAGACGATGATCGAGATCGTCCCGCTGCGAAAGCAAAAGGTGCTCGGACTCGGCGAGGAGGGCTCGAGCACCTCCGGTCACGGTTGCGTCTTGACGGGGCGCGGCGCGCAAGGGGATGTTTTTGTTCGCGTCAAAGTTCCGTGAGATATTTTAACGAGATTTCAGAGCGACGATAATTAGAGCGCTCCGCCGTCGTGAGAGCGCAATAGGAAGGCACAGATAGGTAGGACACTCGTAATTGCGTTAAGCTGTGTCACATCGTGGTCAAACAAAACCCACGAGGTTCCGTACTGTAGCGGCGCGTTCGAGAATACTATCGCAGAAACCTTCGCGCGCTCGATCCTCTCGACTGCGGGGAACAACGCGGCGCGGGCTTGGGGCATCGGCCTGCTTCGTTAACGGTCGGAGGATGTTTTTTATCTGGCCGCGGCAAAGTGCCCGGTAAATGTGCGTGGACCTCGTTTAACGCCCGCGACCCTCGCCCTCGGATCGTTGATGAGCTCCTCCAGGCCAACGAGAAACAACAGCACCCGGCAACAAAACGCTACTGTCGAACCAGTTACGCACTCCGTCCGCTTTCCGATCGACTCGCAGCGGTAAAACGAGCGAAAAATTATAAACGATTATGGCAAAAAACGGCTGCAGAAGCTCATGTGCTCGCAGATGTTTCAGATTTTTTTCTTCTTGCGCTGTGGACCAGCTGAAGATCTTTAATGATTTTTTTTTTTATGTCCGGGGTAGAAGGAAGGATAACGAGAAAAGCAGGCTCGCCTTGCTCGGAAGTCGGGTTTGCTTGAGCTATTTCGTGATTTTTCACTGTAATTTTTATTTCGTTTTTTCTTTTTTTTTTTAGAACGAAGAGACTTGACCTTTGGCACAGATGGAGAGACTTTATCCGTCTTCGAAAAAAAAAATCTCGCCACCGCTGGCCAATCTTAATCTTCGCGACAGGCCTTTGGAAGACCGAATGGGCGAACATGCACGTTTCGGTTTGAACTTTCGTTACCGAGGGGTCAGACAGAAATCCCGTGGCATATTTTAGCTGCCGGAATATTAAAAAATAAAAAATCTTTGTAATTCATATACGTTTGATTCCTAGCACGTTACCACCCCGCGGCAAAATGCGACAAACTTCGTCTCACGTTCGATGCGTGAGTTCTTTTTTAATTCAACTTCTCTTTTCGATAGTGTTTCTCAGTACCGTTTTTTGTAAATTTCTCATATTCATTTTTAAATTAGAAAACGAGGTCGCGTCTCCGACTGAGCAACGATCGTGATTTGCCAACCAAAAAGCATTGAAAAAATTAGGTTTTTAAACCGGAAGTGGAATCTGCTTATCCGTTTTATTTTCATTTGTCCCTCGAAACGGGGCGCCTGTTCGATAAACTGCACTGGGTGCCGTCCAGTTCTTCGCTCGAACGTACCCCAGTTTCCACGCTTCTCTTAGCGAGTCAATATTTGCCGACACTTGTTCGTTAATGAAGTCGATAGACGCGGGTCGGTACTCGGTTTCGGTGCTCGAATATATCGACTTACCTTGCGGCTGGGGCGAACTACGACGGCCGAAGGGCCCCGAAAACCCGTATCGCCCCATCGGAAACGAGTGTCTCGTTTTTTCACCCCTCGAACTCTTTTTCCCCCCGCTGCCAAACAAGCCGAACGAGGGCACGCATAAGTCCCGTACGAGCATACACAGTCTATGGTCCTGTGTGCGTACGCAGGCGAAGAAAAAACGGACCGAAACGTAGACCGCTCTACCGGCACCCCACTACTACTTTACGCACCATTAAATCCGAGTCCCGTGCGACGTTTATCCCTTTATGACCTTTTTTTTGTTGTCTTTTTCTCGTCCATCCTTCTCCGCTGCCGACTATCTGTCGCCTTGACTTCTCGCGTCCCTGCGCCGTCTGCGCAGGAGCAATCTTGATCCTCGACAACCCTTTAGTCGCCCTTCGACTCCAAGCGTACGCACGCACGTTTTTTTTTCTTCTTCTCCCAACCCTCGATTTCGCCGCCCTCTCGACCCTTGTCGACGCTCCTTTATTCCTCTCACCCCGAAAAATATACGCACACACTCTAGATTTTATCTACACTCTCGTTCCGGGACTTTGTGTACCTTCGCTCCGTGAATTACCAGTTGACGTTGGGCAGGAAAAGTCGCTTTGCAGGAAGCTAAGAACGGATTAATAGATCTATCTAGACTTTTCGGGGGGCCATTACGACAATATGAACGATATACTTTCTTTTTTTTAAAATACAAACAGGATTGTTAGTCTTCGAGGAACCCGAAAGTGGACTGCGAGTCTTCCCGAATAAGACTAAAGAAAAAAATGGCAAAGTGGAAGAAGAACGACGGAGGTGGCGGGCAACTACCAATTATTACGCAAGAGACCGTTCGTGGTCGGTACCTGTAAGAAGTGCGCGGTGCCGTTCGAAAGATCGGCGAGGATTCGGTAACGATCAGATAGCACGGGAGCTCGTGATTCTTTTCTCGCTGTGTATCCCCGACCTCCTCCTTCCTCTGCAAGAGAGTGATTTATGCACTGGGTCGACGTACGAAAGAGGATGAAAAAAAAGAACGAATGTGGCCTATTGCCACAGCCATCGCATGCGAGCGGAGCATCGCGATCTCTCGATCATCGGGCTAATTAACTTTAAATTAGGAGTAGACCGTTGGCGCCTCTGGATTAGTTTGTCGAGAGTTTTGATGCCCTCCGCACCCACCCTCTTCGAGGCCCATTTGTAACTCCCGACAAAGTCGCGGAGAATACCTTGTAAGAAGCTTTCGGCGTATACGTTTTTTTTTCTTCGTTTTACGCGTCCTCGAATCATCGGGACTGATTTATGGATCGACGGATAGATAATGGATCGCTCGATGTCCATCAATCTCCGAACGTTGAAAATATTCACACGTTCCGGGTCGTTTTTCGACGATCCGAAAGAAAATTTGACGATACGAAGCAAACAAAAACGACATTTTTTCAGTAAATAGATCAAAGATTTGAAACGTTAACATTATGTAAAAATTTATATGAATTTCCAACCGTAAAAATATTCACGTAACCCGTTCGGGACCTCTTTACTACGATCCAAAATAAAAAAGTTGAAGATACGATGCAAACAAACAAAATCAGACGTCTTTTCGGCAAACAGACCAAAGATGTGAAGCATTAAGGAAATTCACCATCGTTTCTTCTTTTTTTAAGTAACTTAACAAACACGAATCAATCTCGAGTGGCGAGGAAAACAGCGAATCGGTTGGACGTATCGCAAGATGAGTAATGCGTGAATTCATAAGCCGGCGACCTGCACGACTCGACCCTCGAGAGCGACTGCAGTGATGCACATAGATACATTTATACGAACGTACGTAAAAGGCAGCTGGCCGCAGTGATTCAATTTATACGAATCTGAGGCAGGACGAATCGCGACGAAGACGTTACCGGGCAGATATATCTCGAGTTTTTCCCACAACTTTAAAGGGTTGCTTTTACCGGCGTTTCGCTGTCCTGTCGGTTGCGCAACCCGCACACATACACACACACATTAACATCCATAATTTCGAGTGGTTGCTGCCCGGAATTCTAATGCCGTAGATCGTCGTTACATCTCGGCGATAAATGTATGTGCTGTCCTGTTAAAAATCGAATCGGTCACGGCTCGAGAAGTCGAACAATGTAACTCGCGGTTGGGTTACGCTATAACACACACCACTGTACACACATGTGTGTATATAGTGCGTACCGGTGCGAAATATCGAGATGCAGTCGGGCACCTGAAGAGAGTACCGACCATCACGGTGGCCCGTTTTCAGCTCATCTTTCCGCCTCTCGCCTCGCATTCTATTTCTTTTCCTCGTTTTATACTTCTTTTATCGCGCTCACTCACTCCTCGGCGGGGACTAAACTGTCGCGATAAATGATCCTACAGTTGAAGGTTATTAATTGTCTTTGACTCCCGGCAGAGCATTGTGGATCGCGAAAACATTAACCGAGGGAGGCCCGCAGTTCCCCGAGGATCATTTTTCAAGGACCTCGGAGCCCACGAGGACGGAGGATGGAGGAGCAGCGAAGCAGATAGAAAGAAATATATATAGCGAGCGTGTGTGCGTGTGTATCGACGCGTTTGTGTGTTCGGATGCGATCGAGCGGTCTCAAGAGCTCGAAGACCCCGAGCACCATCCATCAAGGCGATCGTTAAAAACGCATCCACCGATACAAATTGCGCAAAGCCCATGAGGCGTTGTGTGCGCTTTGCTCGACGGCAGTGGAACGACCGGCCTCGTCCTACGACCGTCCTCCTCTCGCTCATATTCGTGACTTCCATTTTTTTTTCTCTCCATAGAACTTCTCTTTTTTCCACATTTTCTGGGTCATGGAAAAAGTAAGCTCCACGGGCACTCTGGCCGACTACCCGGAGTGCTCGTACTGCGACCATTGTCGCCGAGGAGAAACGAATATAAGGCGGCGAAAACGAAAACCTCTTTTGTCAAAAACGACGCCGCTCGCAGCTTTCGTGACGTTTACACTTTTGCCGATTTGCCGCATCGTGGATCTTCTCTTACTTAACCCGGCGCATCGATAAATCAAACTCAGCGAAAGTTGGTCGTTTCATATATTCGTCTTTTTTTTTCACTACACTTTCATCCATTTGTCAGACATTATTAACATCCCGCGAGTTAAAGAGCGAAAATTGTATGAAATTAAACGATGCCTTCCGGCAGTGATTGCGGTAGTGTCTGGCTACCGTGCTTCTAATATCGTGGAGATTTTCGCACGCGGAAGCTACCGGAGTGCCGCGCCGAGCCGAGCCATTGCGGGCGTGTGCCTTTTCATCGCGCAAGATTGCCTCGAGCTGTCTCCCTCTCTCTCGCTCTCAACCTCGGTGAGCTTGCAATTTAACATCCTTCTATTCGGCGATTAAACGAGCGACTCAAGAGCCTCGGCGTTTGATTTACAATCTCGTAAACGCCCAAGAGACGCAACAACGCCGGGCTAACATCGAGCTCCGTGGAACTCGCGGTCCATTTTGTTTAACGCTACCGCCTCGATTACACACGCTATCTACAGACTCCGCGGTACCCTTCGATGGAGCGTAACGCGTCGAATTTCATGCCTTTGACTGAACCATGAATTCAGAGCGGCCGTCGCAAAAAAATCGTCAGCTTCCGGGGCCGGAAAAATTGCTCTTGGGTAATTCCGAAAAGAAAAATCATAAAACGGTCCGCACGTGTTTGAAAACCATTGACGAAGAGGCGAGTTATCCAGTTACTCTTGAACCGCTGGTCGATGACGATTGCAATTTAACATCTCTCTGTTCGGCGATTAAACGAGAGACTCAAGAGCCTCGACGTTTGATTTATAAGCTCGTAAACGCCCAAGAGACGCAACAACGGCTAAGATCGCGGTCCATTTTGTTCAACGCTACCGCCTCGATTACATGTGCTATCTACCGACTCCGCGATACCCTTCGATGGACCGTGATACATCGAAATTCATGACTTCGATTGAACCACAAATTCACAGCGATCTTCGCAAAAAAAAATCACAAAAAATCCTCAGCTTCCGGGTCCGGAAAAATTCCTCATAGGTAATTCCGACAAGAAAAATCATAAAACAGTCCTCACATCTGTGAGAATAATTGATGAACAGCCAAGTTATCCAGTTAATTTTGAACCGTAAATTGTCAAAAAATCCTCAGCTTCCGGGTCCGGAAAAATTGTTCATACTTAATTCCAAGGAGGAAAATCATAAAACGGTCCTTGCGTCTTTAAGGATATTGACGAACAGGCTAGTTATCGAATTACTTCTTAGCCGATGGTCGATGACGATAGCGCTGAGCGAAGAGGCGAGCCACGTCCCCGGAAGTAGCGTAAGAGTGTTTTTTAAAATTTATTTTATCGAATATAAGCGTACTCCTTTCGCACCTATGTGGAACAGTATTATCGCTGGGCGCATGCGCGTCGTGGCATTGTTTCATGGCTCCGGTCGCGTGTCACGGGGATAAAGCGAATAGTTTGGCCGCGGGCGAGCGCGCCGCTCGGTGCGACGAAAGATAAGAGAAGCGAGATAACGGGGCGCGTGGACCGTTAAGTCCCGAAGAAGCGAGCCGGGTTTATACGGCGAGAGTTCGCCCGTCGTTGAATCATGCTGCATCTTCGAAGGCGGATCTCCTGGTGTCACACGTACGCTATACGTCCGCGCGGACTATGTGAAACCGGCCACGTTTGCCGAGCTAAACGCTCCTCGAAGAAACGTGTGACCCCCCCCCCTCTCCCCCTCCTCTCTCGGTGTCACAAGTAGGGTCATGCATCATATTGCGCGAGAATACGAGAGATGAAAGTAACACAAGTTATTTCATAATTTCACTTTGAGATGCCCTGTTCCGTTAACCCTTTTTTCGACTCATTTCTCGGAGGTGCTACGAATGGCAGAATTTAATGTCATTGATGGGCCTGTTATTGAAATTGGGTCTGATTTTTCGTTTTCTATTCGTCGCTGAATCGTCCCTATTTTTTTTTTTTTTTTTGCATTTTGCAAGAACACGTGCTTGTGATAGAAGCCCCCGAATTTGAGAGGATTCGCTGGCAAATATGTATGGGGTAAAATGTATAATTTTATTTTATTCTTCGGATTTATCGTACGGGCACAGTGGTTCGAGGCGGCGAAATATCCGTTCACTCACGTACAATTTTTTTTCATTCGATTTACAGATGAATGCTTTTAATTTTTTTCTGCGCGTTTAAAAAATACGTGGCTGCGATCGACGCCCCCGGATTTGGGAGGATTCGCCCGCAAAGATGCACGGGCTTAAAATGTATGATTTTTTTTTTATTTATCCTACAGGCACAGGGGGTTCGAGGCGGCGAATAATCCGTTGACCCGCTGTACCTCCGCAGTTGGAATAATATTCATACGTGTATCGGCGGGAGATTGCGTGCTGCCCGTTCGTCTCTCGCGGAACCCTCGATACGTGTGTGCAGCTCGATCTCGGCGTGCCCTCTCCTCGTCGTCGCGGTAGTCGCGAGCGCGTTGCACGGAAGAAAGATAGAGGAGAAAAGAGAGTGCGGGACAAAGGGGCATTGGCGAAAAGGCGTTAAGTCAGATCACGACCCTAAGGCCCGTCAGCGTACGCGGCTCGCCCCGCGAGGGGTTAATATGCAAATGGGGTACGGAGTCGGGGCCCGCGGGGCCCGCGCGTTGCAAACACGCACGCAGGGGCCCGCCGCGATTGTTGGCCCGCGTTCGCGAACTCACTTCTTCGACTCGATACGTAGAGGCGAACGCGTGTACGTTACCTGTAGGCGCGGGGCCACCGTTCGAGCTACATCGCGAACTCGACCTCTCTTCTCCTTTTCTTTTTTGCTTCGGCTCTCCATCTCGCTCGGACTTCAAGCTTTCGCGGGGAGAACGGGGCAAGACGAGACACGAGGAAATGTTTATTGTAACTACCATTTTTTCGACCCTTTTGCGTTATAACATTCTGACAAAAAATATAAGGCTCGATATAGATGTGGAATTATTAAAAATTTCTGCGCGAACCTTAAAGAGTTATTTCCTTGCCCTTTATATTGTGATGATAAATATCCATCGACCTTTGGACTTTTAAAAAAAAATGGATTTTAGAAACAATGTTTGCAGGCGAGTATCGCGAGCTTATAATTCCTTCGAGAATACCGTTTTGGGCCCGGGTGGGATAATCCCCGAGCGGGGTACAAAAAGTTGTAAAAACTAAGCCAGTCGTAAAAAAATGGTAAATACAATTTTATCAACAGGCCTTTGTGGATTAGTTTATGATTTCACTATTTTTCCATGGCGATTATGTTCGAGGGACTTAAAAAAAATTGCTTTATTTTACTGAAAATAACAAATGTCGGGCGTACTCCATTTTGCCCCGGTTTCTCCCATGGCTGGCAAAGCGGCCCAAGAATAGTTTTCGCCGAAGTACAAGTGGGGTACGTAATAGCCGTATGAAAGGGTCACAATGGCCAACTCTCGACATACCGCAGCCGCGAACTGTGTCGACGGAAGGAGCGAAGAGGAGAATACGAGGAAGTCGAAAGAGAAAAAAGTCTACGGTAAAAAAACAGGGCAATAAATATATTTTGACATGGGAGCCTCGCGGGCATATGCATAATAATTGTAACGCTTTATATTCGTTTCGCGAAGTGTTGTTGCACGCATGCCGGAAGAAGGGTTTGTCGACTATGGGCCCTATAAACCTTGCGCGTACGTTTTTATGCGGCTATATATGTGTAACTTGTGCACGCGGTCTGTGACCCATTGTGCCGACGAATTACGCCACTGTCGTTCGGTAGGCAAATATTATAGCAACAGGCGACCGCCGAGGGGTGACGATATAATGTTTTCATTTGGGCCACGACGGGAGGAGACATAGGTAGAAGAACTGTAGGTTCCTTTGAAAGAATCCTCGCACGTGTGCGAGTCTCGGAGATCGAGATTGCCTTTCCCATATCTTTGTCACAGCGGTCGGACCAGAATGAATTGGCAAAGATGTAGAAGAGAAAAAAGAACGATAATTTGGCTAGAGTGCATGCTCAAGTTTTATGGGAAACGGCCAAAAGGAACTGAATACTTAATTTTTGTTTAGGATTTTTTTAAAACCAAAGGAATTATAAAAAAGATGGTATTAAAATTATTTAAAAAATCGACGTACGAGTCTCGGAGATGGAGATAGCTTCTAGAAGAGCAGAAAAAACTATAATTTGTTATGTGAAACGGCCAGAAGGAACGGAACACTTAATTTTTCTAGGACTTTTTGTAATACCAAATTAATTATAAAAAAAACGTTTATTTTGTTTTTGCTACTGGGAGTCATTTAATAAATTCACCGCATGATATATTTTTTTATAATAGAAAAAAATTAATCGAAATGCAAGTTGAAAGAGTCCGCATCTGTATATTGCCGGAAGATTTCGACGCCCGGGCAGGCGATGACTGCGGGGGCTGCGCGACGTTCGATCCCCCAGGCGGTGATCTCAACGCCCGAACGAGCGAGCACGCACCTCAAATTTTCATCGACTCAGCGAGACTGCTACACGAATCGCCGTTGGGGATTTCGGTGTTTCGATGTCCGACCGAGCAAGTACCGAAGCTAATTTATGCGAACATGCGATATTTATGTCCGACGATGTTCTATTGCCAACACTCACCTTAATGATCCGTTATTCCAGCGCCGTTGAATCTCGTTCCACGTCGATAACGTGACACTCAAACGTACGTTTGTATTATTAATTACTTTTATTCAAAATGATCTCGATCGAAGCCGACAAATCGTCCGGCGATCGATATCGATCGTCGAGTCCGCTAAAACACCTTTGACACCATAACAATCCGATTCGAACAGCTCGATCTGTCGAGCACTGATCCCAAAAACTCGTTGTCCAAATCGGAAATGATAAATGGTTTCCCACTGGTTCCAGGCACTTGACGATCGGTGTATTGAAGACCCTCGATGTATTATCGGAGTATCGCTGTCGGGCGGATTCTTCTCTATCTCACGTGGTCCCGATCGACCTGTTTCCGATTGTTTCCTCAAACTCGCGGTTCGTCCAAAAATCGATGTTTACTTCGAACTTCCGATCGAACCGTTCGACTCCCGATGAACTTTTCGCTCGCCGATTTGTCAGAACCGTAAATCACGGTTCTACTCGGTACCGGACCGGTGTGATTGAGTTTGTAAAAAAAACACGACGGTAACACGATCGAAAATCTCGTCGATCTCGTTTGCCGATCTCTTTCACTTCCGCGGTTTTTTCGAAGAGACCGAATATCTCTCCGTGTCTCCCCCTGTGTGTGTTGTCGGACTCGCCGATTTCCTCACCGCGGCAATTAATCGTCGACGCCGAAACTGCGCAACTGTTGTGCCGTTTATGTATACATATATCTATAGTACATATAAATATATGTGTTAATAATATATGTATGTGTGTTTGGGCGAACTATAATACGGCCGTGGCTGCACGAAGACACACCGGTGCGGCCACGTCGATGGACGGGAAAGGACTAGCGCTACGCCGATCCGCGACCTGTTGCTCTCCGGTTCCGTGAACGGTGCACAGGCCGGTGTCCGTGTGCCGATTTTATCGATGGTAGGGGAACCGTACCTGCCCACAGGGTTTACGCCCATTTTGTCGGGGGCCAATGGTTAAAATGGGGGACCGATCTTCCGACCAATCGTGGCCGGTGATCCTGCGGAGAGTCGGGAAGAACACGCCTGCGCTCCCCCACTTCGGGGACCAACGCTCGATCGCGAACACGAGCAGCGATCTCGTCGGGGGCCTGACCGGGCCCCTTCGAGACTCGCTCGCCGGCCAGGTGAACATTGAGAGCCGCGCGACTCCTCTCGTCGCTCACTTCCTCGAAGGATCGGGCGATCGCCTCCGCGCGGCAATCATTCAAAAATTCTCAGAGGACGGTACACTTATTTGGGATCGAAAAAAATACATGATCGATACATTTTGCGGCCTGTACACCTTTTGTGTGGCACAAGATTCGATCCAATTTCTCGCCGATCTTCGAAATTCAGCTAAAAAAAATAAGCCTTTTTCGATTGAAAAATAACTAACTAATGATATTGTCAAACGTATTGATATGAACGTATAAAATTAACGGTGTCGAAACGTGACTTAATTTTCATTTAAGATCAATCGTATCTGCGGTTTTGGCTCTGATTTATTATTCGGTCAAAAATCTTGAGAAAGCCACCCTAACTCAAACGATTTTTCTAAAACGGTGATATGATAACAGATTATAAATTATTCGTTATCCGAAAACAGCGACCGCGGAAATGATTCGAGAATTTTCAGAAGACCATACACCTTCTTGGGATTGAAAAGAGATCGACACGATCAAGAAATTTTGCAGCCGGTACCCTTTTTTTGCGATGCAAGGTCGGATCCAATTTCTTGCCGATCATCGAAATTCCGCTCCAAAAAAATATAGCTTTTTCGATCGAGAAATTAATAATTATATTCTCAAGCATACTGATTGAAATCTATAAAATTAACGGTCTGGGACCGTGATTTTGTATTTGCATTTAAGATCAATCGTAGCTGCGGTTTCGGCTCTGATTTACGATAAGTAGTAAAATGTTGAGAAAACCACCCAAAATCGAACGATTTTTCTAAAACGGTGATCGGATAGCAGATTATAAATTATCCGTGTATCCCAAAACAGTAACGCCTTCGGCTCGTTGTACCACGAAATCGTAAATCGGTGTTCGTTCAGACCTCGTCACCGCAGTCATATTTTCCCAACGTGTCAACGGGGATCTGCCCCGCCTCCGTTGTGCCGTTGGCAGCAACGGGAGAGAGAACCGGCCGGTTAATCCACCGATGCCGCGGGATCGTTATTCACACGATTCTTCCCTACGGTTTTTGTTTCGCTCATTCAGCCCGTCGACGTCGGACGAGGTGGCCGTAAACATTTCACGGAATCTGCTCCAGTTTCGTGGTTTTTCGTGGTGGCGGTAGCAGCGATTTTGAGGTCCGTGGCAACGAGAATGAGAACCGATCGTGCAGGCCCGTAGGCCTATGTGCAGTAATTGTTTTATTGACGGAAGCCAGAGGTAAGAACAATGTTGGACGGTAGGCTTCAACAATGACCGACGGCCCAACCGGACCAACTTCCTCGAAGGGAGCCCGTCGTTCCCTTCGCGCTTTCCTGCCACAATGCAGCCACCTCGGCTACCGTAAGAACGCTCTCGAAACCGCAGGAATTAATGCAACCACACGGGGGGAATCTCGATTAACATTAAACATCCATACGTGTCCGTGTTTGACCTTTTTCCGAGACTCACATTTTATCGTCCTTGATGCAAGAGTATAACGTATTATGCCGCGGATCGCATCATTCGCTTATAAGCTCGCGGGCGCGTAGCCATTACACGGGATAGTCGTATAGATTTCGAAACTGATTTTCTGTTCAACCTCGGAGAGGATCTTAATACATCTTCACGTATTTGTATACGCGCGGTGGTACACGTACGGTATATACATATTTATACACGATCTCTCGGACTTAGAAACTGGGTAGATCCAATAAAATGTCGAAACGCGCTCGAGGGAACGACGTCGTAAATTAAGGATGATGTCCCACCCGGAGAAATTAAACGATATATAGAAAACTGGTTTTTTTCTGATTATTTTTTTTTTTTTTTTTTTTTAAGAGCGTAAAACGACGAGATCGAGTGAGAGGGGAACGAGAAATTTCTTGTGCGCGCGCGCCACGGGTCTCATCTTCACACTCTTTTCCTTCTGTCCTTCCGCGCCTCTCCGGTTTATCTTCTTCTATCGTCCTCGCTTCGAATCTTTTCGTATACACACACGCGCGCTATGTGTGACACAGAATTATAACACAGGTACACTAATACAAGCTTAGCGTAAGATAAGTTATTTTTTGTATCCGTTTTTTCGTCGTTTCTTATCCTCCATACTCATCTCCACTTTGGCGTTTAATGACCCTCTCCGGCTTTAATACTCATTCCAACCGGAGATAATACTAGGCCAGAGCCAATTCGGTAAATCACATAAATCTCAAGATGATCCCCGCGTGAAATGCGGCTCGACAAACGAGAGAAAAAACGGGAACGAATCCCCCGGTTTTTTTAGCCACATTTACATTCATTCCAAAAGAAATCTTATGTTTTTCTAAAGAAACAAGTTTTTAGTTTAGATTTTTTTTTACGAGTACAACGGCCTAAGGAACCTTCATACGTCCGCCACGGAGTAACTTCGAAAAGTCTCGAAAGTGATATTATCAGCTAATTCGTCAGAATTACCTATACCGTGCACTTAAAAGCGGCCTGAGGTGTCAGGATTTTTTTTATAGTCAGATAAGAACCATCTCGCGATGTGTGCCAAAGGGCATATCAATTCGTCGTACAAGATTAGAAACACAAATTATCTCTCCCATCTCTCCGACGACGATTCGGTTCGAAAAATCTCTCGAGCATCTTTGTTCTCGATTTTTGGCGGTTTGATTTTCAAAAAATTATTTATAGGCGTTTGTCGCGCGTGAGAGCAAGTTCCGTGCTTTCCGCGTGGATACGAACGTGCAGAGCGTGGAACTTACGTGCGACAAACACGGGAGGCGCGTCGGGGTAAAAGTGGATTCGTGATCAATTGGCCGTGCGTAATCCGGATCTGGCGAACACCTCAGTCCTCCTCGTACGTTTGTCGTGGTGGCGGCGTTGCGCCGGTAGCGAACGCACGGCTTACATGCGTTTTTCGTGCCTCAGACCCTGTGTGGAAGTTCGCTCATGCAGAAACGCTCATGCGAAGGCAGATGGGCCTAATATGAACTCGATTCTGCGTTATGCCAAGATGAACTCATTCTTCGGGCTCTTTCGGGACTCAGGCATTCGAATAGACCGTAGATATCTGCCTTGTTCAAGCACTAGCTTGGCGCAAACTCTATGTGCGGCCGCACGGAAAGAAACAAGATTTATCGTTCCTCTCGCCTATCGGTTGTAAAGCAAACTCTCTCCCGACTCGCTGGAATGACTTCGCGCGATTGTGTATTTTGGCAGGAGACATCCAGTTTGTTTTCTCACACTCGCATCCTTTTTTTTTTATATTTGTTCCTCTTCGTGCTCCTTCGTCGAAACAATGGCAAGGTGGAAAGGAATGTTTATCGTAGTGATCGAAGATCCGCGACTTCCTCCGGACGTCATTGGAGCAATTCACATAGCGAAAGAAAGGCGACGAGTGCCACCAGGTGAGACTCGAACCGAAAGCTGGAACGGATCGCTCTCGTGATCCACGGAACGAGAGGAAACGGTCTCGCCCGGGGGCGGTAATAAAATTTTGTGCGTCCGGGTCACTGGGACCAGGGGAAACTCGGTTGCGTAGGAAGATTCACCGCGGCGCGTCCGCTCGAATTGTGTGTTCCCATTCTTGCCACGAAATGTGGATGAGCAATACGAGGATACTCGGTGGACCGGTTGGACGTTTTTTTTTCTTCCTTCCTTCGTACCGAGAGGCATCGAGCAGTTTATAATAAGGTGGCAACTCTCCGCTTTCAACGATCGGTTGGCACGATCGGTTCCAAGAATAAACGAAAATGTAATAAACTTTTTTTTTTAAGCGTGTTGAGGTCGCGCTCTTACATTGGCCGTGGACAAGAGGAACGAGGTGACAGCCTTTTGGAGCCGAAGGTGTCGCGTACTCCGACTGGCGCGGTGCAGGGACGAGCCAGGGAGAGGAGAGCAATTCGTTCTCAATGGGAGCATCCAGGACCGAGAAAGATTCCGAGGAATCCAGTTGTTGCACAACTTCCTCCAAGATCCGATTCCACATTTTATGAGTCCTAAATCCTCTCCACACGGACCAGTTGTCCGGCGTCGTGCGACGCTCAACTTTATGGCTATTTTCTTTCGGACCGACACCTCGTGCGTGTACCGAAACTCCTATATACATAATCTCTTGTCCGATGGAGGGATCAGCCTGGTTCTTTCGATCTCCAGAATTTTGGATCTTACCAGCATTCTTTATCTCTTATGTTCGGGAGAACTTTCGATTTCGACCACGAGTCTCGCGATTTATAGGCGGCATGAGATCATTCAGACTCTTAATTGGAATTTTTTTTTTTATTTCGTCGTCACGTCACTTCCGGTTTGAGAATTTGAATTGAAGTGACGTCATACTGAAAATTCGTCCAGTTTGAAAATCTTGCCGATTTTTTTTTTTGTTTTTCTGGAAAAACACGAGAAGCTGCGATATGGCATTTTGTCGTACGGGAGCCAGTGTGAAGCCAGATATGTGCCGTTTTTCCCGTTACGGCAGAATCCGACCCGGGTATGTACAGCAGAGAGGTCGTTGCCACGAGTGCAGCAACAAGGTAATGATCGATAGACAGCCGTACCGCAACATGGCACATATTGTGTCTCACGTGTCTCGAGAAGTCAAAAACCCTTGTCGTTATTGCGCCTACCCTTCCACGGAGCGAAACAGCCGGACCGTTTTGTGGGCAAACATCCCTTGGACACGGTAGACCTGCTCGAGTGGCCATTCAGACCTATCTTGACCCGTGGGTCCTCGGAGATCTCTCTCTTCATCACCATTTTTCTCATTCCCAATCTCGACCCTCTCTCACTCTCGTTTGCCATTCTCTCTTCGTTCTCCTCTTCACGTCGTGCGTTTCGCATTTGTCAGTGCCAAGAGTTGTGTTCCCGTTCCTGCCGGTCGCTGCTGCTTTGCATCAACGTTATATGCACGGTGGAACGAAGGCGAGAAAAATATAAAGCAGACTCAACTACGCGCTGGCTCCACGGTGGTCATTCGGCTAACGACGTTTTCACCGAGATCCGATGGCTCCTCAAAAGCCCGGGAGATCTGGAACTGCCCGACGGGCCCATCCCATTAGAATTCGTTAAAGCGCATTTGCCGTCCCGTTTCCGTTGTGTCTCGTGAGTCCCGCTGCGAACTTATGATGTCGAACACCGTTAGATCGGTTTTGCCGGCTCTGCTCAATGTCTCTTCTTCGCTGTGTCGGTCCTACGCTCACCCGTTCTGCGCTGTAAGGGATACTCGGGGCTTTACCGCTTGATCGGATTTCCCACCACGACCTGCGTGCACCTTGGTCCATAGATCTGGATGACTCGCCGCGCCACGGCGAGGAAGAAACTCTCGACTTTTTGCTGGCAACTTTCGACTTTCCGCTCTTCGAAGCTCGATCGAAAATCTCGGCCGATCTTGGCGTCTTCGTTTCCGGTCGTCGCAACTTTTGGTCAAATCGCATCCGGCCGATGAAAGTTTTGGTCAAACCCTATCTGGCCGATGAAACTTTAGTCAAACCGCATCCGGCTGATGAAACTTTTTGTCAAAAAGCTTCCAGCCGATGAAACTTTGGTCAAACCACATCCAGCCGAAGAAACTTTTGGTCAAACCACATCTGGCCGATAAACCTTGTGGTCAAACCACATCTGGCCGATAAAACTTTTGGTCAAACCGTAATCGGCCGAAGAAACTTTTGGTCCAACCGTAATCGGCCGAAGAAACTTTTGACCAAACCGCATCCTGCGGATGAAACTTTCGGTCAAACCATTTCACCTTCTGCGGATGCTGTCGACGGAAAGTTGATCGGAAGACGGGGACGGTATTTTCTCAAGTCCAGCGGGAACAAATGCGCGGTTAGCTGATACAGGATACCGCCGAGAGGGATGCAGGTACTGCCGCATGTGTTATCCGCTGCACCGAGAGCTGCCGTTCCGGTCTGGGCACAGCGAGACAGACTTGCGAGCGGGCGAGTGAACGGGTTGAAGTGGGGGAGGAGGTGGCGTGGGCGAATCTCCCGATCTCGAGGAGTCTCACGAGAGACGATGCGTGGTGAAGTGAAGCTCCGCTCGACGATGGGACTCTCTCGACCCCACGGGAACTGTGGAAGCAACATTCGCGTATCTCGAATCTGCTTTATGTCCCTCGTGGACCCAACGTGCGCGCGTTCTCTGATGCTCGGAGAAGTGCACTTTTTGCAGGTACACGCTCTCGAGCGACGCGCGACTCGACGGCGCAGACACGCCAACGGGGATAGATTTCAATGATCCATGACCGGAGCACGAGGCGGATCGGCTGGATCCTTCGAAGCGGCGGACCTTGAAAATTGGAGAAAAAATAATACGGAAGGTTCCTCTAGCAATGATTTTTATTTATTTTTTTTCTCAGGAATTGATGAAGAGAATCTTCATAATAAAAGTAAATTTCATTTACTAGAACTCGAAATTTGCTTACATTACCTATATTAATTGAACATTAATGTACTTTTTTGTAATATTAAAATACCAGATATTAAAATTATAAATATTCATTAATAATAAAAAAAAGTTATTAAAAATATCAATTTTACTGTAAAATTGCACATGTGTTTGAAAATTCAGAAACAGTTCATGTAAGAAAGTTACCAATACCGTTCATTAATTTTCAAACTACTTTCTTTACAGCGTTCGATATCATTAATAGGATTCGACGCTGCAAGTCGCGCCAGTATTCCCCGCGTCTATGCGATGCGTGTAGATCGAGGCAAGCGGTCTCGAGTCACGCAAGAGTGTATATTCATGAGAATGTTTAACAAAAAAATCGCGTGCGTGGCGCGTCGGGTCATAGGTTGGCTCGGGTTATACCCATAGTATAAACGCGTATCGTCCTTTTTTTCTTTTTTTTTCCTGACACAGCCGAGGATATTGATGAGCGCGATTTGCAGCGTGGCGGATCGACATCGATCAAAGAGCAAAGTAGTAACGCATAGACACGGCATGTGTGCAGTAACCATGCCGGTTTAGGTACCCGAGAGATATTCCTAAAAGTATCATGCGCGTTTCCTCTATAATGTGCTATATATCGAGTCGATCGAGCGCCATCGACCGCTAACTTGTGCTCTCTAACAAGCCACCGACATCTGTTGATTCGCTTCGGCTCGCCCGGAACTTATATCCGGTCGATATTTTTTTCCTGTATAATGTACCTCGAGTCTCGGCAATCGCGGGTTCGAGCACCACTTCAGAGTCGAGCGTGTGAATAATTGCGTTGAATGACGCTAACGAGACTCTAGTGCGAAGTCACTGCGCGGGACAGAAGCGCACGCCCGGAATCTCAACCGTGTCGAATTCGCGTAAAGCGGTTTTTCGGGGCTCCGGCACCCCGTGCGAGATGCATCATTGCCCCGCCGTCCCGCATCGGGATCCTCGACGTCGATTCATTTATCAGACCGCAATGGGAATCAAAGAGCGAATCTATCGTCTTTTTTTTACAGACTACGTATTTGTGGGTAATGTGCAGTATAATCCAAGATTTATCCCAGAGTCTAATTATAAAATCGGACAAGGAATAAATTACGTGATTCTGTTATTAAAATTTTGAAAAAGGATACTCAGGTCGAAGAGAAAATGTATCTTTTTTTTTACAAACCGCGTATTTGACGGTGTAAACCAAGATTTCGCCAAGAGCGTCGATCGGATAAGCAACAAATTACGTAATTCTGTTGTTAAAATTTGAAAAAAGGATACTCAGTTCGTGCGTGCGACCAGGAAACGTGACGACGCCGTTGGGCTGGCACACCAAATATCGTAGTGTGCTCTCCCGTCGCTAAATTTAATCTCTCTTATAACGTCGTGGAAAAATCCCGGTTGTGGGGTTATTTCGTCGACGAGAAACGCCGGCACGCCTGAAACGCGATATCCCGCTGTTTATACACGCGCACCGCGACTACCAAGCGAGGGTCCAACTCCGCGGAAATTTAATATCGCTTTAAAGACTCTCTTTTCTTTCCGTCTCTTTCTCATTTATCGCAGTTCCCATTCGCCTCGCGGCCGCGGAGTTTTTCGCGACTCCATTCGGGCTCTCGAGAGTTCTCGCCACCCACGCGCATTCCATCGCACGCAATGAACCATAAAAGTAGGTGTATTATACTTAATTACAGAAAAATCTCGCGTACCGAACGAGTTCTCACATATCCGGGGGGAAAAAAGTCGGCATGGGAAGACAGCAAGAATCTCGGATTGCTGCAGGAGAGTCACGCATAGAATCCGATCCTTTACTCTTGATTCCAACTAGGACTGTCCTCGATACTCTTAGTAACAAATTTCACGAATTGCTCCCAGACTGTCCAAGAACCGCGAAAACGTGAAGTTGATGCATTCGCCCAAGTTTTGGATTCCTAGTCATTGCTACTTATTGGTACTTATTTGTCGTTGTTGATTTATCTTAACGTATGAATTAGTATGTCTTTTTTTATTTGTATAATTTTTTATCTCACATATCCGGGCGAAAAAAGATAACAGTATGGGTAGACAGTCTCGGCAAGAATTTCGGATCGCTACAGGAGAGTCACGCATCGGATCTCTTACTAACAATTTTCATGAATTTCTCGCAGACTCTCTCCGAGATCCGCAAAAAATGTGAAGTTGATTACGAAAATGCGAAGTTGGTTACGACACTTGAGAGATTTCTCTCAAGTTTTGGATTCCGAGCCGTTGGTACTTGGAGCATCGGCACTTATCTCGGGATATGAATAAGTGCGTCGTTTATTTTATTGTCCAATTTTTTGTCGCTCTTATGCGGTTGTTTTTTGTCCCCCCTCGGGGATGATTACCGATCACCATTGTTTCTCGGGTGCGAGAGAGCTCGCGCGCGGTTTCGCTCGGGGATAAAATGTGCACCCCGTCGTAGCAGAGCCGACGACCCTCGGACCTCCGGGCTTTCGAACGAGCTCGGGTCAGCCAGTTTCGTCGTGTCATGAATTTTTTTTTTTTCGGGCTCGGTTCTTTCGTAGTGCGACCGGCGGAAGGAATGTACATGCAGAGCGTTACAGCTTCTGCCGAAGTTACGTTGGCTGCCTCGCTATACCGGTAACACGATCTCCCCTCGAACGGGAGGGAAACCGAAACCTTGAGTCGCATCGAAACGACGCGCGCTACCACCCGACCCGATCTGGCTGATCGTCGCCTGTAACTATCGGTTGAACTAAAAAATTAGCTAAAGACTCTGACTGAATAAATCCGGAAAAAATCGGTATCCGGCGCTTTTACATTTCTAAACACGAGTGTATTTAAGCACTTGTCCAGATGACATTGTGGCATCGCTACAGTATGAATCCACACATTGATGCTCGAGGATCGATAGAAAAATCTGATGAGCGAAACGGATCGAATTGTATCGAAACTGGAGTTGCCATCTCAGCCAATCAGCTGATCATCGCAAGCAGCGATAGGATCGAACTCAAAAATCAACCAAATACTTTGATTGAAAAAAAATCCGAAAAATCGGTATCTCACGCTTTGACATTTCTGAATTCGTGTGTCTTTGAGTACTCGTCCGGATGATATTGTGGCACAGTATGAATCCACGCATTGATGCCGCGCTCGAGGACAGATCGGGATATCTGATTTCGGGAGTCAATGATAAGTTTCGGCTCCCAGCGGCGGCGACACATCGGGCATCACGCTCGGATGGCCACTCGAACAGAGTCATGTAATTGTCGAGTCTTTTGGCAGTCGATTGAATGAGATCCGCCGAGTTAGAGAGAGGTTTCCCTTCGTCCCCCTCACGAACCGATGCACCGAACGGGAGAACACAAAGCCGCAGAAAAGCCACAAATCTGACCGCACGAATGGGCTCAACGGCAGACACATCAGACTGTGGAAGCGAGAAGCGCATTGGTGAGGTTGCGAGTGCGCGAGAGAGCACCGCGTTTGAACCCGGCGACACGTTGTTCGATAAATCTGCGCGGTCTCCGCGTGCTAACGCGCAAGAATGAATGGCGTTACGGGCCGGCGAGCATGCTGAATGCACGAACGCGGTTCTCAGTCGTTGACACGGTAGTCAAAATATTGGGGGAGTGCCTGGCTATATCGCTGACACTGCCGTTGGGAAGTTTTTTTTTATTCAATAGATATTGCAGCGCACAGAAGCGCTGCGATAGTTATGGCATAATTCATGTAGCTGGCTGAGTCTGTCGCCCAACGAATCGCGACGACAAAGTTCGGAGCATCTGTGCATGCTTCGGCGGGTCGGGAGTCATTTAGTTCGAACGATCGATGGATACACGAGGTACGAGGGAGTCAATGGATCCGTTGATGCTCGAATGATTAACCCCTCGTGCGGCAAAAAAAAATTCATTGTTGTACACATCTACTCACTCGCTGCACAGCAATGTCGTCTTTTTTTTGACCACTTGTAAAATTTTTGGATGAAACCCACCAAAGTCCCGTGGACCTACATAAATTGTTCGATTAATTAAGAAACCGAACCGAAACCGGACCGAAACGAGATCACAATAAATTCAGGCTATTTAATTGAGTCGAGCGTCTATTCGTTATCAAGAAAATTACACCTACTTATATTGTGCCGCGTTCGTCGTTCCAAATTACCGGGACGATTTCATCTCGTAAATTGTTGAAAAAAAAACCTTGAATATCGTGGACGAGGACGAGGACGATCTTTCGGGTTTTTACGATCTCCGTGAAACTGTGGCCCTTTTTTTTAACGTCTCGACGATCGAAGTTTATCGGAAACGACTAGTGCCCGCGCGCCGTGCGTTAAAGCGGTGGCGGCGCAGGGACGATAAAAAAATCCAGACGACAAGGTAAAAGCCTTTAACGACAGGAGTAGAACGGCGTTGCGGTGGAACTGGGATCTCGCGGGGTACGGAACCGGACGCTGAGGATCTCTCGCGGCTCGGCGAACGGTGACACTTCGTATCGAAGAGTCGTTCTTGGGCGAGCACGAATGGACTGCATTTTGTGTTCGAGTGGCTCGAACGGACCGCTCGGGAGAGCATCGGTACAGATACGAAATAACATCGAGGGCGACGCATAACAGTCCGGCCGAGGAAACAACGGGAGAGGGAGAGAACTCGTTTCGTTCGCATTTTTCTGCCCGGCAAACCCGAAAATCTCACTTTTACGAACGTAATTACATGGAACGAGGAGACCAGCGAAATGATCAATTTACGGGGTGATTACCGATAGAGACTGGCCGGTTGCGTTTCGAAATGTGCGGGGTGGAAGATACCGAGAGTCCAGCTCGGTATTCTCTCAACTCGCGAGAAGTTTCGCAGTCGTTGCGTGTACACTGTGCGAAGGATCTCAGAAAAAAACTATCAAGACATATGGTAAATTTCGATCAGGAAACATTGTACACCAGCGCCACCACTAGCTATATGTGAAATTTTCACAGGAGCCACAGCAATTTTTTCCGGAAGGCCGGTTGGCAAAATTGTGCATATTTGGCTAAGAATTTCGCAGACGAAACTAAAAATTCCATGGATTAAAACTGAGAATTTCGTCGATCAAATTTTTTTTTAGGTCGATAAAAAAAAATGATTGACATAATATGTCGGTGTAATCTCCAAACCTAAAACAACCGGTTCGCGATCGCGGCGCCACCTATATTGTCTAGTAAGAACTACTCATATTCTGGCAAAAATTACTATATTTTCTAGCAGGATGTGTTAAGTTTAATACGAATGTTTACCAAAAAGTTCTGTCGGTTTTTACCAGATTTATGGTAATTTCTATCAGATCCTTCTCCCAGTGTACGCGGACTCCGGGAAAGGTGAGGTGGAGCATGCGAATGCTCCACCAAGCCCGACCGGGCTGTGGAGATGGAAGCTCGCAGAGTTAGAATGTTAGGCACGCATGAGTGAACTTCGCAGTTGCCTACCACTTGAGCGCCGAGCTAAGCCAGTCAGTTAGACTAGGAAGTGTACGGCTACCGGTATGTACGTTTGGTATACGCCGGGTAAAATATGTGTAACGCTTTGGACGAGCCAAGTGCCGTTTTTGCCTCCAGTTCGCTCACCGGGACCGGAAGGCCCTTCTTTCTAATGTCGATATCTCGTGACCGTCCTCGCTTAGCTAACCCCGCTGGACCTCAAATCTCTCTGGATGTTTCGTTCACTCTCTCTCATCGCACAGTAGTCGCATAAAACCCTTCGCCGATCGAGTGAACGGCATGCGGCGTAGGTATAAAATACCTTTCTCGCCTCGGTACTCACCGATCATCTGCTCGGCGGTGGCCATGTGGCACCTAGATGCCATATTAGTCTCACAGGCCTTACAGTAAGATGACAAAAAAACATACTCGGTCTACCCATAGATTATAAGGTAGAGCGCGGAAAAAAAATTTAAAGTATACGCCCGACTACAGCGAGAGACTCCGAAACACCTAAATCTAAACACACTTCAGAATTCGTACTGAATGTATCGTAGGATTTCGTGATATCGCTTATTATAAGTCAATTAGAAACTTAAAGGTTTTGATACGAAGGTTAATAAACAAAAAATTAATTCACAACTTTCCCATTTTTTTTAGTTATTGTCATTATATATAAACTGTGCTCGATGGGAATGAATTTTTGTAATAGTCGTGCCTCATTTCAAAAGTATCCAAAAACGTTATTTGTGCGGGTTGTTAGGATCGTCTCGATATGCCCGCAAAATTTGTTAATTGGATTTACGCGCTCGCTCGCCCCACCCCCCCATCGAAAGAGCATTTAATGCCAGTATTTAGGAAACTTTTCGCTATCTTAATATCATAATGGTACAACAGTGCGACCGTAGCTCGGAAAACAAGTAGCCACACCCCCCGAGGAACGGCAGCGGACGGGAAAGAGTGATCGATGATTTACGATAGATTTCTCGGTAGATTTTCCTGTGCTTCCCAGTAGGATGCGGTCACCCACAACTTTGTCCGAAGCTCGTTCTTGGCGAGTACAGCACAGAGGTAGCCGGTAGAGACAAGTGCGCGTGCGATACGGTATATCGTAAATTAGGAAGTGGGCCGGGCACGCGCTGTGGGTGGCCCGTTGCGAGCTCACGTACGATGGGGAATACTTTTCCCTAACCCGCTGCTGGCCCACCCTCGTTCGGTAAAGGGTCAAACGTCGAAGGGTTGCACGCAGCCCGGTGCGCCGTAGGTGGCGCAAATGTTTTGAATTCTATATCTCGTCGGAGGGGTAGGTACGCGCCGTGCCGCAACCAAAAGTGCAGTGAATCCGCTTCTCCGGTCATAAGTGGGCGGAGTAGGTCGAGTCTTTGGGCAAAAGGTCGAGGGCTTGCCTTGCCTTTTCAATTTCTCCGAAACATTGTTCGCTCCGTTATACCAAGCCGCAACAAATTAGCGTTTTTCTTTTCCAATTAAGCCGAATTAGAAGCCTCTTTAACCGCGTCACCCGAGGAGCAATGGTTGTTTACGACGTCCCGGGAAAATATGTCCAACAATCGTGTCGTGAGAACATCGCAATATGATGACGAAGACAAATTTCGAGGTGGGATTCCTCCTGGAAAAACGGCACAGGGCTGGCTCCACTCTGGATGTTGCGAAAGTCATTAAAACCATTTTTTTTTCGTGCCGCATAAAATTTTCCTGACACCGAGGTCGATTTGGATTGGCTCGAGTTGACACAAACTAACCCAAAAAAAAGACGTAGATCTATCGGTGCGAATAATTTTTCTATTAAATGACCTATGGCGCGAATAGCCGAGAGGGAAAGATCGAAGACGGCGATTAGAATTTACAAGAAATTCCCAGGTGGGATTCTGCCATAACTGGAAAAACGGCCCAGCGCTGGCCCCGCTCTGGCTGCCATGCGCCAAAACGCCATATCGGTGCTTCTTGAGCGCCGGGAGACTACAAGACAAACCAACATTTACATTTTCATCGGGTGCTCCATTGGGATAACGGTGCCCGCTTCCCTAAAAAGCTATCTATACAAGATCGGAAAGACCTCTCGGATTTCCTGTCGCGATAAGTTCCTCCTCTTCGGCCACCTATCCGCGAACCCGTATCTTCAGAAGTAGCAACGTCCGCGGTCGCCGCTTCCGGGAAGTGCGCACAGTGCGATTTGCGAATATCCGCTCAACACGATCCGCGCACGCCACTGTGCGCACACGTCGAGAAAGCCTTCCCGCCGTGTCTCCTCGGTCGTGCCGGTTGCACTTTTGTTACAGTATGCTAAATCGCCGTTGAACTGTCCGGCAGTTTTCCCGAGCGAGCCGATATCGCCAATCCTCACTTTGCAATAAACACGATTCTCTACTTATTGCACCTCGCGTCCTCTTCGTGTATCCCGGAGCCGGACGATCGCGAACCCGGGCCGATATTCCAGTTCTCCGACTTGAACACTCGCCGCAGCTCCGTTCTTCCGTCAAGTCGTCACCGTTCGGTGTGTCAGCCGAGCGGTATTGCAATTACCCGATTGGGAACTGGAACACGCTTCTCGTACAGCTTTTACAACCGTTGAACGTCCAGATACTACCGGCTCAATACAGTTACCGGGGAATATATGCCGCGTACCCGCGGAGACACGGTCGTGAATGTCGCTACCGGAATCCGCACGAGCCGACCTGCACAATCCTCGCGAATGTCATTAATATCATATTTTTTCGTACCGGATAAAATTTTTCTGACATGGCGATTACTGTGGATTGGTTTAAGTTGACATAAACAATGCTAACAAAAAAGTGGGTCCCTCCGAGCGGATAATTTTATCAAGTAAGGAGACAGTCTTATTGATTTGGCGGAAAATTAGTCATTTTCTGAATTTTTTATTTCAGAAAGTTCCGGGTCTATTTTTTTTAACTCGCAGGGTTTATTTATCATACATTTGTACACATTCATGATTTTTTTCATTGACAGAAAATAATTATCTTTCGACTTACTAGTGGAACCGTGTTCCGCGACTGACGAGTTGCTGCACCGACATGGTGGCCACAATAACTTCACGGAATTTTGTCTGAAAAAAAAGATATGTACGCGGATTTTGTGGCCACAATGAATATAATAAATCCTGCGAGTTTGAAAAAAATCCGCAAAATGACCCATTTTTCGCCGGATTAATAGGACTGCCGGTTAAACGACCAATGACGCGAACAGCCGAGAGAGAAAGATCGAAGACAACGATAACAATTGAGAAGAAACTAGGCGTGGCGGTCGTGCCAATGGCAAATTTCGCGCTGTTGTCGATTTCACGGTGGGCCCGATGAGATCTTAACCGGGAGATTAACGGCTAATCCCGATTCTACGAGTGCACCGCCCACACTTTTGCATCGCTTTGGTTTCCAGCTCTGCTTCTTCAATCCCTCTCACTCGAGAACGATCTCAATACCCCGGTCCTGCGGCGGGGGGGAATTCGCGGTGGTTGTTGCTTTGTGCGACGAATCCATTTAAATTGGGATTAGGCTTAGGTGCACAGTGTGCGGTCATTGCGATACTCTCGATACGCTATGCGACATCGCAGGACAGGTTGCCGACTGGATGCTCCGTTCCAAAGCTAGGCGACCGAGCCGTTTTGTGTTTCACCGCATCGCCAGCTACTTTCTCGTCAGTTTCTCAATGCCAATTTGCTATATTGGCCCCGAAAGATTATAGCGTGCGGACGCGGTGTGGCCGACAGCGGCGGCTTCTCACCACGCGCGAGCGCATACGGATTAGCGAGACTTTCGGTCAATCGTATCGGGATTAAACGTGAGCCGAGCGTCGGAGCTAACCAGATTGCTGGTTAAAGTTCAAACGATAAGTACGACGAGCCCCGAGAGAGCCGGCAACCTGTACAGCACCAAAGCCCACGTATAATCTTCGGTCGTCTTAGGTTTTTTAAATTTTAATCTTGTTCCGTTCGCCGTGCGACCTTTTCGAAAAATAACTCGAGGAAAAACACGAGGAGGGAAAAAGATCAATGAACGGAGGATTCCTCCGGTGGACTTTCGATCCCATCCAAAAGTGGATTAGAGACGGAATCTTTGATTCGCTGTAACGCCTTCCGGCAAGCGTATCGTTCTCGACACCGGCGAGATTTACTTCGCCTTTTTCGTAAATGTGGTAATTGAGTAGGCGACATAAATTACGAACGATCTCGGGCGACGAGCAGGGATTCGGAGACTTTCACGCGACTCTGTTCTCTCGCGTGGGTCGAGAAGCACACAGTAAAAAATAATTTTCGTAAAATCGGAATACGAAGTTTCGTAAAAATAATTTTGTCGAATGTGACAAACTCGATTCTGCAGGCTTGAAGATACAAAATCGTCCTTTTATTTTCCATGTCATTAACGGTTTTAGATTGTAAAACTAGATCGGAACATTAACAATTAAAATATTATGGACATTTGTGGAGAAAAAGTTTTTGTAAAAAGTTTGAATTTTGTTTTACTGTGCATGATGAGAGTTATTCGGGAATCTGTGCGTTTCCGACCGAAATTCAGCGACAGTGTATGAGACGGCATCAAACCCCGTGGGGTCGTTCTTACACGTGCATAAGTTTTCGAATATCTCGTTATTGGCCAAATAATGTCTGACGTGAAAATACACAAGGCCTCGTACATTGCGCGTGTGTGTCCGTGTGCGTCAGCCGGATCCTCCCGAATGTCGCGATATCTCGCGGGGAGAGCGGCGGGAGGGTTCGGCTATAAAAAATTTGTATCGCTCGTAAATCGCCACTCCTTACACACATTCGAGGATGAATCCAAGTGTCCGGGAAACGCACTCCAAGCCTCGTCTCGTAATCGTTTTACCGTATTATACTCACCGGATTGTATCTCACGAGGAAAGAAACGTTTCGGCGTTAGCTCTTAACGGTTCGCTCGTCGCGAAACACGAAGAGCGTAAAAACATCGGACGATTGGACCGAGATGAGGAGATTGATTCAAATAAAGTTCCGAAATTTATATGAATAACGGCTCATTAAATTTTATCATTAAATATTTTATTATTTTATTTACATACATTTCGTTCAATCAAATGAGTCGTTCTCTTAACGCGATACGATTGGTCTGCGCACTCGCATCGACACGCTACGACCCATGAGAAAAATTACAGTAAATGTATTAATTTTTGTTACTTTAAAATGAACTTTGAATACGACTTTTCCGGACAATGGAACAGGATGGATGGAGCTCTTGACGTAGCTTAACTACCCGCGTTAACGGGTGCTGACCCTCCGGTTGCCGAGCAGTCGAGCAGTAATAGAATTATCGGCAGCTTCTGTACGCCACGCCGAACCTGGACCCGTTTCTCGAAAGGATTCGAGAAAATAAGTTAGAAGAGGCGTGGCGCTCTTTCCCGGTCGGCATTAGATCCGTAGCTCTCTTCAGGGTGCTGCCGCTGCCCGCGCCAGCGAAGCGTTCGTGCCGTTCGCGGGGGAAGCACATCTCGAAAATGGGATTATCCTAATACTGGTAAATACCATGCGACAACGAGGCAAGCGCACCAGAAAAAAAAAGATAGAGGAGAAGACAGAGAGAAGCTATGGACGGAGTGGACAATGAGGCGGGTCAGAAACAGGCGAGGTTGGTCATTGTTCGGTCCGGCGTTCGCTGCGGGTGCAGCAACGACTCCGGCCGAGCTGGGAATGAAGAAGAAGAGGAAGAAGGCAGGACACGAAAGAGTTGAGTTCTAACTGTACAGCGCAGAAGGTATTACCACGTATCGAGGCGCGCTGCTGCCTTCAACGCAATATCGTGCTCGTCTCCTCTTCAGGGTACCGTCTCCGGCACACCGTAAATCCGCAAGCTACGGAGTGGAATAAGGAGGGAGAAGGAGCCCGCAGAGTGGGGTCGAAGGGAATTCTCGAGGGAGCCATTATATCCCCGGGTAACATGCTGGCCGGTCAAATTTTATTTAGGGCCACCCCACCCTCAGGAACGTCGTCTTCATTCCAGAACGGAAAGCTTCATTCCTCCGCTGCTCGGCGTACAACGACGATTTGAGAAACTAGTAAACGAACGGGGTGAGAAAAGGCCTTAACTTCAGCGGTTTGGCACCGCTAATCTCTCCGGGCCGCAACTTTTATTTACGACTCGGGGGCAGTCGACGAACTGTCGCAACTGTGTTTTTCTTACGAAGGCACATGCCGTCGGTGCACCGCCGAACATCATTACTTACTTCCAACGGAGTGTCCTCCCACCTTCGGGTTTTCTTTGAGAGTATTTTCCCAAGTTTTCACGTTGGGAAGACTGACCTGTGAGTAATCGTTTTTCGTAATTTGGAAAAGAGTTGCACACAAAAAAATGTGACCAGATATATCAGTGATTTTTTCACAAATACTTTCGTGTCGGTAAAATTCAATTTATTGCTAAAGAATCTCTTTTATCTCCGGCGAAAAATACTGATTTGAGGCACAAACAAAATTGCATAAATTCAGGCCTGCAATTGTTACATCAAACATTTTTCTAAAGCAACCAGCACGATGTTCCCGTTTTGTATGCAGGAATAAAAAAAATATATCTGGGAACAGATCAGAAACTCGAGTACACAGGTGACCCTGCAGTGGTCCTCGATCATAACTCACAAGCGTGTGGAAGGTGAAATATAATGACCGCCCGATACTATTATACATATTCGAAGCCTCTCCATCTCTTCTGTTACACTTACGTCGTTATCTCGGCAAAGTGCCGCCCGGCGAGTTTCACCTCTGGTATATGCGATACGGGTACAGTAAAAGCCGCTGTATACAAGAAATGATCGATCCGAACGATTTCGGAACCGAGCGAGAAAGAAAGTAAGGACGCTGTTATACAGAACTGTCCAGAAGTTCCATTAGCGTTCATTTGCCGGGGAGAGTTCACCTCGAGAGGAGCCCGCGCTACCAAATTGGTTTCACTCTCCATCAGCGTGGTCTTCGTTGTAACCCGCGTGGAATCTCTCGACTTCGTCGTAGTCGTCGCGGCCACTTGCCACGGCAAAAATGCGTAACGTAAACGAGTAACGGGAAGCGATGATTTCGGAGCAGTAACGCAGGCGAAACATAAATCAAACGGTGATGGTCCGAACTCGATTTTTATTTATTTTTTCTCAGTCCCAAATTTGTACAGTCCGAGTTGTAAAGTTTTGACGCTAAGTAGTCTTTAATAATAGGACGTTGTCACGTCATGCGATGGATGACCTGGTCCTATCTCGTTCCTACGTGGCACGGTACATGGCTCAATTCCACCAAGCCATCTTCTCCTTCTTAATTCAGATTTTTAAAAAGAAAATTCTGTGTGACGTACTTCAGATCGAAAAATAAGATTTTCAATCGGGAAATTATGAATTTCCGTCACTTTCGGTCGAAAACTTAGATTTTTCAACCGGAAGTCACGTGCAGAGAAAATGTGTTATTAAAAAAAATATATTTTGAGTGCAGCCCAGGGACAAAAATCTATGAATTAAGGAACGCAGGAAAGAGGGTAAAAGAACGTTCGTGATACGTCGAGCCGTCAATTAACTTCATCGGGGTGTCTCCCGTAGACGGATGACCCTACGGTCTCTTCCTGGCTGGTTTCTATATCGCCTCCAGCGTAGGCCAATTTCATCATATGAACGATACGATTCAAGTTAATACGGACGACCATACATAAAGACTCGAGGACGTCTGGATTCTTCGCGAAGATTCCGACGAGGCGCTATGCTCTTTTTTTAACAAACACACTGTAGGCGTGCTATAAATCGACACAAAAAATTAACGTTCACCACGGCATACCGCCAAGGCGGGTCGAATGATGAGTGCGATTTCGGACATCGTCGAAGATGGATGACGGATGATCGACAATCGATTGAGATCGATACGGGTGAAACGACGATTTCTTATTCACGCGCTATGTTTGCGTCACGGATTATGAGATTTGTTTTTCATACGTATAGGACGACGAGGTATGGGATATATCTCGCATGCATTGTCGAGCACATGTCCGTCCGGGTTGTCAGCAAACATTGAGCATTTTTTTTATTTTTTATTTTTTTATATAATCGATCGGGTGTCATCGAGAAAGCAGTCTCATCTCCTTTCTACAAGCTATCCCTGAACTACGATCCTAATAACGTCGTGATCGACGTCGTACGGTGTAAAAGTAAAAGTCGTGATGACAATGAGAGTGATGGATCGATTGTGTGTACATTTTATCGACCGAACGCGGTGAAGCTGACCGGTCTACTACACCAACTGTTACCGCTCGCAGTGACTTCGCTTTAGCGTATGTCATCACCACGTGGATCGTGTGAGGGATCATGAATAGTACAACTTTCGACAATGGATCAACTATGTTTAGTCAAGGCTCGAAATATACTGGCAAGATATAAATGGTCATACACATTTGTAGATTGAGTGGCGGAAGGTATTTCACTCTTAACAACTAAAAAAAAAAAGTATTTTCAATCTACTACATATGATCACTATTACTTTAAAAAAATGAAAAAATGAATGTAGCAATATTTCGAATTATAACATTCTAGCGGTTTATGTTGGCTGTCTAAATATTTAAATACATATTTATTTGGGTTAAATAAATATTTATTTGCATTTTGGGTACCCGTAAAAAAAATATTTTTCTGGGTGTATATGATATTTTTATAAAAACCAAAATTCCGAAATTATACATACAAAATGGAATTACGGAGTTTCGAAATCCATTCTATATGCTATGAAAACCGGCGAGGGGCGGGCGTCAGCTTCTCCGAAAGGGAGGCTCAGCAGGATGGGGGGAACAAGCATCCAAACCAACAAACAAATCCAAAATTTTCCAATACATATAACAAATATAATATTTTCCTTTTTTTTAATGCAAGACTGGCGTGCAAATCTAAGGATAAGCGAACAGCGGAAACATGAAAAACAGTCCGATCGCCAACGTAGGATCAAGATCATGAGGGATCGATAAGGCCGTCTTCACGCTCGATAATGTCGGGGTCACGTCTGTATAATTAATCGACGAAATCCTTTCATTAGCCGCCGATTCAACGATGATAATCCATTGAGTGGCGTGCACCGAGTCATGAAAGATACTAACTTACCGGCACGATCCTTAACGCGCTTGGATTCGCCGATGTCTAATGAATTTGAGATGCGTGTCTAAATGCCCCGGTCACAATAGACGCGCTACACCTCCGAGCTCGGTCTTCGTCTCTCCGTCGGGCTTCGCAGTGATCCACGCGTATATTACACGTCGGAGGAACACGTCGAATCGTTGAAGCTCGCGAGTCAGCGCGCGTAAATCTATATCGCGCCCCGAAGTCTGCGTGGGGTCGATTAACCGTTAGATCGATAGTAGACTCCGCTGCGAGGAGAGAAAAGATCGGAGGTCTCGATACGAGATACTTCTCACGCGGAGGAGTATCTCTACTAAGTCTGTGTATACTACCTGCAGTTTACTTTGTAACTATAGGTATCTATGTAACGTGTAAGAAGCAACAAATGAATATGGGGTAATGTCACTGATGACTGGTATTATACAAGGAGCGAGCCGGCGAGCACTGTACACAGACGATTTCTTGCAACGGTATTGCATCGTCGAGAGAAAAAGGAGCCGGGCATGAGAGAGCGGATCTCCGAGGCTCGGTCGAACACGGGGAAACTTTCAGGCGGGATGTATTTCTCCTCGAAGGTGCGAAATCTTCGGAGCGAGGGATGAAGGGCTTTCGGTAATTTCGCTGAATTTGTCGTGATGATTTTTTAAGACACTTTTGACGGTTTCTTCTAAATATGTTAACATTTTTTTTTAAACCCGAAGTCATCGTAGATAAGCCTGTGGAGCCTCTTCGCGTCTCCTCACTGCGCCTCGTTGTTATCCCATATCGATCTAAAGGTTTTACGCGCGCCAGAGCGGCGGATAGAGCCTGTCGGTAATTTCGCTGAATCTCCCCATAGGGTGATGATTTTTGACGACCCTTTTGGCGGTTCCGTCTAAAGATACTTTTATATTTAAAAAAATCCGGAGTTTTACTAGATTGACCCTCTGGACCGGTGGCGAGAAGCTCATAAGCAGCTTCCGTGCGCAACCAATCCAATCTCTTCGCACCTCCTCACGCAACCCGGTGGCTGATGCTGTGCCTCGTTCTTATCCCCATATCGATCTAAACGTTTTACCCGCGAAAGAACGAGGGAGTAGCGAAACCGACGGACCTGGTGCGGGAACGTTTGTTTCACTGGCGTCACGTATAGCAGACCGCCACCGCAGTTCCGATGTGCATGGGGCCAGTGGAAAACGGCATTACCACTGGTAACTCCAGCCGCATCCGCAGATGCGGCCGGAGTTGGTTAGCAGCCGGTGCATCACTGCGTGTACATCGCGCGAACGAGGAAAGCCCAAGGCGGCACATATACGTATATACCGTCGCAGAAGTCGAAGCTTCGGATACTGTGCGTACAGTGCAGTCCTCCGTAAGCCAACACTTGGTTAATTCTCCGTCCCACCCAAAAATTTCGCAACACAACAAATTAAACGTTTTCGTAAAAGTCTCACGGATATGAAACACGAGAAAAAATTGACCATTATTTGCACATGAAATCCTATGTTAAATTTTGCGAAACGGAACTTTTTAAAAATTTGAGATATCGAATTAAAACCACCGCCATTGTTTTCAAATGGCATTTTTCCCAGCGGAATTCGATAATGAAAAAATGTTTAAAAATGTTTTGAAAATAAAAATTTGGCCGAAAAAATTGCATTTGTCCAATTTCAAAAAGGCGAGAAAAAAATGTCGAAATATTGAAATTTTCCCACCGGCATTGGCTTCAGGTGGGCCATTTCCTCACAGAGTACACGACATTTTTATCTTATAAAGAATTTAAAAAATGGATTTTTAGCGTAGGAAATATTTACGACCTGCAAATATTTATTTTTATTGTGCGACGTCCATATTTCCTGAAGACCTTTTAAGAGGGTCTCTACTGTACTGGACATACGTGCAACAGGCGTTGGACTATAACGATATTTAACCGTAGATACCTCAACAAATAGTATACGACAGAGGTACAGGCACAGGTTGATGTTGGCCAGCAGCAGGAGTCAGAAGCGGGAACAGCAAGGATACAGCTCCAGAAGCATCGGAGGCACGAGTGGCTAGTTAAGATAGCGATCCCGCCGGACGCGAACAATGCCGTAAAGAAGTTTGCGCTGGCAGTGAATCAGGCCTTATGGCGAAAACGTGAACGATTAGTGCCGATCTGTGTCTACGCCGGATCGAGAGGAGACGCGGAGGAGATTCCGAGGCGTGCACAAGCTCGACCACATCGATTTCATGCTATCGGTAGCTACTGTACAGCCTCCAATAACCAGAGGGACGCTTGTCCATCCAATGTAATTGCGAAATCACTGGACGCTCGATTGAGTCGCTCGGCAATCCAATAAATCGCGAGCGCGCCTGTGTGGTCTCGATCTTTTTTAATTTATTTTTTAATTTTTTTTCTAGCTTCGAGCATCGAACAGGATGTGCGAGAAAGCCAGTTTGTGGGGGAATCCTCCGAGCGAGATGCATGTAGCTCGTTGCTAGATCATGTAACTGATGTAATAAAGATGATCGTGACACGAGGCGGAGGGCCGAAAGAACTATCGGCAATGTTGCGGAAATTGGGGTCACAGCTTGTTGCTCCTGTTATCTCGATGAGTTCATCGTTTTAATCGTCATTAAACAGATTGATTGATAGGTGGACAGAGAATAGAGTCTCGGAAGATAGGATATCGAGTGTGTCTGGTCTAACTGAACGAATACGCTGTCGATAACTCGCTTCCGTCAATTATAAAATGAATTGATTAAATAAAAAAATTTAAAAAATTAGAATACATTACTCAAGAAAACCGAATAACAGACTGCGGTATCGTGAGGAGTACATTCAGTCATAATTTTCTCCCATACATCGCTCTTAGGCAGATTAATCGTCTCCCCGCAAGGTATTAAAAGAAAAAGGGGATCATCGTATACATAATATACCCTGGGGGATCTCTGACCCAGAGTTCGAGGACGTTTGCCGAGAGACCGGCTGTGCGCGACACCGGTAATCGACGTTAATTCCGCGGGGACGACGAGTGAACGTTGCCCGTGATGCCGACACAACGTTAAAAAGGAGCGAACGGGAAGGAAGGCATCGGTTCGAGTGAGAAGATAGAAAAAGAACCGCCGCGAAAGGAGCACTCGAGAGCCGCAAAAGCCGAAGGACAATCGCTCGTCAACCGGCCGTCAAAACATCCCCAAGGATCCGTGGCGAATGACGATTCTCACACGGAATCGTGGGCTAGGCCGGAGACCAACGGCGTCGTCGATGACGTCTGCCGAACTCGCCAGCCCCACATTGATTGGCCCCTCAAGGCTTTGCCGATATCCAGTCATCGTCATCGTTTCGTCTCTTCCTTTCCCGATCACCGCTCGGGCCGTTCGGCACACGGTGGCCAATGACTCGTGTGTGCGATTTTCAAAGGTCTACGTACAGTGAGCTCCTGTCGCATTTGCACGAAAAGGAAGGAAGACCACGTTCCGCCGCTGCCGTACGACAACGACAATGTGTGACCGCAAACAAACGAGCGGGGAGAGCGATAGGGGGCGCCTATGCCAGTTCCACGCAACCCGGACAGACGTATCATTTGTCACGTCTTTCACGGTCTCTAATGACACGCACTGCTTTTGGACGCCTTCTTCTTATGCCAACCTGGCACCTGGCACCGACTCTTTATTATTCCCTCTTTCTCGTTCAACCACCGGCTTGTACCCATCTCACCTTTTTTCGATATGTCGCGTTCGCGTACCTCGCTCGCTCTCATGCGACGATCTTCCTCCGTCATACTCATGCTGCAGGCTATATCGTACATTCGGTCGGATCGTCTCGGTTTTTTTTGTCTCTTCGTCCGTCACTCTCATGGGCTGCCGCGTTCCCGCTGTTTCTGCTTCTCCTTGTCTTCCGCGCGCTTTGGACTTGGTGGGCTTGCGTGACGGTTGAATTCGATTTGTTAGGATTAAGGAAAGAAGGATTTTTTTTACCGGTGTCGCTCTCGATTGCGTTTAGGAGGACGAGAGGACGACGGGCATCGCGGGCACGGTGAGAACCGGAAGAGAGAACCATTTCACCTTTCCCTCCGTCGCTCTCTTTTTCGATTCTTCTCATTTCTATCCCGGTGATATTATTCGTCGATCATCCCGTGTGGTTCTCTCAGCGTCGCCGGAGCGGAGGTGTAGCTCGGGTTATTTTTAGGATCCGGCGTCAACCCCCCGATGGCTCCTTCGACCATCGGGTAAAAACCCTTTCCGCAAACGAATGACTCTGAATATCATACTATATTCTGGTGTTTGCGCCTTTCTCCCGCCATCTCGCTCCTGCACTTCGGACAGACGGAAAGATGCTGGGGATATGATTTAAACTTATTGGGTGCCATATCCGTGAGCGAGGTCCTTGCCAGCCGCACACGCTCGCGTACCCCGGTTGCCGATTCGCTGTCTCCCTGGCACAGCCGATGCTGCTCCTGCTGCTGCTGCCTCTGTTCCTGCTACTTGTCGTTGCCCTTTGCGAGCAAAGCGGTTGCACTCAACAACGCTCGGGCTGTTACACGGAGTCCCCGAAGACCTTCGAGAGCTTATTCAGATGCGCCACCCACCTGGCGATGCAAAATTCACGTCGCGGAGGTCGTTCACTCCGCTTGCGGTTTCCTTTCGACAGGACGTTCGTAGAAACTACCAGAACGGACGGTAGCCAAGAATTTGATCATCAATTCCCATTCGCTTATTCAAAGCTTTTTATTTATTTCACTGCACGATCCGCGAACGGATAACCGCGCTTCAGGCTGGTGCCGGGGACATCCATGGATGACCTTAGAGAAAAAGCTATCGAGTCCTGGAATCATGGACTATTTCACTGAGCAACTGGAATATGGCTTCAACGTATATCCGACAAATGACGACGAAGAACCTGAGGACCAGTTGACAGTCGCGGTGGTCGACCGGGGGCAGCGTCTGAGTGGGAAGTTCACGGCACGTTAGTGGCGGCAACTGAGCTGCGCATCGTATGGAGATATACAAAGTCCCCGCGGCTCTTGCGGATGAGCTTATACCGCAGAGGGCACTGTCGGGCCAGAAGCAGAAGCGGAGCTCTCGCATGACGTATGCTCGAGGGCGGTCATATAACAAACGACAGTCGTCCATCAGACGGTGACTAGAACAATGCCGCTCGCCGCTTCTTGCCTTGCCGGACCGGAGTGAGCAAGCTTCCACGTACACGTTGCATACGTAGTATAGTTTACTGTGCGCATATGCTACGACAGACAATAATCTACGGGTGTGTGTCCCAACGCCGTGTGGTAACGCACGGCCGAACGTCAACCCTGTGAAACAAACGGGCTTAGCCTCTTGCTGCCCTGTTTCTCACTCGACGGTCTAGCTCCCATTTCTTAATGGTTACAAGGAACAGCGAAGCTTCCATCGCACTCTGAATTATCTGCCGTCGGAGCCGGTAACATAATTTCTCTACCTTTGCTCACCTTGTTTTCTCTTACAGGATGGGTCTGGAGTCATTTCTGACGTAGTTCATTATTTTTTTTAATCGATCATCATGCCTGATCCCTTTAGCTTGAAAGTTGATACTTCGAGTGAAAAGAAGGAAGGGACGGAGCAAACAAGTTGTTCGCTACACTTTGTTCGTCTCGCGCCCGACGCGTCTGCAGTTACGAGCTCGCGAATCCATTCTCTCTCGCTGCACACTTATTGCCTTCGAGTTCGTTTCATTTTCTCTCCTTTATTCTCGTTCCTTCTCGTCGTCGTCGCCCTGCCCCTGTAAGTTTCGCCCATAAAACCAGGAGTTATGGTTATTTAAAAACTTATTGGCCCGCCCATGCTCGCTGCGGTTTGCATGGGGGCCGAAGCGCCGTGACCCAGCCGAGATAAATCAAAGGATATTAAGACCGCGCGCGAGCGCGGGTGCTTGCCCTTGCTTTCCTCTCGCGAATTCTTCTTCTCCGATGCACCATGCTCTCGCGCAGACCGAGGGTTCGAGGATCGTTGGACATTCTGCAACATTGATGAGCAGAGAATACGCTGATACGCCGTTTACGTACCATTTACATTTCGCTCGTATTAATCGCGTGCGGATTTTGTTTTTGCCGAAAAGGTCGAGGCGTCGAAGAGCCAGAGGCGTTCTCAGCTCCGGGTCTTTAGGGAGCTTTGAACGAATCCGCGCCGCTGGCGTGTTGCTCCTCATTCTCGCGCAATACCAACGTATCTTGGGATGGATAGAGAGCCGCGCACACCAGGCAGGATTAATGAGTGCATCTCAATCCGGCAATTTTTCCACGTCGGCCGAGTAATGCACGAGCCGCGGGGGGCGACCGGGCTATATTGCCTGATCAATCAAAATGAGCCTGCCAGCTCACGGGGCACAAGACGCGACCGTACGGTGTGTAGTGCGATGCCAAGGTATACCGATCCTTCGATGGCTGGTATATACAAGAACACCGTAACGTTGCCTTCCAGGGATCTCGAGCATACACCGTGCCGGCACGATGATCCTCGGAGCTGTTCGTACCATAGAATACCCTCGCCCCTTGATACTCGTTCGGAACCCGGGCAATCCGAAATACGCACTGCGAGAGGTCAGGATCATCCGGCGAATGGCAAAAGGGAGCAAAAGGAGAAAAAAAAATTGAATCGCTCGATACACTTTGAATAATCGTCCGGCAATGTCTCATGGCTGGCGATCGTATAAATAGAATTGAACTTCTACCACAGTTGGGTTTCTCTATTGACGACGTTGTTTAATTTTTAGTCGACTTTTATAGTTTTCTCGTGTTATAGTTAATCGATAAACTCTCTACAACGCACAAACATCCATCGACGAAGGCGGTCATACGGCATTCTGCTTTCAATATTCGATACGGTGAAAGCCGCATAGAAATAATATAATTGACAGTGTGATTCTTAGGGTTTTTATTTGATTTTTTTTGTTATCGAACACATTAATACGTACATTTGTATATGCAGTAGATAATATTGTATATAGTATTGACATATATAGACATGTGTGTATATTTTATTGTAGTGTATACCTGCGTGTTTACCTGACGTATATAAGTCAGTAAATATTGTCACACTTATTGACGTTAAATATTTCCGACAGTTAAAAAAAATATCGTTCCCGTTTAGCGTAAATTGATTAAACATGATATGCATATACATATATCTCTCAATATGTTTAAACTATTCTTGCGAAATAACATTAAAGATTATAAAAAATATTCTAAAGTAATTGAAACTTTAAGGCCGTTGGACGGTTCATTAATTCTTTCTGTTAATGAAAATAATCCCTTTCTTAGTTATTCCTTTCAAAAAATGTTCGTTGATAAGTATGTGGGTGAATTATTGGCGGTTACTATTACTAAACCATTCTACGAATCTGTGTATATACACAGATATCAGACAGATAACAGAGCACATATATTTTTAACATTAACAATTTTTAGCACACTCTTAACATTGATTATCCGGTTCGTACTGAGGAATTACACCATCTTTGAGTTACAGGTGTTTTGAACGTAGCAGTACAGATTGTCAAACTGTAAGGTCGTTTTCTCATGTAGACCATTATTCAAATCGATGATCGCGATAACTTATAACTGAAATTCGAAAAATAAACAATAAAGTTATTGTATATCGAGTTAATCCAAAATCATCCAATAGAATAAACATTTTGTAAAATGTAATATATAAAATATGTTGATCTGCACTACAGTAAAATTTCATTTTTTTAGAAGTGAATATTTAATACTCAATTTTTTACTTACAAAAATAACTATATTCTGCACACTATTTCGAGATAATATCGTGACACACAAACTTTGTAAGATTGCGACCCTGCATTTCGAGGTAAAGCAAACGACTTTTACCAATTTTACGCGGCAAATGAGAAAGTTTTGTCTCAAATGAAGGATACGGCTCCGTTTTGGCCCTCTTTTCTCTACGCGATTCTCAAAGTGGTGTCCCCTAATTAATTAATGAATTCCGGTATGGTCACATCGGAACAGACTCTAATGCAGTATTTGTGATCCGACATCAGTCGACGAAGTGATTCCAGCGGACTGCACCGAAGTATCTCGAACATTGCCGTAAGCAGGAATTTCTGGATCGCCATGAGTGAAGAGCGTTTTCGGTTCGACGGTCTCTTCAAGTTCAAGTATGCGGCATTGCACAATCTGCCAAAAATACGTTCCTAAAACTGCAAAAATCCAAAGTGTCAGTTAATAAGTTGTTTGTGTAATTAAAACGCTAGAATCTATCATAAATGATTCGGATAATAGAGTCGATTTTTACTCTCACCGATACTGATAATGGCGATGACTAAGACGATAAGCCCGTCGGAGAATTTGCCTAAGAAGAAGAGTGCCAATGGCACCATGACCATGTCCACGATCATTATTCCGAGCAACCCTATGCATTTTAAGTACACGAAGGGTAACATGAGACTCTTGTTGCCCTACATTTACAAATTTGTTTATGCAAAAATCAATTGGTTACATGAATAGTGCACAATTTCAATGATATTATGTTCGCCTACCCTGAAATTGCCCCAAACCATTGCTGCTGCAGCGATAAGAAATATAATTCGAAACATAGTTATGACGACCACCGTTCCATCCGATTCACCGCGGATAAATGTTACCGTCGAATTCTCTTTGTCCGCAGCCACGGATATTCCGTGGGGTAAGATTAATTGAACAATGTTGAAACACTGTTGAGAATCATTAAAAATCATTAGAGCGAAACATTCCATTATACTAATATACCATTATCCAAAAGCGCTACGATATTTTTTTCAATTACGTAAAATACATCTATCGTTGTCATGCACTATCGTAGGAGAACGTATTGATTACATTGAACTTACGATATCCAATATTCCAATAATATTAGTTCCGACTTTAAGGCTGAAACAGCAGCAGCTCTGAGGTCGATATTTTTCATTGAGGAACACTGCAAAAGATCAGTAGTGAGCTAAATCCCATGATGAGACGATTCACGTACGTCTTGTTTGATAAAAATGGAATTGTATAACAATGTTGTAACGACCTGTGATCACTTCCATTGGTGTGGCGAGCTCGAAAGTACGTTCGACCTGAAGGTGTCCTTTTTAATGGAGCTTGAATTTACTGGAGCTGCAGTCGTACCTTTAACCACTTGTAGCAATCGAATGTTTACCAGACACCGCCACTTGATGGTGAGCTTCGTAACACAAATTATGTTTCGTCGTTTGTCCTGAAAGATTAGGATACACACTTGTTATAAATCACAGGATTTATAACAATATTTTCCCTCCATACAGACTTCGTATGTCATGAAAATTGTTAAACTCGCGTCTGATAACAAAATACGTGACGCTCCTTCCACATCAGAGTAGGAAGCTCGCCAGGCTTCATGAAAATGCGCATGCGCCACCTTGCGCGGATCGATTCTCCCATAAATACACCATAGCTTTGTAATAACATGACAACAAACTAACCTCGGTTCGTTGCATGTATATAGACTAAAATTTTTCTACATTTTAAACATTTTTCCAAAAAGAGATAATTAGCCAAAATAATTTGAAAATATTTCTTTTTATTTTAGTTTTATTTTATCAAAGAAGGCAAGTGAGGATCGCGTGTCCGACGACAAGATGCAATTTGTTGAGCGCGTACGGTGCGTATCGTGTGTATGTTTATTTCGCGGGATTTTTCGCCATATGAATGAGAGAAGTGCATCGCGCGATGCATCCATGAGAAAACCGTCGCAAACGCCGACGCGTTCGCGGGAGACACGCGTACGGATGCGCGAGAGTCTACACGTGAAATCGCGTGATTCGAATAATCAGTGGGCGAGTATAGAAACGAGGCACCGGGGAACAACCGGACGGACAGCTGGGCTTCGGTCTTGCAGGTAATTGGAAGCACACGAACGCGAAACGAGACGCAGGAGTGAGCCGGTGCGTGTAGGTGCGCTTAAACCGATCGTTAAGTGTGTCCGTCGGCCAATTAACTTATCGTTAATTGACTTGGTCGAACGAAATCGACCGCGGACCGACTCGCTCATGTTAGCGCCTCATTAGAAATCGTAAATGATTGAACGTACACTTAATTCAGGTACTACCATTTATGACGGTAGATAAAACCCCCGAGATTTCCTTCCTTAGGTACGACGACAGATTTCTACTCGACTTAAAAGCTTCCTTCGACAGATTCATCATTCCAGTATGCATGACATCAATTGTAAATTTTATTTGTCGGGCCAATTTTATATTTCTCAATATTGTAAAATTCTAATTTAAAGTAAATGGTTTAAAATAAACGATTTAAAGTAAATTATTTAAAGTAAAGGATGTAAAGTAAATTATTTACAGTTATTGATATTGTAAAACGCTCCGAATTTAAAGTGAATGATTGAACGTACAATTAATTCAGATACTGCATTTTATGACGCCAGATAAAACGCCCGAGATTTGCTTGTTTACGACGACACATTTCCACTCGAATTAAAGCCTTTCTTCGACAGATTCATCATCTCAGTATGTAAGACAATTGTAAATTTGATTTTTTGGGCGAATCTTATATTTCTCAATATTGTGAAATTCTAATTTAAAGTAAATAAAAGTGTAATGTGCCGCGGTATGCATAAGGGGTTTGGTATTTCATCCGGTGTATGTTGATCCGTACGAAATGAACGCGCTGTCTCGACCAGCTGGAATCGATTCCTTAATTCGATTTGCGGTCACGCGGAGAAACCGAGGACTCGAAGCGTGCAGACGGACGACCGGGATGGAGGGGAATCCCAGATATTTCTCATGCATCTCGTTTCGCTCGTTCGTTTTCGATCCCCTGCGCGCAGACGGACCAAGAACCGGAGGATGATGATTCGTACATATAGTATACTCACATATATAAATATATATATACATATATGTGTGTACAATCTGCCATCTCGTTCTTTCGCGTGGTGCACGATCGTTTCCTCTGATTGATCTGATTAGTCTCCGGGCCATAGCGAGCGAGGGCCGAGAGCAAGTCGACCGGTAAATGATTCCGAGTGATCTCAATCAGCTTCTGAAAAAAACTAAAACTCGAGGTATTCGCGGGGCTCTCGAGGCCTGTACGATGCCGATGCTTCGGAGATCCGTGCGCCGGGTCCCGACGGTAATGACTGCCTCCCGCGTGGAAACGAATTTCTGCATCGGGGAGACCGAAAGAGAGCAAAACGATTGCGGAGAGGTATAGAGAAGAAAAAAAATCATTGGCATCGAGCGAGCAAGGAGGAAGAAGAAAGAATGAAAAATAAAAATACGGTTCGAAAAGAAATGGGACGAGTGAAGGGAACGATGAGAATGGGGGGACGGGGGCTTATTGGATTCACGACTCTATCTCGGCGACTCACGATTCTGGAGCAAGTCTCGTTCGTGTGCTCCACCCTGTGCTAATCGTTTCATCCTTCATCGAAGTATTTTCTGTTCGTCTGCGTCGAGAATGCTGTCTACCTGTTACGGTGCGTTTTACTATAGGGTAGGAAGCGTAAGGGGGAGACCTACAAATAAACTTTATTTATTTTTTTGTTTGGAAATTCGACTAGCATTCGAAAGCGGAAAAGAAGAATTTGGTATTGAATTTAACCATCAGGAATGTGGTAGACGAAATTTGAATATCGAGCAAAGCAAGAGTCTACTGGGGGAGCTCGAATACCATGAACTTTAGGTGGTAAAATGGTTTGAAAAAAATAATGTGAAAGTAATGCGGAAATAAGGTTAATTTTTTTTTTTTTTTTTTGGAAACTCGAGTGGCATTCGAAACCGGAACAGAAGAGTTCGCAATTGAATTTTGTCATCGGGAATGTGGTTAACGAAATTTGAATGTGGGGCAAAGCAAGAATCTACTGGGGAAGCTCGAATAACATGAACTTTAGGTGGCAAAATTATTTGAAAGAAATAAAGTAGAAATAATGTATAAATGAGATTCAATTTTTTTCGGAATTCGTCTAGCCTTCGAAACCGGAAAAGAAGAGTTTGCAATCGAATTTGAGTGGTGTGCAAAGCAGTATCTACCGGGGAAGCCCGAATACCGTGAACTTTAGGTGGCAAAATGGAGTGCGCGGCGCTGTTGCCGTTCTCAAAGCTTCATACATAGTGTAAGAATGCATACCATTATCCGTGCGACTCGTTAAACCGTTAGCTACGGCTGATTATTCGCACGTGCTTGCGCATACGCGCGGTGTTTCCTGCACCACTCAAGGTGCATTGTTCACTCGAGTGTCCGAACTATCGCTCTCTTACGGCCGCTCGTCGCGCTCGTCAACCGTAAAATTTTATCCGACTTTCGAAGAACGAGAACTTTACCTTCGCCGCACGAAAAGACTCTGTTACGAGAAACTATTTCGCTGTTTCGATAGCCTGGGAAACTCTGCTACTACCTACTTTCATTTCCGCGATCGATATAGACACGTTCAGGTAAAAACTAAAATTTACCACTTTTTTAAAATAACGATCACCATTCGGCTCGATAAGTCGACTGAAATTAAAAATCTAAGTTATCGGGTAATTTCCACGGCCCATCGGTGCAGACCGTATGAAAAACGCTTTCAAATTATTCCCTTTTATTTTTCAATGTAATCACACAATGTTGAATTTAAAATTTTTTCTGACTTCAGGTCACTCAATCGCACGCTCGAAAAAATTTGCTACGCATCGGGATGACTTTCATCCGACCAAGTGACTCCAAATCCGCATGAAGTCGACTTGTACGTGAAGCATGACTCGAGTCTCTTCTCCCACGAAGATGAGTACTGTTTGGTGAGTCTGGACGCATGTGAAAATAACGCGCGGAAAGGTCGCGTGGGTGCGTGAGAGTAAAGAGTCCCGTGTGCTCGCGAGAGTCCCTGTGAGCTTTAATCCTGCCGATCTTACCGCAAGGTTCCGCGCATAGGTTACGATATACACACAGAGACGCGGCTCGCTGACACCTTGGCCATCAACTGTTAATACGCGTTGTGCATTATACCTTCTGGGATATCCTGGAAAAGGCAAACTTTGCGAATACGCGTGGTACAGGTAATTGCATCGATCGAAGTCACGATTATGTATATTTTGCGGTAAAGTTTACGTTGCAGTCCCGGCGCATTGCCGGAAACGTTTTGCTAACGAAGAACTGTCTCGCCCAGTGCGGATCTTTGCGACCCGAAGCTCTCCGCGTTATTCGGTTGTGTTACGTACGTGTACGCGAACGGTGAAGCGAACGAGAGATGGAAAGCAAGTAACGCCCGGAGGAAAAACGATTGCGAGCCGTCCGGCAGTGTGACAGGCCGAAGAAGGGAAGAGGCTGGCGGTGGGAGAACGCCGGTAAGAATTGCCGCTCGTACACAGTTCACGAGGCTATTATATTTATTTCATTCCGTGCGTGCACGGAGACCCTCGGGCCCTTCGATACAACGCGCGGGAATGATTTTTTTTTTTCACGCAATGGTGGAAAACCCGCTAAAAACGATTGGTTCTCGCAGCGGCGAGACTGCGTCTACCGAGATAGATGATGATGAAAAAAAAAAAAATTGTAAGGTGAGAAAAAGAGAAAGAATAAGAGAAGCGAAGAGAGATCGAGAAAAGGGGGTAGCGAGCGATAGCCATTTCGTGGATTAAGGACGTTGTAGTATACCGGGCGGTCTCACGGTGAGCCGGCGCGGTAGGAGTCTAATAAGATGTAACTAAATTATGATTGGATTCATCATTGCTGCGCGGACGGGCCTGAAATTGTCGATCCCCGGCTGGATCGCTGGCCAGCTCGGATCCGACGGTCCGAAGCCAATAGTTTATCCCTCTCGTCCGCCATTCTATGCGAAGCGTGATATACCATGATTCCGAATGAGTGATTGCCAACGAGGGCGGGGAGACGAAGGGATCGCGAGTTGTATCGCATCGCTTGTGCATACCGATCCGCTTATTCGCTTCTAGTATGCAGTATTGTGCACACAATATTGCACTTCTGCCCTCTCAACGTGATCTCATTGCAGTTCCTCGGGCGCAAGCTGTGCATCAATGTTATCCAAGCCTCATAGAAATAAAAACCATCCGATTTGCTCTGCCGATGAACTGGTCGGCATGAGATTCTTGATTCCAAATGCCATTCACGAGAAAAAAAAATTACTAGTCTGGCAGTCCGATTTTCAAATGAATTGTAGATATTAGATTTAGGAAAAATGTTAAAATCAAGCTTTTACCTTTCCGCAACCGACTTTATGCATCGATCTTGCGATGATTTTTTTTTCTGGAGGTCAAAGATCTTCGGGTGTGACAGATTGACGATCGAGTCGATCAATGAGAAAGTAGATTCGTATTCCAGAAATTTGTTGTGCCAGGCCACCCGGTAAAAAGAAATTCTCTCTTTACGAATGGATTTCCCCGTGGACAATGGCGCTTCATCCCCGCGTTGGCTCATAGTCACTGGCTGTATCCTATTCTGTGCATACCCTGGTATACGTCATGACTGTGCGCTTATGCAAAACGAGGGTAAACGTTCGTTTTGTTGGTTGAATTAGTTCTTCGGGGCCCGTCGTGATTTCGGGTGAGTTTCGACGACGCCACCGCTCGAATCATCCTCGTTCCGTACAAGAGAGGTTCGTGGGGTTTCGAGATCGCCGCCAGTCATCCCTGGCAGGGTGGCAAAGATAGATCGGACCCTTTTTACAGGACCTCGTAGCATGTGTCGAAGCGAAACGGAAAGATCTAGCGGAGAACTCTTCTTGCCTTCGAGGGTGATTTTTGCATGTCACGTGGGCAAACGGGCGCATTCTGAATGCCAGTCGTTAGGATCTCGTTGTGTGCTGTGCTCGGGCAACACGATGAGGTGGGTTCACGCAACGAATACGAACTTCCTATTCTACATTCTACAGACAGAGACGTGTATATGTAGATTAAAATATTCATGATGATTCTCATCTTTCGCTCCACTTATGTTAAATTTCAAACATTTCAAAGCTGTCCGGACACCCGGACCTATATATACGATCTATATTCGTCATCTTTCTATATGAAAAAATTCCTTCTCCAATTTCATGGTTCCTTTTTGTTCAGTTCGGAAAAGTCGATTTTCTTTTTAAAAAAATCAGATTCATGAATATTTTGGTTTGGAATTATTCTCATCTTTCGCTCCACTTCTGCTAAATTTCAAAAATGATATGAAAAAACATTCATCTCCACTTTGACGATTTTTTTAAGTTCCGGTGGAAAAGTCGATTTTCCAAGAAAAAAAAATCAGATTTACGAATATTTTGGTTTGAAAACGACAAGTCATTAGAATGCGAGGCGAAAAGTCTCGCAAAGCGAAACTAACGGTAAACAGCTTCAGCATTCAGAGCCCTCCCGCTGTCGAGGTGAAACCCCTTCGGCTTTTTACCATTTTTACGACTCGACCCACATTTTTGACCCGAAAACGAGGGTAGCCGTGTTTTCACTCGGCTGAAGTGTCCGAGTGAAGAACCGATGTCGTCCACTTTCCGCAGCGCCGACTCAGGGGCACGTTCCATAAAAATTCCAAAACCGTACGATTTTTCGGGCACGACCGTGGCGACCGCTCGTCGAATCCCGGAGTCGCATCTCCCGGAGGAAAAATTCGAGGGATAAAAAAAAGGTACAAAAACGCGAGAAAGAAAGCGAGGAGAATAAAGAAAGCGTTTTCTCGAGAGAGTCGTTTTTACCGTTGCGAAAAATACGTGAGACCGTTATGAGGGCGACCGTGTAGAAAAACGGTCCGTCGTGAAGGGAGAGAAATTTTTATGTCTCGCAGGTCCCGCTGTCCTCAGCGGTCATCCGGGAGGCACGTCGTACCCCATACAGCCTGTTGAATTTTTCCCTCGACACTTTACGACCCTCAGCAAGACCTACTAAAATAAAACGCTAAGCCGGATCTTTTACAATGGAAAAAATAATCTGAGCGTGGAATGATTGCTCGAGTAAAAATTCGGTGCACATAAAAAAAGAGCAATCGTTACGATAATCCAGTGACTATTTTTCAATGGCTGCAGCGGGCAATTCGTCGGATTATCGGAAAGTACATTCGTCGACCGTAAGCTCGCTCGGGTAAAAACTTTAAGCCGGTTGTATAAAACGTCGATTGTGGCACGCCGAAAATCAACGGGCGTGTTTCCTGGGCTAAAATAAACGGCGAAATCGGAATCCAGTCGAATTTGGTGCAAAAAAAAAAAAAAAAAAACCATTAAGGATACAGAAAATTCGTAAAAATTCCGCTTTTTAAGGTCTCGACATCGACATGCACCGTAACAAAACATTGTAAATTTAATGAAGCGAACTGGAAGTTTTGATCCAAAAACTGGAACATTATATTTAATGTACAATGGTGATGACAAATTAATATGCTTTTTCATTGAAAATTAAAGTACTTTCATAGTAAAATTGAAGTAAATTATTCACAGCGTATTCACGAAATTTAATATATCAAATTTAATGTATCAGTTTTTGCATGAAAACTTCCAGTCCGGTAAATGAAATTTCGTACGAATTTTTTTACAGTGTGTTACCGCGTAAAAAAACAGTCCGCTCGAGTGTTCGTCGTCGTCGATGAGGCGGACACGTGTGACTTGTGCGACTCCGATGCAGCGGGGTGCAGCGCGCACGCCCGGTGTCCCGGTCGAACGTGTCTCGTCCATCGGCTCGTGGCAGGTACTCTCGAGACGCGTGGTTACAGCCCAGGCACACCGATTCCGACTCGGACACTGCACTTGCTCGTACACTCTTTATCCCCGTCTCTTTCTTTCGCGGCGGATAGCGGAGCCGACGGAAATACACACTAACGAACTTGTTCCACGTCTCCTCATCTCTCCTCGGTGGACACGCCGTACAGCAATTCTCCGTGCAGATGTTTTGCGCTGCGTCTCGCGCGAAGAAAAAAATACCGAGGTATTTCGTGTCGTTGCGGGGTGAAGCGGTAATAGTGTGCGGTATTCGAAGCGGAGAAGTACCTTTGCACTATACGTGCGTACGACCGGCTCGGATCGTAAAGATTCCGGGCTCGGAGTGCTTCAAAGAATTTCCAACACGAGCCGCCGATGCTCGAACTTGGTTAGAATTACGTGGACGAAAATTAGAGTTTAGAAGAATCGAGCTGCATGCGCTCTGTTAAATTGTAACATTTGGGTGCCGGTTCGTAATAATTTATCAACGAAAAAGAATTCAACATTTATAATCGATTGACAATTTTTAGATTTTTTTTTGTGATATTTTTATCGCCTCACCGCTGCACAATTTTCTTCCTGCACTTGGTTACCTGCGCATTTTTTTTCTCCTCACTTTTCATTCCGTTCTTCGTCCACCTTCTTTATTTTTTTTCCTTCCTACTTCAATCTCTTCCTTTACGATAGGTCCTCGTCCTCGTCCAGGGAAGGTGCGCGCTCGCCTAGAGAGCTCGAGACTCTGCGTATCCCCGTCGTAAAGTTATTACTAATACCGCGGACAATGGTGAACAATGGGCACGGTGAATGGGTCATAATCGATTCGATTGTCGCTGGGGGGACCAGCCTGGTTTTCGTTGCGGGCCCTTCCATCCTCCTCTTGCATTTCGTTCTTTTCCCCCCCGCTCGTTTCTTCCTCTGGAAGTGCTACCTGCGCTATCGTGCGGCTGGACAGCGTCTGGAAGCTCGACTTTTTCCGCAGCCGTAGCGCATGCAGTTATTAGGGTTGAAATTGCCGACCCTACCGCTGTTTAAGCTACTTCACCCGCGGAGGTAACTATAATGCCCCGCACAGACGAACGCCGCTCGAAAGATATTTCGGTCTTTCCGAAATCCCACCCTGGCCATCCAATCGTAAAACTGATGCGAGCAAGATATCTTTTTATGCTCATCCGGGGTCTAAGACCATGCTAATGGGAAAAACGAGTTCGTTCGCATGATTGAAAGGAAAAAAAAGGAACATTTCCAGGATCATCCGTACACCAGGAGACCAAATATCAGTTTTATTATTATATCTGGATAAAATTTCTTAGTTGCTGGACGTTCTAATAATCGATAACCATTTGATATTTACGGGGACTTGAATCTGAACATAATTTCATTCCTAATTTTTTTTGCTACCAGAAAAAATGAAATAATTTACATTTTCACCATACAAAACATTATCGATTCGACTACTCGTTGTCGAAATCCCAGCTTGGCCATCCAATCGTAAAACCATGCTAATGGGGAAAACGAGTTTGTTCGGAAGATTGAAAGGAGAAAAGCAACATTTCCAGAGGAGACCAAATATCAGTTTTGTTATCGTATTCGGCTAAATTTTCTTATTCGCACCATTAGACGTTCTCATAATCGAGAGTCATTTGACATTTATGCAGGCTCGAAAGTGGAATGTTATCTCACTATTAATTAAATTTTTTTTTTTGCTGCCGGAAAAAGTGAAAAAAATTGGTATTTTCACTATAGAAAATCGTTGTAGACTCGAGAATGTCGCGCCGCGTGAAATTATCCATGCTGGAGAGCGTGTGCACGGGAGAATGAAATAAAAACATCGCACCGTCGATGTATCCGCGCAACAACGGGTGTACAGTTTGCCACAACAGAGAATCATCGATACCATAATAACATGGACGAATGACGAGGCGCATCCCAGCGTTCGCTCGGCCGCTGCCTGATGAGCACGACGTGAGACGTCGTCTGTCGATTCCAGATATCGATACACCCGACCTCGGCGACCCTTTCCCTCGTTTAAAACGAGAGACACACTCGCGCGACTGATACGGGTAGAGTTAACACACACGGTTAACTTTAACACATACAATATAATACAACACCACAATATAATACACGATAGGACAAGAGTGCAGGTCTGATTGCGCCGCGGACGCTTGACGGATCGACGATATCGCCGCGGGACACAAATTCGTCGATCAACGCACGATATCGATACTCGATGTTATTTTATAATGTGCCTGTACGATATTTTACTACGATGCGTGACCAAAATTGGAAGGACCTGTTTTACGCGTAAAATCCCTAAAGTTACGCCCTTTTCATTCTTATCGCTCGATCGTGTTACACACAATACAGGCTCGTTTAATACTGTTACGTTCGATTATAGAAATAGCTAACGTCTTGTAACTCCCTTGCTGTATGTCCACACGTGTTAACCTTTGGCCGAGCGAGATCCACCTATCGAAGGTATGCTGAGCGGTACATTGGTGTTTCGATACATAGGGTAAAAAACAGATCGGAATTATTCAGATTTTTTTTTTACATTTTTCACCGTGCGAAGAATTTTGAATCGGGCCACTGTGAATTTTGGATCGGGCCCTTTTAAATTTGATTACACTATCACGTTATTTCAATACAGGCTCGTTTCACACTGTTAAATTCGTTTGTAAAAAAATAGCTAATGTCTTGTATCTCCCTTGCCATACCACATGGATTAACCTTTGATCGAGAAAGATCCACCTATGGAAGGTGTCCTGAGCGGTACATTGACGTTTCGATACATAGGGTGAAAAATAAACGGGCATTAAAAAAAAAAAAGTTACATCTTTCACCGTGGAAGGAATTTCGAATCGGGCCACTGTGGAAGCCTCTCGAGGCCGCCCGACTTCGGTCGACTTTCATTTTTATTGACCTGCGCGATCCGTCAATCCCGTCGGTCGGTACAAAAAAAAGATCGAGTCACCGGTGCACCCTCACGAGCGTTCGTTGACGACGACGGTGACTTTTCTACGTGGGGCGTACACAGTGACCATCGCTTTTTTTTATTTCTCCTTCCATCTCTCTCTCTCACCCCGGAGCGTCGTTCGACTCCGTACCCTGCTCCGAAACCTGCCACCGTGATGAACGCGTACCCACCTGCTGTGAAAACCGTTCCGGCGTCGGCGTTGAGAACGCTTTGCCTTCTTGCTCGTCGCGCATCACTCCGTTGCGTAAGGCAAGACGCACAAACACGTCTGGGCCAAGAGTGTCCCAGTTACTGACCCCCTTAAGCTCCACTTTTAATGGCTTAAACAACAAGGATGAAGTGTCCGATGGTATCGCCTGTGAATGTTTTTTTTTATTTCAAGATTCATCCTTGACATGTAGATGTATCCTTGAAAAGCGACTGTAGCTGAAAGATAATAAAACAAACATTCGATTAACCGGAAAGGGAACAACCGTGAATGTCGGTCAACAACAAGGACACGTGGTCCGTAAGCGCGGCAGACAGCATTTGCATCAACCATCAGCCAAAAGATATCGAGGAAGCCGAAGGAAGAGTGTCCCAGTTACTGACCACCTTAAGCTCCACATTTAACATTAACAACAAGGATCAACTATCCGAAGGTATCGTCTCTGATTTTTTTTTCCAGATTTATCCTTGACATGTTTGCGACCATATCTGAGCAATAAGAAAGAAAGATTCGATTGACCGGAGAGGGAATAACTGAGAATTTCGGTCAATAATAAGGACGCATGGTCCGCAAGCGCGACAGACACTCTATATACGCGTTCACTCACCGGGCGGCCCAGTTATTTGCATCATCCATCAGCCAAAAGATATCGAGGTAGCCGAAGGATGAGAGGAATGAAAGGAGAGAAAAATGAAGAAAAAAAATAACCGCCGGGAAGAATAAAAGGATAAAGAAGGAGAGAAAGCACGAAGAAGTAGGTGGAGAGTTGAACTGTGGAGAATAATGTTCGAGGCAGCGCGCGAGAGCACGGATTCCCCGGAGATTCGCCCGCATTGTTGGGTTCCTCGGTGATATTTTATTGGGTTTATGACGTCATTAATCTGATCGTATGGGGACCCGCCCACTATGTGGCCGGGATCGTCGCGTCCGAGACTGCGACCTGCTATGCTCGATGAAACGACGCATCTGCCGTCCCGCTCACACTTTCGGGACTACCTCCTTTACTCGTGAGCTTGACTCTTTCGTTGTTTGCTCGGGCCACATTTTTTTTTTAACTGCCTCGTCATCTGGGAATTCGAGCGAGCCGTACGAATTCCACGAAGATGTTGCGCAGTCCGTAAACGACAGAATATCTGGAACAACCGCTCACGAGTCCGGTGACGTCTCTCGGGGACAAACGAGAGAGTGCTTTCGTTTCTCTTCTCGGACCAGACATGGAAGATTTTTCGACAAATTTTACTCGACGAAAAAAAAAAATGACCCTGAAGATATTTGCACGAGACATAAATTTCATGAAGTTATAACCGCTGTCTTTTGCACCGCGCAAACTTCGCTCGGGGAAGTTCACTTGGAATAAAATTCGACAAGCGAACGATTTTTTTTCTTCCTAAAGCCAGCGCATTGACAAAGACTTGCCAAAGACGAAATTTGATGTCACGCGGGTATCTTCGGGGTCATAAAAAAAAATTACCCTGAAAATATAGCGGTTGTGTTTTTAGTATCGCACAAACTTCACTTCAGTTGTAGAATAAAATTCTACAGATGAAACATTTTTCTTCCTGAGGCACTGTATTGACAAAGACTTGCCAAAGTTTAAATTTGATGTCGCGCGAATATCTTCGGGGTCATAAAAAAAATTGACATGGACATGGAACGGAACGCCATGGTTGCAAAATATTTTTATCCCGCGGACAACGTACGGTAAACCTAGAACGGAACAACTTGATTGGGTTGAGCATAAGATGGAAGTCGAGAGGAAAATAATCCCACGATTTAACCGTGAGGTAACGCCCAGTTTTATGGCGATGATTACGCGATTCGTCACGGGCGTAGGAAACATGCGAGGGGGATCGAGCGAGGAACACTCGAGCGTCCTCAGCATCCCTTCCATCGAGTAACGATTTCCGATGGGCTCTGCCTAACAGTGTGCCGAAGTCTTCCATTGTGCGAGGTACACCATAGTGTAAGAGCCGACGGGACGCTCCGGAGCGGCGGCCACATGGCGAATCCTATCGCTCCTCCGTAAACCGTTTGACCGGCGATCACAATGAGAAATTAAGATAGGAATCGACACCGGGTGCTAGTTGGGAAACCGCTAACACCGTGGATCTCGCCGCAGAATCGCACCGTTGCCGTTGTCGTCGACGACTCGTCACACAACCTATCGATCGACGCCATCCGAGAACGGAAAGGATCGAAATAAACAAGCGTTTAAGATAAATCACAGGACAAAAAAAAATTATCGAAAATTCGGATCTGCGTCCTCCGAAGAGACGCTCCAGCAGGAAGCTGCGAATCGTCGCGACAATGAATCGAATATGGAGAATTTATAAACAGGGTAACTTGAGCTTCCGGTTCGCAACCAGGAAACGAAATCTAATGAAAAAAAAAAAAAAAAATGAAATAAAGTCGAGGATCGACGTGTTTGGAAATTTTGTAGCTCGTAGGCGACGTAGTTTCCTTTCTCAGCCCTATCCTTCCGAGCATCGAAGATCGAAGGCTGACGTGGCGAGTGTACGTCGCGAATCGTTAAAAAAAAGTTACTCGTTTCGTCGAAAGAAGAATCGAGCCGATTTCCGACGTCCACTCCTTCGTCGTTTTTTTTTTTTGCTCTTTCTACTCATTCTTCTTCTGCCTCCCGTGAAGAGATTCGAAGATCGTTTCGTCGCGGTCGTAAGAAAAGGCGAGAGTGAAACGAAAGGTACCGACGGAAATCTCGGTAGACTCGAAGTCTGCGAGCGCGAGGAACTAGTGTTGACTTAGGTAGGCCCTTAACCCCCGGGGATAATAAAATTCCTTGCGCAGAAAAAAAGGTTCTCCGGGTCGCGGCGGTTCACGCGTCTCGGACAGGGCACGGGGATGAAATTTCTTTTTTTTTGGCTCTGCCTCTCTTTCTCGCCACCAAAGAAAACACACCCCCGGCGCTCTGTTTACTCCGGATAAACAGTGGGGCACGCAACGCCCACCGACGACCGGTCTTTAGACGTCGTTCGCGCCTCGGCACAAAGTCCCGTCTACTCTCTAATTGCTGCGAATTTTTCAATTTTTTTTCTCCTCGACGGCAGAAGTACCGCCTGGCACCGAGTGTCCAAACGAAATTTCTTGGGACGCCAAGTTGAACAATGAATTCTTTGTGATTTCTCAAAGGATTCAACCGGTCATCCGCGAAGCGCGTGCGCGGACAGCGTCAAAGAAAATTGACACACGGAAGAAATTGCGAGAAATGTGAAAATCAAAATTCAGATGAAAATCAAAGATCCAACGACACAATGGTAGTAAAGTTCGGTGGTTCGGATGACTTCGCGGAAATAAAAATATATCATAAACCAGCTCCAGATTGCTCGCTTCCAGCGCCAAGGAAAATTGACACACGGAAGAAATTGCCGGAGATGAAAAAATCAAATTTCACGTGAAAATCAAAGATCAAACGTCACAACGGTAGCAAAGCCCGATGGCTCGGATGACTTCGCGGAAATACAATATATCATAAACCAGCTCCGAATTGCTCGGTTCCCCGAAGTCCCCGGGGCCAATGGAACGAGAAGGACAACGACCGGGATGCGGAACAGCGGTCCAAGGAACGTTATTACCATTTACAAAGCACAACCGTTTCGCTCCAGCGAGTCTAATAGTATATCGAATGGTGAATGTTATTGCGACGAAGCATAGTTCGCGGTGACGTAGCCGCAGTAACTATATCCTATATCGTCGCATCACCGACGAAGACGAAGAAGAAGAAGACGATCCTATTCCACGAGCTCTCGGGGCCGGGTTAATGGGTTCGCTGCAACCTGTCGCATGCGGAATTAACGTTAGCTCAGCAAGGGTATCGTTGTGTTACGACGGGATCGTACCTTCGGACTGTTCCTTAAGGTACCGCGAGCCAAGATAGCAACAGCAGCATCACCACCAGCCGGAACTACGTGAAAATATCGTTGGAGCAAGTATCATGCCGTACCGTTTACGTTGTAGGATATATATGCGCTGCGTTTCCTGGATGCATGCCCATTGGCTGGTAAACCGATCTTCGCGAGGGGGCACGAATTAACCGTGTCCCAGCTGGGATGGGCAGGGGCAGGGGAGAGTTTCAGATTCACGGGGCCAAAGAGCAAACCGCTCGCCGGCAATATGGCGCCTGTTCTAAATTCAAAACAAGGCGCTACTTAGCATATACATACCATAGCGTTGGATCGGCGAGCCCCCCCCCCCCCCCACCCTTCAAACAGCAGCCACGAGACCCGAGAGACGCGAAGAGCTCGCACACGCTATGACATTCGCAATTCAAATGCAACATTTCTATTACCATTTTAATTCAAGGGCACTGCACTGCGCATATACCACATACTTTTGAATATATCGTACGACTATTCTATATACATTACGGCCGTATACATGCGGACGTGTGCTACCGAGGAACGTTACTGCACCGCAAGTGAGTTAACGATTCGCGCCGTTTTATGTCCTGCCACTCTTCACGTCGGTCAACCTTCACGCAAACCTTCTTTCTCGGTGCAATTATATTCATCGGTAATGGGGACATGTGTAATTTCATACGACTTTTGTCACACGGGAAAACGTCACTTCCGGTTTGAAAATATCGATTTTGTACCGGAAGTGACGTTTCTCCTCTGTCTGAAGTCTGTTTGAAAATCTAATTTTTCGAACAGAAGTGACGTCCCACCGGAAATACGCCGCTTCCGGTTGAAACTTAAGATTTTCAAGCCAGAAGAAGGTCCGCGTGATATTATTTCCGGTTTAAAAGCGAAATTTTCAAACGGTACGTGACTCACAGAGCACATTTTAATTTCTAAGGGAGGGGAGTTATTGAATAATAAATAATTAAAAACTTTCGGTCTTTGATTTAGTACATTTTTTATTAATATTGTACTCCATTCTTCAATCCAGTTCAGACGATGTATGTTTTACACGATTTTTATGGGAAAATCCCGTTGCCACAGCTGCGCTTTTTTCCCGTTCTTCGTGACACCTCTATCACATCAAATATACGTGACGCGCAACCCCTTGCGGCATTAATACCATAGGTAATATAGGTATGTATGATTCAGTGATCTCTTGTGATTCGGGGATTACCTCCGCTAATGGCCGGAAGCGAGGGTAAAACTCCTCACCGACACCCCAGGAGCTTCCGTTAAGCGGCGTAACTAATCTCCTTCGGGAGATTTTTTTTCACCCTCCAAAAAGTCAAAAAACCTCGAAAATCATTCCTGCCCATCCAGTGGTGTAACACACATCCGTTGGTTGCGTGATTTTTCAAGGCGCTCAAGAGAATCGCCGGTAATTTACCCGCCAGTCTAATCGTCAGCCCCGGGTGAGAAAAAATTTAACACTCCAATGGAATTATTTCCTGACCGTAACCACCCCGAAGTCCCTCGCGAAGGGTTGAGAATCTGCATCCGAATCACCAGTCGACTGTTACGTTTGTATTTTTTTCTCTGCCGATCTTCGGTTCAACTCGGCGCCCGATTATCATTTCCTCTAAGCTCGCCATACATGTGTGTCTCCCTGCTATTATTAGTAAAAGATTTGCCCGCAGAAGTTTGACTCTTAAGCCATATGCGAGTGCAATATCGCGCTGGCGATGGACACCTGGCGCCAAAACCCTTTTAGCCACGCCGTCCCGGATTTGTAGACGGCGAAACTGACTCGTTGCCGCGAATTTATGTCTCCCGTCAGATTATAAGACCCTTTCCCATCCGTTCACACTCTTTCTCTCCTTGGCTCATACAGACCCATCGCATTGTTCCACTTCCGTATACTCGGTCACGCATAACGAGATCGAGACCGGGATTTCATGAGGCTCGAGATTCCTCCCCGTGGTCCCGAAGGCCTGCGTGTGTGTGTCGGATATGCGTGCGCTTTTGGACCATCGGGCCCAGCACGCCTTATTGATGACCGCCGCCACCACCCATGTCTCTCGCATAATGGTACACATATCCTAATACCCGAGTCGCTCCTGCACACATCCCTACAATACAATAAAGTCGCGTACGCGGTGCAAGCCAGAGGCGAAAGACGCCAGACGACAGATGCCAGAGTCGTTTAGTTAGCCATCGACCTTCTTTGATGGGGATTCTTGTAGATACGCCCGTGAACGAGTGTGCGCGATGAGACCTCGATCCGCCGGGCCGTTATGATCATTTGTTTTTTTTTTCTCACCGCGGCAATGCGACGCATGTTCGCTCGTCGGGGAATGAGCATCGTTCGCTCGCGCCGGATTTATCCGAGACACATCGCTCGACCGGTCGGACAAATTACAGAGGATCCATGAGGTATCGCGACATGATCGCTTCCCATTATCGATATTTGTCTGTCATTGAAGGCACGGCGATAAAAAGACCGCGTCGGCCATCCCGGCCAATGGTCTTCGGGTTCCTTGATCCAGTTTGAAATTAATACGGATTCATCAATCTCGATCGCACAACCGTCAGTGCTAAGCCGCGTCGTGTACTCTCGATCACGCGCACGTGAACCATCACTTCTTCGTCCTTACGCGTAGCCTTCTTTCGCTTCCACATACAAAACACTCGGCTACTCGTGTAATTAATGCCCGCATCAATCGACGACGGAATTATTCATAAAGTAGCGGGTTATATCAGCGTCGACGTTTACGGGGCGTCCCAAATGATTCCTCGCGATTGATACGCTGCGACTAATCAAACGAATGACCGACGAGCGATTATTGAATCCGGGACTCGTTCGGATCTATCGAGTCCAAGGCGTGCACTCCAAACCCCTCGACGCGTTGCGCGTGTTATAAACACTTGAGTGATTTCGTTTTTCAATTTCTTTTTCCTTTTCTTCTTACTTTCTTCACTCACTCCAATCCATCCGGTGAGATTTATGATATTGGGTGAACGCATTCAATGGATAATGAGAGTTTACGATCCCGAGAGGAAAAATGATCTAGGAAAGAATGGAGTGATGTTATTGACGTTGTTCGACAGGATCACCTTCGCTCGTGATAAATAATGGTGTTGCGTCGGTAAGAGCTTGCATTCCGGGTGCTCCGCAAGGGCTGGTAGTTCGATTTCTGGTACCCAAAAATTCCCTTGCGAGCTCGAGTTCGATCTGAAATAGTCTGCCGAGGCTCTTCTTGATTGGAGGCATTGAAACGAACCGGGAACCCAGCGTTCGAGCCTGATCGTCCCGATTAATCATTCGAGTCGGTCACAATCGGCCGTAATATGTATCTCCCGCACGCATCACCTATACCTTCCTCTTCCTCTTCTTCGTCTTCTTCTTATTATAGAACAGCTTGGTTTCTTCTCTTATTAGTGAGACATTCAGAAGTGGCCGAGATTGTTGGCCGACATCGATTCATAACGCGGCGAAATTAACAAGGTCTTGATGAATAGACCAGCAGGGTATGAGACGCCGGGTAGTAAGTGGCACAGTTGTTGGCCACTTACCGATGTAATGACCATCGAAAAAGAAAAGATCTACGAATAGTGCGGATGAACATTAATACCTTCTCTTTCCGACGAATTATACTCATCGGACAAGTGCTATGTCTTAACCCAATAAAAATTGTCTCGAACGAAAATACATTCGTTAAGAAAATTCTTTAAGAAATGAAAAAAAAAATGTTCACATGTCTCAGACGGTCACAGCAGGTTTTCCAGAATCAAGCTTACCCCCATTTATCTACCTGACGTTCCATAATAAAAATAGGTATATACAATACCGTCTCTCTCGTTTCACGCAACAATATAGTGGAGAAGTCGAGTAGGCGGCGCACACCGCAGAACACGATTACCGCTATGATATATATACAACAATCCAAAAGCTATCCTCGTTCCTTGAAAAGAATTTTCGTTCGACAAACTTTACAACGAGTGCACGAGAAACACATTGAAATAGTCAAATAAATCGTTCGGGTCGGCGAACTGATTCTGTGGGACGGGATCGCTGATGGTGATTCCGGCGCGACGTTTGTTCGCTCTTCTCGCAAAGAGGGTGGTAATTTATCGACTTTGTCTGAGGGTGACGTTCTCCGATAGTCTCTCTCACCTTTGCCCAGGTCGCTTCAATGACTAGTGTCTCCCTCGAGCTGCCGGCCGATCGCTCACGCTCTTCGAGAGCCGGGCATCACTCGGAGCGGCCAGTGGCAATGAGCAGGGCGGCACGAGAGTCCTCGAAGAGTCGAGGGGGGAGCAAGAAATAGACGCTGAAACGGCGAAAGAACGGGGGGTTTGGCCGAGCGACGTGCTGGACGTCCGGGACCACTCGAAGGTGTCAGGGGTGCATTCACGAAAACCAAAACATCCATTTTCGTATTTCGTTCGCCAAGCGCCGGACAATGCGCGCGGCTCGTTGTTGACCGGTGCGCACAATGGACGAGGAATATAAGTGTAAAGGAAAATAGAAGAAGTCCCGTGCGCCGTGCTGGCCGCTCGTTGAAAGAAGAGGAGAAAAAAGGTGGCCATATCGCGAACGCGCACGACCGTCGGGAACTCTCGACGCCCTTCGACGCAGGCCGGTCCAGATCTACGGAGATAAATTTCGCATTTGTAAGAGATCGGGCAGATCGCGACCGGCTCTCACTTGCTCTCCCGAGGATTTCGCCCAGAGGTCCACGCGCGCTTCCTCGACGGTGCGCCTCCCCCGTGCCCGCAGAAGGAGAATCGTATGAATCGCTTTGGTCCAGGAGCTCTTATCCGCTACCTTCTCCGAGCTGCACGGCTATGGACTTTACGCCGCTACCGGTACGACCAGCAGCGAGCCGCGATGAATAGCACAATGGCCTGGCATCCTTTATTCTCGTAATTGTCCAGTTATACCTCGCTGCAGCCGAGACCTTCCCTCTCGCTTCTTTCGCTCCATCCGAAGCACATTTATCGCGAGAGCTATAGATCCGATCTATTTCAGGGAAGAAGAGGGAAAATGGGATCTGCGATGAGGTGCCTTGGTAATCCAAATTCTCGGTCCTCAACCATCAACCAACATCCTCGAGTCCGAGCAACCAGAGCGAAAACTACGCAATCAGGAAGATCCAGGAACTCTGTTAAGGATCAAAAGAAATCAGAATGTAAAAAATGGAATTCCTGGGAACAGAGCTAATTTCCACGTCGAGCAAAACGATACTAAAAAATGTCGTCTTTTGTTTACAGAAAACATAAACCACGTCAGGATATAATGTTCCTCCTCGCGTAACTCTGTTATCCCTTTCATTTTTCACGTGACAGCATGCGAGCCAAAAGTGCTTTCGTATGTGTTCGAAGTGCTGTTCCACCTCGCGTAACTCGAGGCTCCTATTCTTCTAGCCAAGCCGTATATCTTCGGCTGCGTAAGCCGAAGCAGCGCGACGATCCAGCCGATTCTCCAATCTATTTTCCTTTAGGATCCCAAGTGTCTCCGCTCTCGAGATGCATACTCGCGAGTCCGCATGCCCGCATCCAGAGACCCTCGGGATTTTCATGTTGTCTTACGTATACAGCACGCCGAGGCACGTGTACGCAATACAAACTAGCCGTTTCACGATATCTCTCATGCCGAAACATCGAAATCGATTCCAATGTACCGCTCGTACGGCTCTCGGCTCTTCGATGTATCCGGCTGCGCCGTTCCGCGTTGCCTCCTCGAATCCGATCTCACAAGTCACGAGGAAAATATTATTCGAGGCCGGTCCGAATGTACGTGCAGGGCCGACTGGATGTCGTTGTGTGTACGGATAAGAGCTGCTCTCGGAGGTCCACCACGAGAGTAGCTCTAGCTCATGGCCCGCCGGTGAGTTCGCCAAGAGCATAGGTACGGAATACAGATAGGAAGCCGGAGAAAGAGATCGGGCTCGAAGGGGACGAGGAGGAGGACGGGAAGGACGGCGAGGAGGAGGCAGGAGAACACAGCACGCGCAAACCGGTAGGTACCAACACCAGTGTAGGGACGACAGGTGTTATGATAATATTTTCTCGAGAAATAAAGGCTACCCGGGACCGGACGATCGGCGCAGCGCGTCCACGCCGTGGGTGGCCCCCCGGAGTATCGCGCGAGGGAACCCGCGAGTAGGTATACCCTATGGTCCTCTCCCGGTCCCTGATGTGGATGTGCGCTGATACCGCGCGCAGCAGCTCTTTCCGCGAGGGGGGGTTTATATCTATCGCTGACTGCTTCGAGCCGGCGAGATTCTCCGCTCATACTCTTACGGCCTTATGCTCTTCCTTCACCTTCCTCGCGTTATTATAGGTAAGCTTCCCACTCGGGCGAGATGATTAAAGCCTCTTTTAATCGACTGGCAGGAGCTCGCGCAAAACCCTCGGAGAAAATTCACCTCTGACCCGCCCCCCTCCCACCCTCCGACCTCCCACCACCCCCACGACGAGTTCACCTCTCTCGTTGGTGATTCCCATTCGAGGATCACGAATAATTCAAACATTTATTGTGTCTCGTAATTCATATCTTAATTCCTTCGAGAGGATTTCTAGCGATATCAAATTTCACGGTCGAGATAAGTGATGTATAGTTTAGGATAGGGCTTTACCCGTTTCTGACATTTTACCGCACATCGCTCGTTTCTTTTATTTTTATGTTTTTTTGTTTGTTTTTTTTTTTTGCTTTCTGAGAGATGACATTTGATTCGAGGATCCCATATCGAGAGAATTAATTGCCGCAAAGCCTCGATCGGCACTGGGCACAACGCGTTAATTAGAATGGTAAGTCCACGCGACAGTGTGTTCCGCCTGCTGTGTTAATTTCATAGTTGTCGGGGCCGCGCAGTCGATTTCTTGCAGATACGTCCGCGCGCCGGAGAGGCCTGTCTCGCATGCCCGGTGCACGCGTCGCAGCGTCGACGAGTTTCGTCGAGATGATCCAAGGACGAGATCCTCTCACTCCGAGGATCATGCTCGGTTAGTTCGTAACGGGTAATGCTTTTACCTACGCGGCGCAGATTCGCTATGTTGTTTGCATGAAAATCATTTTTCTGACCGGTCGAGTGCACCGACGCACTGGTCACGAGCGAACTCTGTGCGCGAACCACGGCACCAGACGTTAAACCAGCCCCGGCTTTTCCGTAGACTCTCGCGCAGGGTTATCGCATTTTTATTCAATCGATCTTATCAATTTTATTCGTTTTGTCTGTTTAGAAAATTGTCCCGACGATGACAGCCTCTTCGCCCGCACGAACGATATTCTTCCTCTACAAAGTTAACTTATCGGATTTGATTTATTTTCTTATTTATGTTTTTATACAGTTTATGTTCAGTGCGTCAGTTTTAGTGTCTTATTTTTTTTTGTATTCATTCGGTTTATTGATGCTCGGGTGATGTGCCTCGAGGGCCTCGGGTCCTGATGTACAATAAATCAAAGTCAACTTATCGGATTTTTATTCCATCAATCTTGCAAATTTTATCCGTTTTGTCAGTTTGAAAAAATTATTCCGGCGATGATAGCCTTTTCGACCGCACGAACGAGATTTCTCCTCTACGAAGTCAACTTATCGAATTTTTATTCGATCAATCTTATCAACTTTAACCATTTTGTCTGTTTGAAAAATTACGTCGGTGATGACGGCCTTTTCAGCCGCACGAACGATATTCCTCCTCTACAAAGTCAACTTAGTGGATTTTTGTCCGATCAATTTTATACATTTTGTCTGATTGAAAAAATTATCCTAGCGATGGCAACCTTTTCGTCCGCACAAACGACATTCCTTCTCTACAAAGTCTTTATCGGATTTTTATTCAATCAACCTTATCACTTTATCCATTTTGCCCATTTGAAAAAATTATCTCGGCGATTTCAGCCTTTTCGTGACTACGAACGATATTACTCCTTTGCAAAGTCAACAACCGTGTGAAACTTTATCGCATTTTTATTTCATTGGACGATCGAGCCCGATGTCGGGAGACTCGTTGAGAGACGCCAAAGGATTATTCGCGCCGTGAATTAATAGCCGTTTAGTGCATCTCGCGCGGTCGATCATATTCCTTATCCCGCATTATAATCCTCATCCCGGTAAATTGAAATAGCTCGGTGCAAACTACAAAGTTGTGTCAACACAGGCATGTTAATTGGATAAGAACCGTCGGAACGTTTCTTTGCGTGCGTGTCTTGGTATGTTCGATAGACGTTACAAAGATTGTACCGACGTAGGTGCAGTACGAGTTATATGAAATTATGAATAGCCGGTTTGATCGTTGACGAGTCGATGACAAACGATCCCCGAGGAATTTTGACCCTTGCCCTTGATCCAAGCGACTTCGCAGCGAGTGATCGTCACGTCGGTGCACAACAATTTACCGAGGATCGTTGTACCCTGATGCAATTCATCAGTCTCGCAGTCGCAGTCGGAGATGAAGGAAATCCATATTTTTTTATTACATTCACTGTAAAAAAATGCGTATAAAATTTAATGTCTGGTACTGGAAGTTTTTATGCATAAACTGGTATATTAAATTTCATGTAATATTGCAATGAAAAATCATCGTACGGTATATTAAAAACTTTAGAGATACTTTATTTTCAATCATTTACTTTAATTTTACTATAACAGTACTTCAATCCAATAATTTACTTTAATTTCACTGTAAAAGTCCATTAATTTTTCATCACAATTGTACATTCAATTAAATTTACTAGTTGTTGCATAAAAGCTTTCAGTCCAATGCATTAAACTTACCATTTTTTTAAGGGTGTTGGAGAAAAATTTACAAATTTATTTGCCGTTCATTCGATCACGGTAATTTGAATTTATAATTACGTCGACATTTAAATGTAAATTGGAGCTCGCAGACGGCATTCCATGGAAAACGCGATTGCAATTTTTGACAAAAGAAAAAAATTGATTTTTTTTTTACCCCGAGGATGGAGAGATCAAGAGATCGCGTGTAGTTTCAACCGGTTAACATTATACCAGGCCAGGACTTTGTGAAATGAGATGGAATATCACGCTCTTTATCGATTAAGCCGCGATCCGGCGAGATGCCACGATCGCGGGCGCGCTTACTCCTTACAAGGTAATGCGCGATTGCAAGGTCGTTGCAGGTGTCGTAATTACTCCCACGTTTCACGTAATCGAACATTAGTGTACTTGGTGTAGCGAATTCGTAATTACTACCGTCTGTTCCAGTATATCGCGTGAATAGCGGAATTTTTACATCCAATCCGCCAATCTCTCCTCGCTCACCTGGATTCGCACGAGCTTATATTCGGGAAAATATTTTTTTTTTTTCAATCTCGAAAAAAGAGTTTCGTATCAAATTCAGGCCACGGATCCGTCTCGCCTCGCTCTTCCCCGAATCTTTTCAAAAATGATTATTTCAATTTTCTAAAAACAGAATTTTTACTTCCAAATCCGCCAATCTCTTTGCGCTCACCTCAATTTCTACAAATTTATATTCGTAGAAATATGCATATTTATTTTATCTCAAAAAAAGTGTTCCGTATCAAATTCGGGACAGGAGTCCGTTTTGACCCGCATTTCCCTGATTCTTTAAAAAAATAATGACATCCATTTTTTTTATCTGCGAAAGCCACCATTTTTTTTATTTCAACAAATGTATCTTGCACGTCACGGCTTCGAAGGGTCGAAGTGAATCGCGATAATTCGTCCTATAAATAGACATTACAGCGAAGCGTCCGCCGCTTGAGCTCCAGCTGCCCAGGAATTTCATGGACGCGCAGATGATGTCGATTCGTCGGCGATGATGTAGCTGTGGCATCGCTATTAGAAGGGGGTAGAGGAATCGAGACAGTGTACGTAGAGTAGGGCAAAATCGTTACTCCTCCGAGGCGAAACGATCGCGAGTCTTCGGAATTATCTCTATCCCTAATGTCCCAGACTTACATAAAGAAGAAGAAGAGGCAGCGGCGGCAGCCTCAGCGCGCACACATGTACGGTATAACTGGCAAGAAGAAGCGAGCGGCAGCGAAGATGACGAAACGTTTGGATGCCGCCTGTTGTACAGCATCGAGAGAAGAAGATAGCGGGGATATATATATGCGCGAGCAAAAGAAGAAAAAAAAAATGCGATATCACACAAGTGTGCGAAGAGCATATGGCTAGTCCTCGTCTTGTATCACCGGATGATCTTGAACTAACACCTTTCGGGCCATATCCCGCCATTTATTACGGACACGAGGTGTTCCAATAATTGCGCAAACTCGCTAGCACAACCAACTACATCGGCATTCTGCGGGGAGGCGGGTAGAAACTATCGGGGAAATCGGTATATTATATGCGAGTGTTGTAGGAAAGAACGAGACGGTGTACATAGAGAAAAAGATTGCTTGTGCATACGTAAGTCATCGGTAATCGCTGCGGCGGCAGAGTGGCGCGTCGGTGGGCATCGGATCATCCCGCTGCGTTGGTGTTATAAAATAATCTGTACCGGTGTACGAGTTGGATAATGCGGGGCGACATGGACCAGTGCAAAATTAATTAATCGTACGATTTACCGCTGCATAATATGATTGAAAGCCGCGTTACTGGAAACACGTTCGGTACATAATTTTCGTAAGGAAAATTGATCGGGCCGTCTTAGCGGCATGTACGATTAGAGTCTCTCGGAGATCGGATGACGGTGTTTTTTTTTTTTTAATTTGAAGGGCAGTCTAATTGAAAGAAAACTCGTGTAAAGATACAAGCGGCCAGGATGTATCGGGCTGCAAATATCGAGAGGTGTTATATAATAATCTGTACCGGTGTACGAGTTGGATCCACCAGGATAATGCGGGGCGATATGGACCACTGAAAAATTAATTAGTCGTACGATTTGCGGCTGCGAAACATGATTGAAAGCCGAGTTACTGAAAACACATTCGCTACATAATTTGCGTGCGGAAAATTGAGCGAGTCCGTTTCAGCGGCTTATACGATTCGCGTCTCTCGGAGATCGGACGACTGTAAATTCTTAATAAAAAAAATTTGAAGGGCATTCTAATTGAAAGGAAACTCGTGTAACGATGCAAGCGGCCAAGATGTATCGGGCTGCAACTATCGAGGGGCTACTTCCTAGCTCGGAGCGTAGGTGTGCGTTGCGGAAGAAGGAGAAATGGTAAAATAGCCTTAACCCGACGAGACTTCGCTAACGATGCGCGCATACTCACCGGCGACCAAAGCCCCTTCTCGCGGAACCCATAGCTCCGAACGAGCTAGCTCGGCATGCATGTATACGAGCGAACCGATGTAAATCTTTGTGACAACCGCTTAATAAACGGATAATGCGGCTCACGGTTTTAGAGAGCGAACGGACCAAAATAACCGAGATATTACCGCGAGGCAATAACGAATCCCATAATTTTCATCCAGTAACAATAAAGTACTACCTCTTATAGGCGCTGCATATCGTACGTCCGCGGGAACACTGCACTCGCGAATGAATCTCTCCCTCGTCCGTCCGGTCGGTACCTTCGGCTAACACTTGTCCGTCTTTCCTTGAGTCGCGAGTACTTTTCCTATCCGCTTATAACGAGAAAACGATTACCGGAAGTTTGGGTAACCGAAAGTCCCTTCTTCCAATTATTAAAAACAATGCCCCTAAGGTAAAAGTGCCGATGGCCGGACACCTAAGGGAGCAGTTCTAATCCCTGGACATGCATGAAAAATTGTATTTCCGGGTCTCTTACACCCACGCTTCGTCCTAACACTGAGAAAGGTCCGGTCATTGGGATGTTTACCTTAAGGAAAGACTTTTATACTTTTGGAACTAAAAATTACAAGTGTTTGAAAGTAAAGAATGGTAAAGAATTTCTATTATAATTGTTTTCCACATGGATTCCGAGATGAGCTTAAAATGGTGTCGATTGAAATGATCTACATATGGTGCTACGCGAAAAATGACATTCTTTTGAAAAATATATATATTTCCAGACTATATCAGCAATTTTTTTTTCTAAAATAACATTACAAAAAAAATTTAGATGTGCCCTAGATTTTTGAAGACATTACGAGTTGAAGGAGCTTCGAACCTTTATATGAATAGGTATCTAGGCCTCAACCACTGCTAGCAATGTGCCCTCCCACCACTCCCACCATTAAGAAACGGCGACCATGTATTCCCTTAATAGGCCGACGAGTTTGGATGACCGTTGCGTTCTCCCCAAAGCCGAGGTAGCGATCGAGTTCGAATCAGGAACAAAGAGGATTCTCGGCAGCGACCGTTCCGACGGTCACAGTTTTTTGGGGACTAATGGCTTAAAAAAAAAAAAAATGTCGAATTAAGGCGGAGGACGAACTCAGGTGTGGGACTCGATTATACGGGTGCGCTCTACGTGTTAATGGAAGATTCCTCGTTGCGCGGCACACGGAGGATCCAAGGAATTATGGGTCATCGAAATGAGAATCTTCGAGGTCTACACGTATGCTCCGTTACTATAATGTATAGCATACCCACTACACCGTACCACGGCCCATACCCTATTATCGAACTTTCTCGTGTGAGTCACACGGAGTTGACCAGTTGATCGAAGAACCGTTGACCCCGGTGTGTTGAATATAATGTCCCAGGCTCCCTGAAACGAGATCTCTCGTTACGGTGGAAGCTCCAAAGCGTACGTCCCGAGTAAAATGCCCCGATGTACGAGGATAGTATATTGCCGCGTAGTATACCGTAGCGGTTACCTTCCCCAGTTAAACGGGACAGAAAGGCGTCATTCTATGAAGAATAGAGGACTATATAAAACATCCTCCGGCATACATGGTGTCCAATTTTTATTCTTGGATAGCTCGAACAGCAAAGTATATCGTCAAAAAATTTGGAGGTGGATTTTCTGGTGTAAGGAGGAAAAACGCTAGTAATCAATTTTGCGCTCCAAAGTGACCAGCGACCATAAGTCGAAATCTTGGCCGTACGGTCATCCAATAAAAAGAGGCTCCCATTTTTTTTTTTAAGTGGTTAGGATGTACGAATTACCTTAAAATGTTGTTAATTGCATAAATAAACACCGTCGCGCAGTATATCCTAATTGTTGGCTTTCCGAGTTAAACAGGACAGAAATACGTCATTTTACGAAGAATAGAGGACTATATAAAACATCTTCTGGCACACATGGTGCCCAATTTTTATCCTTGGGCAGCCGCTATATATTTTGTTGAAAAATTTGGTGGTGGATATAAAATCCATTTATTCGTGGTCCGTAGACCATAAAGATCTACGGAGGAAAAAATTTGTTAATAAATTTTGCTCTCCAGAGAGACCAATGGTGAGAATTTGAAATCTCGGCAGCACGGTCCTCGAATAAAAAGAGACTTCTATTAATAAAAAAAGTGGACAGGATGTACGAATTACCTTAACATGTTGTTAACGGCAAAAATAAAAAATCGTTCGTTTAGGCTATACACGGATGAAAATTGAACACCCTGTATAGCCGCCAAGAGTTTGCCTTATATTCTCTCACGTTTCGCTCGGTATCTAAACCACAAACGAGAAACGATGCAAGAGAGTGTTCGAACGTGCGAGAGAGCCCTGCGAGAGTGGAGTATCACGCGCAGTTTTTCACCCCGACGAGTCAATCGCGAGAGCTCTGCTATTCGAGCTCGTGAGCCTGGTAATGGGTTGCACTCGAAGGATCGAAGATCCCGCTGACGCTAACGCGCCTATTTGCGACGTTCTTGGCGCACAGAGTATTCGAGCTCGTTTCTGCCCGGCTTCGCTTGCGAGAGGAGACTCTCTTTTATAGGATAACAGGAGCGGTGCTCGTACGTCCTCTCGCGTGTGCGAGGATTTATATCGGGGCAGGCTGGTGAACGCGAGAGGTGCAACGGGCGACGTATAAATCGAAGCACTTCGGTGCCGGTGAAGCGATCGGTACATCAGCTGGAAACTTCGCTCGGTGAGATGCAAGATTCGCACCTTCGAGGTGGGACGAGTCAAACCTTATTTTATACAATAGATATTGCACGATTGGATTTAAAAATAAAAAAGCCATAATTAACTCTGCAAGACCACACGTGGGTCTTGTAGACCCGAAGCATTTAGCTTCCAGAGCCTTTAACAGCTACACCGTTCGGTAGATCGGCATGCCGCCTCGACAGACATATTGGTCACATCCTGTCGTATCGATTTCACTACAAAGAAGCTGAAAAATATTGGGTCGGAGCGGAGTAACACCCCGCTAAAGATGGACCAGCAGCATCCGGCGACATCGTCCGTCCGGTTCTTATCTGCGTGGGATAACTGAAAGCATTCGGCTTCTCCGGCTCAATAGAGTGACTAACTTAGTCACTGAATAAGTCGTAATCTCTCGCAAGCCGCCGTGGCAACCAGGCACCAGGAAAATGTCTTGGCGTACGGTGATAGTTGTACAGCGGCCTTAATTAATCGCGACGACTGGCTGCTGGACGAGAGCGCGAGAAGAAGGACGAGCCACATCAGGATGGTATCCCGACACGCGAGTGGGAGTCTCTTAACCAACGCATTCCAAAGTGTGCCTTCTCCTCCAGCACTAAATCTCACATCTAATATTATACTTCTCGAATGCGTGCGTAACTCTCTCGGTGTGCGCGCACACTATCTCGAAACTAATACGAACAGACGCGCGTTCAATGCAGCCACTGTTGCTCCCTTGATCTCCGACTGCCGTGTTCGTAATTTGTATCGTCAGATCTTATCGGCAACGATAGAAATATTTTCCACCACTCGGATGACGTTAGACATAAATTCTTTGAAATTTGAAATATACCATATTCATTGTACACGTGAGAAAGAAACCAGAGACTATGGAAAGTAACGGTACAGACTCGTGGATAAGCGCGGTGGAAAAATGTTTCGTATATATTTATTTTTTTTATATGCGATTAGTCTATTTATTATCTCCAGAACCATTGAAACACAGTAGTTTGTATCTCTGGCATCTCGTTGAAGAAATGTATCTCTCAATCGGCCCGATTAAAATTACGGCCCTTTCTTTAGAACGACCATGTTCGAAAGATCGTTCATTGCCATGGGTTCGAAGTTCTGAAACTCGTTGCCTCGGGCGGTGACCAATAAATAATAATAATAACAATAATACTAATAATAAATTTTCAAAAGTGAACATCGTCTTCGAAACGGCTTTCAAATTTTTTTTTTTCATTATACCGGATGCGCCTTTTTCTCTCGTGCAGACGCAGCGAGCAGATGCAACGCTCTTCCCACCCCTCAATAATGACGTGCCGGGGAAATAATTTTATCAGCTAAATCGCCGCATTATCGAAAAATGTTTATCTTCCAATCTCTCACTCCGTATACGATAAATAGAGACTTGTTTGGAAACTCTTCGACGGACAGCGACACCGTAAAAAAAAGGAAAAAAAAGCACAACAGCACGCAACTGTTACAATGCACGCGGCAGTGTGTATCCAGTTGCAGAGTTCGAGCTTGCACAATGCATGCGAACACGAAGGTCGGGTCCCCATAGAAAATCAGTCTCTCGATTCTATCGAACAATGAGACTCCATTTGTCGCCTCCTCGTTGTGCGTTTCTTCACCGAGCGATTTTATCGCGTTGCAGTTTCCTTCCATATCCGCAGGAATGGCTCGATCCTGCCAGTGTGCCGATACTGGCCGACGAGGAAGAATAACGAGCCGTGGAATAATCTTTCTCGCGATAAAGAATTCGCTCTCGCCTCTTCCAAAGTTCGCGCCGAGATCTGCGCATCGAGTACATATTTATTTATTCTGGGTATGTAAATAACGCCCGATATGGTCGTATTGCGGTTCGGGACGACGATTTGCCATCGCCTCGACTCGCTTCGACCTCGCAGTTGAATAATAATCGTTTCCACCGGCAAAGCGATAGACCGGGTTGCGCTGTTCAGGCATTATACAGTAAAGTAGACGAGATGGCGAATGAGAGGCGATGATTGCGGAGGCGTCATGAATTTTCCATACGCTTCGGCCGCGAGGGAGAGAGAAGTGTCGACGAGGTGGAATAACGTCCATCGCCGAGGCTTCGTCCGTTCGCCGAGAGAGAAGACGACGCGGAGTCTTCGATGTAACTGCGATAAGTAGCGCATCGCTGGAGGCTCTCGCGGGCAAGGATAATTCCACCTTGCTTGCATTGATGTTGCTACTTCTGGGTCTGGCGTGTTCCGAGTATTTATCGCTCGATTCCGCCGATCCCAGGAGTCAGAGATTCACAGGCGTACGTAAATGCACAGTGTGCGGAATACTCCGTCGGATACGCGCACTTGTGCGGCACAAACATATGGGATTCCGTGTCCTCTATCTCATCGCGGTGTATACGATCGTTGCATGCGACGCAGACAAGATGAGAGACACGCGCATCGTTCATCGATTCCGTTGTATATTTATCCGTTAATGTTGTTATGCTCGCGGTGGCGACCTTGCAACGTGTACATCACTGAATTGCATGGAAACTGCATAGTCCTCCGCTGGAGGGAGGGGGGAGGGATAATCATTATTACGTACTGTCTTTTCTCTCGACTTCTCGTCAATCTTCATGTCGAATCGGCATCGATCGGCATTGAACAATCACGCTCGAAAATAATTATGAGTGTAAATAAAATGCGTCGTTTTCAGATACGGAATAAAAATCGGTGAAACATTTTAGCGTCGTTTAAGCTCTCGAAGAATTTCTGAAACAGATGCAGTTTCGTAGAAGACCGAGGATGAAGTTTTCGCGTCTGACGTTCGAAAGGGCGCGCTCACGCACTGCGTTAATTTGTTCGAGGGGGAGGAGAGGAATAATCGTTATTGCGTGTTATCTTTTCTCTCGACTTTTCTCATCAATCTTCATCTCGAATCGACGCTTTAATCGGCATCGAACGAGCACTTACGTTTAAAAATCATTATAAATGTAAACAAAATGCGTATTTTTCAGACTCGGTAAAAAAATAAAATTATAATCAGTTTTAGCGTCGTTGTAGCTTTCGAAGAATTTTTGAAAGAGATACACTTTCGTCGAGGACCGAGGATCAAGTTTTCATATCTTACGTTCGAAAGGGCGCGCTCGCACACGGCGCCCCGTTAATTTGTTGGATCGTGGGACCGCTTTTTGTCGCAGTCGCGCGCGCTCGTCCCCCTCGTGGAACTCGAGTTTTGACACATTTTGACACGAGGACCACACAGATCGGCGGGTTACGGCGACGTTTCGGCCGTGGTGGGATGGTCGAGCGAGGTTGGCGACGGGTAGAAAACATTCGCGAACCTCCGGAGCGTCGCCCGCAACGACGTATTTCACCGTTTGGAGAACGAACGCGGAGCCCATGTAGACAGACAAATGAAGGAAGTAGAACGAAGAAGAAAGATCGGCCCTTAGACGCGCAAGAAGCGGACGCCGGGTGCTCGCGTCCTGGATAAGTTATTAGCGGGGAGCACGTGAAGAAGCTCCGGCGTATATATCAATAAGGGCGGCGCGCTCTCCATCCCTCCGTTCTCCGCTCGGGTCCCGCGATGTATTTATTACCCTGATCGAGTTTTTCGGACGCACCTCTATGTCCCCCCCTGCTCTGCGTTTCCTGAGCGTTCCATCACCGTGCGGACTCCCGAATCCCGCGAACGATGTATACCGAAGTGAAACTATACGACTAGTCGGTTCATCCCGATCTCTCCGACTCGCCGCGGTCGTCCTGCCGACTCCCTCGGCCCCGAGTAAAACGATTGCTCGACGGTCCCGGTTGTATGTTTTCCAGAAACTTGCTCCGTTCTGTTATTCCCGCGTCGCATCGACTTGGCTTCTCGCGTCCTCGTCCTGCTATACTCCTCGTAGTCAATTAATTGCTACCGCCTCTGATTATATTCCGGCCGTAAAGTTAAATGACGCACCGATGAGGTTTGAAGGAGGAAAAAAATATTGTTTCTCCGGCGCGAGCCGAGACTGCGATTGTCCATCATGTCCATCCGCGTTTGTAGTACATAGCCGCGCATCTAGTTAACCGTAGAGCACATGCATACCCATATTCTATAAGAAGGTAGGATACGTCACTTCCGGTTTCAAAATCCAATTTTTTTTACCGGAAGTGACGTCATACCGAAAATACGTCACTTCCGGTTTAAAAATGTCATTTTCCGATCTGAAGTGACATCATACCGAAAGTACGTCACTTCCGGTTTAAAAATTTCATTTTCCGATCTGAAGTGACCTCATACTAGAAATACGTCACTTTCGGTTTGAAAATCCCATTTTTCTACCGAAAGTGACGTCATGCCGGAAATAGGGTAAAAGTGGTGAATATGGCCCCCTCTCGAATAACACGTAAATCAATGATATATATGGACCGGGCCATATTCCCCATTTTTACCCTACGTGACTGCAGGTCGAAAAATGAGATTTTCAAACCGAAAGTGACAATTTCTCGTCTGACTGTGTGTTAGGCTGAATACCGACTTGATCGCCGGGTGAGTAGAGGATACTCGACAACTGGCGCGATCCCGTTGCCGCGCTGATGGTTAAATCTCACTGGGATAATTGATAGCAGGCAATGGTCAAATATAGCTGAACTGCGGCCAGAGGAACGAACGGGAAGATCGTCTCACCGGTATAGGGCACAGTAGAACGCGCTCGTTCCCATGGCTCGCCCACGCCCAACGTATATAAGGTACCCATATGTGCGCATTATACATATATACCATAGTGTAAGATAGTTACGGCACGAGATGAAGGTGGCGTACTCGCGCCGGGTGTCGTCGTCGCTCGCCAGGGGCATAAAAGTGTCGGGCAACGAGACCCGAAGATCTCACCACTCGGGACCACCTTGCAGCGGTAACGGCTACGTGTAGTGCCAGAGGAACGTGGGCGAGCTTGCGCAAGCTTCTCAAAGATATCGGTAAGGAAACCACTGGTATAAAAGAAGGAAATCCAGCGTGTATAAAAAGTGAGATCTACGAGTGAATGATCTTTTCGGATTTTACGCTATACACACTAAACGCTTAGTGGCACTAGAACGACAAAATATTTGTATACAAACGGCCCGTATCCGCTTGGGATACCGACGTCGTGACGTCGCAACGCATTCCAAAGTGGTGCTTAAATTTAAAAAAAGATCAAATAAAATAAAATTAGAAAAAAATACCTTCCCGTTTAACTTTTCAAATAAAACGATGGCGGGACTGGATATAACTGTAATAGAAAACACGTAGGTTTTCGAGTATGTCATAAGTAGCTATAATAATCGTGGCTCTACCGGGTCAAAGTCTAAGGGCCTTGGACCAGCAGATCACTCGGAGATCGAATATTCAACCTCTTTCTTCGATCGCGTAAGAATCTTCTCTTTTTTTTTTTGACGAAAAATATAAACAGCATACCTGTCGGTAAGAATTTCCTTTACGAAATCTCGGCAATGTTGAAGATCGAGGCTCGACTCGCGGGTCCGGCGAGAGGGTTTCAACGCTATCCGACTACGTGACAAGATATGCCCCGCGCGCGCGGGTCCGCGAGCTCGCGTAAGTAATTTATCGTTACTATTAAAATATAGCCGGTCGCGAGGGCGCGCGCGGTTCTTTCGCATCATCGTTGTCTCGTTCCTCGTGGACGCGTCTTTCGTCTTCGTGGTGGGTATATGTGCCCGGGCGTTATGGTCGAATATAACAATTTCTATGGGTGCACGAGGCGTCCACCGTGATTTACAGTGCCTTTGGAGTTATGACGGCGTGCCCACCGTTCGCTCGCGCTCGCTCTCGTACCCCGAGCCGTGCATCCCTCGTTTTCCATTCGTCTCTTAACTCCGCACGTACCGAAGCCTCGTTGTGCATGCCTCTCTGTACGGTACCTATACGAGAGAGAGAGAGAGAGCGGAGAGAGAGAAAGATTCCTCGGTGGGTACCTCGAGAGAGAATGCTCAATCTTTCTATCTAAAATGCATCGTCGCCTCGTTGAGCAGTTTCGAATCGTAGAATCGTGGACGTGGTCGCGCCCGAGCGAGCCCGGGCATCATCCTCTCGTCGCCGGATGGCTCTCCGCGACGCTGTTCTCTCCGGCTTTCGCGTGCCCGAAGGAGCGAGGCGAGGGACGAAGATGAGGAAGAAGAAAAGATCAATCGATCTGCCATTATGCCAGGCGACTCGGCGAGTCTCCGGTCGATCGGAGACATCCTTAATTCAGTCCCGGGAGCGTCACGATAGCGAATCCATGGTGCAGCATGCGCCGGTTCATGCATCTCCATCGCTCAGGACTTTCTCATTCCGTATGCAAAAGATATACCCATTATTCGTTTGATCAATAGCCATTTTCGAATTTTCAGACAGGCTACAATTGACCTTTTCTCTCTTCATTTGTCCGCGGATCTCTCGGGGGACGGAATTTAGGGATATTGCGGGTTGGCTGCCTCGATGCAATTACCGTTCGTTGCGAAGTCGGTGAGAGGCAAAGATCGCGTTATTATTAACTTTGAACAATACAACGTCGATCGAGCGCACCGTAAATAGGCAAAAGAATTAAGATCTGCAGGAAAATCCTGAAGATGTTGAGCCAGCATCTAAGAGCAACTTCGACAGTTTACCGTACAGTTCCAAACGTACCATAAATAGGCAAAAAATGAAAATCAGCAGGAAAATCCTGAAGATGTTGAGCCAGCATCTAAAAGCACGTGGATAAATGGTGGACGCATTTATAGCGATAAAATATAGCCTTGTGAGAACTGCGTCCGGTAGTTTGGACTGTCTATGAGGAGTCCGTACTTATTGTTCGCGACAGCCGAAGTCCATCACATCGGGAATCATCGCCGAACAAGTTTCTGGTGTAGGGTGAAAGTACCAGTGGCCGCACACCTAAGGGTCCCAGTTCCCGTACATGCATGAAAAATCGTATTTGCGTCTCTCTTTCACGCCTGCTTTGCGCGGCCACTGGGACGTTTACCTTAGTTTGTTTTGCAAAGCATTCGATCCGTCTATATAATATCGTTGCGGTGCGTGCCGTGGACTATCGATTGCTTTAGTATAAAATTAAGCGCCGAGAACATCACATCGCGGTGTGTGGCCGTAAAATGACCCCTGCTCGGCCGAGCCAACGACGGGAAATCGTTCCGGCAAATCCGACTTGGTAACTCCGAGGCCCGCGAGACATCGATGACACCTCGACCATAAAAGTCTCCGGGAGTGCGGGAAAAACATCCAGCAGGCCAGGTCCGAGCGCAGCTTCTTCGGCATCGTCGAGGCTTCCATCCGAGCTCAATTTGCCTCGTCAACGGATTTGCGCACTTTTTCCATCGCGCCCCGGCCTTCGATGAAAAAGTCGTTGGGCATTTTTCAACCTAAAAGCAACCTGTTTTATAGTTTCGCACACTTTCTGGCGCGCGATTTGCGCACAAACTATATCGGGATCGCAATCCCGAACTGATTGCCGGATTCAATCGATTTACCGCGAAATCCTGAGATGCTGAGATCGACTAATGCGAAAGATCAGCGAGCTGCAACATGTGTCGTCGTACAGATAAATAACTTCGATCCGCTTTAATTAATATCCGGGCGATATAAGACCCAGTGACTTATACGCTGATCCTTCTAATCCGAAAATTTCAAGTGCCATCGTAATCCTGGGGATTACACTTATGTTTCAACGTTTCATGTCGATCATCCGATTTTTTATTAAATAAAAATTTTCATTGACAGATAAATAACTTCGATCCGCTTTAATTAATTTCCGGGCGATATAAGACCCAGTGACTTATACTTTGAGCCTTCTAATCCGAAAATTTCAAGTGCGCTCGTAATCCAACGGATCGCACTTATATTCGAGCGTTTCAAGTCGATCATGCGATTTTTTGAATAAATTTTAATTGCGTCGAGGGAAACTCGTTTCCCTCTAATCGGAGCATGCAAAGATCATTATAACGTAGGATCTTTTTTTTAAGTCAAGTGTGGTTAATTTTGCGGCTTTGCGCTCCAAATGGGAAAAAACAGAAGCAAACGAACACGAAAGAAAAAAAAAAATTGAATCCTGCAGGTTGCGGCTCTTTTGCTTTTCTAATCTCGTGAGATAGTTGTTGCAGCGAGTTGTGCATCGACGAGAGTGGGATAGATCTGCAGCGGTGCGAAGCGGCTCGCTCGATCGCTCGGTCTCGCGCCTCGGAATCCCCGTGGCGTATTACGAATCCTGCCAATCACAGCTCCGTGTAATCGATATCGGGGGGTCTCGGTAGGTGGGTATCGATCGATACCATCGGCTCCGCCCCGGGCGTGTCGCCGGCCTGAACGATTTATAATGTTAATACAGCCGGGTACACAGACATCGCAGCAGCGCACACGGCTGCGCCGCACTGTCCACGCAGCGTATGATTTCTTATCCATTCTTCATATTTTACATTTATTTTTCCACGGTACCGTCTTGTTTTATTCTCGTTTCTCAAGATTGGCGCATTATCTGCCTCAAAGCAGATCGATAAATTAATCGGGAATTACACCGATGGAATCCGAAGCGACGATTAACAGTGACGATGGACGATCGTAATTTAACTCTTCGAGGGGCAATTTTAATCATTTCGAAATATCGAATATGGTGGGGCAATTTTAATAATTTCAAAATATCGCCTTATAATAATCTTGAAACTCCCCCTCGACCGAACAATTCTGGTTGTCGAATCAACTTCACTCGAAATTAATCGGTAATTCCCACCGTAATCTCGATCTCCTCGTTAGAGATACCAAAAATGCTACTGTTCGATATTTTCATCCTGCCCGTATGAACATCATCGCACTCAGTCACGATTTCCGCTCATCTCCTCACCGATCGTAATTTATCTCTTCGACTTACCGAAAAACGAGTTCTGCTCCCGCGTTAAAGTCCACCAAAAATTGCATATCTACGGCCAATTTTTATAATTTACAAACATCGCGTGCTCATAATCCTGAAACCGTCATGCGAATGGACCATTCGAATCTGGTTGCCGAATCAACTTCACTCGAAATTAATCGGTAATTCCCACCGCAATCTCGATCTCCTCGTTACAGATACCAAAAATGCTACTGTTCGATATTTTCATCCTGCCCGTATGAACATCATCGCACTCACGATTTACGCTCCTCTCCGCATATTACATACATACCTATATACACACATGTATATATATATCTTCCCTCGAGATCTTCCTCGACCCACAAAATACCATAACGCATAAATACACGTACGTCGATCTCCTCTCACCTCCAGCAGCATCAGCAGCATCACCGGCAGAAGCGTCTCTCGAGACTCCGGCGAGACTGTAATGTTTGTCTTTCTCACGATACGGTTACGAGTGACTTGCGTGTTTTCTTCTCGGAGCCGTACATATATACACATATGTATACGTACGTATGTACCATCCGAGTCAGCTTCCATTCGACGAGTACGTACCGTATACATATAGCCATCGCATATAACCATCTCATATATAGCATGCCGCTTCTGCGTGTCTCGTCTCATCGGCTATCCTCTCATTTCTTTCATTCCCGAAGCTCCTCCGCACACGACCTCGCGGGGGCCGCGCGAGTCCACTCGAGCACCTCGCTATTCCGTACCGGTATTATATTCGATGTGTATCTCGTCCGCGGTTTGGCCCCGGCACCTTGATCGACGCGTACATAGGAAGTTCTCCTCGCGGTACACATAGTCGAGGGCCCTAAACACGAGCTAATGATACCCGGGCCGAAGCTTCAGGAGTCACTCGCACACACACACACACTCACACATGACTGCGAGAAGATCTCTCCGGCGTCGTCCAGTTATTCGTGGCGTTGGAACTCGGTTCGACCTCCGGGGGCTTCGCCGGAGTAAATATAACTTGGAGGATCGGCGAACCGTGAGTAGAAAACGATGACGAGTCAACACGTCGAAGTGCCTCCTGGTCGTTGCTGATGGTGAGCCCGAATCGTCGCCGATGAGTCGAGTCAAGTGTCTCGTCCGGAGGCTGAGTCCTCGATGGCTTCGCGGCCGAGGACTCGCCTGGGCGATCGCAACGCGGTTCTCCGCTCCGATCTCCTCGCGATCGCTGCCACTATCGACCAGAAGCATCGCACCTACATGTTTATCGGGGATTTCTTTTTTTCTTTTTTTTTCGCGAGTTCTACCGCGGCAAAGATACGAGCGTCTGGGGGTGCGCAGGTCGCCGGCTCCGGAGTCAAGTTCAAGCCTCTTACGGCGACCCCGAGCGGTCCTGCTAATACCCCGACGGGACCTCCTCGTACCTATACGGAGCAGCGATAATATCCGTGTATACGATATGTGTATGCCTGCACTATTATGTGTAGTATACGGTATGGGACCGCTTGTGAACTCGCGTAAACGGTAAATTAGCATTATGGTCGCATTACCGATGTTGTGACGCGGTTTGTACACGAGCGCGGATAACGTCGCGCGACTTTTCCACCCGAGGGCCTCTTCGGCTCGCTCGCTTTATGTTGGATCCACCGCGCGCCTCCTTCCAACGCTGATTTATGTTCTACTATTATACATCTTCTACGATGGAGATCCGCGAATATTGTCGGAGGGGGGGCAATACGACTCGCCTCGCTCGCGTGTACGACGCCGGTTAAATTAGCGGACGGGTTACCCGTATCAGATTTCAGTTGGTGAATTTACAGCCCTGCAGTGTCGATTGCCGATTTAATCTCATTTTGTGCGGAGAGAAATTGCGTATATTATTTTTGTTTTTTATCGACTCCTCAATGCCAGATCCGACACACTTGCAGGGTTCGTGGCTATTTTTGCTATTTCTGACCTCTTCCGTTTTAATCTGAAAATTTTGGAAAATAATTTGACGATCATCTAAAGGCACGGCCAACTTGGAACAAAGTCTTCTGTTCTCAAGAAAAATGAATAAATTAATAATAAATAAGATATTCGGAAATTTATTGAGAAGAGCTTTTCACATGCGCCTGGAGTAAGATAATAAAAGTGGAGTCTGTGAAACTGCTATTTTTATATTGTTTCTTTTTAGTCAAAAGATTGTGGAAAAAAAATTGACGATTACGAAAGGTCGGGCTGGCGTGAGACAAAAGTCTTCTGTACTCAAAAAATAAATAAAAAAGAATTAAATAATAATAATAAATAAGAAGTTCGAAAATTGAGGGAGGAGAAGAGCTTTTCACATTCGCCCGGAGTAAGATAATAAAGGAGGATGTAGGCGAGAGGGACGATCGGTGCATGGATGAACGAAATTGCAGGACCGGTTTATCTCTCACGGAGTAATTAATTAAATACAATAAAGTTTGTTCGGCCCTCTCTCGTATCTGGCATCGGCCACTCCTACAATCCCCGAAGAGGCCACAAGATTCGTACACACGACTGTATGCGAGTGTGCGCACCTCGGTTCGTTCATGCGTGTTGTCCGTAATCTCACCTGCTGAAAACGAATTGAAAGAGAACTCGAGGCAGCTTTTTCTCTGGTCACTTTATTCCGTTGCAAACAATGACTCCCTTCAGAAGCAGCGGAATGTCGATGAACGATAATATTAGATCGACAACATGCGAAGGGGGCATTACTCCGATAGGATTATTGAACACGAGAATTTCATGCCAGGACACGATGTCGATGGAGTGAACGGAGACCTTTCAAGAAACGATCTGATAATGCCGAACTCGTAATAATCGGGGCGCGTGCTCACGAAGTTCCGCCCGTAGAATGAAGCGAATGACCCGGATAATTATTATAATTAAACGATAAATCGATAATTAATCGGGAGGCTAATTACGAATTATGGTCGGCGAATGGCTGGCTTGCGGACGGGGCTCGCCTACTACGAACGAGACTAGACAATGCTCGGGCATTGTTTCGCAGGACAGTGCTAGAGTGTACTTTCAGCGGAGTTTGCACAGTACCAGTCAAGTGTGGGATGCTTAATGGGATGGCATATAGAAAGTTGTGGACGGCTAACCGAGACTTCCAAGACTTGACAAGCTGGCGCATTTTTTTGTCATCAACATTGCCAATTTTTACTGCGCCACTGTATGGCAAAGAAAAATTTAACATTTTTTATGTAGCGTCACTTCCCGTTTGAATATCTTAACAAGCTGGTGCATTTTTTTGTCACCAAGATTGTCAGTTTTTACTGCGCCAATCGCTGGCGGAGAGAAAAGAAACATTTTCCATGTAACGTCACTTCCGGTTTGAGTGTCTTGAGTAACCGGTGCATTTTTTTTTGTCGTCAACATTGTCAGTCTTCACTGCGTAACTTTCTGGCGGTGGAAAATGTAACATTGTCTCTGTGACGTCACTTCCGGTTCGAGAATCTCACTTTCCTTGGCTCACTTTGGCAATCGGTGCGGTTAAATCCTACCTGGGAAGACCGGACAAAAATTGTCGCATCAACGCAATTTTCTTTTTATTTCCGTGAGGGAACCCAACGAAGTAATTATCCCAGTCGGTAACAAGACTCCGTTTATATAATTGTTTCCTCGATGCGCAGGTGAGAGCAATCTTTTGTTATTTACCTCCGGATTGTCTTTTATTCCTCTCCTTTGTCATTATACACGAAGCCAGCCACGGAGTACGGTATATCCGTACAAAACTGTACGCGACTCGGCGTACCTGTGTACCTTATTGATCTATGGGCTCCGAGCTCGCTGGGGAATAGATGCGCCGTGCGCTAAGACAATGGAAAGCTACCGGTGCCCGAACAACATTCGAAGCGGGTTCTGCCTCCAGCGAGAAAGAAAAAAAAATGAAAAAAAAACATAAGCAAGAAAGCACGGAAGATAGAATGAATGAGTGAGCGAGAATAGCGAAAGACACACCTGTGCCACCGACTCGTGTGGCTCTGGCGATGCTCGCTCACATATCGAGGAAGAAAAGAGAAGCAAAAAGAGGACGAAGAAGAAGAAGAAGAAGCGGAAGATGAAAACGAACCATGAGACGAAGGAGGAGGAGGAAGACGAAGGGCGCGCAAAGTGTTGGCCTTGTACGACTGTTGTAGCGCAACGGAAGATCCGCGAGTCGGAGAACGGCCATCCCTGAAGCGTCGGTGCGGCGTCGTTCAATCAAATAAATAATTTTTAGGGCGAACGGGGCGGCGAGCGAGCGCGGAACGCGCGGCATAAATTATCCGCCGACGCAACGAGGCGAGCGAGCATTTCGCGTCTGTCCAGTTTCTGCGCCCGTTGCTCTCTGGTACTGAGAAATGTTGGGTAACGCGGGTCAAAGCGCAATGCAGTTTAGCCCTTGGTGACAGAAGATCCGAGACTGCGCTCCCGATGACGCTTTGCCGGTCCATCGTTGCTCCTGTTGCGGAGCGTTCCGAGCTGCCGTCGACCACTCGCGAATTTTACACCCGAACCAGAGTCGTAAAGTCTGGATGTCTCGGAGAAAAAAAGAACTCGAAACTCTCCTTTGCTACATGCAGGAACAGACATAGCGCAACATCCGTTCGAGGAGCTCGAATAAGTTCGCTTGGGCTTCTCAACAATAGTCTCCGACGATGGGAGCGAAATCCTCGTGCTCGAGTTCTATCTTTCATTCGTGGAACTGGCATACATCGGCTGACGGGATTCTCGAAAGGTTAGACCTTTCGGTTAATTTATTATCCCGGAGAGGATGGCAGTACGATATAAAGATCGAAATATATCGGGCTCGGTGTCTCGGTCAAGGTTCGCGGCTTCTCGGAAGTTGGGAATTAGAAGCGTGCTCTATTTTCGACCCTTTTTTTACAGCCGCCGGTTTGCCATTTTTAACCACTTGGCAACGTTACCTTTTTTTGTAGGGATAAGAAGAGGAGCAAAAAACCTAAGAAATTCTTCGCGTTCCGTAAATTGTTCGGGTGCAATTGTCCATCGGTGACGAATAGACAAAGGTGAGACGCATTCGAAAGTTGGACATTAGATGCGTGCTCTATTTTCCACCCTTTTTTACACTTAGTAACGTTACCCGTTTATTTATTTGTAATTTTTTTGCGGAACTGATGGGTGAGAAAACACAAGGAATTCTTCACGTTCCTCAAATTTTTCGGGTGTTTTTGTCCATCGGTGCGGCACATTCGAAAGTTGGAAATTAGAAACGTCCTCTATTTTTTACCTTTTTTTTACAGCGGTTCGTTTGTAATTTTTAAGCACTTTAGCCATATTTTTATTTATTTATAAAAAAAACATTACAGAACCGACGGGAACGAAAAAACAAAAAAAATTCTTCGCGTTCCAGAAATTTTTCGGGTGCAATTGTGCATCGGTGACAAAGAGACAGAGGTGAGACGCATTCGAAGAAGAAGGCACGAAGCCGGATCACACGTTCCTCGGCGCCCGACGTTCCTGGCGTCAGACCGCGCGTTCCTGTACGTGTCCGATGCCGTCAAGAGTGACGCGGCAAAAGCCGGACGTGTCCGGCAGGACCTTCCTTCTTTCTTTCCATCGTTACAATCTACGGGCTTCACGAAGCATGCATCTTCGAATAGAAGAACCCGGCGTGCGCCCGTTGTCTCGGAATGCCGAGGAGGCCGGCTACGGAGACGCGGCCGAGAATCCCCAAGCGGATGAATCTCTCATTCTTGTTTTATGCAAAACGAATATAGACCTGTGGTTAACGCCATAAATCATTCACCCTCCCGTCGAAGAACACCGGATGCCGTATTCTTTCTCCTCTCCATCTTCGTTAAAAAAAAAGAATAGACGCAACCGTGACAATTTTTCTGCGTTGTTATCAGCTTCGCCTCCGACGAAGTTAAAATTGTCCCAAAGTGACCGTCAGATTCAGAAGATCGTTCAATTTTTTGTCGTAATTTATTCCATTACCGTAAGGTGGCGAAAAAAATCAGATAGACGTAACCAAAACCGTAAGAGGAACTACGAAAGTCGTCACCTTTGGCCTGCACGTTGAACTCCGGCCGACGGACAGCGTCCAAAAATCGCGAGAAGGGTCTGACCCTTTGGCGATTCGATGAAAAAGATTAACAAGACACGGTGAAGTTCCCCTTGTGTACCTTTTCATGGGTCCCGCAGGGGAATGCATCAGTTAATTTTTAATACAGGGCTAGAAGGAATGACTAATTGATAATTACCGGCGAGAGGTCGGTGGGTCTCTAACGGTGGTGGTAAAATCCCAAAGGATTTTGCCCCTTAGTACGGAGCTGTCTTTTAGCGAGAGTTTACAAGGCAGGACACACACGCGCACACACGTGATCGCTTATAATCAAAGAAGCCCAGGATTCTGCAGTAGGTACGTGCCGGTCGATAGGTCGATCGCGAACCGCGAGCAAGAGGTCCCCCGCACGGTCGTAGTTCAGGTCCGTGGCCCATCAGATATGACGATGCGACGCGAACCTTCCCGGCAACGTTGTTTCAACGTTTAGATAACCCCTCACTCCGGCTTTTCTGTGTGATCGGAAAGAGGAGCGGAGCACAATTTTTCGATACTGTTGCACACGGGAACGATGCACTATATCGTGCATCTGTATCATACGAAGACCATAAAACGTACGTGTACACGTGGGGATTCAAAGAAGATGGCCCTTCAGGCTTCCCTTCGCAACTTTGACCTCCCGTAGGAATAATAAAAAAAATTCATCGATGGCAAATTGGTAATGGATGGAAGATGAGACTGAATTTTTCTCCAACCATTCATGGAAAGATCAATCCCATGGGATATTATTTCAGTTCTCGTCAATTCAACACGTTGAATTGGTCGAATCGGTCGAATTGGTCGAATTGGTCGATTTGGTCGGAGCAAAATTTTTCGATACTGTTGCACACAAGAACGATCAACCATGAAACGTACGTGTACACGTGTGGGAATCCCAAGACGATCGCCGTTCAGACTTCTCGTCACAACATTGACCTCCCATAAGAAAGAAAGTTCATCGATGGCAAATTGTTCATCGATGAAAGACGAGAATGAATTTTTCACCAACCATTCACTGAAAGATCATTCTCATGGAATATAGTTTCGTTCCTTGTAAATTCAATACTTTCAATCGGTCCAGATTCGACATCACCGCTACGATAGTTTCCACACAGTTCCGCATATATGTGTATCGCAGTCGTTCCAATCTTCACATTGTGGAAGGGGGTGGGGGGAGGGGGGCGAGGTCGATGAGGGGTTGAAAAAATCGAGTCGCATTGTTTGCCGAGCGGCGTTCATGCACTTCGCCCATAGCCGATAATTCAGTAATGAACGCAACAGCGAGACTCGGCCGGCGTGCGCCTGCGCCAGGTATCCTCTGAACCGTGAGGGCTATAATTACTGATACCACGTCGGATAGTGGGCCGCGCGAGTCGGTGGATCCTTAACTTCGGTTCTCGGTGTGTTCGACCGAGCGAAGAGTGAGGAAGAACGAACGTGGAGATGAACGCTTACGCGCGCTTGTGGGCCCGAACCTCGCGAAGTCCTTCGCGCGAGAGACCTCCTCGCTACATCTTAGAATGGGCAGCTCTAAATTAATAAATCAATGCACCGACGGCTCGGGCGAACAGAGCGCCACGGCAATACCGTGGCTTATCCGATCTGCCGTGGGTGGAGTTTGTTTGTTTAAGAGCAGGATTTATTAATTTTTCGCTGGGTGGTATATTCCACCGTCGTTCTGGCCCGTGGATCCGGCGCGCCGGCTCGACTCGCCTACTCTCCACGACGTCGTCGTCGTCATTCTTTAACATCCTTCTCATCCTTTCACTTCTCATCCTTCCTCTTTGTTATTCCTCTTCGGTTATACAGCCTTCCTCCCTCGCTTCATTGTTCCTTCCGTGCGCAACGGCTTTCACGATCGTCCGCGAGAAAACCCTTAGCCTAATGGACACTGTCATCGTTCATCATCCTGATATGATTAATTTGTTTATTTTATAGTGGCTGTCGTGTGATTTACGTTTATTGGTCATTCTTTTCATCGGCATTGAACCTTTTCTTTTATGCAGACTCGATAATAATTTCGTGTCGGGAAAAGTGAAACTGATGAACCGCGTGACGAAACTGAAACGGGAAGTAATAATGGTACCGCGACGATGACGTCGAAGGATGCCTTTTTGATGGTGATAAATTTATTTTCGTTATCATTGTTATCGGCAAATTATTTGTCAACCTCGAAATCAAGATCTACTTATCCTCGGCTGTTTGAAGGATTATTATAAAATTTTTTTGTCGACATTAAATAATCGGTTTGGTGATTCGTCCGTAGGCAGGAGCCATGCGAAGGGTGCCCGGAACCGTTCGCGCCTGGAAGCGAGAAGGGAAAGGCCCCTGGGCCTCTCATGATTCTCGCGGAACTCGTACCTCCAGTGCCATCTCTTCGAGACTCGTCCAACCTCGGACTCTGCAGCCCGCGGGTCTCGTAGCAATTAATTTCAATATATCGTCGAGTCCTTGCGTAAAAATTAATCGAGCTCGTCTGCATAATTTGCCTCGATTGCCAGACGATGGATATCGGTGATTTCCAAGCTCAATAATAATGTCCTACTTTTCATCCCGAAGCGGCTCGATTTTTATTTCTTACTTTTTTTTTAAATTAAATTCTACCACTTCATCCGATCCGGGAGAGGATTGCTCGGGTCCGATGTAAATTAAATTCTTTACGCACGCAATTTCACCCACGGGGCGACACGCTGAACCGCCGCGTAGGGTCACTCGCCCGATACGTGAGGTTCGTCGGCGCCTTCGAAAAATAAAATAAAAAAAATCTCGTCATGCTATCGTCAACGTGGAGCGCGTGTACGCCAGTACTTTCGTCTCGCACGAACGGCATTTAATAACAATTTGCCGCTACGTTCGACGTAGCGCCAAAGTCTTCTCGGGACCCGAAGCGAAAGAGAGACCTGCGGAACTCTCGCGGACCAGCGAAATTCATTCCACGCCTGCGCGATTCGAACCTCTTTCAATCTGTCCGACCCAATCGTCGAGAGACCGAGAATGAAAAAAAGTATGTATATTTTTGACATTTTTCAAATTTCTAAAATCTATTTGGGAAGCCTTAAAACATAATATAGATTGACAGTAAAAAAATCCATTTCAGTTCAGTTGTCATAAATGTAGCCAATATTTTTTACCTTCAATTTAATGTTTCTTGGATGAAATCGAGATATTCCAGGAATTTCCATAGTGTCTTCGATTTCTCGCGATTCCTGCAATTCCATTCGAATTCCGGAGATTCCGGTGGCTCGGTCCGCCGTGTGTGCCGCGATAACGTTTAATTCCGACGCGGTGACGCACCCGCTTCTCAACCGATTGCATCTTCTTCACTCTGCGTTGCATACTGTCGGGGAGGGGGGAATTACTCTCGATTTCTTTGACTTTTTTTATTACAAAAATCCCAACCGTTTCTGATACGAGTGATAATTATCACGACCTTTAATCACGTACGTAGAATTATATTAAGCCAGATGGTCTAAAAGTCGGTAACATCAATTACAGAAATAATTATCGCGAGAATAACTAACTTTCTATATAACGGTCTTTTGAACTAGCAAAAAACCCTGTCTACACCCATACAAATAATTTATTTGACCCGCAAATAAATCTTTATTAGATTCAAATAAAAATGTATTTAATGCAAATGCATATTTATTTAAATTAATGTATTTATTTATTTACACCACATAAATATCGCTCAGCAGAAAAAAATTAGCGTCTCATCGTTCCGCTCTTCCCGGGTTTTATAGATTGAAGCTCGAACGTCCTTTCACTTGTTTTTCCTGTACAAGTTCCAACCGTTCCTGATACGCGTGGTAATTATCGCGACCTTTAATAACGCACATTTAATTATATTAAACCGGATGGTCTAAAAGTCGGTAACATCAATTACAGAAATAATTATCGCGCGAATAACTGACTATAGACATAACGGTGTACCCAAATAAAAAAGCCCCTGCCTACGCTTTACGGAGCTTAGCAGGCAGAAATTAGAGTCTCATCGTTCCGCTCGTCCTCGTGTTTTCTGGATTGAAGCTCGAGCGATGAGCGGCGAGGCTGATGATAATGACTGTAACAGGTGCTCGAGAGCCGCCACCTTCGCACCCCGTCCCCGGTCGTCGGGATCGTTGATCGACGCCGCAAGTGCAGCATCAACAGCGAGCTGGCTTACCTCGGCCTAAGCATCATCCAGCCAGTTCTGCTCGTACCTTGCCTCCGGGTCTCCTGGCGTACACTAATACGTGACTCCCGGATAGCCCGTCGCGTTCTCCTGCGGTGCTGGTCATCGTCGCCCTCCGGTTCCTACTGTTGCCTGATGGCGGTCAGCAATTTCTCGATTCCCGGTACCATTCGCCTTGATTCATCTACAAAAGTTCACGGTCGTATAGGTTTTCATTGCTTGCGCGTACGACCGGTATTATAGCTGATGAAAGTCGCCCAAGGATTTCTGTGCACCGCGTACATCGGATCTCGGAAAAACTACCAAGTCACATGGTAAATTTCGATCAGGCAACACGGCCATAGCAATTTTTACCCAACCCATACGGTAATTTTTTCCAGAAGGCGAGTTGGCGAAATTTTGCGCATACAGCTAAAAATTTCGTGGACTGAAACTGAAAATTCCGTGGATAAAATCTGAGAACTTCGGCAATCCATTTTCTTGATGTATGTGTACATAAAAAAATTTCATCGACATAATACGCCGGTATATCCTACGAACCTCATATTCTAGCAAAAATTATTGGATATTCGAGTAATAACTGTGCTTGCGAAAATTACCATATTTTCTAGCAGAATGTAAGTTTAATAGGAATGTTTGTCAGGATGTTGCTGTAGTTCCCACATGCCTGAAAGTTCTGTCGGTTTTTACCAGATTCATAGTAATTTCTATGAGATCCTCCTCTCAGTGTATAAATGTAGGTCTTCAATCCGAAGGGAGTAATTGCAGTTTTTGCCTAATGTTTCGAAGGGAAAAGATGGACTGTTTTTTGTTATTTTCCCAAGCAGGATGCGAAGGTTTATCTGCAAGTAGACAGTGGACGCCTTTCTTGTCGCGTTTCTCGAACGATTCTTCTTCTTCCGCCTCCTCTTCATCTTCTCAGGCTGACCGCTTATTGCCAAGTCGCAGTACAGCAGCAACAGCAGTAACAACCGCAGGGTGCTAGGGCATCGGCTTATAGTTCGCGAGATTATTAACCAGCAGGAGCAACTTGGAAGTAGCAGCTAGAAGTTGGCTCGGGGCAATATTATATATATAGTTCGAATAGTAGTAGCAGAACGTGCGTCATTCGCCGCGAAGAGTTTCTACTGATGTGCATCTAGGTGCTCGGCAGTCTCTCGGTCGCCGGAGGCTTCGTTGTTTCAAAATTACCGGCGGGCAGCTATGAAAATGATAATTTATGGCGACAGCGCTGTGGCCTTCCGCGGCACGTATCTGGTGCACGTTACGACGATACGCGGAGATGCCTTAAGTATCGGCGCGTCTCTCTTGCTCGTTTGCTTCCTCTTCCTCACCCTCGGCTCAGCTGTAAATCTGCCCGATCTCGGTCACCGTTCGGCATTGTCATATATCCTTGGGATAGCTACTGACTCGTTAAAATTCTATGATAATCCGAAGTTCACTTCACATACCTTTTCCGCACGATTTTCAACGAGGCGGTGTTCAAATTTTGAAAGTTGAAAAATAACAAAAAGAGACTTCTCAAAAATGTTATAGACATTTGTGATCTGATTTCTGACTCGTTAAAATTCTACGATAATCGCAAATTCATTAAAAATAACTCTTTCGCAGGATTTTCAGCGAAGCGGTGAACAAACCCGCAAAGTTGTAAAATAATTAAGGGAATTCTGAAAAATTTTATTGAAATTTGCGATCCATCATATTCTCATTATTTCGCTCAAGTCCTGATGTTAGGTAAGCTACGTTGAATTTGATCGATTAGCAAAAATATCGGGCAGTCTTAAATTTCTTTCCATCGTTCTCCGTTCCACATAGTCGTAATATATACAGTCTTGAATGAAGAATAACGATGTAACTCCAACTTCTCGTCGTATTCGCCAATTAAGCCTGTATTGTGACGACGCAAAGAAGCATCTTCCCCTCGCTTATTCAGAATGAAGAAGGCGAGATAAGCGAAAAAGAAAAAGGAAAAGATCCGATGAATGAGCCGAGCAGAGTTAAATCCAGATTAAAATCGTCGGTCTCTCTACGCTCGGCCGTGACACGCCGTTGAATACGGAGGCTACGACTCATCGATCCAGAAACATTTAATTTAGATGTTGCCGCCGCTCATACACGCACACACGACGGGGCCATACAGTGTGCCGAGACACACGTGAGTTATTCTCGTTTGGCAGGTGCGCTGCCGCGCTCCGTGATCTCTCTATTTCGTTCCGCCGATCGTGCAGAGGCGAGTTCCTCTTTCCTCCCGTCGTCCAGCAAAGCCCGGCAACGTTTTGTCTATTCCGACTGGAGATTAAGTTCCCGGGCCATGCATAATCGAAAGGATTATCGGAATAAATCTGCAATCGTATTCGTGCGAGCCATCGGTAATATTTCGATGATCCGCCGTTGGACGAAATTAATCGAAACGTCGTTTCGGTCCTTTCCGTGCATCGTCCTTAAAATCAGATCCTATTAGTATCGATTAATTTGAACATTTTTTAGAGCTTCTTCCACCTTCGCCGGGTTTCAAATCTGACTCCGATAAACCGGCGCGCTACCCGATATTTGCGAATGATATTTTTGCGCTAAGCTATAAATATTACGGAGAAAGATGTCGAACACTCGAATGAAGATACAGTCATCCATGCCCAACAAGCCATGCATAATCGAAAGGATTATCAGCATAAATCTACAACCGTATTCATGCGAGCCATGGTTCATATTTCGATGATGCGCCGTTCGACGAAATTAATCGAAACGTCATTTCATTATCATTATCAGATGCAATTCGTGTCGAGTAATTGGAACATTTTCGTCAACGAACATATTTTTTTACAACTGTTCCTTCACCTCCGTCGTGTTTAAAATCCGACTCCGATAAACCGGCGCGCCACCCGTCGCGAATGATTTTTTACCGCTAAGCTATAAAGATTACAGAGAAAGATGTCGAACGTTCGTATGAAGATATAGCAATCCGTGTCCATCAAGCACCGACCCTCCCCTTCCCCGCACACGTGTTTATTCAATAATAACAAATTACCGAACGTTTCTGTGCAGTCATACTCCCTAATTGGGACTACCGGAGCTGCGGCCTCGGGGCTCCTTTTGCCACTGGTTTTATGTCGTGTAGGTGGAAGAAGAAGATGCCGTAGGCTGTTTCGTACTCGCTAATGGCGACTGGGAAGTCCTGTTCGAGTTCCCGATTTTTTTTCAGTACTTTTTATCCTCCCCGTCTTCAGTCTCTCACGGAATCTAGTTTGATCAATCGCCGATTTTTTTTTTGCCGAAGCCTGCGTAATGGGACTCGCCAAGATTCGTGCCTCTTCGATCCGTGCATCAGATGGTACATTATACCGATATACGTCGCGGACGTTACCGCGCGAAGTCTCACGGCCTCTGAACTCGAACTCGTCATAACTGCAAATTGAATGAGTGGCTGAGCCTGCCTACGTAGCCGGTGGTAGCTCCCGGACGGCGCGTACCCACCTTCCGTACCGCGGGTCGCTCGGCATCCCCACCGACGCATTCGGTTTAAATATCCAACGGATACCGGTAGCGTAGCGCGCAGTATGCGCCGTCCGCATTTACCGCACCGTATTCCACTGTAGACGCAGCCGGAGATGACTGAATGCTGTGTGCTCTACGCCGCACGCTCTAAAATTGACTAGGGATATTAAGCGCGTTGTGTGTGCGCGCTTCTTCGGTAGCTTCCTCGGATCCGTGCGCATGCGCACACCGGAGCGTGGGTATAGGCAAGTACCAATATAAGCGCGTATTGCGGTAGGCTTCTTCTTATTCTTCTCGGGCCTGATGGCCAACCTACCTTACCGCTTCTACTGTTACACCAGCACCACTGCCATCTCCGCCTGCCCCTGTGGGGGCAAACTCTGCGGCTATCCCGACTAGCTGCACTGAAGTTTTGTGGTAATGTCGTCTCTTCCCTTTCTCATGAAAGTGTCCACTACGTCTTCTGAAAAGCTACTGTGAAATATGCTTCGGAGGCAATTTGACCACGACCGCGAGAACCTCGGCTGCTTGCTGAGCGCGGTGGCGAGGAATACTCGGGGGTTAATCCCTTCGCGGACTTTGTTGGGAGAGCAAACCGATCTTCGCTTCTTCTCGATTTAGGTATTTGCAATTCCCAGTTTAATAATCCGAATTGCAAGGCCATGAGAGCCGAGGAGTTTAAAAAATCTATGTTGAGCTAATTGCGATCGTGGATCGGATCGGCCATTGAGGAGGCTTGGAATACTCAAGGGTTAATCCCTTCGCGTACAGAACACTTTTTTGGTAAGAGCAAACTGATCTTCAGTTCTTCTCGATTTAGCTACTCGTGATTCTCAGTTCAACAATCCGAATTGCAAGGCCATGTGAGACGATGAGATTAAAAAGTCAATGTCCAGCTAATTGCAATCGTGGATCGGATCGATCATTGAGAAGGATGCGCTAAAGAAATTGTATTCATGTGGAAGCTATCGAGTCGAATGATTTTGGGTGAAGACAACTTCGGGTCGGAGCGAAGAAATCCAAGACGTTTTGGTGGGAGCAAACTAATCTTCACTCCTTCTCGTTTTATCTCCTCGTAATTCTCAGTTCAACAAACTGAACTGCAAGACCATGAGAGCTGATGAGATAAAAAAAAATCAATGTTGAACAATTAGCGATCATGGATCCGATCGACCATTGAGAAGAACGCGCCAAAGAAATCGTATTCATTCGGGAGCCGTGGCGTCTGACGTTTTTGGTCTGAGACAACTTCGGGTCAGAGCGAACAAGTTCCGGGGCTCGAAATATCCCGTTTTATCGCTCTCGAACAATAGTCTATTAATGGATAACTGGTTTTGCTGCTGACGCGGCTCTCGTTGTCGTTTATGCTTTTTGCGTTGCCGAAATCCCGTTTCTTTATCACCTTTGGCCATTTCTTTTTTTGCTCACCAGAGTTGAACGATTTGTATTCGCCCGGTTGGGGGCAACGGATAAATAAAAAAAAATCGGATAAATAATAAAAGTCGAAGATCTCCTCGAAAGACAACTCGACATTAATAATTCGTACTCGCGGCATCGAGGAATGTCGGAGCATGACGCGGTCAGGTCTCGGAGACGTGTCGTCGCTGCGTGAACTAGGCCCGAGAGGCCACAGGCTGAACTCACACATAATCTCTGTAATATATAGGCATAACATATATATGTATAGAGATAAATTGCACGAGTATTAATTTCTATGTGTATAGTAGTAGATTCTAGTATACGGAGGAAACGAGGTAGATGAGCAGCTAGACCCTGATAAAATCCTGGGCGATGCGTTATGTCGGGTTACCCCCCGGGCAGTGGCGACCGCGGGCGCCTGGCTTCTCGGTTTGTGACGGTATGCGAGGCTAATTAGACTCCTTCTCTTCGTAATTTTTTTTTTCCATTCGAGAAGTCTCTCCGTCCTAACGAGCCAACAAGATTTTCCTATCTTTGTCATCGTCATCGTCGGTGCAAAAGTCGACAAGGTCGAACGAGAGTTCAAGGTCTGAGACATCCTCGTGACGAAAAGTTTTTCAGCCTGTCCGATTCGCGTGTCAAAGGTCCCTCGGGTGGAACACAAAAAATGGATACATTTGGTTTATTTAAAATTTGTTATTTTCTTCTTTTTTTTTGTAACTACTTTATTACTCTGGGTGGAAGATCGAGTCTCAAGTGAGCTCTCTCACGTGTCTGAGCGCAATCCACGTGTGCAGAATTGCACACGAGAGACGCGACGAGAGCTCTCTCGCTTCGAGAAATAAACGTTCTTTATTATCGTTGACCCCCCGGTCGACGTTATACGCGCATGGGATCGGGCTCGAGTTTGCCTCGAGCGAATGAACAAAAAAAAAACGCAAAAAAAAAACTCGGGTGCTGGGAGCTCTCTATGCGCGCATGGCGCGCAAGCTCTCTCGGTCCAACCGGTGCCCGCGCTCGTTGCACTACGAGGAGAGCTCGGATAATATAAGTAACGGGTATCTTGTCCATGAACGGGGACCGCGGGAGGTGCTAGATGGTTTTCCCAGGCGAAAGATATGGGAAGAAGAAACACGGAAAGATCCAATCTACCTAAAAGCTATAGTCGCATCGGAGAGGAAAAAAAAACAATGCAGCGTGTAGCAAATAGAAAAATTTAGATAACCTTAAGGATATTGGATACCTGTCGTAACACTTGCAATTCTCAATTTCTCCGATAGATGTGTAAATATAAATTTATTGATATGAAATTCACGCCTCTTCCAACGACGATCGAATTTCTATTTAAGTAAGTGACGTCATACCGGAAATACATCACTTCCGGTTTGAAAATTTGTTTTTTCGAACGGAAGTCACGTGTTTTGGATATGACGTTTCTTCCGGTCGAAAAATGAGATTTTCGAACCGGAAGTGACGTATTTCCGGTATGACGTGACTTACGGTCGAAAAAGTATATTTAGGAAGTGACGTATTTCCGGCTCAGATTTCCAGAAATCTAAATTTCCGGTTTCCATATTTCATAGTCCACACGGAGGGCGCGAAGCGGGCAAGTCGCACCAACCCGCCAGTATTCGGCATTGAGAGGGTCAAATGACCACTGACGATCATCACGAACTAGTATGTAACACTCTTGATTGATCGTCACGCTGATGTTTCCTCGTTACACGTATACACACACCCGTTTCCTATCCATTCTTGGGGGGGTAATTGATATTATTTTCCGTCGCGGATACGACGGTAATAATCTCTCGGTGATTGCCGCGTCCAAGCGCCGCGAGATTTTCACGTTCGCGAACGGGAAGTCTCCGGGTGTCCCGCGAGGAGGAACTTCATACATGCATGAATAGATATTATATATAGTATACCAACTCGTACACGGCGTTATGTTTATTCCTGTCGGGCGGTCCGGGATGCTGATGCAGCGGCAATAGCTTCGCTTTCCACTCTTCTTTCTCGTCTTCGTCGGAGAGAACCCGGGTCGTGCAGCAGAAGCTGCAACGGCGAACGCGGATCGACCAGTGCATTACCCGTTAGACATGGCCTCTGCGCTGATATATTGGCTTGGACAAAAAAGCGAGTGTTCTTGTGGACTCTCTGGCACACCGGCAGCACAAGCGAGTACATTGCAGTTCAGTCCGCCGCAGCAGCTGAATATATAGCTGAATAGCTCTGATGCCGATGCCGCCGCCGCCGCCGCCGCCGCCGCCGCCGCCGCCGCCACCACCATCGTCAATTCCTTTTGCTTCTGTTGCTTCTGTTGCCTCTGGACTCTTTTAGACGTCGCAGTCGGTCTCTTCCGTCTGAGAGAGAATCCGATCTCCGGATCGTCGTCCCTCTCTCACGGGGTAAGTCTCCTTCTGGCTTTATGCCGATTGCCGGCAGCGAAGTACGGTAGTCGGTCCGCTCCGACGCACCGATTCATCGAAGCATGAGCCCGAGCAATCACCGTCCACGGCACGAACCCGGTCTAGGTTCAGCGAATTCTTGATCCCGCGAACTTAATCTGAAACGCGGATTTTATATCGTCCCAATCGGACCGGGCCGTTATTGTGCTGGTTTTGTCGATCGAACATTGCACACCCGCTCGATTTAATCGAAATGTTTTCTCACGGCAGTGACGTTTCTGATGTGGGAGATGATGAGTTAGAGACTCGAGAGAGTCGCAGGTAAAACCTAGCTGTGGCGCAAGAAATATAATCGCGCCGAGTGTGCGAGAGGCATCAGAGAGACCTCGAGAGAGAGAGGTGTACAAAAGAGCGAGAAGCGTAGACCAACGAGCATGGGTACGAAGAACCTATTACAGCAGGAGCAGCACCGGTGTGAGAAGTAAAAGAGTCCGGTAGTCGGAGAAGAGAGCGCAGGACAGGTGAGATAATCAACCTGCAGTCTGTAGCTCCGAGCTCTGCTACTGCCGAGGTACCCTCTCGCCCACGGCGAGTAATCACTATTCGCGTATGGCGAACGCGGCTTTTAATGCCCCTCGAACGCAACGACGCTGAGGCCGCGCGCGTTCGAGTACTGTACGACGTAAGGGACTGGCGATCGATGCAGGCCGGACCGAATTACGCCTTGGGACGGGGAATCAAATGACCAGTCTCTTACGTGCGTCCAAATAGTACCTGCATGCCATCTAACAAAGAAGAAGCTAATTTTTCCGTTGCGCATTTAGTGACGGAAGCAGGTGGCTCGATTGCGCACCCAGCGGCCGACAGGGCGGCGCAGCGATCGCCGCAGTCGACGCGCAAGTTAGCTCGATTTTTGCTCTGACTTCTGACAAAAAAGTGTTCAGATCCTGCGATTCATCCACACGTCATGCCCACTGCTGCCACTTTCTGCCTCGCGGGACAGCCTCGTGAACCTCGCGAGGTCATACTGAACCGCCAAACTCCGAGAGTATTCGAAGACAGTTGATGCAAGTGTCTTTTATTATCGCGGTGATAAAAGAGGATCGAAAGAATAATCCCTCCGGGTCTTCGAGGGCTCCTTTGCAAGAACGGTGACCCGTCCACTCTGCACACAAGAGCAACTCGCTGAATATCTTTGAGCAGAGTGCCCGGGTTCTCATTCAGCAGTTTCACGATGACCCTGAAGCATGTGCCCAAATTTCATCATGTTATAATGGTTGTATTTTGCATTGTACACACTTTGCTCGAGGAAGTTCACTCGGAGATTAAAATTCTATAAGTGAACAATTGGTTATTGTTTCTAAAGCCGTGCACCGAAAGAGACTGGCCAAAGATGAAACTTGATGTCATGCAGATATCTTCAGGATCGTGTTTCACGCACACATTCAAAGTCAGGTGTACGTCCATGTATGCGGCATGTAGCAGTGGTATAAGTCAAACTTTTCCTCTTCTTTCTGACAAAATTGTTCAAATCCTCCTGCGATTCATCCACACATCTCTTCGTGTCCATTGCTCCCATTTTCTGCCTCTCGGGACAGCCTCGTGAACCTCTGGGGTTCAAACTGGTCCGCCAAGCTCCGAGAGTATTCCAACACAGTGCTGAAAGTGTATTTTATTATCGCGATAATAAAAGAGGATCGAAAGAATAATCGTCTGCAAGAACGACAATGGTAACCAGTCCACTCTGCACACAAGTGCAACGCGCTGAGCATCGTTGAGCAGAGTGCTTGGGTCCTCATTCAGCAGTTTCACGCATATCGCCAAAACCGCACACATTCGAAGTCGGATGCACGTACATGTATGCAGCGCCTCAGCAGTGGTATAAGTAAAACTCGCGCTCTCCCATTGTGCTTTGCGGAGGTCTGCTCGATACTGATTTACCGCTCGTCTAATTTGTAGGCGGTCGCCATTAAACAATCCATAAACGCTCGTGCGTAAAACACTCCCGAGACCGTTCTGGCCCCTCGGACGCGCAGCGTCCGGGCGCCCAAGCCCTCTCCTCGTGGTCTGCCTCTTCCCCCGACGCTTACTTGCTTATGCTTACTTGCTTTAACCATTCGAGCATAACCGACTACCGGCTGCGGGAGTGCAACAGAATCGACGTACGGTATATATATATACATATATATATATAGACGAATGCACGAGCGGTTAAAGGCGCGTATACAGAAGAACGAACCAACGAACTGAGACTTACGCGTGTACGGCTCTCCTCGTGCGCGGACGAGAAGGGTACATCGGCGGCAGAAAGAAACCTCTCGCGCGAGAGACGCTCAAACACGATTTATTCATATTCAAATGCGCGCATTTACGATCGGGTTTGCGCATACGAGAGCGGGAAGCCGCGCGCCAGCTATGCGTTCACATATCGCTTGCGCGGTTTTTCGAGACCTAGGTGCAGTAGGGTTGAACGAAGGAGGCGAACGAAACGACTGTCTTCGGACGTGCGTGCGTGTGTGTGTGTGTGCGCGAGCGCGCGCGCGCATGCGTGGGTACCAGTGTGTCGTTAGTTCTCGCTGTTTCATCCGTTTCTCTTGTAGCTTTTTGTATTTGAAACGGCGAGCGGTGGAGGATCTCCGCGCCCGCAGCACACAGGCATCGCACCGACCATCGGTGACTCCGGGCCCGAGACACGCCGACACTGTGCTCTTCTGCCGGATGCAGCTATTGCAGAAGCCAGCAGCCAACACAGGGACCTCTTACGCATGAATTATAGCCCGTTCTTCCGAGGGAGAGCGCGAGGGTAAGGATTAGTGGTGTGGCGTATAAAGAAGAGTGACCGAGCTTGGCCGGATCGTTGGATGCGGTTCATCGGCGAGCCGGCCTCGCTCGCAGTCTGTCGGAGTGACGCGGAGGTGGAGCGCTTGTGAGAACGTTTCATGTAGATCGAACTGTTTTCAGAATCGCACCACTCGCAAAGTGTTATCTATGTAGGTTTTATTAATTTTTTTTTTTTTTATCAATTGGTATCTGAGAAATTTATAAAAAAATGTATGCGCCCAACAGGTAAAACGATCTTTGGCAGTAACAGGAAGAGTTTGGTTAATCGTGAAAGACGGCGAGTGAAAGAGAATCCTGCGTAGCTGATGCAATCCGCTCCTCCTGAGCTAATCCAATATAGTACGTACTACGGCGGACTACTACTCTCCTTTGGATATATCCAGGCATCGACTAATATCTCGCGCATACCTCGCACTCACGACTTATCAGATTAATTCGTTGGATCTCCGGCTCGGATAGTGGTCCGCGTGCATCGGAGAGTATCCAATATCAAGGTTTTTTTTTTTTTTTTCTTAATCCCCGCACACGATTCGTACGAGCAATTATTGTGGGAACTCCGAACTCATTAGAAGGCGAGAGAGATTATCTGGGAAATTATACGAAACTCGGAGGTTTATTTCGTGCGGTATTGCTACACTTTAATACAGAGTTTCGTATCAATCCGACTACGTTGGGAAGCCGAGAGCGCATAGATCCGGGTTTTCAGATTTAAGATAGTTTACGATATTCGGAATTTAGTTAGGTAATGAATGTATGAAGCCCGGCTACGGGGGAGGCAAGAGGTCGAGTATTTGAATCAGATCCGTGTTCTCCATTTGAGATGAGAATTTTTTGTTACCTGCGAAAGATTTATTAATATAGTCCGTTTTGCCCCAAGGTTCCATTTTAATCCGCTCTTCCACACCAAACAGTACTTAGGTAAGGAATCGCTACCCCGACTGAGACAATAATTCTCATCGAGTTCCAGGGCTTCCTTTTCGTTTCTTTCTGCTTCCTCTCTGCACCTTTGCTCCAGGTTGGCTACGCGATTGCCACCTCCGGATCCCGATACCGCCACCTAACGCAGTATATTTATCCGGAATTCCTCGATAGCCATGCTCGCCGTTGCTCTCCTATACGCGGACCCAGCCAACCTTGCGTTTCCGGACTTTACGCTCGTTCGCAAGAGGACAGAGCGAAGGAGATAAGAGCAACACTCGGGCGAAACAGAGAAAATTGTTAAGATCGGAATGAGAAGAGCCGACGATAGAAAAAGACGCGCAGAAACGGACAGCGGAGCAAGATGCTCGCTGCCTACCCCTCGGCGAGTCCGCAGGCGGGAATTGCCCATAAACACCATTACGGCCAGACCCGGCGACTTACAACGTACTTTGCCAGACTTATGACGCGGCCTCGCTTGAATTAGGTACTCGTTACCGGTATTACGTTTCAACCACCTTCTTCCACGAGTTCCCGCGGTATGTGTGGCGTAGAGCAGATTATTTTCGAGCGAATATGCACCATCGGGGAGCCAAGCTATCAATGTGCTATCTGGACTGCGTCTGGAAATTGCATCCTTGACGCCGCCAATTGGAAGTTTACCACGTGAAATCATATGCAGATGCGTTTGGAAGATCCATACTGAGCAATGCTGATATGATAAGTTTGAGCAACTCTGGCGGCTTCTTGGGTTACTTGGATGTACGACTTGAGGGATGTTCGTGCAGGGTGGATGGACTTTCGGACAACGTAAGCCTTCACACAAAATCGTTTGATTGGGTTAAAGTCGATCAGCGTTGGGTTAAAGTCGATCATCCTTCGCGGAAGAAAGCGGCTAGGTCAAAAAAGTTCAGAACTTAGCTTGAGCAGCTTCGACGGCTTCTTGGGTCATTTGGGTGTAAGACTGGAGTGATGTCCATGCAGGGTGGATGAACTTTCGGACAAGCCTTCACACAAATTTCATTGGTGGTTCAAAGACGATTCGACTAAAGATTCGTTCGGATCGATTGGGACACTTTCTATAGGATTGATCTGCCAGATTCAGCATACCTTTTTGTTCTCCTCTCCAGCGGTAACTCGCTTTTCTTTTACGATCGTGTAGCTGTGGGCTCCCTTTTCATCGCGCCTTTAACCTGATCAGAAAACGCGGTTGCTTAACAACAACACCATGGCTCATGCTCCGCGGAAGAAAGCGGCGGGGTAAAAAACGTTTAGGACTTCTGCTGGTCCGCCGAGGAGGCGACTGCACGAGGCTATAGCAATCAGTGCACTGAGAATACGTACGTACCCGACTGTTGATGCACTGTGTAACCCCCCACGTGCGAATGAGAGAGAAGACTCCTGATTCCCGATGACCAGCCAGCCACTCGCTGCCTCTGCTGAGCTCTCTCGCCAGTCTAATTGGCGAGAGAGCAAACCGCACCTGGTAAAACGTACAGCCACCACTGTAATTGACTATCTCGCAGCTCTCGTGGAACGAGCGCAGCACAAGATAAAGGACTCGGCTGTGTATATCCTTCGGAAAAAAAGAAAAAACGGGATGGAAGAAGAGCACAACACTTTACAGTAGCCGCTTGCTCTTCGCACGATTCACAAATTTGGGTTTAATTAGAATCAGCGTTGCGCAGCAATTACAGTATTCATGAATCTCCGGCAACGAAAGATTTGACGAGAGGGTTGGATTTCTGAACACTGGATGACCACAGTTGATGTACCGTATTTGATTTTTTTGTGATTCGGGTTGATCGATCAACAAAATTATCAGAGTTCTCGCGAACAAGAGAGATTATAAAAATATGAAATGGAGTTCTTTTCTTGCCAACAATACCTTCTGCGAAATTTGATTGCAAAATGTAAGAGACACTGTGTTTGATTTTTCGTATGTTCCCGGTGTATCGACCTCTGCGAACGTTAAAATCCGATAAATTCCGTTCGCGTCGATTCCATTCCCGTCGCGAAGGAGAGTCGCTCCATTCCCTCGAATACGACGATTCGTCCCGGTGACTTGGCATATACTTGAACGAAGTGTAAGATACGTTACCCCGGTGTCGCGGAAGCCAAAGGCCGCGAAGCGGCACATGCAACTCGCGTTACCGAGAAGACGATGGGGGAGTACGTATGAGCTAGAGAGACCCCGGTGCTCACTCCCTGTTCGGCGAGACCGACATCCTCTCCGTCGTTTCTCTCTCGCACATCTCCGTCTGTCTCTCCCGCGCAAAACGCTCGCTGTTACCTATCGCCGGGCAAGAAACCCGCGTGGAAATAGCCCTCGAGTAATTTCACACGTTAGAGGCGAAATTGTTCGTCGTGGCACTGCGCTGGTGGCATCGGTCTGCGGTCGAGTGACCGGAGACGCCTTGCGCGGACGAAGACGGAGACTACTCTTCGAGGAAGCTTTAGTGGCCCTAAAGCACGCCTGGTTACAGAGGGCTCTTTCTATCTCATTAACCGGGAGAGAAACTCCGCGGGAAGTTGATCCTCGTGCCAACTGCCCGCGTGCCAACTATGACATCGACGTGAACGTACTCAAAGTCTAATAAAAACCGCAAGACATTCGCCCTATGATTTTTAAAAGGGATTTCATGTCTGTCTTCTCAACGACTTCCCATCGAGGGTGTATTATGGGGAGGCGGGCGATTTCAAGCATCATTAACGTTTTTCACATCTACTCTGTCACTTCCAGTTTGAAAATCTTCATTTTTTTACAAGAAGTGACGTCATACCGGAAATACGTCACATCCACTTTGAAAGTCAAATTTGTATAAAATGCTAATGGTTCTGAAAAGCCAAGTTCTTTACAAATCTAGTTGAGACTTTGAAACCGGAAATGACGTTAAAGAAAAATTGTGTTATTTTTCTCTGGAACGTTGAAGTTCCTTGGCAACTGATGCGGTTTCGTAGCCGTGCCAATGGATAAATCCCATCCGAGTACATCCGGTTTTTCTCGTCGCGCTCGGCACAATTTTTCCAGGTTTTTCTTTTTTTTTTGGCGCAGGTGTTAATTTTCTTTGGAGGCTTCATTCAAAAACTTAATAGTCATGCGCAGACTCGTCTGGATGCCAGAGACAATTTTTTTGGTCACCGACTGCAGCGGTGCAACTCTAGCTGCGTTATTGGTTATACATTAGCAGTGCTGGAAAACCGACGGCTTCCGAGGGCCTTTTAGCTCGGAGTCCGCGAGCCATAGACAAGTCGCGGTACGCGCCGACGAATACGACACCGACGACGCGTGACGCGACGTGGCTTATTGCCAATGCATTTTAAGTAGTCTACCATAGGATTTGCGCGACTCTGTCGCTCCCGCCTCATTGTCCACCTGTGTACGGGGCTCTCTATCTTCTCGCACAGGATTTGCCGTTCGACCGTACTCACTCCGGGGCTTTTATGCGTGTGCCACTCGAGCTCCAGCGAAGGCACTATATCGTGTACGAATGCAACAACCGATGTTGCTGCTGGCACAGCGAACTCTAAAGTCGTATACAACTCGTACAAACAGGCTGTACAACGGGTCTAGGGTAATTCCAGGAGGCCAAGTCTCTTTTGACGGTGCGCAACTCACTCCCGCCACCACCGAGCTCGTTGCAATAATTTCTCCGGCTCTGAGAAACCGATAAACAACATTTTTCCACATTCTCTCATGCTACGTGCCATTTGCTTCGAAACATCGATATTCCGTTTTCACAACTCGCACTCGTTTCGCTCTATACATTTTTAAACATTAAATATAATTTTAAAAATCAATTTTTTAGTTTCAGTATTTTTTTTTTTACAGAATGTTGGCTTCTCCTCTGTGCAACTTTTTAAACTTTATGAGCATGACTTCGGTACAATGAATGGTGCAAATTCATGCATCGGAATCGAAATTCAAAAAAATATCACCCTTAAGGCCAATGTTTCTTCGTCCTTCGTCGCACCTGTTCCGAACATAAAAACCTAAATCACCGAAAAGTTTAACAAAATCAATTTTTTAGTCTCAGTAAATTTTGTACAGAATTTTGACTTCTTGTCTACGCAATATTTTTAACGTCATGGACGTTACTTCGCTCCAGTGAATGATGCAAATTCTTGCATGGGACTCGAATTTCTGAAAAAGATCACTCTTAAGGCCAATATTTCTTCGTCCTTCGTCGCACCTACTGCGGATGCAAAAGCCTAAATCACTGAACGCGCAGGTGTACCATAGCCGTCGCCATATTTCACGCCGCTTTCTCTCTGCTCCCATTACTTAATATATTATCAAAGCTGCCCACGAAAGTCCCGGGATCTCGTTGGCAAAGCGCGGTGTACGTATAGAGCGTTATCTCCCGTCGCTGAAAGGAAGGCTGCCGGTTGCCCCGCGGAGTTTTACTCCTGCAGAAGTGGAGGAATGTCTCTGAGAGTCTCTCGGAGCGCGCGAACGAAATGCTGGATGATCGCGCTCGCGATCTTTCCCAGAGAGAGGCTGGGTTGCGGGTTGCATCCCGGAGACCGGGTGCGACGTCTCGCCAAGGAGAAGAAGCACCGCCGCAGAACTGCCAGAAGCAACAACTTCGCGAGAGAGTTCACCCGCTGGCGTCAGAATCCGCTCAAGAGACCGGGGTCGTGAGCCCATATGTCACCGAGTTGCGCAGCCTCGTGGCCACTGCGACTAACGCGCGTATATCAGCTTCCGACACGAGGTACATCAGTACAGTAACAATATGTCTGCGGTACAAATAGACGCTCCGCTGTGTACCCTCTCATACCGCGGTGTAATAATACAATGTATCCTCGCGCGGCAACTGTCTCTCATCTGTTACCCCCCAGGCTATCTATCATCCCACAATCTTCCGACCTAAAATGTGACAGTCTTTTTATACGCGTTCATTTTTTTTTACTTCCTCGTGGAGGAAGTTTTGCTTTTTAAGTCGGGGTACCAATAAATTTCAGTCCTAGATCTTATTTCCATTTCGTCAGATATCTGGTTCCTAAAACTTGTATAGATTGTGAATAATTTCGGCGGCTCTGAGGAACCGATGAACGTGCCATTTATCTCGAAAAATTGATATTTCGTTTTAATATTCCGTATTACTTTCTCTATAAAATATCTATATACTCTATAAAAAATATTTAATATAATCAAAAGAAACTTTAGAGCTTACGTAAATTTGTAACAGAATTTTGACTTCTTGCCTTTGAAATCATTTAAACTGCAATGCCGATGCAAATTCTTGCATCGGCAACTGTTTCTCATCTGTTACCCCCCAGGCGATCTATCATCCCACAATCTTCCGACCTGCAATCTCACCGTCTTTCTATACGCCACTTATTTGTTAATTTTTTTACATTACGCTCCGAATGAATTCCCGTTCTAGATCTTATTTTAATTTTTCTAAATTCACGACACTTGGGACCAAAATTCTGCGAAACTTTTTTCCCAAAAGTTGCATAGATCGTGAAGTGTGTTCAATCCGGAACGTTAAAAACGTTTCTTAAAAAAAAAATGATTAACTATTGCGATACAACTCTCGAGCCCGTACTTGCAGCCTGAACGGTGATCCCGCATCCGACGTTGATCCCCCCGACGTTCTGGTCCGTTTACCCGTAAGTGGAGGATAACGTATGTCCGTCCATTATGCACTGTCGCAGCCGACACCGGGGACGGAAAGGAGTTCGGAGCGCCCACCGGAGTCTATAATATCAGAGACGCTAAAACTCTCCCACTGTGCTCGAGTCACACAATGCCAGACGAATGACCGACCGGACAGCTTCCGTAACCCACGTTCTTCACTGACCTCCTTCCACCAGTCCCGGAGGTCTTGTTCCCTATCAAACACGACGGTCATGGAATTTCGGTGGCATTGTAACGAGCGTGTTTCTTAATTGCGCCATATATTATCGTCGGGCACACCGCATCTCGGCGATGCTGGGCTCCTGAGCTGCCGTTTGTACTGGTCCACATCGCCCGTGGCGCGCGGAGCTCTAGAGAGTTATACTAGAGCTGTGGGCAAAGCGTCCGCGAAGATCTCCGACGTCCGCCGTACTGCGCTTGAGCTGACTTGAACTCACATTCGTACGGCGAGCGGCAGCGACGCAGCTATACGATTTCATGAACGCGATAAGACACCGGGGGCTTTCGAGCTTTCTACGTTATACGGGACCAAAGAGCCGCGGCGACAAGTTCCCCGCGAGCCGCGGAGGAAACGCAGGCGCTTTCTGCCGCATCAGCTGCTGCGGTGCTGCTGCGCTGCGTCCGCGGTTTTCACCCGTTAAGGGAGAACGATGAACTTTACGGCCTCGGCGTGCCGCGACGGGACCGCTGTCGCAGCAGCGCGTATTCCCGATATTCGATAATATTCATCCGGGAATCCAAAGCCCGCTCGCGCAGAGCCCGATGGTCCGCCGAGCAAAAGGACACCACCGCATGCGATACTATTCGCTATATGCGCCTCCGGTTATAGTATTAGGTATAAGGTACGCGTTCCATTAAATAAAATATCCCGTGTCGTAAAGTCCTCTCTCCTCGGTCACCCGGAGATAACGCGAACTCAGCAGTCTCCAATTACAAGACACGTGATTTTACGTATTGAATATACCGTTTCTGCACCCAATTCTGCGGCGCAGCTGCGCACTAGCGACTTTGATTCTCTTTGCCAACGGAACCACATTTTTTAAGGGAGAAATTCAAAACTGGTGCGAAGGGTGCGAAAAGCATCTCTATGAATATGGTTGGCTTGTATTGCTCGGATTTCAGTCCTTTTGATATTCGTCCTCCCGCTCGACTCGATCATAATAGCAACACATTAATCTAAATACAATCCTAAAGACCTCGAAAGGCCGAAAGGCCTGTGGTTGCTCTCGGCGATTCGATCTTTCATGCGCGTTGACCTGACATACACGGCACACATGCATGCAGCATCGGGTGTATCTGGGAGACACATTTTTAAGCATGGATGAAGTGCGAAACTGGTGCGAAGGGTACCGAAGCAATCTCTATGAACATTGGCTGGTATTGCTCGAATTTCAGTCCATTTGGAAGATCATCCTCAGACTGTAGATTCGGTTAATTTTTCGGAATCTTCTTCTGACTTCAAGTTAACGACGAACCATCAATTTTTCGTCATTAACATTCGTCGTCCAGCTCGACGCGATCATAACAGCAATACATTAATCTAAATATAATTCCAAAGGCCTCGAAAGGCCGAAAGGCCTGTGGTAGCTCTCGGCGTCTCGATCTTTCCCGGGGTCGATCTTTCTGCCACGGAAGATGAGCTGTTGGCCTGCCACGCGCGTTTACCCGTACATACACGGCACACACGCGTGCAGTATCGGGTGTATCTGTATGTACACGATACGCGCCCCGGGTAGGTCTCCTCGGGCCCGAGAAGGGAGCGAATAGGCCATGCTCCTTCGCATCACTCGGCGCAGAGTGTGTTTCACTCTTCGTGGCCTGTTCCACGCCGCGCAGACTCTTCTAATAGAGCTATACCTCATTACCGTGAGCGACCGTGTTCTCACGACGTTAGCCCCGGCTCTCCGGGCGTACCGTCTTTTCCCTCTTCCCTCTTTCTCGTCTTCATCTTTCGCTACACGACTCACCGACGTCTCTACGGATTCTGTGGTATACGAGAACCACGCGAGAGACGAGCCGCATAGCTAACAGCAGCAGCTATCACCCTTCCATCGGCCTGCTGGCGGCTGTATAAGCCCCTCTCTCACCTGCGGCCAACAGACCCCGGGAATCCGACCGCGTTGTTGCTGGCTTATTCGATTCGGTCATCTTCACTACCACCACCACGGCCGCTGGCACACTCTTTGCTTTCTTGCTTCGCGTAATATCTCATTGCGAAGACAAAGAATCGAAGGGACGAGGAGAACGAGAACGCCGGATGAGGAGGCAATGAAACGGTCGTAAATCACTTTTTGTTCGATAAATGTTCGTCAGATATTTGTGATAAAGGTGGTCCATGGGCTGAATCAGCCGGTAAAGGTGTTTGGGTACTCAGGAAGCTTTTCATTTCGCTCAATCCTTGTCTGGCAATGACAGTCAAAGAGTGTTCCTTTTTTTGACAAATTTGTGTCGGAGAGAATCGTTCGATGTCCTCGATTTCTATCGCTGAGACATCCGGTTCTTCGCGCTTTTTCACCTTGTTCCAAAATAGTAACAAGTTCGCATGAGTTTTCTTGCTCTTTTTCATCGCCACGCCCATGCCGGCGAACTCCTCGCGATGCTCGCGGTTATCTTAATATAATCCGGATCGGAAACTCGATTGCACAAAAGCCGATCGGGAACGGGTCTTTTACTTAGCCGACTCGGTCTGTATTGTAATCGTGTATATATATATACACGTGTGAGAAGGAGAGTAATGCCGCGGAAGCTTTCAAGTCGCCGCTCGCGCAAAATCGCGGCTGTGCGCGCGCACCGCCTGCGATCGTCTTATCTCACCCCGATCGGATATGACCCTCGACCCCCTCCTCGGCTATTGGCGGCGAATCGCATGTCTCGCCGTCCGAAGACTTATTGTCCGCTGCGAAACGCGAACTTTAAACGAGTGAAAAACTTATTCCCGAAGGTTTCTATTCGAGGAGAGGAAAATCGGCGCTTCCGCGCGGTTAACTTTCGTGATAGCTGGCAGCCGAATCGTTCGAATCTTCGTTTGCGATAGGGGGATGTCTGTCATTGCAGGCGCGATACATCGGTCTTCCATCGGGAAACGTTCCACGTCTTCCGCAAGACGTTGACGGTATTACGACGTAGCGATGTTTTTAGCGAAGCCTCCCGGAACTTGAAACCGACGTTGAAGGACCAAATGCTCGAACCGATCAATAAATTGTTATCGAAGAATCGAAGATAGGGGTAATTTGACGCGATAGGAGAGAGCGGGGCAAAACGGGATAATGGGGCAAAATTCAATTTTCCAATAACTTTTGGATGGTGTTGGTGGTGGTGGTGAGTGGGGCAAAACGGGCTTGAAAATCCGGATGTATCGTTGGGACAAAATGGGGCATCCAAAAATGATTGGAAAAATTGAATTTTGCCCCATTTTGCCCCCTTATCCCATTTTCACCCGCTCTCCTCTACTTTTACGTCGCGAAAATAAAAGAAAATAAAATCGAAGGTGAACCGTGCGAACCTCTCATGCCAGGAGCACGTCTGTTACTACTTGACGCGGGAGGTGTCTATCGCTGCAAATCGATGCGTCAGTCCTCCATCAATTGCCTGCAAGATCGATCGGAAGAATAGCCTCAGCGAAGAGACCGTCAAGATTTCCGTTTTGTCCGGCTCTGCCCCAGCGTTAAATTTTCAATGTCATTCCCACTTCCGAGTTCTCAGCTCGGACCCTGATTAATGGGAGTTCTAATCCGACTAGCGGCACGGATATAGGTAGAGGCGGATACGTGCAAACTCGTTCTCTTCTGTCCCGAGGAATCCTCCGGCACTGCGCGAAAGATTGGCGTCCGGTGCCTTATAGGGTCGCGCGAATGAAGATTTGTGGCTGTCCGAAGGGACAGGCATGACTGGCGTTCTTTCCGCGCACATACACTGGCAGTTCTGCGGTTCGTCTTCGTTATTTATCTCTATCTACCGCGCTTCTCACGATAATCGATAACGACAATCGATTATGTGATTTTTCCTGATTTATTGGCAGCTTAAGATACGCATGCGCGCGAATTATTGCCGCGGCAAGATTCGATCGCCCGTGTGAACGTGAGAGTCACTCGGAGCTTCGCGGAAGCCACAAGCGCTGCGTGCTCGAAGTAGGTTGAATGGTAGTTTTCTTTCTTTTCATTTTTGTTTTTTTTTTTTTTTTCAATTCTTCCACGAAAGTGCGAGGTGAGACGAGATTCGTAATTATAATTGTAATGGGCGACTCGAGATTTCGCGACGGCTGTCGATGACGCAAACACAACGGCGAACGGTGTATCCGTGGTTAATCTATTCCGGAAAATTTAACGAGGGAAATGGAATCTACGCGCGCCGAGGCGACTCCGCCGTGGTTGTAACTCGGCTTGGGACTCTCGTTTATGCAAATCTCGTTGCAACGCGGAGAGCGCGTTAACGGCTGGCTCTAAATCTTGAGGTGCGCAGTCTCACGGGCTGTAATAACTCATCGGACATCGTCTACGTGAGATACAGTTGGCTCGGCGAATCTTAAACCGAGATGCTCCGGACGCACTGTGCCCGAGATGGGCGTTGGCGAAATCAAATTTAAATGAGGAACGAACTTTTAAAACTGTTGAGTCACTCTTTCGTTGCTAAAAATGTTACTTCGCTTCGCAACTTCATCCGGTCTTTTCCAGAGTCATTCGTTAACTGCAAACGTTAAATATCACGTTCCTTCCACGTCAGTCCGTAATATTTGCGATTGCGAAGTTTCATTGCAAAGTTATATCTTCATTGATTGGAAAAGAAGAGGAGGAAAATGCACGGTCGGGCTATCGAGAAACATTATACGAATTTATGTTCCAAAAGCATCGAAGCTTTAGAACATGAAATTAAATGTGGATCGTTAAATGAGGAACGAACTTTCAGAACTGTTAAGTCACTCTTTTGTTGCAGAAAATGTTACGTCGCTTCTCTACTTCAGCCGGTCTTTTCCAGAGACATTCTTTAACCGCAAAAGTTAAATATCACGTTCCTTCACGTCAGTCCGTAATATTTGCGATTGCGAAGTTTCATTGGAAATTTATCTCTTCATCGATGGAAAATAAGAAGAAGTGGAAGATGCACGGTCGGGCTATCGAGAAACATTATACGAAGATATGCTCCGAAAGCATCGAAGCTTTGGATCAGCTGCTTCAGATCTCCGTTGAAGTGTCGGAACCGAGCGGAACTCTTCGGTAGATCGGCCACGATTCGACCGGATCATCGGTTGGATAACGTGCATGGTATAGAATGTCGAAAATTACAGGGTATTATACGCCCGAGCAACGCGCGAGAATACGCGATTCGCGCGGATAATCCCCGGCCCATAGCGCTGCATGTGTTCCTTCGCACGATAGCCGCGTCCAACTCCTCGCCAAGACCGCCGCTGCGGGTTTACGAGATCGATTTTAATCATAGCTTGATTACGATTACGAAATGACCGTAACGAGGGGCTATTAAAGATCATTACTTTACTCTGTACCGCGTGACTCAGAATGAAGGCGTTCGGCTCTCGGTCTTTCACGAGCCAAAGACCAGGATCCGAGGGCACACGAGAAGGTTCTCGAGCTAGTTTCTCGGGCTCCGAAGGGTTAAATAACGAGTCACACAACACCCAGAAAAATAATTTATTTGACGGCCACCGTTTCCTTGGTTTAAATAAAATATTTATAAATTATTTCATTTAAATAAATATTTATTTCATTTAAGTAACTATGTACTTAATTTAAATAAATACCTATTTAAATCAAATAAATATTTTACTTAAAACCAAATAAACGGTGGCCGTCAAATAAATATTTTTTCTGGGTGAAGTAACCAAAAATGACAACTACGACATCAACGCGACGATCACTCTTTCGGATCTGTCGAATGACCGCAAAAATAAAAAATGAACAATTGCAAAAAGTCTCGAAGTTGGACTCTGCAAGAATGAGGTGAAGGTTCGGAGAGTTCGAGTTTCCGCGCCGTAAGCTTCGCCCCGCATGGGTCGGGAATTATACGAGAACGATGTCTCGGAACGCCAGAAGGTTCAACCATGACAAAGAGGAAGAGGAGAGGAAAAAAAATAATGATAAGCAACTTTCGTATGATATTCGCTCGCGAAGGACTCGGGTGAGGAGCCGAGATGCCGAGAAGCTCTCGCGTGGCTGTGTACGAGTATCGGCGGGGATGAGGAAGCGTTTATGGTGTTGCCAGACCCGAAAACCGAAACTACTTCGTGTGCGAACGTATTAACACCTCGAAGGATTTATGGTATTGGGGTGGCGGCGCAAGGGGGTTGATGCCGGCCGCACGCGGAGAGCCCGAAGAGATCCCGAAATGCGAAACGGAGAGGGAACAGCCGAGAAGAAACCCCGCCAGCGGCGCGGCTCGGTCCTCACATCTCGGATCCTCGCACTGGAACAAATGGGCTCAATTTCGTATTTTGTAACAGCCTAGTATTTCTGCGGACGAAGCTCCGGCGCCCACACCTCTCGCCAGCTGCGATCTATTTCGCGGGGTGGATAATATTTCTCGGGACCGTTAACGCGCCGTGGCTCACGGCCGGTACCGCGAGACGGAGATTCCTCGGGACTCCTCGACCCCCTCCGAAGAACCATTCGAATCGTTTGCGCGAGAGAAAGAGAGGAAGGGTTCCCGCAGGTATATCAACGCGGCGGAGTCGAAGAAATATATATTTTGCGAGGTTCAGAGAGCAAACGAATTAGAACTTCGAGCACGAAATTCGGCCGATGATTTATTTTTTATTTACATTTTTTATGCTCGAAACCTCCATGACCCGAATTTTTATCTGACGAAAATGAAAGTCGGGCGTCTCTGAATAAGCCAGCTGGGCAAATACCGTAAGTACTTGAAGTGCGTATTAAAGTATCAAGTACTCGAAGTACTGAGCGCTAGATAGTTCTTGAGTATTGAGGTATTGAGTACTGGCAGAACTAAATTCTTGAAGTTTTGAATGGTGGGCACTGACTCAGTACTTGATTCTTCGATACGTATACAAGTACTTGGTGCATTTTTCCCAGCTCTAGAAATAAGACGGAGTATTACTTATTGATCGGGTGTGGAAGCGATGTTTGCCTTTCTACATTTGATCCAACGAAGCTTGCGCCGAGATCCATTGCGACGAGAATGCACAGCGTGAGTCTCGATAGAATTTTAATTAAATGGAAACGCCGATTTCACGCGGTCGCGGACGAGAGAGTAGGTGGTATTCTCTGAGCGCGGACGATGAGAGGACTCGCAGCAACAGCAACAACAACAGCGGCGGCAGCAGCTTTCCCGCGGTTTCTCGCACCCGGCGCGAACCATCGCGATGAGAAAGAAAGATTCAGCTAGACGAGGCGAACGAACGACAGAGAGCCCGGCCTCATCCTCGACGTAGCCACGGTGAATTCCCTCGCGCCTCCTCTCCGTCCACCCTTTTTCTTCCTTCTTCTTGGGGCCTCAGCGTATCCACAACACACTGTGCGAGAGCTCGCAGCTCGAATGATTTATAGCCGAAGAGCACGCATGCAACGTAGGTGCAAGATGCGCCTCGTCGAGAGCCACCACCCCCGCAGAAGGCACCCAGAAACTCTTCGGACACTGAGCAGTGCGCACACGCGGCGCTATCCGAACTCGGAACCTCCGCTGGACAAATCGTCGCTCGATTCCTCGTTAACGCCGAATCGTTAAAAATTTGCCAATCTTATATATGTGTCGGGTGTGCTGAAACCCACCAGCTGAGATGGAGGGAGAGGAGGAGGAGGATGGACGGAGGAAGAATGAGGAAGAACCCATGGAGAAGATGTAGCCGGAAAACTTTCCATACCTCCTGATTGTCTGGCGCAGTTCTACATTTCCGGGACAAGAAGAAGACAGACCCATGAAGAACTTCAGTGGACCGAAGATTTTTCCCAGAACGCACCGAGAAACTCTTCGGATACTCAGTTGCATTGCGCACAGGCGACGCTATCCGAACTTGGAACCTCTGCTGGACAAATCGTCGCTCGATTCCGCGTTAACGCCGAATCGTTAAAAATTTGCCAATCTTATATATGTGTCGGGTGTGCCGAAAACCACCAGCTGAGATGGAAAAAGAGGAGGAGGAAGATGGACGGAGGGAGAAAGAGGAAGAACCCATGGAGAAGATGTAGCCGGAAAACTTTCCATACCTACCGATTTTCTGGCGCAGTTCCCTATTTCGGGGACAAGAAGAAGACAGACCCATGAAGTACTTCAGCGTGATGGAATAAGAGGAGGAAGGAGATGGACGGAGGAAGAAAGAGGAAGAACCCATGGAGACGATGCAGCCGGAAAAAGTTTCATACGTACCGATTTTCTGGCGCAGTTCCTCATTTCCGGACCAAGACGAAGAGAAACCCATGAAGAACTTGCGCGGTTTTTCCCGAAGGATTTATTCACTAGTTCGCTTCCTTCTTCGCGCGCCCTCCATGCGAATGTGGGCGGTTCGCAGGGTGGAGAAACTTTTTTCGGGACTTCCCAAGAGTTTCCTGGATCCGATAGATGGTTATCGCCAGCGGCCATTAGTTGGAAGGCTCCGTGTTCATTCGCCACCTCACACGACGGTTCTACACTGCCCGCTGAATCGCGTTCCAGTGTTTGTTGCGAACGGAACTTCACCAAGTGCGCGAGGTAAACGCGCGCGCGTGAAACCCGCTGCAGGACCCGACGACAAGTCGAACTCGTTAGGTCCCCCCGATCGGTTTTGTAACGCAAGCGCCCGAGACCGTGGGATCGTGAGATAGTCAAACAAGCCCGTGTGTTTGCCTCATGCTGGATGAGATCTGTAACATGGCAGCGAGCACCACCACCAGTCCATTCTCGCGCGGCTTCGTTTTCTTTTCTCACTTTCTTTCGGGTCAGCTCTGCTCTCCTCGCTCGTCAAATCACGTGATACGAGCTGAGAATGACGTGATTCTTCGTTGTTTCTTCTCGTCGATGATCTCGGCTCGATGTCCCAGTTGTTGACACCTTCTATTAAGCTTCTACGGACGACGCGATAAAAAATTGATCACCGCTCGTTGACTTTCATCCAGGAATTATTAATGAAATGTTCGTTTTTATCAATGAAAAAAGATTTGCGAAAATTCGATCGAAAGCATCGTTGCCTATTCGAGTGGTCAATCTCTGGGACTCGCACTTTGTATCTGCCGATTTTTTTTTCCCTTTTTCGTCGCCGACGATAAGGCCGTCTCGAGAGACCCCGTGTGAACGCGGCCAGCGGCTCGAGAGATTTCTTCGTCCCGTTCTTCTGTTTCACGATGTTTGGTGAAACAGTTTGACGGGCTTACATAATTGCCGAGCAAACGTTGACTGTCGCTCTTGGACTCGGTCCGTCGAAGACGTCGTTCGTGCGCCTTAACCGAGACCGGAGACACACGTTCCTCGCTTGTGTCTCGCTGGAAAGAGAGCAAACATTGCCAAGCGTGATCGCGTCTTCGTCTCGGGTAGAAGGACGTTTAGGCCCAGTTATTATACTAGTGGAGACTTTTTTTTTCTTCTGCCTCTGAAAGTTTGCCATTGCGGTGCTCTTTCCTTATTCGTTTGCTTTTCCCTCGCGCCTCTCTCGCTCTCTCGTCGTCGGCCCGCAAGCCCCATTCTTCTGCTGAAATAAATCTTTGCGACAGGTGAGATGACGATACGGGACGTATGAAAGAATAAGACTCCCACATGACACAAAGCGATAGGCTTATAATTAACATAATTTTTCATACGCGCATTGCCAAATAGATTGAGAATGTTATTTTCCAATCGGCAATTACGTATTTAAGGTTTCAAACAAGACTTGTCGTATTTCCTTATGACGTCACTTCTGGTCAAGAACCAAGATTTTCAACCCGAAGGCGACATTTTCCCTTATGACGTCATATCCCATCGACAAATGAGTCACAAATAAATGTTTCACATTTTTCTGCCTGACGTCACTTCCGGTTCTAGTATAAAACGCCAGGAATAATTGATACGCAATGGCGAGTCGCAGATGGGATTAATTTTTTTTTTTTTTAAGTTGTGGAAAAGAAGAAATCCCTCAGAGTCAATCATCGTTTTTGCGGTGCTCGTTACGACGGGATGACGGCCGGTCCAAATACCGGACAAATTGGCACGACTCCCACACTGGAGAGTCGTTCGCAGCAGACGAAAAGAATATCGCAATGGGGATATACTTGGCGAAGAGAATATAATACCGCGAGTCCGGCACTCGAGCGCATCATAACGAGCCCTTATATACAGCTTTCGCTCGCACTCGCGTAGTTATATATTACGTTACGCTTACGCGTGTGTAATTGCGAGCATCGTGTGCGGGGTCCTCGAAAGCGCAACTTGATTTATGTCTTCATAAGCGATACGTGCGAGCGAGCGAGCGAGCGAGCGCGATAACACGCTAGTGTGCGCGAGACTATCGAACGCTTGCGTGGGCCGGCACTGAACTCTCCTCGACTATGAGAGTCGCGCTGACAGAAGAGGACTGGCTTCCTGTCGGGATGATGCGTGTTTTCGAAAAGAAGACGATTTCCCAGTGAAAACAAAAAAATCATTTTTGTCGATGGACCAAAACCTTCGGAGACGAAATAATCGAGCGATATTTTATTCCGCTGATGAAACAAATTTCGATTGTCTTTCGAAACGACAACAATAAATTTTCGACAGAGTGAAAGTAAAATTTTTTTTATATCGATAAGAAAAATATACAAATATATATATTTTTTTAACAAATAGAATTTTAACGAATAGCATAAAAAATACTATATCTATCAATGTCACATACTTTCAGGAATATCGCTGAATCGCAGAGTCGCTGAATAAATTAGATAAAAAAATATCTATCTACTTTACGCAACGGTCGGTTGTTCGGGGTGAAAAAATTCATAAAAATTTCAACGTAACTATCTTAAGATGTCTCGACGTGATTTATCGCAACGTTTATACGCCTATTTATAGTTGACCATTGAAATTGGATTAGCCGGTCAAAAACTGCGATAGCGCTTCACGAATAATAGCTCGCGCGCGTGTTTCGGAGCTCGCGCGAAGCTCGTAAACATTCGCCGAGTTCGGGGAGCGCGCGAGGCCTTATTAAGGAGTCCTCGTCAATTTCGTCGGCAACATTTTAGCCCACGTTCTCGGGGCGAAGCGGCTCGGCATCACCCCCACAGCACACCCACGCTATAGCATTCGCAGCGACCCCCCGTCGACCCTTTCCCAACAGCCTAATTACCGAACAAGCCCATATTCCACCGAGTGCACTGGCCTGCCAGTCCATTGGATTGCCCCGCGATGAGAAAACCACAGAAACTTCGAGCCTGGTATATCGCTCAAGGTTCGATTTTTTTTTCTCGTTTCAATTCCGTACCACGACATCGAAATCGCGAAGGTTCATTAGTCTCCACTTACGGAGTAAATTAAAATAATAATTGCCTGAAAGTTTAACCAGCACCTGGTTTCCCAATAACGGCGACGCCGTCGCTGTAAATGGTATAGGGGAAAAGTGGTGAATATGGCCCACCTCGATTAACACGTAAATCAATGATATATGGCCATATTCCCCACTTTTACCCTATTATGCTAGAAGGGAGGGTAGTGTGCGATTTTCCCCGAGTGTGCAGAATTTAAAACCGCTCCCTCCCGTGTAGCATACGAAACTTTTTTCCGACTTCGTTAAAATATCCACATTTCTTGCGCCGCAAGAAATGTGTCTGGTTATTTCAGCGATATCGGGAAAAATAGTACGTTCCTCCACGAGGGCGAAAAACGTTTTTGTAACGAGTGCTGTAATCACACGAGTTAGAAAAAGTGTTTCGCACTAGGGATGTACGAAATTTTTCATCACAAGGTGCGAAAACGGCGGTTTTACGCACGCGAAGCGGGCGGAAAAGTGGCCATTTCTGCACCGCGTGATGAAAACATTATTTTCTTTAAAAATATATTGTTTTATCGACTATAACGATTCACATTTGTTTCCACGATGCTACAGGTATCGTCGTTACGCTGGACGGAGAACGATTCGCGCTCGTCTCCGCGACGGTGGAGTTATCGTTGTTGTGCATGTCCTCGATGTCCTGAAGGGAGCAGCCCTTAGTTTCGGGCATGACGAAGTAAAGTAACAGGCCACCGGCGATGAGCGGTGAACTGCAAAGGAAGAAAGTCACACCGAGTCCAAGATAATCCGCGGAAACTTGGAAGAGCTTGGCGGAGGATGATCCCCCGATGGCGAGCAGGATCGTATACCACATAGACGCTTTGGCTTTGACATTGGTCGAAAAGTATTCCGACATAACGATCGGCGGCAAACTCAGAGGTCCGGCCGAGTTGCTTATCGTGTATCCCATAACACCGACAAACGGGACCCACGTGAATTCGGAAACGTCATAATCGCTCGATTGCAGAGTATAAAAGATTCCGTTGGCGATCAAACTGATGGCCATGGCAGAGGCGCCGATCAGGAGCACGGGTCGGCGCCCCAGCGAGTCGACCACGAACACACCGACCAAACTCGCTATCATTGAAACACCTGACATTATAATGACCAATGTGTCGAGCGATACATTCACTCCGGATTTGTCGAAGATGTCGTAAGCGTACGTGGGTATGGCATTGCAGCCGGAATACACTTCCATCAGCACAAGCACAATGGTAATCAGTAACGCCTTCCGGTTACCGCGTTTCTTTATGAGATCGAAAGTCTCCGATATCTCAGACTTCTTGTTCTCGATGTACTCCGTAATCTGCACCAGCTCCGCCTTGACGTCCGTCGATCTCTTCAGCCAGATCAGTGACTTTGTCGCCTTCTCGGTGTCGCCTGTTGTTCGATCATCAAATTTTTAGTTATAATTTCTTCCCTAAGTGGGATCGCCGATTCTGAAGTCAACTTACCCTTCATCACGTGGTAGTAAGGTGATTCCGGTATGAACAGGAGAAGCATTATGAGAACACTGGTCACCAAAGCTAGTATCAAGTCGAGATCGCTGATGTTGACGTAAGGGGCGATGACTATAGTGAAAAGAGTGCCAAAATTTATTCCCACCGTACCGATAGCTCCCAACGCCCCTCGGATTTTATTGTCCGTTATCTCGCCAATGAAGAGCGGCACGGACGCGAACGTGAAGCCCATTGCCATACCGCAAAATACCCTTGCGATCAGTAGAAACTCGTATTCCTGCCTGACAGTGATTATAACGTACGACAAAATCATTGGTGCAGTGCACATTACCAGTATCGGCTTTCGGCCAACTTTATCGATGAACAACCATGTCAAAATCGGTGCTGTAGCTGCACCGACTCCCATGATGCTCATTGTCCAACCTATCTGATCGTCGGTCAGGGGATTCGTCACATCTGACCCAGTGAGCTTCGGTACCGCCGCCGTTGCCCAACCCAGTGCCGTTCCAGTCACGAAGTTAGTGCACATGTTCACTAAAACGTAGATTACACTTTTATTTTTTTATTTTTTATGATAAAGAAAAAATCTTCAAAAAGTTAACCGATGCTGAAGTTGATTTGGGAGTACAGAAATTATTGGCAGTGAGACGAAAACGTACCTGCGACGCATGCGAACAATTGAGCTCCGAAAGAATTAATTCTGATCATTTTACTGTCAAAATCTGTAGAATATTTCGGCAGAACACTTTGAACGTTTTATAAAACTTTCGTTCGACGATTTGGAAAACTTTCCAGTTGGAACTTTTTCGAACCGACTGCGAAATCCTAGACCCCACCGTGGGCTTACCGCGCTATCGACGTTATCAAGTAACAATTAGCTTGCATATTTGGCACACCGAAGTGTGCGATAACCGACGCTCATCTCCGCATAAACTACCGGTTGACGAACGTTATATAGTACGTATATGTGAATATTTATCAAGGTTCCACATAATGGTGTGTGACTGTAATCTCATACGATAATTGCGACGCCGAGCATTTTTTCACAGCTCCAAAGTAGTCGTGTCTTCCACGTTACCGGGACCAGCGACTTCACGATGACATCTACAATTCTTACAATGTAAAACACAAAATTCGTATGGAACTCGATGTTACTGGTACCGTAAGTTTTTAATCACAAACTGGTATATTAAATTTCATGTACAATTGTGATGAAAAATTAACGTACAGTATATTAAAAATCGTATAAATCCTTCTTTTAACTATTTACTTTAATTTCACTCCACAAGTCCATTAATTTTTCATTACAATTATACATTAAATTGAATGTACCAGTTTTTGCACAAAAACCCCATCCCGGTGCATTAAACTTACAATTTTTTTCGACAGCGTATTTTTTTTTCAGGCCCGCCTGTAGCGATCTCCGGAGTCGATGACTCGACGCGATGTGATTTTTCGTAGTCCAATTTCCACCGAAGATGTAAACTCCGAGGCATCCCCGCTGGGACGATACCGATAGTGAAAGACAAAGATCGATCAGCAACAAAAACATGGGGGATGACGTTCTACTATCTCGACCTTTTCGGTATTGCTATGACTCAGCGAGAGACGTCCGTCCAACAAAACTACAGGCTCTTCTACATATTATGCAACATTGTATAGGTGGTATGGACAGGGACGTATTATAGATCGACATCTCGGGGCGCAGGGCGACCGATTCAAATTGAATAAATCAAAACGGCTACGAGGGACCACCTCGTGTCTGGTCGTTGCAGTCCCTGCAACGAACGAGCTCTCGCTTTGCATGTGTTGGCGACTTTGTGTACACATAATGGACCACGTAGCGCAACGACAACGACGGCCTCTCTTGGCGCTATACATATACATATTCCTGTTCTGGTTCACCGTTCAAGTTCCAGAGTTTGCTACGTCGAGCGACTGCCGGTCCGCGCATAGCCGGTCCCGCGCGCTGACGGGCCATCAGATAAGGCCCCGTGTTTGCGTAACCTCTCACCTCTTCCTCCGGGGCCTGGATCAGCTCTCGTCGGCACTCGGGGATGCCCCGAAGTGCTCGGACGCCCGTGTTCCGAGGCATGTAAGCCGAACGCTCCGCGTTATGCCCGCGCTCTCGACGTGACGGACGGGCCGCGCGCGGGCGTCTCTAGCTTCTCTTAATTTTTATTTTTTTATTTTTATTATTTCTCCTCTTTTCGCCACGAGACGGGCTGCGATCGTTTAAAAGCTTTCGAGACCGGCGCTTAGCGCTGCATGGCGTCGCCGGCTCTCGTCCACCCCGCGAGCGCGCGCGTCTTCTTCCAGCTCTCCCGAGCTCGCTTCCGCGAGAGGCTCGCCTCGCGGGATCGCCTTAAGGGGCGTCCGAGTGTCGAAGCTGAAATACGAAGAGGTCGGAGGTGAAGGAAAAATCGGCGTGGCGATAGAATCTCGGGTGCGACCGAGACCGGTAGCTTGACAGGAAGTGACCGGGCGTTAATACTTCGTTAGGATAATTTTCACGATGGTAATGACACGACGCTCCACTCGCATAATTACACGCTGGGAATATTATATTTTTCCCTGTCGCGGACTCTGATACATTGACAATTAGCCGGCGATACGATATCGGCGAGACGTCACCGACGTCCACGAACGGACGACAAAACCGACGTAGCGGCGTGTCGCTTCCACGGGCCCGAGTCGCGGCGCCACGTCGATCGCCGCCTCTCATCCTCAATCGACTAATTACCCGGGTAATTAGGGTCTCGCCCGAGGTCGGGCATTAATCAACATCGAATTGATTTGTTAGTTCGTTAAAAGAGGTCTCGCGCACTCGCCCGTGGTGTCCCGTCGTGAGTGCGAGAGGATCGGAGGACGGGGAGATTAAGGGAAGAGAAAGTATAAAAGGGATAGCATAATACACTCGAAGGTGGAGGGAGAATACTGTTGGGAAGCGGATGAACGAATAAAAAAAAAAGACAAAAAGAATAAGATGATCGAGGCGAGATGGATGAGTGGAAGGAAAAAAAAAGAGCACGAAGAGTAGGAGGAAGAAGAAGAAGAGTCGGTACGATAGGGAAAGAAAGAGTCCAAGCTGTTCGAGGGCATTCGAAGGATAGCCGCGAAGAGGACGTAAAACCGAATCACCATTAGGTGGCGAGCGGTATCTCTGGCTTCGATGTAATAAACCAATTCTCGCGAGGCTCGCCGAGCCGGGAGAGCCGGCAACGCGCAACCCGAACGAGAAACGCACCCACTACACGCGTACGGCTCATAGTGTATTATAAAGTAGTATATTGGTACCTATACCGAGGTGGAAAAAGAAGCAGAAGGAAAAACACACACGGAAAGGAAAGGAAGGTTGGTTCGGTGCGCCAAGGGAACGTCGTCTAATTGGACCGCATTCCTACGGGGCTTCTCTCATATATGCTTTACCGGAATTTTCATTAGCACCGACTTTGTCGTGACGGAAGAGACACGGACCGGTGCACCCGTATGCATCGTACGTACGAAGAGATCGCCATAGGGGCACGAACTCTGCGCGATCCGCCAAGCTCTCCTCGGTGCCGTCCACCCTACATCCAGGATATACCTGTACGGTCTAGGCCGTTCCCTCGCCGCTCGGACCTCACCGTGCAGCGTACACTCCGCGGCTTTCTCCGTCCACGAGGAGGACACACGTATTGTGGGAGCCCCCACGAGATGTAGTGCTGGAATTCCAGTCGCGGGACAGCGGGACCGAGTTGCGCCGGGAGGTTCATCGGCCAGCGCCAACGTTCAACGGAGTAAAATCTTGATCACATAATTTTCTCGCGCCGGGCGAGGGTGCCTGAGCGCACCTTCGGAGGACCTCTGGTTATATGGTTTTTAGAAAAACGTTGACGTATGTAGGTAGGCTATAGGTTGAGCTGACGCCGCTGCTGTTCGCCCGTACGCTGCGTTCCGCCTGCGGTACACAAGCCCTCCGGAATCTTGCGCTTTGATCGCTGCCGAGCACCCTCGCGCGAATGGACGAACGTCTTTGCCTACGTTCACTCTTAAATTTTCCAAGTCCCGTCGCATTCCGAGTATTACGCAGAGGCAATCGCTCAACCCGATGGAGTGACTCTGAATACCGTGTGTTTGCACGGTAAAAAAAAATGTGTAAGTTCAACGGATATTTCTTGTCCGTAAAGATCCAAATATTTTTTCTCGGCGATTTTGCCATCTGCTACGAATCTGCAGGAATTTTAATCCGTCATTTTTGAGCTGCAAAACGACAGTTTGATTCTTCTTGGTTAAAAAAAAAACGTTCAAACCGAGATCACATTTCACTTACGTCAAGTTGAAATATCGACGCTTCGGTTACGTTCACACTGCAGTGCCCCAAGTTGCCGAAGACTTTTTAACAGTTCGCAGGCTGAAGAGATAAAAAAAAATATCAAAAATGCGAACTTGAATTTTAATCGATTATTTTGTGAACTGCGAATCGACACCTTGGATCTTCTTGATTCAAACTAAAAAAAATATTTCAAACAGAGATCCCAGTCATATTTCACTCACGCCAATCGGAAATATCGACGCTTCGGTGACTTTCGTGCTGGAGTGCGTCAAATTAAATCGTCCAATTTCTGTCGCATTCCAAGCATAACGCAAAGGCATCCGGATACCGTGTGATTGCACAGAAAAAAAATTGTACATTCGACGCACATTTCTTGTCCGCAAAGATCCGTATTTTCTTCCTCATCAATTTCGCCGTCCGCTCCAAACCTGCACGAATTTCGATCGGTCATTTTTGAGCCTCGGTACAACCTAAAAAGCATTACGAACCGAGATCCCAGTCATATTTCACTTACGTCAATTTGAAATATCGACGCTTCGGTTACCTCCGTACTAGAGTGCCCCGAGTTGCCCAAGACGTTTTAGCGGTTCACAGGCTGAAGAGATTTAAAAAGAAAGATCAAAAAGCGAAGGAGCGGCGTATAAAGAGCATTACATGCTCGGGTATAATGCACGCAGGCACACCACGGGTAACGGGTCCGATCGAACGTTCGACACAGCGGTGATCGGTGGATCGTGGTGTCAGACAAGAAGAGACGCCGCGCGGCCGCTGTAATATCGTTGCGCGTTCAAGATTCCTTTTGAGAGAAGCGCACACGGCGCGGGCGTGCAGACCACTCGATCGAAGGCAACGCGTGCCTCGGTCAGGCTAATTGTGTGATATTGTGCATCGACAATGCTCTAATGAAGCATTGTCCATTGCGCGCGATCGCGGTTCGTCGATCGTCCGAGATGTTCCGCCGAGCGAGTGAATCCATCGCGGCCGCGGTGTCATCGGGCGAAGCTTTTTTTTTTATACTTTTTATTTCTCATCGATTCTCACTCACGCGCGGTTCATTTGCATGAACCGTCGGGAATGATCGTTCGTTCACTAAAGGACAGTCTACGCTTTCAGATCTTACATTGCCTAATAGCTCGGGAGCGAAGAAATAGAAGAAAGGTGTCGCCGTAATGGGTATCGTTAAACGGTGTGAAAGATCATTCAAACTGGAATACGGCATCGAACGAATCCATCCAAACTACGATCATCATTCATGTCCGATCAATCGACGGCGGCAAAGAAAAAGAAATGGCGTCGAAGAAAGAAGCAAAAGGTCACGGTTTCGCATAACCGGGAAGTGGATGCCGATTCACTGATCAGACATTCATATCGACACTGGTATTATCTCGTGTTTCGAAAGGATTCGTAATAAAACATTACCGTTCGAATGCCAGAAGAGGCAAGGTACTTTATTCTGCGCGACAATTTAAGGAGCGTGGGAAAAAATTCAAAAATTTAGTCGTGATTCAACTCCATATTCAAAATCTTGAGTTTTTACCGGAAGTGCGCCATGCCGGATATTTCATTTTTTCGACCGTGACGTATTTCCGGTACGCTGTCACTTCCGGTCTCGAAGAGATGTTCAAACCGGAAGTGAAGTTCCTTCTAGACTTTCATGGTACGCGAAGTTTCATCATCTTCACCATCACAAGCGCATAGTTCGAATGTAAACGGAAGCAAGATTATTGCCTATATCATTCCATCTGCGGGCCAGCGCACAGATCCGCCGAGGCCCATCGGGCGTAAGTGTATTAGAAGATAATAGGGAATTGGGCAGATTGTCGGTGCGGTGTGCAACGCGCGAAATAGCTTCCCATGCGCGGTAGCAGTCGGTGCTTTATTCTCCCCGTGGCATCGGTGAGAGTGCAAAGGGCTCCGAGGAGTCAGGGAGTTTCGACGGGGTTTCATTTTCATTATCCAACCGTAGAAACTCGGCGCCCGGTGCTATATGGCGAGAGCGCATCTCGTTCTGCGGTGGTACGCACAACCACCACCGCACACCGACGTCAATACATCCCTCCGACTGAGACGAGCGAATCTTATGCCCGCATGAATCCACCTTCATCATTCCCCGCGGTAAAAGTTATAACTCGATTATGCGTCTAACTAGCAATTTCAATACTATTAAGAGTCGGCGGAGGGCCGGGCGCCGCCGCCACGCTGCACAACTCCGCAATGAGGGCTGAAGAGTCTCTCGACTGAATGGTGGCCAGCGAGACCGGCGAGGAAGTCCGGCTCGCGCGTTCGCAAGCTTCGGTGGCAAATGTTTTGTCCGTCGGGCAAAAAACCCGGACAATAGATGACCGTCCTATCTACGCATATAATTCAAACGAAAGACGCCGCGCGGCCACGATTGGATTCACCGGTAGCAACCGCGCCGAGTCGAAGCTCCGTGGCTCGAGAGCGAGATACGTACGCATGCTTCGGTTCGTTGTTTGAGTTCCCTCGCGATACAGGCAGTCGTTGCGTGCGAGACGCACCGACGCGTCCGCGTCCATCAGCTCTTTCCACCCCCTTTCGCGGTATCCTCTTCATTTTCTTCCTCGGTCTTGGCTCGTCTCTTTCCAACGAACGCCTCTTTCGAGTGGGATCTTGCGTCGACACCTGGACCGTCTCATTGGGATGATCGACATTCGACGCAAGGTAAGGAAGAGGAATGGTCCTGATTTTTTTTCCATCCCATCGAAACTATAGGGTAAAAGTGGTGAATATGGCCCACCTCGATTAACACGTAAATCAATGAAACATTGACCGGGCCATATTCCCCACTTTTACCCCAAGCCTTTGCCTAAAACAGCGTTCCCGCAGGGGTATCGAGTAGTAACTTCGTTATACCCCTTCGGGATGCACGAGTATGTAACGCCGATGCTTAAAGGACGAGGGAGGGCATATTATATCCCGTTGGCCGGCCGTCTCGTATCCCTCTCGCCATTCTTCCTCTCTATTCCTCCTTCCTCTCGTAACGGGCATGTCCGCCTTGAAATAAAATCGCCGATAGTATCTCTCCTCAATGAACTCTCCCACGCCTGTGCCTCCTCTCTGGCGGTCGCGAATCCACCCGCCTCGCGTTCTTGCCTATGTGCTGGTAGAATATACAATAGCTGCGTGCGCGTTTGTGTTGTTCCCGGGTCTGCGTGTGCGAACGTGCCAAGGCTGCATATATATTTATATCAGCCTGGACCTAGCCGCGCCGCGTTTCATCGGTGTGTTCCTCCACGTGCAATCCGCATGTGCATGAGAGCATATTATACCGTCCGTTCATTCTCCATTGCGCTGGAGCGTCTATAATAGTATAATACTCCAACACCTATGCCAGTTACGTGTTGGAGTTGCCGCATGTGTGCACGGCACATGTTCGAGGGAGCGAGAGACGCTGCGTGAGCGGGAGAAGAGTTCAGGTCGAGAATGGGAAAGAAAGAACGAAAGAAAGACAGAAGTTCCAGGTTCCAGGCAGCAGCACGAGCAGCGGCAGCACAGGGCCCGCTCGGCTCAGGGTCCATCGGGGTTCGACCCCCGACCCCGGCACGTATTCGCCACACCCGCACACCGATGCTTAGACCACGAAGCTTCGCGCAAGAAGAAGAAGAAGGCGAAGGTGGAGGTGGAGGAGAAGAAGAGATGCTTAGGTGGGGTCGCGAAGAGAGGCCCGGCAGGCTTATACACCCGGCAGGTCGTCCACGCCAGCCTTCTGGCCTGTGTATGGGATTCGCTCTTTTCTCTCTCCTCTCTCTCGATTCGTATAGTGTATGCAGTGTACGGATCGCCTTCTACAACCTCTGGCTTACCATGCGCTCGGTCTTCGCCGGCACTCAGCTCGAAGGCATATATGTACACCCGCGGAATTAATAGCCGGACGCCGTGTAAAAATCAACGTAATGTGATTACGACGCTGTCTTTCGCTCGTTCGTGAGCGAGGGAGAGAACTCGCGAGCGGCGCGCGAACGCGGCACCGAGGCCCCACCGTTCTTGACTCTCCATTTCCACGTACGTTTCGCGCGAGTTCCTGTAACGTCGTTTGTGTATGTACATATGCGCGTCGGTCTGTTGGATATAACGCTGGATACGTATGTATATTGGTGCAAATACCACGTAGGTACAAATACGCAGTTGTAGTTTACGGTCCGGATGAACCCTCGTGACCTCGACGGATCCACCCTTCACGAGCGCCTTTCGTTTCAACCCTGTCGCGGAATCGAAGATGTTGTGGGTCGGTCGAGTTTCGTAGGCGACGAAGCTTACCGGTTGTTATTCTCGGTCTCAGGTGACATATTTTTGAAAGAAACAGCGACCAACCAATAGTTATCAGTCGTTGATCTTCGGTTCAAGGCGGATAGTACTTTTTGTTCCTTTATTGGATAAAACGGCAATTATCGTCGAATCATCATTGAAGGAACAACGATTAATCGTATAGGTATGAGATACGAGATTTTTGAACCGGAAATGACGTATTTTTGGTATGACGTCACTTCCGGTCGAAGAAGGAAGATCTTCGAACTGGAAGTGACGTATTTCCTGAACGACGTCACTTCGGGTCAAAGACAGATGTTCGAACTGGAAGTGACACCCCTTCTAGATTTTCATGCAAGGTAGAGTATCGTCATCATCTTCGCCACCACAAGTTCAAGCCGGATGGTACTTTTTGGTCTTTTATTGGGTAGAACTTCAATTATCATTGAATCATCATTGAACAAACAACGATTAATCGCATCGGTACGAGATACCACTTTGGCTCGGTCGTACTTAACGATCCCTCGACCCTTATCGACCTTGTGAATTCCCGGCCCGCAGGTACCATTTTTTTTTCTACCATGCACCCTCATCGTTTCGGCCTGAACCCTGTCGCATAATCGTAGATGTCCGCTTCTCCATCACCCTGCAACTTTATTTTCTGTTTCTTTTTTTTTCTCCATTCGGATTCCAATATGCGCCACGGTATTAATGACTCTCGAGTTTATGGTACCATTTTATAAATCTGCCTTGGCCCATTGTCGGTTAGGGCCCGAGCCGGTGGCGATTCCCGATAATTTGCTGGATCATAAATAATTTCGAGGTTGAAACATATTCTGCAATTTTGCCCCCGGCGTTCGCGGGAATCGCGGTGGAGGAAGAAGAAACCATAAGCACACACGGGTGGAATCGTTGCGCGTGTCTTTTCGCCTCGGATGCTTGTCGCGGTATGGCAACAGCACCAGAAGCAGGAACATCTCGCGAACGCGAACAAAATGCGACACTATGTGTGTACATGTATATGTGGGCGCTCGTGTGATGGTAAAGGCGGTGGATATGCCGGTGGATCGCGCGGCTGAACCCCAACGTGCCACCAGGCTCGTCCTCTTACCTCTTTCGACGCGATATTCCGGGGCCTCTATACTCACTCGGGTCAGGTCGTCTATGCAAATGAGACCGGGGCTCTCGAGAGGCTCCGCAGCGCGAGAAGCAGAATTCCAGGATCATCGCAGCGCGAAGCCAAGCTCCGACGGCGATCGCTGTGCCGATGGGGGCGCGCGAGAGGGAGATCTTTTTGCGTTATACGATCGATAAATGAACGTATGTAGAATACGAAATTGCCGGGAATCCCAGATCCTTCCTCGTGCCAAACGTTCGTGAATTTCCAAGGGGGGATTCATAATCAAGTTACCCGAGGAGAAATTTTCGAGCGTTACACCGGGCCCTGATAGGGTCCTGATAAGGCCTTATCAGGCCCTTCTCAGGCCTTCTCAGGACCTTATCAGGGCCCGATGTAATGCGTGAAAATTTCTACTCGGGTAAGGGCGGGAATGGGCGAATATGAACCACCGGCTACTGCGAGGATTTACGAGTCTTCAAGTTATTGGCAATGAAAAGTCGAATCTGTTCACACTATTTTACAATTCTATAAATATTATTTATAACGTCACTCTAAATGCCTCTCTAACTCTGCAGCAAAAAAATTAAAGTGGGCGTCCTAAAATTAAATTTTGGACACTAAAATATTTCACAGTTAATTTTTGATAACAAAATTATGACTTTGTCTCCTCGGATGACCCCAATCGCCAGTTCGCTATCCGTCGCTCGGTCCCTTGGCTCGAAAACGATCACTGCCGCGGTGTATGCTGCGCGGATTGTTATTATGTAGTCCCACTTATCACGGCAATGCACCGAACAGCCGGTACATCCCGTGGCGTTTGAGGCCCTCCAGGTGAACGAATGAACAAGTGGTTGTAAGGAGCCGGAGAAGGCAGAAGTTGGCAATTTAATGAAGTGCAGGCACTGTCCCTATCGCATGGAGCGTATTAAGAAGATTTAGATGGTTGGAACGGTGGGTGCACTGTGCGCGGTACTTCGAATAAATAGCGGAATAATACCGCGGTTATGGGGGTCCCTACGGCCAAATATATGGGGTGATGCCGAGGGGGCCCGCCATGGGTGGGCCCCGCGGCGCCGCCCTCCGTTCGACCGATCCATAAGCGCACGGCGCAGCAACAGTGTACCACAAGCTTTTGCATCGCATCCTCGGGACTCCGGTAAAATATCATCGTAAACGCATCCCGATAAATTTCTCTATATTGACCGTGAAACCAGTAACCGGCGTAAATAAGAATGCGAATTGCTGCGAAGAAAGAGAAAGGTCCCCGAGCTCCCGCTTGCTTCTTCTCATCATTTTCGTCCCGCTGCCTCCTGCAGGCAAAGAACCGAAATAAAACCTCAAATCGTGACCATTTGGTTAGCTATTTTTTAAATTAAATTCGAGGCTCCCCATGCAGGTTTGGCCGACCGGCCGGGACCGGCCAGTGATCGGGCCAGTGTCGCTGCGATGATCGTCGATTCACCAACCCTTGGCCGATGTTCCACCGAGCATTGTCGCGTTGAATTGCATTCCATTGATTTGCCGGTTGGCGAGCGGCGAATCAATGAGAGCAAAAATCGCGCCGTCATTGACTCGCCACTTTTGAGTCTGCTAATCCGGCACTGCGACACGACACGTGCGAAAGAAAGGCCGCGAGTTGGAACGGGGAATCGCGAGTGCGAGGATACGTGTACATGTATGCGCCGTGGTGTATCGTACAGGCCTCGAGAGATTTCTATGTACGGCGAGCTCGTAAAACCAGACCGTAAGAACACAAAACGGCCGCGCAAAGGGAACGAGCCAAGAGCTCACTGGGGGCGCTTGAGGAGAGAACGTGTTCCGGCCAGCGCACGTCAAGACCGTCCGTCCTGAGACGTAATCTTATTAAACGGCTATTAGCTGCTCGCCGAGGCTTGTCAACATTTAGACATCTGGCAGACACGCTACATTCTACTTCTACACGCCTACACGCCGAACGACCGATGACGCGGGGCGTCCATGTGTGCATCTCGGCGCTCTCCTTCTTACACATCCGAAGAGGCGATCGAGGATTAAGGCGATGCTGATGACCGGCAGCCGCTGGATACCGCGATGACATTAGACGTCGTCGCTAAGTCGACGCTTCTAATCTCTCGGCACATACTGCATTCAATCGTCATATATATATATATGCATTTATTTATATATTTATATACTATATATTAAATGTTTCGAAGCTGTAATATTGAATAACATTTAGCGAAAGTCCATACGCCGTACAGAGCAAAAAATATTTGGACATTTAACAAACCTTTTTGTTCACAAACATCCACAATATAATGTTCTCGTTAATTTTATTTAAAAATATTTGTAACATTTTTTTTGTAAATTTAACAAGAAAGAAATCGCAGACGTTAGCAGAGAAGAAACTGGTGGTTTCTATTTTACTGCACTGTAAACAAATTTTGTTTGAAAATTAATGAACGGTATTGGAAGCTTTTGTACGGTTTCTGAAATTTCAAACACATGCGCGTCGCAAGTTTACAGTAAATTTTTGTTTGTAGTGAACATTTTTCTACATTTCATACAAAAGATTTCCAACTTTAATATCTTGTATTTTTGTTTAATAAAAACGTACATTAATGTTCAATTAATGTAAGTAATGTTATCAAATTTCCAGCTCCGGTACATTAAATTTACAATTAATTTTTGCAGTGTGCGTGAGACATATTTGTACATTTGCCAATTTTTTTTTTGGTAAACGAAGAAAAGCGTTGCGACTAGTTTCGACTTAACCGTGCCAGCACAGGTCGCCGAGCATGGGAAGTAGTGTGAGTCCTGCTCCGAGGAGACCTGGCCTAGCGAACCTCGTGGGAACATTTGCGACTGCATGTAACTCGGACACATAATAACATTGTAAGCGTTATGAGACTCTCTCGTCGCTCGGATGGAGGTGAATCACGAGAGACGTGAGGGAAGCTTCGTTGGGTATGGCCGAATTCCTAGGTCTATAGCTAGCTGAGAGCAGTCACGCTCGCGGTGTTACGATCGAAATGAGTGACGTACCCGCGACGTGAACATCGAGCGCGACCCCCCGCTGTCGAACGTCGTCGCGGTCGTCTTGCATGGCCGGACCGCTTGAGAGTGATCGATGTAGGTGAATTCGTTTCCGGTTGGCGAGCGAGAGAATTGGGTATGTTCGAGAACGGGACGTACAAAATAATTCGTTCCACGAAAATAAGCTGTTGCCGAAAAGACAAGTGTTAAGGTCAATAATGCGGACATAGAAATTACGCGAGATAAATTTTGAAAATAACACTAAAACTAAACTGGACAGTTCGTTGTAGTAAATAAATAATTAATGCGTAGGACAAAAAGCGAGAAAACGAAAAAAATAAGCCAATCGATCATTTTATTGTAAATAAGAGAGATAAAGAAAATTGAAACACTTCGAACTGGGAACAACTTGTCTCATAGTTACTAAAGCTATTATCGGTCGTTCTTCGGAAATTGTGGGAATAAGTGAAAAGTGCTTGTTTAGTACAAACGACAATAACAAAATTGTTATAACTAATATCGGAATTTTTTATGTATTGTCCTACTTACAAAAGTTGGCATACATGCTTACCATAAGAAAAACTGTTTGCATTCTGTCGGTCGACCAAACCTGCCTTAACTAATGGAAACTGCGTGTTCGGAGCATTCGGCAAATTACGAATTTGAGCCACAGGCGTAGGAACGTCCGAACAAAAATAAGAGGGAAAAGCGAAGATGTCCGTACATCGAACGTGGTCGAATCCACCGGGATCGTTGAGATTGTTTAACGTTGCTCGAAGTAGGAAGAACACGAGAATGAGAAAGTCGTAAGGTAGTCTTACGGACGGGACTGAGAGCTGTTGTTGCTCACCGGCTTCGGGTCGTGGATGATGCGTATCGGTATATGAAATCGCTGTACGGGCAGCTCTGCTGGTCAGCGCGGACTTGAGAAACGAGGGAAGATACCTATTTTTTTTCTTCATATTCCACAATAAACTAAACACATGGTAACAGGTACAACCGTACACTTTATTGTATCCGCGAGTTTTCTCCGATATCGGACTCTTCCCTACGAGCGCGAAAGATAAGTTTAAGCGAGGCGCGACCGGGTAGCTTTGTCTCGCCAACTCGATCGATAAGAGCGTCTCTCGAGCCCTCAGAATAAAATAGCAAATATCAAAGATCCTCGCCCGAATGGTCCAGCAAAAAAAAAAGATTCTTTCTTTACATTCCTCGCGCTTCGTTCGACTCTCCGGACGATTCGTGGCGAACGGCCGGAAGTGCGAGTATAATTACTCGAAACCATGGATTTATATCGAAGCGGAGCCGACACCGGGCTCCCGCTCTCGGATGCTGCATCGAACATGGCGGGAGCGCCTAAGCGAGGTCTCTCACAGCCTCGGAGGATCGAGCGGGAGCTCGAGGGTGCAGCAGCAGCGGGAGGAGAGCCACACAGCATCCAGCAACAACCTCGACTACGTACACCGTATCTGGACCAGAATCTCGATCGAATTACCACTCGAAGTTCGCACGCTTCGGGCGAAAGGATCTACGGGTGAGGTGAGAGATTCGACGGAGACAGAGATATAATATAAAAAGGGAGAGGAAAAATAACGAGCGTGACTCTCGCATACGAGGCGGGTTGGGAGTGAGATGAAAGGAGATACACAGCGAGAAAGAGCAGAGGAGGCGGGGGGGGGGGCGAAGGAGTAAAAGCCAACGGGTTCGATGCCGCGTGTTACCGACCGAGCTGGGGCGATGGTGGTGGTTCCCCCTCGGACACCTTCTTGCTCTTGTTTGCCACCGACTGCGTGTAATTTCTTAGCAAAGGCGTTAATGAGGGGCTTGGCTCGGGACGGTAGATCACCACCGAGCGAACCGAGCCAGGCGAGAGAGTTCTGGCCGTAGTGGTGGAAACGGTCGAGCGTGAGCCGCGAGGAAGAAACCGGAGGAAGGGAGGAAGGGATACGAGTTTGAGGCGGCCGAAGGGAGATGGAGCGAGTCGGGCGCGTTCGGTTCACCGGAGATGGAGAAAGAATGAAGTTAAAAGAAGCGAGAAAGTGGACAACTTCGTGGGCTTCGGTGTTTGGAGCCGATGCTCGCCGGCCCCTCCTCGCTCCTCCGCTTCGTCTTCCTCCTCGGCGTGTTTTCACTTCACGCAGAGGCGGACGGAGAAGAGGCGGAGGAAGAAGTGGAGGAACGAAGAGGGAAATGAAGGTGGTGTGTTCGCGAGGTTGCCTCGAGGTAGTGCTACCGTGTACCTGAATTCCGATCTACGCGAAGATTACGAGGAGGAGGGAAAGAGGGAGACGAAAGAGTCACGCGCCCGTTCGCGCCCCGCGGCGAGGAAGTATCTTTTAGGTGTCGGTATTATACGATCCAGAATCGTTCGGGATATTTTTCCTACCGCTGAAAAATAAAGAAGGATCCTTCCTTTTTTTTCGGGAAAATTTCATGTTTGCAATTTATGCGAGGAAGCATCTTTGAAGTAGGGGAGAGCGGGGCAAAATGGGGCAACGGGGCAAAACGGGGTTTTTGGGCAAAACTAAATTTTCCAATCATTTTTGGATCGGACAAGGTGGCAAAACTGGGCAGAAAAGCCTGATGTATCCGATAGGGCGAATTCGGGCATCCAAAAATCATTGGAAAATGACGTTTTGCCCAAAAACCCCGTTTTGCCCCGTTGCCCCATTTTGCCCCGCTTTACCCTATCAGTATTATACGCAGATCCAAACTCGTTCGGGATATTTTTAGTTTCTGCGAAAAATAAAGATGGATCTCAATTTTTTTTCGGTAAAATTTCATGTTTACTATTTATCCAAGGAATTATCTTTTATACGCGAATCTAGAATCGTTCGAGATGATTTTGGTTCGGCTGAAGAATAAAGACGGAAATTTGTTTCCTTTTTTCGGGGGGATTTTATGGTTGCAATTTATCCGGAGGAATAATTGAGGATCGTTGGTAATTGATATTCGATGAGATTATCGTGTGTTATATATCGATGGATTCACTCTCGTCGCCGATTACGAAATGAAAAAGACCCGGAGCGCGAACCGAGTCGTCATCGAGGTCGTGGTACAGACATTCACGTAATGTACACTAAAGTGTATCTATCCAATGGTTCGTATGCACGGGACGAAGCGGATCTTCGAGGCGAATTGCAAAATAAATCCTATTAGCTTGAGAGCTGAGAGCGGTGCTTTTTTGCATACCGCGAACGCCAGAGCAGAGCCGGTACAGCTGTAACGTGCTGATTGCGAGCCGTCGAGCTGATAGAAGTGCAACGCGCGGCGCCCAACACCGTTGCACTTTTACTACGATCCTATATCTATATATATACAACGCCGTGGAGATTCGTAACAGCGGGACGTTTCAACGAGACAGCGCACTTTCAGCAACCGCTCGGTGTACTTTCGCGCATCCTTTACTTCCAAATACCGCGTTAATCGAATGAAAGTGAGAGTAACGCCAAGTAGTGCGAAATGAGATTATCGCCAACGGCACGTGCATTTTACCGCGCAGACACGCCTCGATAATCCTTGAAACTATTGCACTTATTCGGTTATGCCCTGGAAGGTCAAATCCCTCACGAAAAGTATCAATTTTCACTGAATATTTCGACAAAGGGCTTCAACATCTGAAAAACTTATTCTGTTATCGATGGCTTGGCCCGAAAGTATTCGAGATTTCCGCTGTAAAATTAATGAAACCGTCCGAGTCCCTTTTGCTTCACGGTAACAGTTTCATGGTTTCGCGTCTAGGTGCGTAGATAAGGTATATAGTGGTGAATACCGGCGTAGGAAATACAGTACCGGTATTTTGCCGTCCACCGTACGTGTATTTTACCGCGCAGACACGCCTCGATAATCGTAGAAATTATCGCTCTCGTTCGGTTATGCGCTGGAAGGCTAAATCTACCATTTATCAGCAAATTTTTATAGAGAAGTTATTTCTGTTTCATACAAAAAATAAAATAAAAATTCTCAATTTTCTTATCAATTCTCATTTTTCCCGGAATTTTCAACAAACGGTCTAAGCATCTGCAAGATATATTTCGATACCGAAGGTACTCGCGATCCCCGCTGCAAAATTAATGAAATCTTCCGAGTCTATTTTGCTCCACGGTACAACTTCATAGTTTCGCGTGTAGGTGCGTAGATAATCTATACATTAGAGGGTACTGGCGTAGGAAATACAGTATCGTATCGCGTACGTACTGCATATCGTATGTGCATTCTACCGCGCGGACACGCCACGATAATCGTAGAAATTATTGCTCTTATCTGGTTATACACTGGAAGGTTAAATAGCCTATCAGCAATTTTTTATGACGAATTTAGTTGTCTTTCATTTTTTTTTAATTCTAAATTTTCTTATCAATTTTCATTATTTGCTGAATTTTCACCGCCTGCCCAAACATCTTATTTATTTGCAACACTTATTCCGCTACCGAAGGCACTCGCGATCCGCGCGGCAAAATTAATGAAATCTTCCGAGTCTCTTTTGCCCCGCAGGTAACAGCTTCATAGTTTCGCGTTTAGGTGCGTAGATAAGGTATATAGCCGAGGATACCGGCGTAGGAAATACGGTATCGTATCACGTACGTGTATTTTTTCGCACAGACACGCCTCGATAATCGTAGTAACTATTGCTCTTGTTCGGTCATGCGCCGGAACGTTAAATCTATCTTCTATCAGCAAATTTTTATGAAGAATTTTTTTCTCTTCCATATAAAAACTAAACATAAAAATACTCAATTTTCTTATCAATTCTCATTTTTCGTAGAATTTTCAACAAACGACCTAAGCATCTGCAAAACTTATTCCGCTACCGAAGGTACTCGCGATCCCCGCGGCAAAATTAATGAAATCTTCCGAGTCTCTTTTGCCCCGCAGGTAACAGCTTCATAGTTTCGCGTCTGGGTGCGTAGATAAGGTATATAGCCGAGGATACCGGCGTAGGAAATACGGTATCGTATCACGTACGTACGGTGTACCGTATGTACACTTTAAGCAAGCGCTGATGCACACGTCCCTCGAGTTTCGCGAAGGCGCACAAGTCGAATTGACTCGTTAGAAACGACGTCTCTACTCGCTATACCGGCATTATGCTATCCGTGCATGTAAATACATACGCGCACATACCCCCGTACGTGCACACGCGAATGGAATGTCCGGGGCCCTCTATCTTTCGCTTCTCTTCTTCGTTGCGATCATTAATCAATAACAATCAATCTTACGCGGCCCGCCAACGGGCACAGAGGGTTATACGGTAACAGTCTGCAGTACATACACTGGCTATATGGTCTTTGGCCCGCGTACGAGAGATCGAGCGGTTGAACCACATGCGGAGCTTATCTCAATTAATCCTCGACGAACGGGCATTTTCACCGGTCCCGCGCGCGAGCGTTTGAAGATTGCCGTGTGCTGCACGTAGGTGTGTTGGTGTTTATAGATATGCGTACTTTTTTTTTCATTTATCTCGCGTACGCAGGCGCACGGTGAATTCGAACTGTACCGTTGTCCCGATTGAACCATTATATCCCTATCCGCTTCGTACGCGGTGGTTCGTTTTACGTAAACCGCGAGCATCCGCGGCCCTTAGCTCTATTTCTCGTTCATCAATCTTCATCTCTACGGGGGCTTCCACATCTTCTCGCATCCCGGGGGGAATATAATACCTCGCGCACATTCCGAACGCCGCGCGGGATGCTCGAAGGTAGAACCTTCGTGTTTCGGAAGAACGGGGTGTAAATCGAGGCTTCGCCAAGGATCATATGTGGATTGATGAGAAAAATTTACGAAAAATTGATTATCTTTTATGATTAAATTTTCGCAGAATTTTAGTTTTTATCTTCCCAAGGACGAAATCGGTATTGACGAAAAATTGATTATCTTTTATGATTAAATAGTCGTATAATTTTAGTTTTTATCTTCCCAAGGATGAAATCTGGATTGACGAGAAAAATTGACGAAAAATGTTACATTTATAATTAAATTTTCGCGCACTTCTCATTTTTATCCGTGAATTCCGACGACACATCGGTGCTCGAAGATCTCAGAACGAAGAAAACGTTTCGTCGCGGCTGAGTGGCGACACGCGTGACTATCGGCGAACGAAGCGCGTTACGCGCCGAGCTGAGTGGCCGTCGGACGGTACGACCGTACGCCGCGTACGTTATTTCTCGTCCGTGAAGCATACGTGGCACGAGCATGGATCAGCAGCCGTGAATAAAAGGCGAGAAAGCCTTCGCGGAAAGAAGCTTAGCCGCAAACTGCCGACCCTGCGGTCGGGACTCCACGCCCAAAATGGGTCGAACGGTACGCACGAGCGTACTGCAGTATGGTGGTAGCTATTGCCGGTTCATGGTGACCATGGAAGAGCGTGGAATCGCGCCGCCGCTCGTAATTTGCCACGAATTTATTACGAAAATACTGCACTGCCTGCGCTTACACAGATACGGCAAGTACCCAGGTGAGATTTAACCATCGGCACAGCCGCGGGACCGCACCAGTTGTTTAAAGTCTTGCACTGGCCGGCCGCTCAAGCCAGTATCGGCCCGACACCGGTATCGAGCCACAGCCGCTTATTACGATTGGCCCGTGTTACTTTTGGACTCCGTTTCCCCTACTGGACACAGTATTGAAAACTGTGCTTTCTTCTGCAGATTCATCGTCTACGAATATTATTCGAAGATCATGATTCCGCCTCGGATCCACTCCAAATACATTTGAGATGTCTCACCAGTTCACTGAGAGAAGGATCTAGAAAATATGTGAATGCACACATTTTATAGATTTTCATAAATGCATAGCATTTTCATATATGCATAAATTGCATAGCATATTTTCTCTGTAGCGTCACGATCGGTCGTCACTTCCGGTCGAAAACTAGAATTTTAAAACTGGAAGTGACGTATTTAAAAAAATTAGATGTTAAAACCGGAAGTATTTCCGGTATGACGTCGCTTTCGGTCGAAAAACGAGATTTTCAAACCGGAAGTGACGTCGCTTTCAAATCAAATTTTTTAAATTTGACCGTACGGTATGTGTATGTGTTACACTCGGAGACGCACGAGACCCATCGACGATTCTGTATATTCGAGTGAGGCCGGGTGACCCGAAGAAGACTTTCACCCGAGCTCGATGCTCGACCTCACGCGTATATACGCACACACATAGTCATAAGTACACTGTAAAGAATGAAATCCCATGGATACCGCATCTTCAGAGCTCCTCTTGGCAACGATCTCTCACGGACCGTGCCCGCGCCTCTGTGCCAACACACTCGCGCACGAGAGGCTCTCCAGAGGAATGAGAGGTGGGCATTTTGTACGTGGAAAGACCAGCCGAGGGTCAAGAGGGAGCTTGGAACGAGGGGGGAAAGAAGAGCTGGTGCAAAATCAATTGGGAGACGAAAAAAAATTTAAATACGAATAGGCAGCAAAGATACGCAACTTTGTTCGAAAATTCTTCCCCGAAGCGTAAACATTTTTTTCCATCGCGTCTATCCACCTCTCTTTTTAAGAACTCTCTCGTATCTCACCTTTTATATTTATGTTATGTTCCTCACCTTAACCGGACCGTACGTTAGGCGTTTGATGATCCAGGAAAAGCAGCACTTGCGACTCCGCTCGACGGATCTTTCGATTCTCGATTGCCTCGGCTCAGTCGCCGTGTACAATATGCATGTCTTCACCTATCGTGGAAGTCGCAGATGCGTCGCAGAAAGACTTCGACTTCTTAGGTAGGAAATTTAGTGCCCGATAGAGGCTCGAGCTAGAAATCGCTTGTCGCGCGCGTCGAGAATGAAAGTTTCCCTCGCGGTCATCTAGGATATGGCGTAGGATATGACTTGGGTTTGATCTAATGACGATCGTGGAGCCGCTTAATACACGGGACTTGCGCTGTATTCCCCGTGTCGTCCTGACATCCGGACTCGATCAGTGTCAGGATTTTAATACATGGACGGTGCAATACCGGAAAAACGTATATCCGCACCTTGTACGCACTTCATACACCCTATTCACTTCAGCCCATCGATGTGCGCATCTATCTTGTATTTTTTGCATCGCGCATATTACACGGCTGTCTACAATATACATTTCTTCACGTGCCGTGGAAGTCACAGATGTGTTACAAAAAGTCTTCCACCTCTTAGAAATTTAGTGCCCGATAGAGATTCTAGAAATCGCTCGTCGCGCTCGTCGAGAATGAAAGTTTTCCCCGCAGACATGCAGAATACGGCATAGAATATGACTGTTGGGTTTGATCTAATGACAATCGTGGAGGCGTTTAATACACGGGACTTGCACGGTCTTCGCAGTGTCGTCCTGAGTGTTTGCATTTTAAAACGTCGATGGTCCAATACCGGAAGGACGTATGTACACACCTTCTGCACACTTCATACGCCCTTTTCACTTCAGCCCATCGATGTGCGCATCTATCCCCTGCTCTTTGTATCGCGCATATTACACGGCAAGTGTGGACTCCCCGATACTTATAGCTGTGCCAGAAAACCTTCTGCGTGTTATATATACAACAGTCTGTCCTGTGGCGTATGCACAGTGTAGGCGTCGTACCTAGCAGGTGCTCATTAGATTACAGCGAGACGATGTTCGTGAGACAGGGCGGCCAGCCGCACCAGCACCTTTTACTCGCTGCTGTGCTCACTCCCGAGATCGTCAGAGATCAACTCGAGATTGGAATCTCCTTGAGTCGCTCCTTCTTCCAATCGTGCTCTTGTCTCCTCTTGGGCGTTTGATAGATTCTTTTTTTTTTTTAATTTTTTTTTCTGTAATTTCGATCATCAAATCCGAAGCCGCGAGCGTGGTTAGCGGGGGAAAATAGGATTTTATCGGCGAGTAGTATTTCGTTCGAGGGCGAGAGGAGTCCGCGGCAGCCGGAGCATATCTGCGCATACGGACGCGAAACGAAAAGGGAAGAGGAGAAAGAAAAAAGATCGCCGGGGCGCCGCCTTGCTCCCGAGGTCCTGGGAGTTGAATTTGTCGCTCCATATCTCGTCCTGGAATTTATGAAAGTCGACTCGGCAATAATTTACACGAGCGGTTGTACCCACCGCGTGCGCCAACGCGCGTGGAGTCTCGGCTGTGTGTGTCGCTTCCCAGTAAATAATGGCGCGAGCGAGAAAAAGAACGGGGAACGGGGGGAGGACGAGGTGCACGCGTGCTCCAGCCCGAGAGGCCTCGGGGGCAAGGAATTCAGCCCCCGCGGGGGAGAGACCCCCGAAGGAATCGGTAACGCTCGCCCGTTCCTCGGGACAAATTCAACCACACAATTCTCATTTATTACTATTTTTCTTACGTTCGTCGTCTCTCCTGTGTTGTTCGCAGCTAATTCTCAACTCCTTGGACCCGTTGTATCGCCTGTTTATGGTATCTGAAATCATTCATTGTTCGATGCTATATATATATATATATATTTTGTAAACGCAGCCCCGCTAAATATAATAAATATTTATCGATGCTAAATAGTATGAAAATTGCTCGTAATAAAAATGTTATTAAAAAATAAATATAGTTCTATAATAATATAGAGTATTAACAAAAACTTCAAATGATTCACTGTTCGATGTTCTTATATATATGTTTTTTATAAAGGTAGCCGCGCTAAATATAATATTTATTTATCGATGCTAAAGAAAAATATGTGATATTAAAAAAATATAACTCTTTAATAATATAGAGTATAAACAAAAAAAAATTCCATAGCATCTCAATTAAAGAAATTACCGAACCTCCGTAAGCGGCATTTATTTCATTTGTGAACGGAGTCGAGGACGGAGAGGCTCTATTCTCTGTCTTCCGTTCTCGTATGCTTGCATACACGCACCACAGCCGCAGACTCGTTGGGTTGTCGTTCGAAGGGACGACAACTGCAAGCGAAAGGTAACTAATGATCAACTAATTGGGACGATCGTGTATCGACGTAAAGATCTCACCGATCGATCTCCCGAAGTGGCGCGTCCCCATACTATGACATTCATTGGTTCGGTGGTTCGCAGCCTCCGACCGGCATTACAAAGTAGTTTTCTCGCTCTATCGTCTAATTAGAAAATGTAATTGCGCCGACTTGATCCCCGACGGCGGGCACCGACTGTCGGGTGTTGATTGTATGCTCGCTGATTATTATTCATCGGCTAAGAGGAATCTCTCCATGGGTGATCCACGGCTATCATTTCTCGAGGACTTCGCAACCGGAGGCAGGACCGGTTAGTACGCGAAATGTTCAAAGTATTAAAAACAACCTTCGTTTCAATATCTGTAGTGTTAAAAGAAATCGACTTCCAAGTCCTCTTCTTTATTTAAAAAATTTTTTTTTGCACAAAGATCGCGACCCGAGAGATCCAGCGAAGAGCACGAGCGCAGAATATGCAACGCGATAAACTCGAATAGGTGTAGACTGTGCGATTCTTTGATGTGCTGACCGAGCGAGCTCAAATACTACACCGGCAATAGCACGAGTGTGGTCTTCGTCGGGCTCTTAATGACGATGTTAATTGATATATTTGAAGCGACAGGCTGTGCCACACGGAACCGCGGATTAACATAAGTAAACTCTCCGACACCGCGAGTCTTCGACTCTCGGCTAGAAGTGTTAATTTTCTGCTAGATCGCCGGAGGCCTCGGGCGAGAGATAAGACTCTCCTCTCGGCACCTGCACCAGTGTGACGGCGGTGATCGCTTCGCGACAAAAATTAGTGTCGCCTCTTTTCCTTATATACCTCCACTATCGCCCTGTCTTCGCTTACGCCTCAATACGTCGGGCGAAAATAAACGTCCCGGGGCGCAAACGCTCTTAGTGCCCGACGAGTGCTCGGCAAATAGCCTGGCATTAGTGCGCACCCGATCCATTAATGAAATCAAAACGCCGTGCTGCACGTGGAAGCGACGGCATAATATGTAGTGTAGAGGGTCGGTGCCTTTTGTCGACAACGTCGACCCGGGATATATCAATAAACGAGACGCGAGAGGCGTCGTTTGCGCAATTGGAAATTGAACGGACTGTCGAGACACTTCACTCGTTACGAACACGTTTGACCTTTGAGATTTGTTGCTTCGACCCAGATATCGCTGAAACGAAAACCAGGAAGCTGGAATCGATTTCTTAAACCTCGGCTGAGACAAAATACCTGGATTTTTCGAATGGCTACAGAATATATTTTTTTAAATGTGAAACGAGGAAGCAAAATGAAAAATACATTTTTAAGAACAAATAAAAATTAGAGGCCACATTGAATTTTTTCATATGATTATTATTTTATCAATAAAAATTAATAAAGCACGCATCGGGAGTACAAATAAAGCAAATAGATAAATAAACCTTGTTACTATTTTTATTTTGAATTATAATTTTTATTTCAAGTCCGTCTTGCTCTGACACTACTCACTCATAATTGGGCATACCCCGTTTATTTTGCAAAAAATAAATAAATTAAATAAGTGTGCGAGGATTCACCAAAAATGTTCATTTCTATTTATAATGTAAATCCGCGATCTAAATTCAATGTAGTTAGCGGCCGAACAAGCGCGAAGGAAATAATATCGCGAAAGGCCTTCGAGAACCCATACCTAGTTGATGCCAGAGCGATCGGGTCGCGCGGATCAGCGCGACAAAGTACAAACGAGAGTGGCGAGAGAGACTCGAGGCAGTAGTTACATCCGTATTAGGTCAGACCGTTGAATAATCCCGCGTACCACCCGATTTGTACGCTATTAGCGCTACACGATGTGGGGATCTTCGATCGTCCCGCATAATTCTCGATCGTACGCCCCGTTACCTCGGCCATAGGAAAAACGCTCGTAAAAGACACGGGGCGCGACTGTTATCCCCACGGTCTTTTATTGCTCCATTCATAGCGCCGACGCGTATTAGTACCGCACCATAAAGACCATATACATACACTTGGTCTTTCATTGATTAGGATAAATGACGATCAGCTTTCGCGGAATATCAACAAAGATTCCTCCTCAACGTTATAGGTATAATTTTTTTTCCCCGTTCCCTCTTAAACCGTGCAGCTGTTGTTTACCGATAGTTTCTCTTTATACACCTTCGGATGGCCTTTTGCCTTTCGACTCCTTCACCGGCCGAGTTTCGTTATCGTATTTAATTAAAGCTCTCTCGCTGTGCTCGAACAGCGGTGACGGTAATTACAGTCGACAAGCCCCCATTGATTTATGAACAACCGGCAGGTTGTTGTGGCTCGGGCGCATCGCGCCATCGCCATCGACTATGGAATTTAGAAACCGGAAACTTGGAATTCTTGAGGTTTATCGGAAACACGTCACGTCGTCTTTGAAAATCTCGTTACTCGACCGCTAGTGCCGTCATACCGGAAATACGTCACTTCCGGTTCGAAAAATTAATTTTTCGAGCGGAAATAACGCCGTACCGGAAATACGTCACTTCCGGTTTTAAAATGTCATTTTTGGACCGAAAATAACGTCCTGGACAGAAAATGGGATTTTCAAACCGGAAGTGACGTATTTTTGGTATTGTATATCGGTGGGGTTTTGAGAGCAATCGTCTATCCATTCTGCCACAAACTTTCCAGGCTCACTGTACCCCATCGCTATATGGGTATGTATACATATATGTATAGTTCCGTATTATAGTTACACCGAAGCGAAGGAGTGCAAGGTGCATGGATATTCTCAACAGTTTCCACCGTGCGCCATACATAATAGAGGTTAGCCGCAAGGATGGTAAATCACGAGACGCCATGCGGGCGTAGTTATATCGTGCGTGCGTGATGGAAGATTAGTCCGGCATTGTGCGAGCACGGAGGTGGCACGCGATGATTTATCGCTTACGAAAATACGTTCGTTCTCTCGCTCGTTCAACTTGGCGTTCCTCGATTCTCCTCTCCCTCTCGCAATTTCTCTCACGATCTCTTCCTCTCCTTTTCATTCCGCGCTCTTCCTCCTTCCGTCTCTCTGTATGTCTCGGCTCTCTACGGCTACCATTGAACGAGATATTACACTCGAAAGATAGAGGGGAAGAAGAAGTTATCACGGGGTCTCCACGGCGAGATTCGTTCCAATGATTACCGGAAGGATAGAAACGTTCCAGAGGCACTGCTAGTCGCGCTCCGTGCCAAATATTTAGTCGATTCGCCGCAGGAATGTTGAACATCCATTTTTGTCTGTGTGATCGTCTTGAACACGACATTTTTATGAATCAATCGCAAAAACTATCGGGATGTTTCGTCACGGATTACAGTAACAGTGATTTTTCGCCCGATCTAGATGAGCGTCCATACGAAAGGTAAAAAAAAGCGTCAAGAAGAAGTTATCACGGGGTCTCCACGGCGAGATTCGTTTCAATGATTACCGGACGGATAGAAACGTTCCCGCCCCACTGCAATGTTGTGCATCAATTTTTCTCAGTGCAATCTCTCAAACCCAAAATTTTTATTAATCAATCTCAAAGACTGTTTGCATGGATTATCGAACCTTAATTTTTTTAGGCCAAATTATCGGAACGTTTCTTCACGGATGACAATGTCGGTGATTTTTCGTGCGATCAGGCAAGTACCGATGCGAAAGCTACAAAAGAATCATAGATTTGGTAAGAGAGCTCGATGCCGCGCGCGGTGTCTACGGTAGTGTGGAAACTCCCGGGAGGTGGCTGGTACGAGGGCTCCAGACCGCACTACTGTAAATGGTAGCAGCCTGCAATCATCATAATTCTTGATGATGGTCGGCCCGGGCACTGGTGCACTGCGCGCGGGGACAGAGAGAGAGATGAAAAGATAGGAAGAGGAAAATAAAGGAGCGAGCCTGAGAGCGCCCCTCCGGTTGAAGAAGCGCGCGGTGTAGTCGCTGGACCACAAAACCGTTCTGTTCCTTATTGCTCGACCTCACCGCCTGGGCTCTCATCCTTCGCTTCTTTCTAACACTCCTTCTTTCTTCCTCCTCCTACTGGTCGCTCTCACCCCTTCGTTCTTCGCCACGTACAGAGGATACTCTCATAGTAAAGAGATAAGAATTGAGACCACAACTCAGATCGTCCGCACGACGGAAGGAAGCTTTTTCTCGCGAGAGAGAAATCTTCCGCGAGGGCTTTCCCGGCTCTCGGGTTCCCACGTGGAGATACCTCGGTACAACATGGGGGAAGGCGAGTCTCGAGGATTCATAAACGCTCGATATCGTCGAATGCGATCTTGTCGCTGTTTCTTCTACCGTGGCTCATTAACGCGGTTTATCACTCGACAAAAAAAAATCAACTTGTTCGCAAGATAATTGAGCTTGGAGTAAAAAACCGCTCAAGTTGACTTAAGGCGATGCGCAATCTCCCTTCCTTCCCCGTCGGCTGACGCAGGCTCAGTCGCTAACAAAAAAAGTTGAAGAGGCTTGAAGAAGATGGATTACAGTTTTTCGCCTTAAATTCATCGACTTCGCTATCGTTTAAGGGATTCATATTTTTGTTATTTTTCTCTCTGTAGCGAGTAAAATAATAATAAAATAAATAAGTAAATAAAATAAATAAGTAAATAAAATAAATAAGTAAATAAAATAAATAAAATAAAACATGGTTCATTAAAGCGATTTATCACTGGAAAAAAAAATCAACTTATCCGCAAGATAATTGAACTTGGAGTGAAAAACGGCTTTAAAAACAGACTTGATAGACACTTGTCTGCTCAATGTAAAATACAAGCTGCAGATATTACAAGTTGTAAACTTCTTTTCTACAAATATCAATAATAATAATAAATGAGTTGACTTAACGCGATCTGCAATCTCGCATCCCTCCCCTTCGGCTGAGCAGGCTCACTAGGTAACAAAAAATTTTGAAGAGCCTTGAAGAAGATGCATTACAGTTTTTCTTACCGACCGAGTCTCTTTCACATCGCCTTAAATTCATCGAATTCTCTATTGTCAAAGGAACTCGTATTTTTGTTATTTTTCACGGATGAACGGAATGCGTTCCCACGTGACTGCCGACCTCCGGCTGCGCGTCGCGGAGTGCAAAAAACGTTCCGCGGGTCACGAGGGCTCCGGAACCCTCCGCGAGGGCGCGTCGAGGCACAATCGAGCAAGTACGGAAGGCGGCGAGATTTGTTCGATGGGCGTGCGCACTTGGCTCGAGCTCCGTAACGTTAGCACCGAATTTCAGCTCGTACGGTCACGAGGAATCGTGCGTGTCTGTTGCGTATAGGAGAATATACGTTACCGAAAAGCAACGGTGGCCATTAAGAAGGTACCCGCTGATGGCACCAACATGCCCGAACAATGCAATTTGTAGCCGTGAGCTCTGCGGTGGTCTCTCGCCAGGAAGGACCCGCGCGATCCTTCGGCTCGATGTGTTACATCGTCCCTTTCCGCTCCGGCCCAAAGATCCTCCTCCGCGACGTCGTAGTCTCCGTCGTTGTCCTCGCGAACTCCAAAGTTCCACGAAATACCGGCGACATATTGACCGTGGAACTCGCGAAATACTACACGATCCAATGTCCCGGGAACAACGCGGCTACCGACATCCGAGAAGCCCCGAGAACGAAAGAGAGACTCGGTGCAATTTTTTTTTTTTTTTCTTCTTTTCGTTTACCCCATCGATCGGAATTTCTCGGTAGATTCCGTCGACTGCGACGACAACGGGAGGAATACTTTGTCGTTCGAGTCGAATGCGCACACCAGTGGCTTTAATCTCGGTCGCTTTTGGTGGGCGGCCTTGAGATTCAACCTATCGTACGCACGGGGCAACTTCCGAATCCGCGTTACCAGATACCGCGTGTAGCTTTGTGCGCTCTCGAGACTTTACCTTCCTCACTCTCAGCGTGGGAAAGCGGGACGAAGAACCGAGGGCAGATTTTTTATGATTATTTTTTTTTTTTTTTCAATTTGTTTCTTCGTTTTCTCGGTCATCTTCGGCTGTCGGGCATAAACTTTGTCGGGTAATCGGATCCAGTTATGAGATTGAATAAGGGTAACGAAGCGAGAGATTTACGGCTCGGGATTTCATGTAGAACGAGGTCACGAGCAGTTAATAATAAGAGAAATATCGCTGCGCGGACCGACGAAAATCGGTGCATCATCGGGATCGGAGTACATAAGTTCCCGGAGGCGAGGAAGAAACGAGCGAGTCCATGCGTCATTGGATTAAGATTGCAACCGAATTATTCGTGCGCCGCGCATGAAACGTTCTGCGCATGCGCACACGTGAAGGACGAGTAATAATAAAAACTAAAAATAAAAAAATGAGGTATAAAAATAAAACGAGTGACGGAGAACCGAGGGCAAGCCACGCGCGACGCATTCGCGTCGTTTTACGACGAGACCGATAGCGCCCGGGTTGATATATAGCGGCCACACAAAGCGCATGCTCGACGGAATAACTTTAAATCCGTATTGATAGCGCAATTTCTACCTTCTTCTCTCACACGGTGCAAGGATTCTGAGATCGTTTGACGTCCGAACGTTAACAGTCCAGTATCATAAAAAAGTAACCTAAATGCAGACTGCGTTATAGTGCACAACCTTTTTGTGCACGGGACACGATCCGGAAATCTCATTATTCGACCGCAAGTGACGTCATACCGAAAATTCGTCACTTCCGGTCGAAAAATCAAACTTTCAAATCGCAAGTGACGTCATGCCGAAAATATGTCACTTCCGATCGAAAAATCAAACTTTCAAACCGGAAGTGATGGATTTTCGGTAAAACTCTGGAAATCTAAATTTCCGGTTTCTCAATTCTATGGTCCATAGCGAGGGTCCGAAGCGCCGGAGCCACAACAACCTGCTAGTGTCGTATATCGTTTTAATGATATACGATTTGATCTTTGATCTTTGTTTTGCTTATCATTTTTTTTTTAACTTTTTATTTGAGGTCGCGTCAACACTTTACTTATTGACGACTGTTATTGTTTTGTACAAGAAGGAGAAAAAATTCAAAGTAAGATTACAGAGTTTACATTGAAAGGGTTGATTTAAGGGCATAATGATATGACTTTGTAGATCTTGGTATCTGCAATAGTCCAACACTATTTTGCATCCCTCAGTGTTATTTGGACACTGTCTCAGAGTATTCAAGAGCTTCGGACGGAGCTAAACAAAGAATTAAGAAACATCCTCTTAACGACTAGCCGACCCAAGCAAGTAGGTAAATCCCTAAGATAAGTTGATGAATGCGCGAGATTGTAGAATACTTTTTTTAATCCTTTCTCATCCGCCATCGCCGTTCTTTCGCTGACCCGCGAGGAGCACGATGTTGGCGGACAGAAGAAGTAAAGAAAGAGGCGGACGGTCGGGTTTTACGCACGGTGCCGCGTAAACCGATCCGTAGGAGATGGGAGCAAATGACAACGCGTGCTTTGCATGTCGAGTGTGTCCGGTCCGCTCCGCCAGGACAGTAGCTGGTAGGAGTGCGGCAACATAGTGGCGGAGAGCGCGAGGTGCGTAGCGTCTCCGTTTCTCTCGTCTCGTCTACGGACGGGAAGTCGAGTCGTTGAGACGAAAGCGGGTGCATCAGAAACATCCGCGCGCGCGCGGTGCACCGCGAAAGACGCGAGCCGTTGTTGGACCGAGCTTGAGCGGCGACGGAGACGGAGCGAGGGAGGCGCGGGATGCTGCAGCGATATACGCAGTGGCGAAGCTACACGCAGAGCGGGAGTAAATAAGGCGGAATCTGCACGTCGCATTGTTTGACTTCCCGGACTGACGTCCAGGGCGACGGTAAAGGGACCGACCGGAGCAACGACAAGACCACGAGAGACAGCAACGGCTGATTTGCCATGGAGCGCGCACACGTATCGCTGCTGCCTTCTGCACCGTGCAACGTGCTCTCCGTACTTTCTTATGCTGCACGGAGAGACGCGCCGCTAGAGTCTTTTCTTCGCGGGACGAACCGCGACGAGCGCGCGGACCAGAAACCGCGACACGGCTCGCTCTCCGTCGAAGGATTCAAAGACTTCCTATTTTCTCTTATTCTCCATCGATTTCCGTCTTTACCGGCTCCGAGACGACAACCGAACGTTGCGTAATTTCAGTACCGGTCGCGCAGAGTGGATTAGATGGTGATCTCAAAAATGTTCACCAAAAACTGCTCTGTCACGAAAAAAACAACCATAAATACACCTATTTACCTCATCAAATTTAATCCATCAATATTTTTAAATATGTTAAATATGTTGTATATGTATATTATGGCTTGTGGTTTTGGCATTGGCTCTTTGTTTTGGTCTCTTCGATATCTGGTGTTGGTTCTGAGGAAACTTAGAGCTTCGTTATCGATAAATAATAATTATTTATATTTTATTTGTTTATTATCGGATTGTTCCTTGACCAGTATACAAATACGGATATGTCTTATAACTACTTAGATCTTTAAATTACAATAAAAAAAACAGTGAAATTACATCTCATTTCACTCTAAATCGGACTCTATCCAATTATATATTAAATTATTTAAACTTAACTCTGCTTCGTGCTGATGACTATTCGTTCTTCAATATTATCTCCCCCGCACGATTCCGGAAGACACCGACCGGCTCCGAGTACATATTCCCCAAGCGATAAAGACGCGCGATCGTTGAGTTCGACGCATTGCAATAATAATAACAAACTCCGCAAAAAAAGTCACCAAACGTGGCAACTTTGACGAGCATAAAACATAATGTTTCGAGTAAGTCGAAACGTCTTCATAAATCCGGAAGATGAAACGGGCTTCGGGCATAATAAGTGACCGATCAGTTCTCCCGTTCTCATGGCGGTACTTCCTCCTTCATAATAATAGATATAATAATCTCGAATGTAGGAAAACGCGAAGATTAGAGCGAAGCTGACGAAAGACGGCAGGGGGTCTTCTCCCATGCATGGCAGACTCTCGACGATTTTGAGTGCCTGTAACATTAACTCGACGCTCCACCGCGCCGTTGCAGCTCCGCGGATAAGTAGATCCTGCGAGTTTCGCTAGGATTTCGCTCCCGCGCTAGACGACCGGGTGAGGAAGAGAACGAAGACGCAGAACGAAGAAGAAGAAGAAGTAGCCGCGCGCGCTCACACAGCCGACTGAGTCTCGATCTTTATTATACATTTCGGTACACGTGGTACACGATCCTTTCGGCACGACTCTCATGCACCACCGCATATCGGACGAGTACGGAGATCTCTCGGTGCGCGCGATCGGCACTCTCGTGACCTTTTGCCGGGCGGCGTCTGCGGCGTCGGCGAGCTCGCGCGTATTAGAGGTTTTCAATGATAGTGTTTACAGTTTCCGAGAAAGCATAATACGCTTTGAAACTACGGGAGCGCGAGAGGATTTCGAAGAGGCTCGTCGCTCGGCAAGAAACCCCGATAGTCATGGACAACCAGACGCGCATATTATAATGGGTGCTGCGGCTGCCGCTGCCGATGATGCTGCGCGGCTGATGATTCGAGAGAAGCCGGCGCGTCCGCGCTCGGGGAAAATGCCGAGCGTGATTTCACTCGTGAAGCCAATTTGCGCGTCGTCGCCCCGAGACGAGAGAGCAGCCGGGGTAACCGGGAGATAGTTTGAGCATCGGCGCAAAACTAAGACGACCCCGGCCAGCGACCTCCCCGACAATCAGCCCGGCTCGAGGAAACGTCGAGGTGATTCGAACAAAGTTGCGATGGGACTTAAGTGTTGATGGTTACCGGTTTGTATTCCCGTAGGTGACGAGGAATTATTTACAATGTAGATAAATAGGGGTAAATGAGGATGGCGAGAGAGGTTTGTTCCTCGAACACAACGTCCAGGCCCGGGGCGGCTGGGATGTCTGGTACTCGAAGCAATTGCCGAGCCGATCGGGGCCGAGAAATGTGACCGGTGCAAAGATCGACGAAGTCGGATGCCTCGAAGGCCGTGAGGTTTTGTAGGATAATTTGACGGGGAGGAGAGACTCGGTTTTTAATTAAATGATTGCGTTCGAAGGCGGACATCTTTGCGGAAGGCGATGCACGCTGATAACATCCAGCAGTGAGGAACAAAAAACGTTGACATTGTCCGGGATCGTTAAATCGTGGAGGACGCCGAGGCGATACACGCTCCAGCAATAAGGAAGTGAACATTTTTTTTTGTTGAGATTGTCCGGTGTCGTTAAATCGTAGAGGGCGACACGAAGTGTTATCTGACGAACTATAATAAATGCAAGAGGCATGGCGTTTCCACTATGTTTCCAATGTAAATAGATAGGGTTAAACGCTTTCGGGTGCTGAGAGAGGTTTGTTCGAAAACAACATCCTGGCCCTTAAGCCGGTCCGATTCCTGTCAAGAAATGTAACCGATGCAAAAATCGACGAGAACGAATGCCTCGCAGACCGCGAGCTTTTGGAGAACATTTTCGAGGGAAAAACACATGCGATTTTCAATTCAATAAGTGCGACGATCGAAGCGGAAATCTTTGCGGAAGGCGATACACGCTGATAACTCCAGCAATAAGGAACAAAAAACGCTGACAGTATTCGGGATCGTTGAATCATAGTCACGAAGACACGAAGTGTTTTGCGTTTCCGCCATCGTGACTTAGTTACTCTTTTATGAGCTGAAAAACTCTCAATTATATGACTAAGCAAAATCTTTGTGGAAGACGATAACCTTCCGCATGCTGATAACCTTCAGCATTAAGGAACAAGAAAAGTTGACACTGCCCGGGATCGTTAAATGGTAGAGCACGACACGAAGTGTCGTGCTCTACCATTTAACATTTAACATCTACATGACTAATAAGTGCAATAGGTATTGCGTTTCCGCTAAGGTGACTTTGTCACTTGTTTATAAGTCTAACAGAAAAACTCCTAATAATATGGCTAAGCTCTACAAAATAATAGAGTGTACTTAGGAGAGCGAGGTATAAAATGAAATAAAATAATAATTAACAATACTAATTATAGGAAGCCAAAATGTAATACAACGTTAGAATCAAGAGAAGAATACAGTAATAAGAAAAAATGTTCGATGCATCGTAATTTGTTATCACAGAGAAAAACATAAACTTTTTGCGGAAGTGCGAAACCACTTCCTCAAACACACCTATATTAGGACTGCGAGTCTTCGCAGCCCAACTACAGTCATCTTTGAAAATCGTTGAAAGTCTAAATGTTTGAAGTTATCGAACACAGCAGCATAATTCCGGAAGGATGAATTTTCACTTCGCACTCGTCGTCCTGGTGGCAATCTTCGCAATCTTGAACCATGCCGGTCTCGCCAAGGCTGAGCCCAAATCGAAAGTCAACCGAAGACACGAAGCTCCACGTCGACCTCCTCCACCCACCAATTTCCAAGGCAAATGACAGAAGGTAATTAAAAATTGCAGAAACTCCAATCACATAATAAATGTAACGTCGATTTGCTTGCAGGCAAAAATTGACTAAAAAGTCATCTACCGACTCACTTATCAAGCGGAACATTCGGTATGGATAACCAATAAAGAAATTGTCGTCACGGATCTGCTTAATTTATTCACCTGTTTGACCCGATTCGGTACCGTTAGGCAGAAAACGTTTCCTCATAGTCTTCATCGTTTCGCGAAGAGAGACTGGTCCATTATCCGGCTCCGACCGTGGAAACTTCATTTAATTTCTTTATGTTCCTTCTCGCTGTTAATATCGAACAATGGACACTATCTCGAGAATGCAGTAATTTGTCATAGCGGCGCCAGGCTTTCTGACCGCGACTTGTGTCGCCCGACGAGCGGTAGCCTCGCGGTCGTTCGGCGACCGATAATTTGCATTCGTAAAGTGAAGCGAGCTGGCGCAAAGACTACGGTGAACGGTTCGGCTTCTCGTTCCTCTTCTTCCTCCTCGGCGGTTCTTCGCGGACGCTTGTCGACGCACGTGCGTCCTCGCGGGACGCGAAACCGCCGCGTATTATACTTCATCCAACTCCAACTGCTCCGAGGTAGAAACGACGCACGCACATTTAATGCGACGCGCCAGCAGGTTGTATCGCTGCTCGCCTACACCGGTTATCCGCGGAGGCCTTAGGGAACGGACTTACCAATGGATCCAAATAATCTTGAGTCCTCTTTGTGGCGAGATCTCGCCGACATCGGCGTCGATCCATCTCGAGACGCGTGACATCACAAGGCCCTGAGCTAAGAGAAAGCTCAGGACCTCTTCGGCGACCGTCGACGCAAACTCCACCATCCCCTTATCCTGTCCTAATCCCGCAACGGTCCCTGCGCATCGACGTCCCGAATGGTTCGCCGAACATCCGGGTAATAGTATGTTGAATTACGTTTTTTTCCTCGTCGAACACCGCTACCGATTCTTGTTTATATGCTGAGATACGCTGCGATATTTTTCTTGTCGATTTTACAATAAAAAAATTAATAAAAATATATTTCATGTTGTATAATTTTGATGATTTTTTTAAACGTATATGAACAATAGGTTAATATATAGGGATGAACGGGGATGCTGAGGTTTGTTCTTCCAAAACCACATCCAGGCCTGCACTAAGGTGGCTGGTGGTCGAAGCAATTACCGACCCGATCGCTGCCAGAAAATGTAACCGATGCAAAGATCGACGAAGTCGAATATGACTCGAAAATTTTCGTGGAAAAGACACACTCGATTCTCAAGTCAATAATTACGACCTTTTACATCGTCGTCCCGAACGGTTCACGTCACATCCGGGTAATGTGTCGAATGAATTCTTTTTTTTTATCGCTTGCCAAACACCGATACTGATTCTGGTCTTCGTTCTATATGCTGCGATATTTTTAGTGTTAATTTTGAATTAAAAACAAAAATTTAACCGAGATGTTATATAATTTGGATAATTTTTAAAAACTTTACTGCAACTCATTAACATATATTGGAAACAGTATTTTCTTATAAGCATGAAATGCCAGGGGAGCCCCGTTTTGGTTTTACGGTCGACCGATACTGTTGACGAGAAAGGCAATGGAACGAGTTCAGGATATATTCTTCAAGGAAGCTGGGAAGATTTGTCGGGACTGAATGGCTTCGTGTTTGGCAATAAAATAAATCTCAATTCCCCGGAAGCGAGTGGTTGGGAGGACTGGAAGATGAATGTAAATCGCTCGAAGCATCGAGGAGCAAATGGACCGTGAATGGCGTTATTCAATCGCCCGGGGGGTGGAGGGAGGGGCGAGGGGAAAACATGTACAGGTGCGGAATGAACCGCGAGCCCGCGGCATCGGGGAGAAGAGCAAATAATCGATCGATCGTGTGACCGTTTATCGATTCGCCGGAAGGATGAGAGCGGGGAGGACGGAAAGGGACTCTCGCCGACGTTTCGCCGCTGCGAAGAGTCGAATACGCGCACGAGGAATTAGCCTGGGACAATTTGTCGCGAGCGATTTGTAACTTCATACATATCCGAGCAGCGCGAGGAGCTCGTCCATATTCTCCGGGTGCTTCCAACTCAGCGGAGTACTATGCCATCTTAAAAAAAAAAAAAAAATCGACCCACAGAATTCTTCACTGGAAAGCGCAGAATGAAAGTCAATTCGAAATTTCACCTTCACTTTATCATCTGCATGAGACTAAATTTCATTAAGTCATAACGACTATGTTTTGCATCGCACACAGAGAAAACAATCAATAGAGTCAAGAAAGTGTGCGCTTGCGGGTGGCGAAACAAATGTTTGGTGGATCGAAAGAAACAGCTCGTTGATAAACTAACATTCAGTCGAATCGAATGTTTCTTTACTCACTACGACAATTATTTCGTTCTATCAACCAAAAAATTGTTTCGCCATCCACAAACGCTCATTTTGTTTACACAATCGATTTTTTTTCAGTGCAGAAACTTCGCTCCTAAAATTCGCTTGGAGAATAAAACTCTGCAAGAGGACAATCTTTTTTCCACATAAAGCAGTGCATCGACGGAGACTTGCCAATGACGAAATTTCATGTCATGCGTCTTCAGGGTTGTTTCACTTTCGGAGCTCAGACGCGGCCTCTCGAATTCCAGTATAGCCGATAGCTCGTTTTGGCGCGACATTTCGACAAATTTGTCTCTGTAAGTCGAAGACACATGTAGCCAGTTAGTTTTTCCTAGTACGCATTCAACAGAAACGTATAACCATTCTCGTGTACAAATTCCCCCGTGCTATACGACCGGAGAGCCCGTAAGTTCGACGCGGGTTCCCCGTGTCTCTTTTTCAGTCTGAATCGCACGCAGTCTCCGGGAGGTGGACCAGGCTGCGGCAGCAGCATCGAGTGAGCGAGGGAGTGAATGCAGGCAGATCGAGATGCAAAGGAGTTCCGCAGAGGTTCGCGCGTTGCCTTTCAAACTCGCCGCCTCCGAAGCGGATAAATTCGCCCGGGTCTCTCGATCTATTAATTCGAGCCGGCTTTGCATTCCTACGGGGTCGCACGACCGTTCCGATCTCCACCGACTCTTCGCATGCGACCTCACTGCTTTCTCATTCTCATTCGTTTATGTGTACGCTATATATATATATATATATATATATGTGTGTGTGTGTGTGTATGCGTTCCGCGCGTGTACGCGCTCTTACTTTTTCCCTCGATCGTTTATTTTATTTCCACGGGGTGGTTGGCGATGCCCCCAGCGACAAACGTGCCTCGGTGACCCTCGCACTCTTCGCTCGAATCTCAGCCACGGGATGCTATATGGGATAGTTATTTGCGACTTCATGGTATAACATACCTACATACGGACGAAAATTCTCCGACGCACAAAGGCGAATAACTAACTGCACGGTGGGAGAGGACAACGACAAAAAATAAATGTGTGCATTAAAAAATCTGGATGACTGCTGGGAACGTGTCATCTTTGATTCGCGCTCCATTAATCAACTTGCGGCATCTTTATTTTTAGTAGTAGTAATTGTATTTATTTTTGTGATGTATGCCACAGCTACGATCGACTCATCGGCACCGCCAGTTTGGAAAGACGGTGGGAAACTCCAAATCTCGTTTGTTTACGTGTCTGCCATTTGTGTTGGTCCTCTTCAGAATTATTTATTTAACTGAATTATACATTATTTTCTTGATAATTATGTTAATTAGGCGATCCTTGAGGATGTCGATTGACAATTGTATTTATTGACAATATTTTGCAGGTACATTTAGAAGATTATTTACAGTACATATTTATATTGCCAACGGGCCATCGACCTAATTCCTTCAAGGCCTGATCCGCCTTTTTCTACTGGTGCTTTTATTTTTCGGTGGAAAAGAATTGCTTTGTTTTTATTTTCTACTTTCAGTCGTAGAAAGATAATAGAGCGACGAATGAATGCAACCCTTTTAATGATGACATTTATGATCATCTTAGGTGTGAAAAAGACAATTTTATCCAAGAAATTTAATTGAACGAGGACATTTTTAGTTCAAAGAAGACTGGCTACACCGACCCAGTATTCCTTCGTACTAGACTGTCCGAAGGAGTAAAAAAAGGATCCGAGCGCGTCAAGCGACCAAGCAAGGTGAGAAATGCTGCTCGTACGGTGAGCGATGTCTACACACCGCACTGTCACCCACTGACATATCGCTCTGATAAACCCCGTCCAGCCACCCGTGTCAAGGTCTCACCCACGTACGAAACGTGGATCTTCTCCGTTGATCCACAGGTATACAACATACACGTCTCATCGCCGGGGATTTTTCTTTGCTGTTAAAAGACAAGTGAGCTATAGTGAGTTTTGCCTTCTTCAACGAGATGCGTAAGTAACTTAACCATTGCCAATTTTTATCTTTCTCCCAAGTTCTCAGTGACCGATAGGTGTTAAATAGCTTGCTTGTCACTGAATTTCTTTCCGTTACGAGACGCAGTAGCGTCTCGAGACCAGTGGATTTAAATACCATCGGTGAAGACGAGAAGCGACTCGCTCAAAGGATCGTGTTTGCCGCTTTCGCCAAAAACAATATTTGGATTCTTTCCCACATTCTTGTCCTCATAGAAAAATGCATCTGCAATGAAAATGTGGGTATTTTTTTTTTTGCCTCTTCCGCACACTGGAGAAAAGTCGGTTCGTTTTGCGTGCGTTTTTTTTACCAGTAGGGAATGCATCGAAGAAACTGCTCGAAGACTTTTCTTCACGGGCCCGTAGATAGTCCATTCCGGAACGAGTTTCGAGGTGCGATTCCCTCGATTAATCTCGTCCGGGGCTGTTGAGAGAGCTCGAAAGCATCGAACCACTTCCACGTAGGTCGTATAACACGGGTGTCTCCTTCGTCCCGACGACGAGTTCGCCGCTCTCGGCTATCGGGCCAATACATTTTCATCCGGTCGGCGTCCGGTGCCGGTCATCTCGGACTTGAAACACTAGAACCCGAGGAGGCATACGTAGAAACCCCTTGGGCATTGAGTAATGCGGTGTGGAGTTGCCGTGATGATGGGCATTAATATGCCGATGAAAATGTCCCTCTTAGCCTTTGCGCCGTTCTCGTCTTAGGGTGAAGCTGGATGTTCCGAAGAAACGAGTGTCTTGTTATTCGTGAGTGCGTGGGGCGCGTCGAGTGTCAAGCAGACGCTGCACCGGTGCGAGCCAAGCGATACCGACGAGATAACCAGAGGCAGCAATATTAATAGCCGAGCTATCATTGTTTCAGCATTCGTCTCGCTGCCATTGTTCCCGCTTGGTGCTCGTCGTTAACGCGCGGCCGTCCTATTCTGCACAGACCGAGAAAAATAACTTTTCTCAACCGGAAATGAGGTTTTTGCGGTATGACGTTTCTTCCGGTGAAAAGTGAGATTTTCAAACCGGAAGTGACATTTTTCCGGTATGACGTCACTTCCGGCCGAACAATGACATTTTCAAACCGGAAGTGACGTTTTTCCGGTATGACGTCACTTCCGGTCGAACAATGAGATTTTCAAACCGGAAGTGACGTTTTTCCGGTATGACGTCACTTCCGGTCGAACAATGAGATTTTCAAATCGGAAGTGACGTTTTTGCGGTATGACGTCACTTCCGGTCGAAAAATGAGATTAAGGACCGAAATTTTATTGTCTAATTTATACATAATATAGCGAAGCGCCTAAACGACAACAACCTGCTCGTAGAATCTGGAAGGAAAATAATTCAAAAAGTATTGAAGCGCTATTAATTTCATCCAATGTCCGACTGTAACAGCAAGGAGGAGGATAAGAGAACAGAAGAAGCAAAGTCCAGGTGTAAATTTCATTCGTGCGAAAGGAGTCGGCGCTCTTGGATGTAGCCTTCAATTAGCAGTACTTCGGGCACCTCGGGGGCTGCCGATGCTCTCGTGATGTTCCTGCGAATTATGTATTACAGTCATACACTTATAACACTCATACGGCTATCTCTATCGTTTTCATTCATTCTTTTTTTCCTCCGCTTAGCAACAAAGTTCCAGTATACGGGTGTATTATACAAGCCCTGAGATAAACTGGTGTCAGCCATGTAATTAGCGACTACTCCCGCCATGTGAATAACTTCGAAACCCCCGAGTCGCTCGCCGCGTAGAGTGCATGCTTCGAGTTGGGTTTCAAGTTTCAAGAAGGTTCAACCCTTTCTCTTCGCCTTCGCCGCCCCCGCGGGGGTTGAAATGTTGAGCCACTCTCGTTGCAACGGACGTGCCTTCCGGGTTAATTGGCTTCGAACACGCAAAAGCTGCCGCACTCGCGAGCACCCTCTCTTCTGAAGTATAATATATTTTTTTCCGCCGCGAAAAAAATAACACGTTACCCGCACGGTACAAAAAATGTGTCCATTTAACAAACATTTGCCCACCATTTGTAAATTTCTTGTCGACAAACTCCCACAATTTTGTTGTCTTATTAATTTTACAATTTTTCATAAGTAGTCTTCTGCATACTCGGACCAACACGATTCTCGGTTCTTGCAGAGTGTACGAAAGAGCGAGAGATCGGCAAGAGTGGGGATTTGACACGACTCGGTCTCGCCTCTAAATTTGTAATTGTAGCCTCCGCGTGACGTGGCGCCTTGAATGAAAAACGAAAAAGGGGTCTTTTGAACCGCAGCGGGATGAATATACACAGGGAAGAGATGAATTCGCAGCTTCGGCGGCGGCGGACGGCGGTAATGCAGCGGCGATACGAGGTCACGAACCTGCTGGGCTAAAGTGAATATACACCAACGCGCGCCGCGGACTTGCCGTACAGTATACGTCGGGCGAGGGGCGTAATCCGCGGCGACGTGCATTCCCACGTCGTGCTTTTCTCGTGAGCAACGCTTTGCTGGCTTCTTCGTCCGGTATCCGTGAAACTTGGCCGGCATTGCATGAGTCCCGTCCCGATGGGACCGCGGGTTGCATCCGTATGCAGGTCTATCGGTACATTTCGCTCAAGTACCCACTTCCCTCCTAAATACGCTGCCGAGAACACGCGCGGATGGACGACTTGTTGCTATCGTACGGACGTTCGTACTGCGCCCGCCGTACGAACGGTGCACCCTCGCTGTATGCGGACAAGTCCTCGATCCCTGCCACGATCATCCTCGTCACGACGCGATCGATCCTCCGATCGTGAAGGTATCGCATGATGCGCCATTGTATGTGGAGGAGGAAGGAGGATGCCGGGATCAAGCTTACACGCTCGAACGAGCAGCAGCTGACCGGTACAGGCTTTTCAAGAATCTTATGTTCCATAGAGAATGTCATATCGAATGCATTAACGTTTATCGATAACCATGAGCATTAAACAGCTGAGGAGTCTCATGTGGACCTATCGGGTCTCGGCTCTTGGTAGGGGTTTTGCACCATTGGTACCGATTCGACTGTTTTGTCATCGGGTGTCACCACTTCGTCAACGTTGGTGGCGCCGAACCAACGGAACCATCGCCTATTGGCGATGGTTCCAGTAGGAAACCATTGCCAATGTGTCCCACGTTAGTTTTTACGCACGGTATCGTGGAGGCGGATTCCTTAGAATAGCTGGAAGGGTTACTGTCATTTGGTTTCGTTCGGCTCCAACACTCGAACGAGCGGCAGCTGACCGGTACAGGCTTTTCAAGAATCTTATGTTCCATAGAGAATGTCATATCGAATGCATTAACGTTTATCGATAATCATGAGCACTAAACAGCTGAGGAGTCTCATGTGGACCCATCGGGTTTCGGCTCTTGGTAGGGGTTTTGCACCATTGGTACCGATTCGACTATGTTTTGGCATTAGATGTCACCACTTCGACAACGTTCGTCACGGCAGATGATCCTATCCCAATGGTCGTCCAGTTGGTTCCAATAGGAAGAAATTGCCAATGTGTCCCACGTCAGTTTTTACGCACGGTGTCGTGGAGGCGGATTCCTTAGAATAGCTGGAAGGGTTACAATCATTTAGTTTCCTTTGGGCTCGAACACTCGAACGAGCGGCAGCTGACCGGTACAGGCTTTTCAAGAATCTTCCACAGACAATGTCATATCGAATGCATTATGTCTCATATGGACCTATCGGGTTTCAGCTCTTGGTAGGGGTGATGCACCATTGATACCGAATCGACCATGTTCTCTCATGGGTGTCACCTCTTCGTCAACGTTTGTCACGGTACATTATCATATCGCAATGGTACCTCATTTGTTTCCAATACGAAACCATCACCAACGTGTCTGACGTCAGTTTTTACGGACGGTATCGTGAGCGCGGATTCCCTCGAATAGCTGGAAGGGCTACAATCCTCCTGTTTCGTTCGGGCTATGCAGCGTTGCTCCGACTCAGGATATTTAATTGTTTTCCTTCGAGTATAGTTATAATAAGCGGATGCGATTGGATCCACACAGCGTGGGTATACGTCGTGCGAGAAGTGAAGCAGGACGTGAGGACCGAGCTATCGAGCGTGTATAATATGGGATGTTGGACGGTTATGCGAGAACGAAGGAACGGAGTGAACGAGCTCGCGCGTGTCCGAGGCAACACAGGCTGGGAGGGGTCGAGACGTCAGGTTCGCACGGGAACGTTTGTACCATGTGCATGCGCGCAGAGAGAGCCCCGTCAAAGCGGCAACGAGCGGGCGGCGGTGGGCCGATTTCAATAAACGCCCTCGGCCTGCTCACTTCTTCTTACATTTCTTCGTGCAACGACTTCGGACTCGCCTCTCTCTCCTCTCGTCCTCGCACTCTCTCGCCCTCTTACCGAGTGTCAGAACCCGAAGCAAAAGTTGCGCCCTGCATGTAACACCGCAACAAGTTATTGGACCGCGGAACCGAGTCGGCGCTCTTGCACCGGCTGCAACGCCGCCATAGTCCTCCGGAACGGAGAGTGCACGTTAACGTCGAGATCGAGCTTGGACACCTTGGCATTATTACGTCCGGATTATTACACGAGCGTGCATCAAAGAACCCGGTGAACATCCCGTCGGACCGCAGACGCAGAGCGTAGAGTGAACTTTGGATCCGGATGAAGACGGAGCCCCCGCGGAAGACGGACGTACCAATGAGGGGAAGATTTTCTCCCCCGGTCGTATCATCGTCTCGTGTCCGAGGTACAACCAGCGTTCAAGCTGCAGCGGAGAGGAAAAACAACGAATGACCAACTCGCTGACCAGAAGGGAGGAAAAGGGGAACTGGCGAGACGCGGTCTTGCCTACGGGATTTACCAGTGTAAAGGCTGGAAAGAACCACCGGCGGATGAGCAAGCGGCTGATCGATGGGGGAAAGAGTTGAGTCGAAAGAGGAGGATATCGAGAATCCCAGGTGGCGGGACGAAGTCAAAGGATTGCGGAAAATTGCAGGCGCGACACGGCTGGTAGTTCCACGTTCCATCGGCTCGGGCACGTCGAGGAGTCGCGCTAATAGGTTGGACATGGCGGCGAGTGCCCGGCTCTTCCGAGTACATTTGACTACGAAGGACGCGGAGGACGAGGACGAAACCGCGATGGGTCGACGGAGTGGGCGCAACGCCGACGGCGCACACACGCGGGGGTTGAGAGGCCTCATCGGTCGGAGGTTCGAAGGTTGGAGGTGTCGGACGCCGTAGGGGGCCACCGTTCTCGCCGGTGCTACATCATCCGCGGGGACAGCGTATCCACTTGTTAGCGAGAAGCGATGCAGCGCGCCGTACGCGCAAGCCACTGAGCGGAGCCTACAAATACGTTTCTTCCTCGACCACCACCACCACCACCGCTCGGTCTCGCTCTTCCTCTGGTGATAAATGGACTGCAACTCTCGAAATACGAAAGCATTCCTAACACGGGCGTGTGTATATTCTTGATTAATGAACTACGTGAATTTCATGCGGCTACGCGAGGCGGCTCTATGTAAACTGTGGTACGTGATGCCCCGTCGCACCTATATACCGTATAGAAAAAAAACTCGAGATCAGTGATCCGAGTTACCGCCGGTTGACCATTCGCGACCTCCTAGGTGCTGGCTGTTACCTCAATTTTTGAAAGTGTACTCAAGTCTGACTCCGGGTAGGTTCGAAGCTAGCGCCGTTGATGTCTGTGACATTGGACTCCACACCGATGCAGTTCCAAAACTTAGAAATGAGTTCAAGTTGAGAGAAGGCAAAAATAGCAGCTGAATTTTGGCTACCTTAAGGTCGCTCTTGAGATCGAACTTAATATCAATATATAATTGAAAACGAGTTCAGACTTAAGGTAGATCTTAAGCACGCAATGAAGTCCGGGCCAAAATTTGCGCTTAAGTTGGATCTCAAGAGCGACCTTAAGTTCAAACTAAGGTCTTAAAGTTCGACCCTTAATTCATTTCCGAATGCAAGCTTCTTCTAACACAAAACGCGATTACCGAAGGTATTTCGGTCACCAAAAGTATCTCAGGTACGGTAAAAGTGTGCATAACTTCGAACCTATCGACTCGATGCTTCGATAAAACGAAAGCTTTGGGTCAGTTCTTGGCAGCTACGCCCTAGCTGCCCATGCGAGTTCGAAAGCGATCTCGGGTACCGCAGTCACAGAATTATCCTCTTTTCACGTACAGCTTACATTGGCTGAGAGCAGAGCGAGAAAGCGTAACGATAAATCAATAGGCGAAAGGCTTCGGTATGCCCGGTGCCCATAATAAATTCATGAATTGTAAAACTGTTGCTCTCTGGGCTCTCTCGTGAGCGCGGACGAACCGTGGCGTATTGGATTTATTGGTCGACCTGACCCCGCTAAGACGATTCCCGGTGTATGTTGCCGGCCACGACGAGTGGGTGGCTCGGCTCGGATGGTGGTGTGCGCAGCGATGCTCGGAACGTAGTGGGGACTAACGGGGGATGCGCGAGAGGTTCCGAGTGAGAACGAAGTGAATTTGAAGCGGAGGCAAGAAAGAAAAAGATGACGAAGAAGAGGTGGAAGAAGATGATGAAGAGGAGGCGGGCGAAGAAAAAAGGGCATATATGTGTGTGCAAGGGGGTTCCGTTCGGTTCCGATCTGCTGGTCCCGAACCCGCAGGCCCCCGGGCGAGGGTGATGCATTAACGAGTTAACGGCTCGCTATCGATCACCCTCTATCACCAAATAATTTTCAATTACACACAATAAATCGCACGAGGCGAACGAACGTAAAGTACCCTCGTGGCTCGTGCGTACGTGCAACTCTTGCCGACATCTCGAATACCCCGATGAGCCATCATCGCTCTGGCGGAGATAATACCTCGGGCTCCGTGCACGGTGTGGAGTGCGGGAAGAAGGTGGTCGATCATCGCGAGTAGATGGATCGAAAACGGTTGGTGAGCAATCGACACGGACGGAGACAACATCGGGAATCCCGAGAGATCGCTCAAAGCGGCCGAACGAACTTGCTGAGTAACGAACGAGAGCGCGATAAATCTGGTGGACGAAATCAAGAGAATCTGATCGACAAACCGCACTCACGAGAGAGACCAAAGAGCAAGAGTTTTACAATTCATGAATTTATTATGCGGACCGGGCATTATTGTTATGCTTTCTCGCTCTACTCGCAGCCAATGTAAGCTGTAGGGTAAAAGTGGTGAATATGGCCCACCTCGATTAACACGTAAATCAATGATATATGGACCGGGCCATATTCCCCACTTTTACCCTACGTGAAGAGAGGATAAATCTGGAGACCAATTGGCACGGGCGGAGACGACATCGGCAATCCTAAGAGATCGCTCAAATCGGCGGAACAATTCATGAATTTATTATGCGCACCGGACATTATTGTTATGCTTTCTCGCTCTGCTCTCAGCCAATGTAAGCTGTACGTGAAGAGAGGATAATTCTGGAGACCAATTGGCACGGACGGAAACAACATCGGGAATTCTGAAAAATCGCTCAAAGCAGCGGAACAAACTTGCCGGATAAGGAAGGAGAGCGCGATAAATCTGATCGCCTAAATCGAGATGAACGGAACATGAACTGTCTAGGCAACATGCAAAAATACCACACATGAAAATAAATGTGTAATCTGCGACGAATAAAGCGTCGTCGGTGTGCAAACTCGTATAACTTGAATTCGACGGCGTCACGGTCGGTTGGAAGGCGTTTTAGTGATAATTTAAACGCGCTAAATCAGAAACACATTTACGAGGTCAGCGTGAAATTTATAAATTAACCGCTCTGGCAGATTTGTGGCTGGCTTATGTGTGCACGCGGAGCTCGCAACATGGGTCCGCGTGCGTGCCCGGCCGGTGTTCGTATGGGTTTTCATCGTTGTGGCTGCGTCCCGCTGGCAGGGAAAACCCGCCCAACGCGCCGCCGCCACGGACACACTTGAATTGATTTACTCTGAATTCACTCCAACATTTAAGAATTTTCAACGTTTCATCGAATCGTGAAATATATAAATTACAGAATTAAAATCACACCCGAGCCGTGTGTACTATCTCATAAACGTGTTGTTGCAACACCCATAATGCGGCTTCCTTATCGCGGCAACAGGTACTCCACAGACGAGCGTCGAGAGTTCCCTCGCGAGTGTACATTGAATACGTAATCGATTACTCGTAGTCCACCCACACGCGACTGCAATCGATCTCCGCTCGAACGAGGTGCGTATAGCTCCTCGCAAATGCACCTGCTGCACCTCTTCTTCCATATCTCCTGGCGTACGAGCGCACATCGATATACGCAACATCTTCGCCGCTTTCACGCTTAATTTTTATTCGCCCCGTTTATCGAGCCTCCAATCGGGGATATTTCTTTTTATAGTCTCTTCGAGCCTCACCCGGTGTATTCTTCCCAGGAATCATCATTATTTTTCGTTTTCTACGTTTTATTTTTTTTTGGTTTCGACTTTTCAATTCAATAGCCGCTATTAAATTTCTCATAAACGTCGAGTGTTAATCCCTCCAATTAGTATCCCGAGCGATTCCAAAGTGGCTCTCGGTTATTTTAATTACCTCTTGATTGACTTTAAGGCCTCGACGCGAATTATAATATGCCGGTTATCAGCGTGATACGCGGTGGTATTTTCAATTCGGACGATGCGCCTCATTTTGACAGCGCGTATGGTGAAAAAAAAAACCGAAGGTGGATGCGAACTTTCTCGGAGGTCTCGAACTCTGTTAGGAACAAGCGGCCGGTCCGGAACGATATGTAAATACTAAATGCACGTTTACGCGTTGTCGTACAATAACTTGATCGCAAACACTTGCGCGCGCGGACACCAGCTGTATGTGCCGTTGATTCAACAGCGCTACGCGTTGAGGGTATCGCGCTAAGCCGTAGCGTCCGAGCGTTCGTTATGAACGGACGAAACTCCGCATGGGGTCCAACGCGAGTCGACACCCATACACCCGGGAGGCTGGCTATTTAATTCCATTTTAAAACGAAGGTTAAGAAACTAATGATGCACGCGCGCTGCCTCCCGCTCGCGGACGCGCGCTTTCCGAAACGAGGACGTCGCAAATTTATCTTCCGACGAAGGATCGCACTTGCATCGCGCGTGTACGCGTGGAAATTCGAAGAAAAAAAGACACACTCTCCGACCCCGAACGGGCCTTCGTAAATGGAAACTGGATACTTAGTCGCGTCGATGGGAAGATTCTGCTTTCTCGATGGATAATTTCTAACATTGAGCTATCGGTTGGGAAGAGCTTGAATTTCGAATGATGATTTCTTGTTGTTGCTGAATCCTGTTGAGATATTGCTCTTCGAAGAGACTACAGTAATCTCCGCTGTGACGTCACTTCCGGTCGAAAAGGGAGATTTTCAAATCGAAAATGACGAATTTCAGGTACGACGACACTTCCGGTCGAAAAGGGAGATTTTCAAATCGAAAATGACGAATTTCAGGTATGACGACACTTCCGGTCGAAAAGTGAGATTTTCAAACCGGAAGTGACGAATTTCAGGTATGACGACACTTCTGGTCGAAAAATGAGGTTTTAAACCGGAAGCGAAGGGTAAAACCTTTCAGAAGTAATGGATGCATATTTCGACGGTCACTGGATGCATTAAATTGTGCAGATATAGAGCAAAATGCAGGTTAGCTATTGATGCACGGCACATAGCGCGTGCGGAGGGCGTTGTCGCTGCTAGTGTTTTTATAAAAGTCAGACGAAGATCTTTTCCTTCCTATTATTCTTATATACTATTCGACTATTAGATGAGGACGATAATTTTCCCGAAAGACGAGAGTCGCGTACGCCGTAGGGGGTCGATGATCCTCATCCCCGCAGCTTCCCTCTGTCGCTCTGCTGGACTCGAGTTTGCTCTCTCCGGCGCACGGTTTCTCGTAGCTTACGGGCTTTCTCAGTGTCTTTCTGTTTCTCGTTGGATTTACGACATTCGCCTTATCCGGCCTCGATCTCTTCGGATATGCCTGGCTCATTTAAAACAATAACCGGGACAATTTCATAAATTTTAGCCACGGATCTACGAAGATCTTTCTCGCTGTTGATCGCGCGCGAGGGGTAGGAGTAATTTTAATCAGGAGTGCCGGAGTTCCCGACGGGGGGTCAAAAGCCCGTTCGACTCCCGGCCAACGGGCCCGGAGCGAAAGACGTCGACCAGCAGCAGCCCCCGCGTTCTTCTCGATTCTATCCCTCTTTCTCTCGGTGATCTTCCCGTTGATGCTGCTGTTACTGTCTGCAGCTCTTTGGACCCCCCCTCGTTCACCTGCTCGCTCGACTGACCGAACGAAATTCGGGATCTCGGACTCACTAATTTACCGCTACCTGGGAACGTACGGGCCGAGCGCGTTGTTCTAATCTGAGTTACGGCGATGATGGAAGCATCCGCCAGATCATAAATTTTCTAGATGGCCTCTTTCGTATGTCCACATTCATATCTTAGCCCGTTGTTTGTATCCGTATCTTCGGATTGTTTATTCTGAAGCCAAAAGTTAATGGTAACGAAACAAAAACAAAATAAAGGAATAAGCCATTCCTTTACGGCAGAATTGTTCCCACGAGGCTGTACAAAAGAGGCTGATTTTTTTTAAGAAGGTAAAAACGTTGATGAGGAAACACCCCAGCGTTTTACCGACTTTCCTGTGTCCAAAATTAATATATTGACTCGTTGTTTGAATTCGTATATTCGGATTGCTTATTTTAATGCAACAATTAATGGTAACGAAACAAATAAAACAAAACACCAAAAAGAAACACAAAAGTCATTCCTTTACGGCGGAATTGTTTCCACGAGGCTATACATAACAGGCAGATTTTTTGAAGAAGTGCAAAACGTCGATGAGGAAACATGTTCGCGGCGTTTTGCCGCCTCGATGAAGTCTTCCCCGAGAGTTCTCGCGAGAGCTACGAGAGGAGGCATTATCGTTATGATCGGAGCCCAGGTAGATGCCACCCCGTGATTACCGTGCTTATGGTATCGGCTGGCGATCGACGGCGACAGCCCCTGATCGCTCTCGCCATTATGCGATCGACACCTTCCGAGCCACGTTCTCGCGATAAATCATCGGGTAAACGGAAAATCCAACGAAACATCGTCGCGCGACGAGACGCGGCATCGGAAAGCGGCGTACGGCACCGTTCAAAGAACAGTGAACGACGTTCAATTCGAAACTTCCTCCAATAAAATAACAATAATTAACCCCTGATTTTTTTACAAGTAGTTTTTTCGCGTAGAAACACAACTCGCGTAGAAACACAACACGTTCGAAATTTCATCCAAACAAACCAAAATAACAAACGCTTGACATTTTTAAGCAAAATTCGCGTTAGAAGTTTTTGAATAATTTCCAGCGAACAAAAAAAAAATCTTATCGCCATTCACTTAAACGTCAGCGATCACCGCTTGAAACCGCACGAGCTCCCCGGGCACCGCAATATTTCATCCTCGCCCAAGCTCAGCTTTGCAATTCCCGTTGCGCTGCGACGTGCGACTCGGGACTATAATAACGTTGACACTTTGAATCTCTCGTGGCGTTCCTCTTACAAAAGTTTCCATTCAACCGTTCCCTCAGTCCCGATCTCTCGCCCAGTGTCCCAGCGACTCGTCCTCTCCTCCTCGCCCTCTTCTATTCTGTATTATTCTCGCAAAATGTGATACAAGAATAATTTCTCGATAATGGCGAGAGGCGAGCGATTGGAGCGGGCAGTCGTGATTCGCGCGCTGGATTGTCTCCTCTCGGCCGTGCGGCGTATGAATGCGATAAGTGCGAGACGGGGCACAAAGAAACTTACCAACACGGTGATATCGGTAATATCCGTACGAGTGGACTCGAGGAGCGCGTAGACGGGAATAGCTTCGCATGTCCAACTGTATCTGCCCGCGCTGAGAGGAGACCCCGAGGAGAGTCAGACGCGAGATGTAGACGGCGAGAAATAATTTCTATTCATTCGCCGCCCGCCCGGTGACTGGGATAATGCAATATGTGCGGTAATAGGGTACACGGGTACGCCTCACGTGCCACCGGATTACTATAATTCCCCCGCGGCGGTAGAACCATCGCAGTGGTGTACCGACGAGGATTTTCCATCCCCGCGATAGATGTTAGAATTTTATCATCGGTGTGTGTTCATCGCCTCTCGGCCGTACGGGCAAAAGTTGGTCCGAGCTCTCGAGCTCGAATGTACTTACGTGTGTACTTCGCTTATTCCGCCTATATCCTCGATAACGCTCGAATGGCAAAAGAAATATTCGCGCGCATGTGTGCGCGTGTGTGTGTGTGTGTACGGAGCTCAACGATCACCGGTACGGCCGGTTATGTGTGCGCCTTTGCAGTATGGCTCTAATTGGCTCATCTCGTAGACAGCTGTTCGTATAACCCGGCGCATAATGATGTTGTATACTACAGTGTACTTGTAACAGACGGCAAAAGCACTTGGTTTGTGTGTTTGCAATACCGCTACACGACCATTAGGAAACTTTGCTGCGCCGCCGGGTTCGATGAAGTTTTTGTATTATCCGTATATCGTGTGTCTTCGCGCTACCGGACTGAACGCCGTCGATGACGTCCTGAGGTGGGTGAAGGGGGAGACGATAAGTCATCGAAGTTTGGTAGTCGAATGGCGGGAATTATTTTGAATCTTAATTTCGGTTTGATGGAATTCCTTTCGTAGAAATCGACGGAAGTTACATTAGGGTAAAAGTGGTGAATATGGCCCACCTCGATTAACACGTAAATCAATGATATGTGGACCGGTCCATATTCCCCACTTTTACCCTATACATAAAGCCGGGATTCCCCGGAATATCCCGGTCGATAAAACAGTTTCTTCCGCGCAACATACGAAAACATTCAATGGGCATTCAACATTCAAACATTCTATCTCGGATATATTCTGTAATAGATTTCTGTGAAAATATGTTTCTTAAAATAAACAGAAATTTATATGTTTGATGTATTTAATCATACAAAAACGACGAACTTAATATATCTTTTGCATATTTACATATTGGCCTATAGGAAAGAGGAATCTCGTCATTATCGCTCGCGATCCTTCCAAGCTTTCTCTGTCTCTCCTATAATATGTATCGTATAACTGTGACGCTCTGGGAAGAGTATGGAAGCGAAACGAGACGCGACGAGAGACTTGGGCGGGTCATAAAAACTAAGCAAATGGGTGCGTAAAGCAGTGAATTTATGAAGCCGCTACGTTTGCCGGGACGTAGTTTCGCGGGAATTAGAAATCGACCTCCATATTCACGTGAATATGGTATAAGCGTGATCTCGTGAGCTCTCGCTCGCACGATCGCCACGGTCGTTATGATAATTCGGTGAAACTGGAATTGGAGTATTCGCCGCACGGTGCGGTGTCGCTTCGCTCTATAGTTATACTATAATAATCTAATGTGCGTGGCGCTGTGAGTGGTGGGTAAGTAAACAGCGACGAAGATCACCTTTCGGGTAGAATTATGTCCGAATTTCGGGGCCAAATTTATGCCTCTAACGACCTATATTGGCATTCAAATCTAATACCCACAAAAAACGTAACTTCGTGCCGTCTTAGTTCTGTTGACCGCTCGCCGATAAAGGTCGGATCAAATTTATGATAATAATAAACGATATAGTTTTAAATATTCTGTAATTATAATTTTTTGTTTCCTCCTCTCGTCACTACGAGAAAGGCGTTTTGCAGTTGATTGTATGTCAGTCCAGCGTGACAGACTTCGTGTAGCTTCATTTGGTTAATTCAGTGCGAATGAATAGTTTGTTATTGACAGCTAAATGACTGCTGTTATAAATGATTCTTTTAAATCGCTTTTGTGCTGGGGCTGTTAAACGCCCAAAGTGCCCGAGTGTGTTGAAACACATCGTGCAAATCTAAGCCGCAAAATATCGCTCAACCTCGATAGAGCCGCGGTTAATCGATTTCCTTGACTCTGGATCAGCGTCCTCGATAAGCGCGAGGAAGCTTTGTAAATTATAGCTCGACCCGTATTAAAAAAAAAAACTGCGGTCAGCAGCAGGTGAGGATGCTTGAGTAGTCTCGAAACTTTGCCCGCCGGCGAGTCAAACGAAAGCAGACCGCTTTGGGAAGGTATTAGAAAAGAAATTGAGATTCAAACGCCTATCCGGGGTCGATCCTCGAACCCGGTTTTTCGAGAGAATCGTGGAATTTAATTTTCGGCCGAACCCGGTTAGAACGACGGCCTCGTTTTCAAATTTATAATAATCGTGTACGTCGCCCAGCCTTCACCTGTGCCCGGATAAAAATAATATTACGCAATATCCTGTATAGAAACCGAAAAGGATCTTCCGAAACGAGGATACTCTCTGCCGGACAGCGGCGATGTTTGCTGTCGATCGCACCATCGAATCGCAACACTCCGACCAGGTACCGGAGCGTAGGTAGCCCATTACATGGTCCGAGAAGTCCGAACCGGAACTACTACGGTTTTATAATGAGGGGAAAAAAGTTGAAAAATAAGAAGAAAAAAATTTTAATCGTTCTAACGGTCTCGTCGTAATTGGAATATAAAATGTTCCCCGAATGTATCACAAAATCAGCTGCTGAAATTGTATACTTTGATATTTTGTTTAATAGTGTTAACTCCCATAGTCCTAAATAAAAAAAATATCTGCCCGATTCTGTGGGCCGAATGTTCTAATAATTGAATTTTAGTTCATAGAATCGAAGTTGTTCCATTCGTCATTTTAGCTCATGTAATCGAAGTCGAGAAGAAAATTGAAAAGATCGTCTCCACAAATCAAATTATAGGCTTATATTGATAATGTTTATATTGGTATTGATAATGATTATAGGTTATATTGATAATGCTTGTCCTGCTTTAAAAGAAGTCTTTATTCACCTCGATCATATTCAATATCATTAACTCCTTTTCTCCAATATGAATATCAGCTTGATTCTGTGGGCGAATTTACCGCACGGTAATCGAAGTCGAGAAGAAAACTGGAAAGATCGCCCAGCGTCTCGACAAATCGAACTATAGCCGATGGATTATAATTATAATAATTGTCCTACGTTAAAAGAAGGCGATGTTCACCTCGAGCGACGTCACACGGCGCACGTCCCGAAGATCTTCACGTAGGAGATGCTTCTCCGCGTATGCGGTGACATTTTCCTGCGTCGATATATCGGCGATAATTGCCCAACGTCGGAGCCACATCGGGTTTAAAAGATCCTCTAACCGATAATGTGAAGCACCCGACGCTGTGATACAATCTGATTTATATCGAACACACGAAGCGGGCTACACGCGCGCGTGCGGGTGGAAGCGAGAAACAGAAGAAATGAGAAGAAAAAAAAGTATATAAAAGGTATCTCAACTCTTTGGTTTTCTTTTTTTATATATATATATATTTTTTCTCTCTTTTTCCTTCGACGACCAAAGAACGATCGACCTCTCTAATACGGGTCTACCGAGTGTTTAAACGATATTTTATTCGAATCGCAGCTGTTATCCAATCCTGAGCCGTTATGCTCGACGCAGATTACGACACCGTCGACGAGGCGGACGCTTCTTTCCTATGCGCCACTACATAATATAACCTGATTTTAATTAATATTCAATTTTTTTTTAATTCAACCAAAAATAAAAAAATAAAAATTTGGGACATATAAATCTCAAATTTCATTAAAAAAAGTGTCTTCCAAAATGTAAGAGGTCCGTTATGCCCCCATGTCTCCCATCCTCTCAACCTACGTGGCTCGTGTTATGTCACTTCCTGATCCCTCGCCTCTTCGCATATCTCGAATGAATGAGAATAAATTACAACGTTATACCTTCGTCGGCGAACGCCAGCGCTAACCATCCCTGCCATATATACACACATACCGTACCTGTTACAAAGCTGGATAGCTTTGCAGTCAAGACAGTCGGAGAGAGAGAGATTCCCGATCTTGCACCTGACCACCAGCAGGGCGTATCTCTAAGACCACTCGGACCGTAACGATCGTGCCAAAAGCTCGATGTTACCACCAGTTGACTCCAATCCTCCATCTCGCCGATCCTCTCGAAAGTGAATCATCCACAATAAAATTAACAAGAATTTTTATTTTTATTTTTCATTCATTTTTTTTTATCAACTTTTTTTTTTCCTCAAGGATGGTCGACACGAACAGGAAGTTGATAGTAATCGTCTATATGCGCGAGCTTCTAGGGCGGAGTGTACTCTTCCTCCGGTATAGACCGGTCATAGGGCGTGAGAAGGTACGGCAGTGACGTCACTCGGGGCCCGCAACGTGCCTGGCTAAATAATTGCAGCCTCGTGGCAAGTGCCGTGTCATTAAAGGCCGCGATCATAGAATTTTGTGTCGTTCGTATATACGAAATGGTCATTAAATCATTATGTTTATCCGTCAACCCCGCGTGCCGGTCCCCGGCAGCCTCTTGACCCCGACCGGGCTCCCCCTCCGTATTATTCCTGTCCCACTCTTTACACGCCGTGTCCTCTTCGTTCGTTACCTTCCTTCTCTATGCATTTGTCGTACTGCCTCTCGTCCTCCGTGGCTCGTTCTTACGCCCGCTATCGGCACCACCTAGCGCACCGTACAACCTCGCGCTTATGTTCGCCTCAAGAACGTCACGAGTTACCTTCTCGGCCTCGCCATGTTGGTTTTTATTTTTTATTATTATTATAATTTTTTTAATAATAAAATCGATTTATTTATTTTTTTATCAACTACGGATTATCAGTATGAATATTATCGACTGTCAATGCAGTATGCAAATTGCCCAATCAGCGCTAATGGGATAATCTCGGAAGATTGTCGAGGATAAGCTCATTCCCATCGTAAAAGAACTCGCGAGGAAACGGTCACTGCAATCCATTATAGAAAATTAATCATTTTAATTGGCATCTTGAACACCAATAAGTACCGCAGTTTTTGCCATTGGCAGTGATGGAGGATTTATTGCCGGAGCTTGCAGAGTCCTATGTTACCGGCGGACGGGAGCCGATAAAGAAAAATTGAGAAAAAATAACATCTGTAAAATGAGCTCTGTGAAAATACACTGAATAAAAAAAATCGATGACTCAAGTAAAATTTGCTTGCGGGCTGACAGACAAAAAAAATTGTTGTTTCAATTCTACTTTCAATTCATACAATTCCAGACAGCATTGAAACTATAACATGTTTCAATGCTGTCTGGACCTTGACAGTCTTGCCGTCGTTGTTTCAATGTCATATGGAATTGTAAGTATTGAAAGTAGAATTGAAATAATTTTTTTTTTCTTTGACAGGCCGCAAGCGATTTTTTTTCCAGTGTATATATATCGTTTTCTTCTGGACATCTTTCCATTATCGATTGCGTTAGGTATACTATTTTTTATTCACACGCGACGCTCGATCGATCGGTATCGATGGATTAATCGATCGTCGGCGCGCGGTGCGCGGGAGGCACGCATATACGGGAATTAACCGCGGCCCGTTCTCTCGACTGAATAGCTCGATCGTATGGTTAATTCTCGGCGATACTCCCGCGTATAGAGCACACCGGATCCGAGAGCCGGGCGCGATCCTTTCGCACCGCTCCCGGGCGACCGCTCGTAAGATAAACCCGGGCAAAAGTCCGGAGGCTCGTATCGGCGTCGTTCTCTACCGACGATTGTTATCTCGCGGCGATATATTAAGCGCCATTACCACAGTATTTAGAAGCCGATCTTCCCTGTGTTGTGTTTGCACACATGCAACACAACGCCTTCGCAAACGGCAGCTAAAAGTTTGCCTGCGCATGCACCTTATCGAGATCGGCCGCGAGGACGGGCGGGGTGCGCTTGCGCACCGGCCGTGCGCGCGCAGCGACCGGCACTCCGATAAGATTGGATTAGCGCGGCATCGGTAGACATCAACCACGAAATAGTCGAAGTCGTTTGAGAATCGTCGGAAGTCTCGATTACCACGATCCGACGAAACTTCTTAACCAGCAAAAAAAAACGACAAAAACGTTTAACGAAAATTCCCATGGGAATTTGACGATAATGAAATCTTAAACATTTCCAAGTAGTCGTGTCAATTTTTCACCAAATTTTATTTGTATCAAACAAATAAAAACTTTTCGCGACTTTTGGTTAATCCACCATTTTTTTGTCTCAGGGCAATTTTCTAATCTGAGACACAACACACATCCAGAAATTTTTCCTAAATATGATTTTCCTATCTTTTCGAGAATTTTAAACACCTTTTCATTAAAATCACGACATTTTTTTCCGTCAAACAAAAACTTCCTCTATGCGGAAGGAAAATGAATAAGACACTTTTTTTTTTATGAAACCATCGGAAGCCCCCCGTTACGGTGCGAATGACTGTACCGCTGACCCGACATGCGTGTACGGAACACCTATATGGCTGGTCGGATGCTGGACAGTGGAGAATGTTGGAAAGTCAGCACCGTCCGCGGATGGAGTTCGAGCGTGGGTGGCTGATCAACGAATGGCTACCGGTTCGAGCTAAAACCACCTGACACCGAGCTCTACGCCGGGGATTCCAAAAGGACGAGCGTGGGAATCCTGCAAGGGATGAGCCTCCTCAATGATATAGGTAGACATGTATATAAATACAGGTATACGAACGGACCGTGTGTATATCCACGGAGGAGACGAAGGATAACGTATATAACGCGTTCGAATAATTCGATACGATCGTCGCACGAGCACACACGCGAACGTGCGCGCTTTCGTTGTCCGGACACATATATATATATATAGATGCTATATTGTAAACTGCGGATGTTGGGTGGAAAAGAGGAGTCTGAAGAGTTCGAGAATCCTATAAAGGAACTCTGAACTGGCTGTATAACCGGGGAGGAAGAGTTCCTCACGCGTAGCGTCCGATATCGTCATAGCGCACACGTTCAGCATTGTGGGCAACCGATCGGGCAAGAGGATCGAGCGAAACCGGTGGACGATCGAATCGAAGAGCGCTCTGCTGCTCGCACGTAAGCTCACGGCCAGCAGTAAATACACGAGGGAGCGGTGTTCGATATATATTTGATAAGGTGGTACACGGCCGGTCGAGCGCTGACAAATCGTCGAGAGATCGGCCGAACGATATTGTGAGCGCCCGCGCGCGCGCGCGAGAGGGAGCAGCACCGAACGGACGGCCGGTTGGCCGGTCGAGGATCGGACGCGAGAGACTCCCGCTGATATCGATACACAACGATGTGCGTTTTGCGACTACGAGTTCTGTGTCGATGCTGCGTGATCGCAATGGAGGGCGAAGAGAACTCTCGGACCAGCCACGATAGGTTTGCACCGGCTAATCGAACTATTCGATTAGCACCTTCGATCTTCCGATAGTCCAATTTTTAAGGCACTTCATAACATTAAATGAGGAAAATGATACGAATATTTCTTTTTTGCGTATGAATTTTTGTTTATAACGAATTATTCGATAATGAAAAGTTATGGAACAAGGAAGGGTGGCTAAGAAATGTTGGAAATAAATAAAGAAGGTCAAATAACAACACGTGCGGATTTTTTGCTATGGCGAAAGCATTGAACAAAAATCGAGTAAGGAAGTGTAATTAAGAAATGTAAAAGATAGATGACGAACTTCACGTAATTCATGCGGATTTTTTTTTATTACGGCGGTAGCAATGAAAAACTTACCAAAGAAGGAAGAGTTAAGAGCCTGCGAAACACGAGGTGCGAGAGAGATAGCATCAGTGGCGCCCTCGGCGGAGCGAGAGAGACATGCTAAGAACGTGTTTCACAGCCCTCAAAAAGTGCACGCGCATCCCGTGTCGTGATTTTTTTAATTTTATGGGTCCTTTCCGAAGTTGGTATATACAGCCGCAGCCTGCTGTTTGGAGAACATTGAATCGCTCCATCGGAAACCCACTTCAACAGCATCGCTGCGAGACGAATTTGTGTCATTCAACACGAATCCATTATCAAGGTAAATCCATAACAGTGTTTCATTAATTTTAAAAACTATACAAGAAATGCAAACATATCGATTATTTTGAAAACTGTTCGTGCCGAGTTTGAATTGACGAATAGAATTTCTATGAAAAGAACTTGGTGAGAAATTGATAATTTGACGAATTAATTTTGAACTTTGCAGAAAGTATGAAGTTCTACTTCGCGCTGGTCCTCGTGCTGGTGATGTTGGCAGTCGCCAGCGAGGCTTTTCCCAAGAACGCGGACTTCGAGTCGTTGATGTACCGAAGAGCAGCTACTCCTTCGAATATACCTCTAGCGCAGTTACTTGGCAAAAGAGTGAACAAGGTCGTCGTCAATAAAGGATAAATCTATATTAGGAGTGGCAAAAACCTAAAAAAAATCGTCGATAGAACTTCGATCGCATTTTCGAACTAACGATTTTTGTAAATGTCAATCCGACGTGCTTTCAATAAAATGTCTCGGTTACAATACATAACGCATTACTCCTTTTTATTTCCTCCGTCGATCTTCCACTGGGGACAAATCGCTCACTTCAACGACTGTGACATTAAAAGACGACGCAGCGATCTGTTCATGGAAAAATAAATAGGACATTGTTCATATAATTAAATCACTTCAATTGAGCCATTTTCTTTCCAAAAAAAAACCCAATTACGAAAGTAACATGAAAGTTCCGTGGCACTCCGTCGAAAGTAGACTTTTGATGAAGAAGTTATTTTCCCTGTCAAGTCTTTGTAGCCAGCCATTATTTGCGTGAAGAGAAAACATCACTTTCAAGGACCGTTTTCCGTGCGATATAGAAAGAAATGAATAAACATCTGAAGAGAAAGTGCGCCTGGTGCGTTCATAAAAATTGTTAGGTTCTTATCGAGCCGAGCTGACACGAAATCCTTACCGTAAAGGTAGACACAAATTGTTATCTTCAAAGGAAGCGTCAGTGACTGAGCGGTTCCGCCACCGGTCTATTATATTGTAACCTATCAATCTCGTTCGAAAAATGAAAATCGAACAGTGGTCAATCTTTTGTATCGTAAATTTAAAATCAAACAGTAGCGTTCGCTGGATCAAAAACCGACGCTATGGAACATTGAAATTATGAAGTTTTACTTCGGATTCGTAGTCCTGCTGATTGTTTTGATGATTACGGTTAGCCGGGCTAATCCCATCAAGAACGCTCGAGCCATCGGTGCCGACTCCGCATGGAGGACGCAGTGAAGAAATCCTAATCCCCAACCGCTTTTAGCTGAAGTTTTGTCAAGTATTGTCTTAGAGAGAGCCAAAAAAAAGCGGAAGAGCTGTTCGCCGATATGATGGTAAAACTCGGAAAAGATGCATTTGAACTCGACGCGAGAGGCTCCTGCGAGTTCTGTATCGAAGCTGCATGGTCCGAATTCTCGGAACAGCCATGATAGGTTTGCACCGACTCAAGTTATTCGATTAGCACCTTCGATCTTCCAATAGTAACATTTTTAGCGCCCTTCATAACATTAAATAAGGAAAATCGAAGTTAACAAATGATACAAATATGTATTTTTTACAAGTATGAATTTTTGCAGACTTTTCTTATCACGGCGGGAGTAACGAAAGGCTATCGAATAAGGAAGCGTAGCTAAGAAATGTTGGAAATAAGTAAAGAAGGTCAAATAGCAAAACGTGCAGATTTTCCACTACGGTGGAAGCAATGAACAACAAGCGAGAAATGGAAGTGTAACTAAGCAATGTAAAACATAGGTAAGGAAGGTCACGGAATACACGCGGATTTTTTGTTATGGCGTTACGAATGAAAAACTTTTCGAAGAAGGAAGTGATAAAAAAGCATTTTTTATGACAGCGTGAGTAGTGAAAAACTATCGAATAAGGAAGTACATTTCAAAAATGTTGAAAATAAGTAAAAAAGGTCGAATAACAACACGTAAGGATTTTTGGCCATGGCAGTAGCCACAGGGAAAAACTTATCGAAGAAGGAAGTGTTAAAAAGTGCACGCGCATCCCTTGGCGCGGTTCACATTTTATGGCACCTTTCCGAAGTCAGATATTTATAGGCGCAGTGCTCCTTGGCGAACATTGCGAATCCGTCCGTTGGAAACCCACTTCAGCAGCATCGATTCTATAAGACTGTGAGACGAATTTGTGCCATTCTACACGAATCCATTATCAAGGTAAATTTATAATATTATTCCATTCTTTTTTTAAAACTATACACGAAATGCAAACATATGAATTATTTTGGAAACCGGGTTGAGTTTGAATTAACGAATAGAATTTATACGGAAAGAACTTGGTAAGAAATTGCTAATTTAACGAATCAATTTTGAATTTTGCGGAAAGCATGAAGTTCTACTTAGCGCTGGTCCTTGTGCTAGTGGTGTTGGCAGTCGCCAACGAGGCTTTTCCCATGGAAGCCGACTTTGAGCTGTCGATGAACCGAAGAGAAGCTAATCCTCTTGAAATGCCCTTTATCGGGGACCCCCAGAAAGTTGCAAAAAGTTTGGGGGACTTGGTAAAAATATAATAGGAGAGGCAAAAACAACAAAAAAAACGATAGAACTTTGATCGCATTTTCGAACTATCGATTTTTGTAAATGTCAATCCGACGTGCTTTCAATACAATATCTCTGCTACAATACATAACGCATTAAGCCTTTTTATTTCCTCCGTCGATCTTCCACTAGAGACAAACCGCTCTCTTCAACGATTGCGAAGTAAAGAGAACAACGGAAAAATGCGGTTACAATCCGGTTCGGAAAAATAAATACGGTAAATGTTCGTACGAGTTGTTCAGCTAGATTGGGCGATTTTCCTTGTAAAAACACAATTGCGAAAGTAACATGAAATTACATGGTCAAATTTACGTAGCCGGACATTCTTTGCGCGGCAAGTAAACATCACATTTAAGGACTGGTTTCCGTGCCATGTAGAAACAAATTATTAAGTATCTGAAGAGGAAGTGCGCCCCGTTTTCCTCTTCCTTTACAATGCGTTCATAAAAATGATTAGGTTCTTTTCGAGCTGAGCTGACACTGAATTCCTTATCGTAGACGTAGTCATAAATTGTAATCTTTAAAGGGAGCGCGAGTGGCTGAGCGGTTCCGCTACCGTGTTTTTACTGTAGCTATATAAGTCTCGTTCTGAAAATGAAAATCGAACAGTCTTCAGTCTTTTGTCGCGAAGATTGAAAACCGCACAGTAGTGATCGCTTGATCAAAAACCGACTCTAAATCATAAAAATCATGAAGCTTTACTTCGCATTCGTAACCCTGCTGGTTGTTTTGATAATTACGGTTAACTTCGCTAATCCCATCAAGAAAGCTCTTTTGACAAGCCTTAGTGGTGGCCAAAGCAATGGCGGAAGAGATAATCGCCGATATGATTGCAAATCTCGGTAAAGATGGCTTGAAACTTCTAATCAATTCGACATTACCGGAACAGCAAACCGACGATTAAAAACACCGCTGACGATTGTAAATGTAAGATCCAAAATGTTACATTATAAATGAGTCACTGACACAATAGACTACTTACCAATTGTTCTTAATCGTTCTTTCGGCTTTGACGATTCTACACCGATATGGAAGACAAACTGTCTTCGCGCGGTTATATCTTGGACGTAGTTCATCGAGAACCGCTGTATATGCAAACAAGTGAGGAAACCCCGAGAACTTATCGGGCTGTGTTGTTGTAGTAGAATAAATCCATAGTTATCTAAGAATCAAGTCAAGGTTGACAAATGGTAAGGTGTTGTTTATCAGAAAACCGTAAGTGTCTGTCTCGAAGTGCATAAAAGGCTTGAAGTCCATCGTTACGAACATTGTGAATCAAACCATCCAAGGGTCAACAGTATCGACGGCACTTGAAGAATTCAAGAGTGGGCAATCGACAACATGAAGTTCCTCTTCGGATTTGTGATCTTGCTGCTCGTCTTCATGGAAGTCATCTGCAAGAGTACCCAAGATGCTCTTGACAGTGAACCGAACGGCACATTGACGATCTACCGAAGAGACACCGCTCCCCAGGTGTCGCTAATGAACACGATTTTGCAACTCTGCGTCGATTACTTCAAGGATTGGTTATTGATGTACTTAGGATGTAATCAACAATCGTCAGTGGCTTCAGTGGAAGCTTAAAGTATGCAATTTTCGTGAATGTGTAACCGTAAGTGCTACAATATAAAATAGCCACCGACACGATTCAATAAATCCTCATGGCTCAACATTTTTTCCCGCACCGTCAGTCCACTTGCCAATAATCAAGGGGATATGTTTATTGTACGATATATCGAAGAAATAAAGTGTCTCGGAGCTGAAACACAGTGTCACAAGTTACCAAGCTAAATCCCAAGTCCTTATCGCAGTGTAATAAATGAATTATTTTAAATAACAATTGACCGTCTTGCCGGTAAATTGTCTCTCCTTCGTTACAATAATATGTCCCGATATATCTCTCGGCTGTTATATATTTACTGTTACACACCGCATCGTTCTTCTTTCATCCCGCTGCCGTCTAATGCATCCTATAATATCGCGAGCCGATGTTATCCGAGCGCATTTGGATTAGACGATAGACTTCCCTGATCGTCACAGATAAGAATATCCACAGAGGATGCTAATTTAGGATCGATTTCGCAAGTGCCCGTTGATCTTCATGGTCCTGAGCTCGGGCCCCGCGATCTACGATCGATCCTCTAAGTAACCGGGCGAGTGCAAGAGGGACGAAAGGTATATCGATATAGTATAATATTGCTCGCGCTTCTATCGATAAACGAAGAGATACTGCGAAGTTGAGGAGAGAAGAAAAGAGAGGGACCGAGGGAATACGTGTGTGCGGTGCGCTGGGTGTAGGTACACGGGAAGATCGTAATGGAGCGACGGGTCGCGGCCCTCCTTCTCGTTTCTCCGCGGGATCCTCGATCCTTGCGCACCCGCGATCGTATCTCGGGGTGAGATCTGAGGATCGTGCGCGATAGCGCGAGATAATGCGAGATAATCTTCGACGCGGCATCGAACGCCTCAAAAGATATCCCACAGCACCCACGCGCAGCAAACCTAACGCGCGAAAGAGGGGACCGGGAATATCGACTCTATTCCAGGGTGTATAATATAGTAGTACCGGTCGATTGTACGTACGATCTTTATTTTACTTCGTCAAAAAGCGTTATTAAAATTGAAGGGATCAGGTGAAAAGTTGAGTTGGATGGACTTTGAGATATTACTTTTTTTTTTTAATTTCATTCTAGTCGTAGAACATCCCGCTTTCCATCACATTAGAATTCTTCGGATATTGAAAGAAATTCGATAAAAATCTTTTGATTCCATATTTGTGAGAATAAATTTCTCACACAATGGAAAAAGGAGTTTGGCGAAGAAAAAATGTAAGGTAATCGAAAGTAGGTGAAAAATTAACGTTGCAGAGTGCATAAATCGGTAAACCCTACCGATTTTTTTTCGATATCGCGCAGAATTAACGTTCAATAAATTGAAAAAAAAAATACATTTTTTTCAATTTCATTCCAGAGGTAGAACTTCCCGACTCCACAGTTTTACCTTCGAATGCTACGACATTTGCATCTTATTAGAATTCATCAGACATTTTTTTAAGTTCGTTCAAAATCGTTTGATTCTAGTCTTGCGAGAATACTTCGTCACACGATTGCCTCCCGCTGCAAATTTCTCATACGTGAATAGAAGATGGAGTTTGGCGAAAAGAAAATGCAAGATAATACGAAGCAGGTGTAGAATTAATGTTGCCAAGTGCATAGATCGTTGAATCCTACCGATTTTTTCGCGATATCGCACGCGAGCTAAATAGCATCGAGTATAGGGATTAACGTTGTTGCGGTATAGAATTGGCGTGTGTCCCTGTTGATGAGGGAGAGAGATATTAGCCCCGTGATAAACCAGTCAAGATGGAAATTGCCTTTCTACGCTGAGACGATGAGATCCTGTATACTTAATCCGTGTTGCGAACAGAACGCACGTGGCGGTAATGATTCAGCTCGGTGTCCCTCGACATTTAAAAGTTTCGTTGTGTGCCACGCACAGTGTTTACGTGGATAAACGTACGTATCTGGTATTAAAGACTTCAAATAGAAAGATTCGCGGCGGCAAAAGCCGTCGGCAGGCACGGCGATGCCTAACATCGGTAAACGATTAAGTATCCGATCGTTGGATAGAAAATCATCGTTCGTCGTTTGATCTCCGTACGATTTCATGATAAGCGACGGAGCTCGAGACTCGTAAAAAAATGAGCTAAAAATTATAGTTATTTGAATTCGTAGTAAAAATGTATATAATGCGAATTTAAAGAGTCAAAGGGAAGTGAGCGACGCAGGCTCGTAACACTGGTGACGCAAATTTAACAAGAAATTGTTTATAATTTCCCACACAAAATCCGTAATTTTTATCAGAACCATGATCGGCAAGATTAATAATGTTATGATAATAATGTCTTCAAAAAATGATACCGATAAGTGCATGAAAAATGGCCATTAATCAGAAGATTACGATGGGCATTAGAATTATATTTTCCGCGATTATTGAATAATCAGCACTTAATCTTTGAATTTAAACTAAAAATTATATAATGTGAATTTCAATATTTGGACAAAACGGAGCGACATGCGCTCGTAAAATCGGCAACACAAATTGAAAAAAAATCTATTTACAATTTTCCTAAGAATAATCCGTAATGCATATTGGAACCATGATCGGCAAGATTAATGTCTTCGAAAAATGGTACCGACAAGTACATGAAAAATGGCCATCAATCGGAAGATTACGATGTGCATTAGAATGATATTTTCCGCGATTATTGAATGCTCAGCAGGTAATCTTTGGCAGGCAGCCGGTGTGAGCCTCGGAACGGGCTAATGTTATGGGGTTAATACGACCAGTGTTATCGAGTCGTGTTACAACGATTGCACCGGGTACGCGGAGGCTTTCGGTGCGCATTACGTAATGGTAAACTGTGCAGATGCAGCGTTCGCGATCTCATGGGCACCTTCGATCTTCCGTACGTGCAATGCGGCCTTTCTTCTCCGTATAAACTTATCACTCTCGCGGTATACACGAGGTATAACACACTTCTCTCCGGCGTCTCGTTGTTTCGGGCAATTAACTATAAAACGAAATAACTCCGGTTCGATAACGATCTTTTATATCGTTTAACCCTTATCCGATTCTCCCAGTCCTCGGTGTAACGTATACATTTGCACTCTACTCGCGTAACTTTACGTGCAATGTCTCTATTTCATATAAAGATATATATGTTTATCACGGTATTTGCGTGCTATTCGCGTACGTATACGATACTCAGCGCTGTATGGATAGTGCGCCGGGAGACATTCGCGAGATAAGCTTCGCTTTACCCCGCTGGAACGAATTAACGAACATGAGATCGCACGATCGATTCGATAAGAGTTATTGTTCGCGGGCCGACACGACCTCCTCTATATGAGTCATATCCTTGGTAATAACAAAAATATGAAGAAAATAAAATGTATTCGACTTTTTTTTCTCAATTTTTTTATCCATTGTGTTATTAATTTAATCCAACGTGATTCATCTCATTTACTCATTTGTAACTATTGTTATCAATTTAATTTTGTATTTGTTCTGAAGCGAGAAGAGAGCACGTGTGATCACACACTGAGTCATATAGTTATGGAAATGTTCTATTCTTGATAAAACTGTAAAAGGAGCAATCAGTTAATAAATTATCAATATCAATTTTTTGTAATATTTTTTTTTTGATACTTTAGAGCTGTGCCCGATCTTCCTTGGGGCGCCCGCGATCCTGAGAAATTACGAGCCGAGTCTCTATGGGATATCGTCTTACCGCCTGACACGCAACACAACCGGGGTGTCACTATTTCGTTCGCATAAACTTCGCCGTCGGGGTCGTCCCGAGGATTGCCCACGATGGCGCATGCGCGCCAGGGACAATTTCGGGGCTTGAACGTAGTCCGGATCCCGAAGTAGTTTTCGTCTCGGTGGTCCGAGTTTTTAGGACCGGAGGAACGAAGTAGTTCAGGGGGCTTGATCGCCGGTGTGGCCGACTCAGGGGGGCATAAATGTCTCACGATAGGATCTGAGAACCGTGGCATTCCAGTCGATTGTTTATGTCTCGTCCAGTGTCTGGTCTCACAGCTAGATCTTCATCTTCCTCGTTCGGGCCTCGTGATCTTCGGATGACGCGTGGAAACCTCATCTTTTATAACTTTCTCGACTTCGCCCACCGAGGATTTTCATTATTTGACGATTCGTGGCGCCAGGAGAGAGCGAGCCTGCGCAATTATCCGGATGATTCAGACACCAGTGTCGCCGTATAAACCGCCGGAACGTACAATGTCGCGAGCTGCTCCCAACGCCGTCGCTCGTGTGTGGCATCGTCGAAAATTTTATTTCGACATTCCTGGAGACTCGGGGCGATTCCTGGAGCGCGAGAGAGGCGAGGTTGCTGCAGGTGGGGATTGTAAAGCACCTTTTTTAAAATTAGATCTACATTTAGGCACCTTACTTGTTCTTTAACTATCGTTATCATCATCGGTTGATCAGATTAATCGTAAAGAGATCAGCGATGATAAGATGTAAAGAGGCGTTCGACATGCAACAAAATATGTTAATGTCACTCGGTGTGAAAATAGGGGTTTTGCGCTTCAGGTGCGTAAAACGCCTATTTTTACACCTTGCGAAATAAAATTTTGTACGGTAGTCGCGTGTAAAACGTCTTCTTAACTCATGTGATTGCAACACGCGGCACCGGCTCGTGCTGCAAAGTCAGACTCGTCAGAAAAAGTTTTATAACACTAGTATCGTAAATTACTATTTTTTCCCCGAGTTCTTATGCGGGTTATAGATAAAGGATTTTTTTTTGCTCTATCCTGAAGAATATCAACAACCGCGAAGTACGCTCTGCGTCGCATAACATACTCCTGTATGGGTGCCAATTGCGATACGCGGATGGCAAGGTTGTCGCAGGTGGGGACTGTAAAACACGTATTTAATACGACCCAAATTAAGACACTTATGTTTCTTTAAAGTTATTATTTTCAGTTAATGAGATCAGTGATGTACAATCTAGAAATGAGGAAGAAGATATAGAGACGCGTTCGACATGCAACAAAGTCTCTTTTTCCAGGCACTTAAGCGTATAGGGGCTCAATAACGTTTGTACTTTTTTGCTCCATCCTGAATCTATTCGAGATTAAAAACGGCAAACTTCGCTCGCAAGATGCACCCCGATATGCGTGCAATTTGCGATATGCGTGTGGCAAACTTCTCGCAGATAAGAACTTAAAACACCTTTCTTAATACGACCCAAATGAAGGCACTTAGGTTTTCTTCAATTACTGTTATCAGTTGATAAGATCAATCGTGTACACATTAGAAATGATCAAAAAGATGTACAGCGGCGTTCGAAATGCAACAAAGTGTCTTTTTCCAGGTGCGGGTACGGGGTCAATCATTTTTTTTCTTTTTTGCTCCATCGCGAATCTATTCGAGATTAAAAACGGCAAAGTACGCACGCAAGTTGCACTCCGGTATGGGTGCCAATTGCGATATGCGGGTGGCAAGGTGCCGCGCGCAGCTGGTGCGAGACGGCAACATGCGACGAGCTGAAGATTTTTCGCGTGTCACCGGTGTCAACGAGGGGAGCCCGAAGCACCGGTATGTAATACCATAAGGTCGTTACCGTGGGTATTGGCCAAGAGTCTCGGGGCCACGAGCTCTCCGATCGCGCGTGAATACCTAATTAAGATGTTAATTGCCCGAGGAAGAAAGGGAGCCGGTGAGACAGAGTGTACGATGTACTCAACCACGGGGAAAATATCACGGGGTGAGATGTTTCACCTTCGAGCGAGTCTTCGGCACCGAGGCGCGATGATCGTGAAATCATACGAAAAGATCAACCCGAGGCTCGTCGGTATCGCGCGGTTCTGATCTTCGGGCGATATCGGCGTTAACCGAATTTTCGTGAAATCCACCGACGACGAGGCGTAGTAAAATGGAAAGGTTCGCACCCACGAACGATGGAACGGCTGGTTGCCTCGACGAATAATTGATACCCGGAGCGCGCTGGCAAACCGGCACTTCAATCGTGATTAATAAGTCATTCATTAATATAAATGAATCCTCTCGGCGCGAATGATTCATGATGAATCGACTGCATTTATCGGCGCACCAACGCCTGCCGGGTGTGAAACGTTGCGTCAATCGTGATCGGCTATACCCGCAAATCGCATACTACGAAGTTTCATGCAAATTTTTTTTAATTTTCTAATTTTTTTTTTTATTCCGCCGTTTCCATAGATCACGAGAACATTAAAATGTAATTCAACTTTGCGAATGAAAGGATGACCTTTGGCGGATTGTACTTGCAATTTTTGCTCGCGTTAGGATTTTCCTCTACTTTCTGTTCGTATCCTGAGAAAATTCAATCGCTACGGTAACGATTTACAGATTCGCGCATTGAAGGATGAATAAAAATTGGAAAAAAAAAAAATTATGAAAGTTCGAACCCATTGGTTTGCTCGAAGAGTTTCGACTAGTTTCGCTGCGCGCATAAGTTCCGCGTCCATAACAATGCGTCATACGCGATTATGCGAGGGATGTTTGTTTGCGAAGTGACGAGCAGCGATGACATTCCTCGTGCCTCGATGGCTCATAAGCATGTGTCTCGATGGCTCGAATCGACGCCAGTAACGTGTAACGGTTTCCATTATTGTGTCACTCGCGACTTGCCATTGTTATAGATAATAACCTTCGGGCGTAACTGCGCAATTACTCACCGACTCGAATACATTAGATAAAAAGTCTTCACTACACCTCATTAGACTATCGCAATTCGGTAAACTATTTGAACGAGCTCCCTCCGTCATTGTTTTTTTTAAATACGTCACTTACGGTGGAATAATGAAATTTTCAAACAGAAAGTGACGTATTTCCGGCATAACGCCACTTCCGGTTGAAAAACCGAATTTTTAAACCGGAAGTAATGTATTTCCGTTGTGCCGCCACTTCCAGTAAAAAAAAAATGGTATTTTCAAACCGGAAGTGACATATTTCCATTACGATGCCACTACTGGTCAAAGAAAATATCATTTTCAAACCGGATAACGTCTTTCGGATATGACGTCACTTCCGGTAGAAAAATAAAATTTTCAAACCGGAAGTGACATCGCAGAGAAATATAAAAAAAAAAGGTTCTCTGCCAAGCAGTGGCATCAATCTCGATTTCTATGGGCAATTAGCATCGCAGCCCTGCGGTGACCAAGCGCGGACGCACAGCGGAGACGATACGAACCCAGGTAACGCACGCCGGATCGACGTTTTCAAAGTACATTCACCGCGGCGCAACGAGATAAGAATGAGTGTAGAGGCGGCGGCGGGTATCATCGGCCTCAGCTCAAAAGCTCCGACTGCGAGAGAGCGCGAGCGTGGACACCCCGTGAATGCACCTGTCAGTGATCATCATTCAACAGCTTCATTGACCTTAGGATCAATTGGGGATCCGGTGATTCACACGGGCGAGCGTAGGTATCGCTCACAAACTCGCTCGGGCAGCTCCGAGAGAGGAGGCGAGTTGAAAAGAAGGCAACGGAGGGATCGGGACGGGGACCCTCTGTGTTCGCCGTCACAACCGTTTCGTACGGAACCGAGGTGAACCTCGGAATGACGGGCACCGCCGTTCGATGGGGGGCGGCGAAGGTTAATGAGCCCTCGCTGATTGGCTCGTCGTACTCTCTCGGTGTACCCATACCAATACGATATTCAACGGGAACGTTTTTTGACGTTGATAAATTTTTATTCAAACGTATTTGCATACAGGTCCATTGTCCGGAGGAGGCGGACGGGTCGCGCGGCGTTGTAGCGGCTGTAAAGATGTTGCAATATGATTTTACGTTCATTTTGTTGTTGGGACTTAAGTCGGGCTTTATCGATGAGTAATTAATAAAGATTGAAGTATGTGGGGGCTTATCGGGGATGAGGTCGATTGATATGCACTTTCCTACGTTAAGCCTTTGAAGCACAATTCCATTAAATCTCCACCGCCTAAAGTTATCTCAGTACTTCATGTTTTGAACCGTTTGATGAAGCATCATCGCACTATGAAGCGTTAAAAAATATTTATCATCACCCGAAACAATAGTAATGATAATAATAAATTACGATTATTATTTTTTTTATTTTAATTCTGATTATTATTATTATAATTTCTGGGGTAAAAAAAATAATTTCTGCTTTACCTACGGCGTTATCAGGACTTAAGTCGAGCTTTATCGATGAGTAATTAATAAAAATTGAAGTATGTGGTGGCTTATCGGGGATGAGGTCGATTGATATGCACTTTCCTACGTTAAGCCTTTGAAGCACAATCACATTAAATCTCCACCGCCTGAACGTATCTGAGTAATTTATGTTTTGGACCGTTTGATGAAGCATCGCTACACTATGAAGCGTTAAAAAATATTTATCATCATGCAAAACAGTAGTAATGATAATAATAAATTATCATTATTATTTTTTTATTTTAATTCTGATTATTATTATAATTTCTGAGGTAATAAAATTAATTTCTGGTTTACCCGGAGCCTCGGTGACAAGGTGTCTTCGGGAATTAACCGTCCGCGACTCGCAGACCGGATGGGACGAAATATTTTTAGGGAGCTCGGAGCCGAGAGCTCGCCCGCGAAGTTCAAAGAATTCTTTGGTCGAGCCGGTGAACGTTTTACACTATAACGGTGCGAGGCCGTTCGTAACGCGAGAGGATTGTCCCTCGGTCGTAAAGTCTGAAACGTATTATAAAGGTGAGTACTATAAAGTTGTACCCCTCGCGCGCGCGCGCGCGCGCGCTGCTTCACTCTGGCCGCGGCATTGTAAAATTGTCGTGGCCTCTGTGTGCATTGCGTTGAGAATGCGCGGACGACATGACTAGATATTCGCCGCTAAATTTCCTAAATCAATGATTTTTTATTTAATTAATAATTTTTCTCATATATTTGTTTATTACAATAATAAATTTATCAAATTTATCTCTTTCTTTTTTGTTCCGTTTTTAGAAGGAGCCAATTATATTCGTGCAATGAAAACCGACCCAAGTCCATCTATCACGTTGAGAATGCGTAACCGATATGACTAGATATTCATCGCTTAATTTCCTAAATTCGTTATTTCTAAATTAATGAATTATTTTTGCATATACTTGTTTTTCCATGCGGGAGATGAAAGCTTTTTCCTCTCGTCTGCCGCACGGAAAAACAAATATGTGCGAAGAATAATTAATTGAATGAAAAATAAAGAAATTATCAAATGTATCTCTTTTTTTAGAAAGAGCCAATTCTACTCGTGCAAAAAACGTCGTCGGAGGTCGATCCGCGATAAATTTAGGCATTTCAATATACATCGATCGTAACTCGTCGAGCAGGACTGTTCGTTGAAACGTTATATATTAAATGACGCAAGTTCCTCGTACCGACTCGCACATCCACCGATAGGTTGTATCTCAAATCCTCGCCGCGTCTCATCTAATACTTATAACTTACAAGTTACAACTTACAACGGCGTAGGAGCTTTAGCTCGCGATCATTTATAATATAAATCTTCGCGGTGTACCAGCGCGGTGAGATTTTCCGGTACGGAGCAAGCGTGACCGGGGCAGAAGACGGGGCTCTCCTCTCGGGAGCTCGAATTAGCTTGCTGTTAGCTCTAGCTCTAGCCGTGAGATTTCGAGGCATATACATACATCTTCCCGGAGCTCGCATCGTTCGCGAGTAACCCGATACTCCGATAAAGTGAGGTACCTCTGATACTCCCGGCGAGGTGGTTGCTGCGATGATGCGCAAAGCGAAGACCAAGAGGGAAAGATATAAGAGCGAAAGGCGAGGAGTTCTCGTCATCGGAAGTACAAAAATACCCCAACGAAAAAAAAACAGCTGTAGATAAAATATTTGTAATCGAACATTAAAGTCAAATTTCTCGTGTAAACGAAAAAAAGAAAAAAAATGAAAATTATTGGAATGGGAAGCGAAAACCAAGAGAGAAAGATATAAGAGTGAAAGGCAAAAAGAAGTTCTCGTCATCGAAAAGTACAAAAATACCGCAAAGATAGAAAAACCAGCTGTAGATAAAATATTTGTAATCGAACATTAAAGTCAAATTTCTCATGTGAACGAAAAAAAAATGGAAATTGTTGGAATGTTGAAAATAAATTGGTATGAAATCCGATCGCGAGTCGACGGGGGTGGACGATGGGTAGAAAAAAAAATAAGAAAATAAAAAAAACAACATAAAAGTATAAAGTAAAATAATCGATCAAGCGACTCGTAAACTTGCCGTGAGACGCAAATGAGTCGTTAAAAGGTTGGCTCGCACCCCCGCTGCGTGCGCCGTGCGACGCGCGAGAGTTTCCCCACTGTTGCGCGCGCACGTACCGACAATCCTGACGAGATCTGATCGGGGACTCGTCGCGCCGACTGAAGTTTAACCGAATCAAAAGTAAGCTTTGTCCCATTGGTCTGCAGCATTGAGTCGGACGCGAGCCAGCGGGACGCGCTGCGGGTGGACGATAAACGTCTCCCATCGACCATTGCGCGTCTCCGAGGATCTTTTCCCAGATCTTACCCGAGGTTCATGGAAAGATTGACGTAAAGTATAATATAGCGATCACTTTAGATTCACGCTGCGCAGCATTTCCAGTCAATCTCTCGATGCTCCCAAAGAGCCATCATCGAAGTTGCAGAAGCTCCCGAAGAACGAGCGTTTTGAGAAAAACTTCACCCCCAAAATTGAGTCATCGAAGATCAACGAGCCTAAAGACGGATCGATGTCCGCTCCATTTTCGTTGCCGATACGTCCATTTCGTTGCCGATAAGTCCGAGCAAAGTTCACGAACGAGTAATCGACGCCGTTCCGCACCGATTACCTGTTAAACGATCACGCTCTTTACCGAAGAAACTTTGAAGATAGTTCTCATGTACGCCCGACATTATGATGAAGCGCTTTTCCCAGAACTTGCCCATGGCTCATGGGAAGATTGCCGTGAAGTGTATTATAACGATCGCTTTACATTCTTCTTGTACAGAATTTCCCCTTAATCTCTTGATGCTCTCAAGGAGAAATCATCGAAGTTGCAGTACTTGAAGATCGAACTTTTTCACAAAAACTTCATCCCCCAAAATTGAATCCTCGAAGATCAACGAGCCGAAAGACGGGTCGATGTCCGCGCCACTTTGGTTGCCGATCGATCTAAGCAAAGTTCACGTCCGGGTATCCAATTGCCGGTTTGGCGATCGCGCGCTTTGTCGAAGACACTTTGAAGAGCGTACGGCCGACATCGTGATGAAGCTCTTTTCCCAGAACTTACCCATGGATCATGGGAAGATTGGCGTAAAGTATATTTTATTAATTTAATTAATTTAATTAAGAATGTAAAGCGATCGCTTTACATTCTTGCTGTACAGCATTTCCACTTAATCTCTCGACCCTCTCAAAGAGAAATCATCGAAGAACGAACCTTTTCACAAAAACTTTAGGGTAAAAGTGGGGAATATGGATCGGTCCATATATCATCGATTTACATGTTAATCGAGGTGGGTCATATTCACCACTTTTACCCTATACCCCAAAATTGACTCATCGAAGATGAACGAGCCGAAAGACCGCTGTCCGCGCCATTTTGGTTGCCGATAACTCCGACCAAAGTTCACGTCCGAGCCAACGCCGCGCCGCACCGATGACCGGTTAAACGATCGCACGCTTTGCCGAAGAAACTTTGAAGAGCCTTCTTACATACGGCATCATGAGGAGCATCTCGGAGCGCAGGAGTATGCACGGGGTCGGGAGAGAAGCGGTCTTCGTGGCAAAGTTACGAAGAAGAAACCCTAAGAGATCTCCGGCGCGTTGGCCCTAATGGTCGGTGCGAGCGTGCACGATCTTACCGGGCGCCCGGCAATTACATTATTAATAGAGATATTACTCCCCGCGCGGACTCGTCGGATCGTGCATTACAACATCGTAACGTCCTAAGAGAGCGAGATCCTCGTACGGTTTACCCGGTCTCCGATATACGAGGAGAGCGGATGATCGCCGCACGGATAGATCCGAGAAGGCCCCCTTCGCGCATGCATCCTCATCGCCGCCTTGACGACGACGCACGCTTCTTCTTTGCGCCCCACGTTATTTTCACTCCCGGGGCTACATCGTTGTTCGAGATGCATTAAGAGTGTAAGAGGTCGGCGGTCCGACGCTTGCACAGATTGATCGCGCTAATCTGTGTCTGCCTGCGTTGGACCACACGCATCAAGACGAGCGATGAAAAAAAAAAAAACGAGACTGAACGATTTCTTGCAGCCCCGGTACGATCAGGACGGTACACGAGGGGTGCGTGTCTGTAATACCAGACCCTGTACTGGGATGATCCTCGCAGCTCCCACGAGCTCAAACAAGGCGCGAATTGAAGGAAAATTCTGTACAGCTTTATGTGAGTTTTGGAAAAGCGTTTCGAAATTGTTGTTTTTTATTCACTGGAGTTAACGCTGATACACTGAGAAAAAAAATTGGTTGGATTAACCAAAACTCGCGGTGACATGCGTTCAAAGCTGTTGTTTGTTTGGTACAAATAACGGATTGTTTTGTTAAACGATTATTCGCTTCAATTCATTCAAAATTTGTCGATTGAAACAAACATCTTTGTTGTACCAACCAAATACACCATTGAACGTATGTCACCGCGCATTTGCTTAATCCAACCATTTATTTTTTTCAGTGTATGCTCTTTGGTTTTTGTCCCTCTTCTAAAAATCCGTGGCCGAAATAACTCGCATTTTTTATGTGCATTGTTGGCGCACAGGAAATGCTCCCTGATTGGCTGCCGTATGAGCCTGAAGCTGGAGTCGTTCGACCAATTTCAGTCGAGTAAAGCTGACCATATGTGTGAGCAAAAGTTAAAAAAATAAAAAACCGAATGCCGAGACACGCACGAACCGCGCGATCGCTGCTAGTAATCGCGTATTTTTGATACCTTTGAGGTACAAATGAACATCTCGGTGGTACAAACGGCTACAAACCTCATAGAATCAATTCCCAGGCATATTTCTATTAACTGGAAATAACGTAATAAAATAGGGATTGGGCCGTTAGAAGAACTTGTGGGAATTATACCAAAAAAAATATTAGCCGTTCTAAATAATAAAAGTTGCGTAAAAGAAGAACGTCTCTCATAAGACAATTTAAGATCGGGATATCTCATATGAGGGACAGTGGCGCAAAATGAGACAATGGGGCAAAACGCAATACCTTCTGGCGGTCCCATTTTGCCCCATCGATACATCCGGATTTCCTACCCCGTTTTGCCCCACTGTCCCATCCAAAAATTATTGCAAAATTGCATTCTATCCCACTGTCCTGTTTTACTCCGCTGTCCCATTTGCCCCGCACTTTCCTACACACCGTGCTAATGAAAAACAATCCCCTGAACCCAAAAGGGTACCAGTTTAATTTTAAACATAGTCGTTTTATAGAGTGAAAAAGAAAAATTGCCTACAAACATAAAACCGCAGATACGAAAGCCGCGTATATAACGAGGTATTACTGCACCGTCGATGCAGCACTTGACTATGCAGCAGGTACATAAACGCTCGTATAAAGTTAGATATAACTATGCAACGAGAAGAGGGGTGGGAGAGTCACAGTTGATCGCCGGGTGGCCTCCATTCTCGTCACTGGCTGCATTGCGACGCAGCCGGCCAATCGGCGAATCGCCCTGGCGATATGCCTAGCCCTCGCCTTGCTTCGTTCTTGTGTCCCCTGACTCGCGAGTTGCTCGTGGATCTCGCGAGCCCCGCGGGATCGCTTAAAAATTTTGCCTCACCTGCCTCGGGGTCAGAGGTTACCCACCGGCAGAGGCCTCGGCGTCGCCGATACTCTTGCGTCTATCCTGGCGGACTTTGAGAGTTCGCCTCGCTCGCATCTGCACGAACTCCCGTCCCTCCGATGCCGGCTCGTAGGTGTGGGAGACCCGTCCGTGCTATCTTTGCAATATATAGTTTAATATGTACGTATTATTTTACAACTGGATACCGAGAAGCCCCGCTCGAAGCAACTCCGACGTGCCTTTTCGATGTTGTCTCATTTAATTGCGGGGCTTTTTTATTGCTCATTGAAAAATCGATTTTTCCTTATCTTTGCAAACTGTGGAGGCGAACGATCGCGTCTACCCCTATCCGTAAGTATCCGGTGTGCGTTTAAAAAGGTGCTGTTGGATGCAGATTCTCCCGACTTCTTAGATCAGACCTTGATCAACGAGTGTCTTAACCCGTTGACCCTTTACCTTGAGGAGAGCAGCTTGGAGCCATCGGAACGCACACGGAGAAAAATAATTGGTTGGATTAAGCAAATGCGCGGTGACATGCGTTCAAAGGCGTATTTGGTTGGTTCAACAAAATTGTCTGTTCAAACGAAAATTTTTTAATAAATTGGAGCAAATAATCGTTTACCAAAACAATGCTTTATTGGTACCGAACAAATAACAGCTTTGAACGTATGTCACCGCGACTTTTGGTTAATACAACCAATTTTTTTTCTCGGTGCAATGGATGGATTGGATTGGTGGCATTTATTGTAAGTAAGGACCTGAGGTACTCTAGGCACATCATCCAACCAATAACAACAAGCCGCAGCAAAATACGGAAAAAATATATACAAACGCAACTCGTAACTAAAAATAAACCGCAAATAAACCGAATGAATGAAAGGGCAAATTTTCCAGACTTCAAATGGAGTCTGTTAACCCGGGGAAAAAATTGATGCCTATGAAAGATTATTAGGGCGAAGGTGGGGAATATGGACCGGTTACATGTGTCATTGGTCTACGCCTTAATCGGGATAGACCATGCATAGCGTAGCGAAAGCTATCCAAATAGACGACTTCTATTAAAAAACTTTTTTTTAAACTACAAACGAATAAAGAAAACAAAGCATTCTATGCTGTTACGATTTTTGCAGATTTGTAGAAATAGACCTATTTGTATTAACTGTTCCGGTTTAGTATTATACCATATTTAGTACGTGAAAAACATATTTTCGTGTAAACTTATTTTCCATGGAAGAATCTAACCGCATTGTTCTGAAGTTCATTAAACTTCATCCCTAAACAACGACCGTTACACCGTTCTTCATCTACGCCCTTTCCTCCAGCCCGCGCGAGCAGACCTCGGCGAAGTCGGAGAACCGATTCGATCTAGGCTCTTTCTCTTTCCGAGTCCGTTGCTGCCAGCTTGTATCTTACCCGCTGCGAATATTCTTCCTCGCGAAACCAGAATGGCGGAAGACGCTTCCCCCTCGTGAGAGAGAGAACCGGAGTTTCAGATTTTTCGGATTCGAAGATTCTTTCTTCCGAACGCGCTGGCGCTGGTATATCAGCGCTTCGCGCCCGCGTCCACCTTCACACGGCTTCGCACAGTGCGAACGGATACAGAAGAAGAGGAAAATGAAGAAGAAGACGAAGAGGAAACCGATGAAGAAGAATAAGAAGAAGAAGAAGAAAACGATGAAAAAGAAGCAGACGAAGACCATGAAGAAGAAGAAGAAGAAGAAGAAGACGAAAAAGCGGAGGAAGAAGAAGCCGAAGAAGAGGAGGAAGAGGAAGAAAGAGGTGGAGGCTCGGGTCTACATCAAATACGAGCTACGCCCATCGTCCCAGCTACTCCCTTCTCACCGCGCACTCCACCCTCGACGTCGTAGGTCCGCGGCCAACGCCGCGGCGACCTCCGACCTCCGCGTAACCCGTAGATACATACCCCGTGCACGCGCGCGCATATAGTATACTTTCATAGTTATAGCGTACAGCAAACCCGGAGACTCCCCTCGATCGAACAGCCGCGCTCGCCTCACGCACACCAACAAACGTGCGGGGATTCGCGTTTCCCGTTTCTTCATCTTCCTTATCTTCGCCAGTGGGAAAACGGGTACGTCCGATGTGTGCGCTCGGGGCGTGCGAGCATCCCGGAATCCTCAGTTTCAGATTCAATAATAAACATAGACGGGGAGTTAACAAATCCCAACGGTGCGTACGCACTTTTTCGTTCGAGAAAATTGTGATTGTAACACTCGCGCGGCTTGCGACGAGGTGCCGCCGAATCGACGCTGCAGATTGCACGGCGCGGTTGCCGCGCGGATTGAACGCGGATGCGGAGTTAAGATAGTTGTGTGGATTTTTTATTATCCCGTTTAATTTCGTATTATTTGACCGTTGAAGGCGCGGCGGCTTGGTTCTCGGATGCGAGAGTCCGAGAAGAACATTTTCAGCACGTTTGTCTCGGAGAATTCCTTTGATTTTGCTTAAGGTAGTCCTTGTGAATATTCACTTCGCATAAGTTTATGAGGATTTTTTATCCCATTTAATTTTGTATTATTTGACAATTGAAGGTGCGGGTTGGTTCTCGGATGCGAGAGTCCGAGAAGAACATTTTCAGCACGTTTGTCTCGGAGAATTCCTTTGATTTTGCTTAAGGTAGTCCTTGCGAATATTCACTTCGCATAAGTTCGTGAGGTGTAATTGTGAGGATTTTTTTATCCCATTTAATTTTGTATTATTTGACCATTCAGAGAAATGAGAGGGAATTGAAAATACTTCTGGATGGTACAAAACTCTGAAAAAAAATCAAGCATATTAATGCTTTGATTTTGTTTTGATCGAGGTAAGACGAATTCGTGATAATTTAGTACGAACGAGGCGTACGTCGGTAAAACAGTTAGGAAGGCATAATCGTGCCTTTGTAACACCCATCCAATGTACCGGAGAAGCGTACCACGAAGAACGGACGGAGGAGGCGCGAGGAGAGGCGATACTTGGCTCGTACCGCGAAAATTAGCTTATTAAAATAACAATTATGGAGTACCGGTCGGCCATTGTCCCAGGTGTCAAGGGTCAAGCGCGAGTAGTTGTAACTTAACGGCGGAGACTTATGACCCCGTCTCTATAATGTAGCTTATAGAGTCGAAAAGAATACACGATATATAGCACAGTGTAAAGTGTACACAGTGAAAGCGTGTGTTGTATCGCAGAGAGGAATGTGCAAAGCATGATAAGGGAGGGGGGGGGGGGGAGGGATGCGCCACGCGTGCTAATAAAACATTTTCTTAATCATCTCTTCACACCGCTGAATTCCCCACCGTCGTTATATTAATCGCTCGATAAATCATTCCAAACTCTCAAATTCTAGCCAACAGGGTAGAATTCCAAAAAATTGCTATTTGGATTCCGTTAAAAAAAATTAATAATGATTTTATAGAAATCAATTTCTTCGTCGCATTTGGTTTCCTAAGCATGTTCGGTATACCCTAAACGTAGAGACTGTACGTTATTCCGACTCGACAATTCGTTCCAAATTCTCAAAATTTAAGCCAACAGTGCAGAATTCCAAAATCAAGTATTTTAATTAAAAAAATTAATAATAACTTTCCGTAAATGAATTTCTTCATCGCATTTCTCTTCCTAAGTAACTTCGGTGCATCCTAAACGTAAACATGGTACGTTTCTTCGACTCGGTAATTCGTTCCAAAATCTCACAGTTTAAGCCAGCAAGGCACCATTCCAAAAACAGCTCTTTGTTCCTTTTATTAACAATGATCTTATATAAATTAATTTCTTTGTCACATTTCCCTTCCTAAACGGCTACGCTGCACCTCACACGTAAACACGGTAAGTTTCTCCAACTCGCGAAATGTCGGTAATTCGCAACTTCCGCTGTCGCGGCGCATCGTCGACTCGCGAGCGGGTACGTTAGCTCGCGGTCTTTTCTCTCGCAATAAGTAAAAATGACTCCGCGAGTGAAAGAACAAATGGACACGAGGCTCGTCCTTCGTCTTGGTCGTCGCGCCGGGTGCAAACACTCTCGTCGGCGACCTCGGCGATTTTCACCGGTCTTCTAAAAGCTGAAACAACCTGGCTTGTGCCCGACGAGATAAAGCCCCGGCATTCTGGTCTGCCGGTGTAAGTACGCGAGCGTCGCCGAGCTCTTTAAAGCAGATCGTGAAGTGTTAAGGGGCGCTAAGGAGGGCGTGTCGTCTTCACGATGGACCATTACGGAATACAAGAAAAAAAAAAAAAAAAAAAAAAAAAAATCAGAAGAAGACGACGAAGAGGAGAGGAGTCGGCGGACGAGAGAAAAGATGAAAAAAGAAGCGACGAGCGTGCGGCGTTGAATGCATCCGTCGTTCTAAGTGGCGACGGCATTCACGGTGACGGCGTGTGTGCCCGCCGGAGGGATGAGCGAGGCCCCCTCGCTAATTTTCCGCCATAAAGGCCCGCGGATTGGAATAAATAACGGGGACTGACAGTGGCGAGCCTGTCGTCTCTCTTTCTCTCCGTGGGTGCGTGTGTGCGTGCGGAACGTGTTGCGCGCTCCCGCGAAGAGCACCCGTCAGAGGTGCGAAGTGGGGCTTCCCCTGCGTTCGCGGACTCTTTACCGCGAGCGCGCACAGCATCGTGAATGCAAATTTGCACGACACCGAGCTTGTAGCCTGCTCTGCCTCTGTCGTCTTCTTTCACGCATCCCCGCCTCGTCTCCTATGTATGAGGCACCTATAGGCATATGCACTTCTATGCACATCTATATAGATTTATACATATATTTATATATATATATATATATGTGTGAATATATAGTAAATAAATGCGTGTATGGACGATAATTCATTTTGCGCGTGGTAAGCCTCGGCGAGCATTTGAACGACGTTACGCACCTTTGCGATTGTCGAGAAAAGCCGCGGCCGAAGAAACTTTCTGCGCGAAGATATCTTCTCGATGCTTTCTCGCCGCGCAGCGAGAAATTCGTCGACGAAGAATGTAGAAGAATCGACTGTATCGAGTTTTCTTTTCTTTTTTTTTAATCATTGGTTTAAAAAGAAAAGGAAGTGGCAATATATCAAAATTAGGGACCTTGGGGCAAAACTGGACGGCGGGGGGAAAAGTCAATTTTGTATGTAATTTTTGGATGCCCCATTTTCGTCCCAACGATACTTCCGGATTTTCAACACCGTTTTGCCCCACTTACCATCACCGCAACCGTCCGAAAAGTTAGTGGAAAATTGCGTTTTGTCTCATTATCCCGTTTTGCCCCACTGTCCCATTTTTGCCCCGCTCTACCCTATTAATGAATTATTTTTTAAATAAAAAATGCATTCTGAATATTGAGTCGAAATGGAAAGTTGATCGAATCGTTACTGTCGATCACGACATTTTCTGATCCGTCTCGCCCGTCGCATTATGTCCGTCTTCAAAAGGAGAAATCGCTGCGCAAGACACCGAGATCGAGTAGAATGGACGTGTGGGACGATGCGCGACGCCCGTTAATATCAATTTAATTAATCTTCAGTATCCGCGTCAACGCGTGTAAGTTGCGTACACTTCTTTCTTTTTCTTTATTCTTTTTTCCTCCGCTTCAACTGCGCCGGTCCCTCATTAAGTATCTCGCGCACGCGACCACATTCACAGATATATTAATTGCTCGTTTCGTCGGATGTGTGCGAGCGCGTGTGTTTGCGCACGCGCGCGCGAATAAGTAATTATAAATAATATACCTTGCGCGTATGTCCATATAATTGGACTATTTACGCATTCTCCACGAGAGTGAAAAATAATCGCGGGCTCCACGCGGTCCAACGGTGCGTGTATATATCGGCGAGAATGAAATTTGTCTCGGTTGTTTACGCTCGTCGGATCATTATCAATGTCGTTTGAGTCTGGAATCTCCGCCATCTCGGAGATTACAGATATTTCAAGTTTAACACGATTTTTATCTTCTTTTTTTTTGCATCACCGAACATGATATTTTTTAAATTCCTTATGCGAGAAATTATGCATTATTTCCCACACTCATCTGACTCGTGGCCGAACGCGACCCGACCACCATGAAGCGGCTTTGGTGAAGCTACCGTTTTTCCCCGTTTCTCGGCGCGAAATAGAGACCGTATGCAAAATGCGATCGCCGCGGCAGATTCCACTGTACATCGCCCTCCGGAGGCCCGCAGTGTTTTCTCACAACCAGAAAAATAATTTATTGGGTGGGCGCCCCGCAAATAAATATTTATTTAAACCCGAAACAATATTTATTTAACTCAAATAAATATTTATTTAACTCAAATAAATATTTATTTAATCCAAATAAATATTTATTAAATCCAAATGAATATTTATTTAATCGGAATGAATATTTATTTAATCGGAATGAATATTTATTTAATCCAAATAAATATTTATTCGCGGGGCGCCCGGCAAATAAATAATTTATCTGAGTGCATGTGCGTACGCACGTGTGCATCCGATGCACCCCCACAGCGGCGAGGAGTTTCACACGCGCCCACGTTCGGCAGTAAATTGCCGGCCGTTCGCGGGTCCTCCTCTATCTAAACCGCGCTTGTTCCGCTCTCGAGGAGACGATAAAACGACGGGCTTTGTGTAACGCGACGACGCGGCCGCCACCGCGGTGTCCATCGGCGCTGGACAAGAGAACCGATTTTTATTTTTTTTATTCTTACATTTTTTACTTTCTTTTATTATTCCTGTCCTTTGGAAATAAACGCTCGATCGCACGTGTAGCTTTCCGCTTACGGCGAAAGACCGGATAAAAAAAAGGGAGGGAGATTCGGTTTTGCGAATCTGATGGACCGCGGGCCGGTCGACGGCCTCGTCGGGCTCTCGTCGATGAGCCGAGTGAAAATGAATGAACGAATAAAACGGGGAAACTGTTCGACCTAATCGCGAAAGGGGCCATTAGACGGCGCGCGAGACTAATTGTGCCGGGACGTTTAAGAATCGTAAATGTTCCGAAGATCTTCGTCGTTCGTCGTTTGTCGTTTCGTTGCCCGGAGCCTTTTTTTCCCCCTGGTGCACCGCGTCGCTACGTCTCTCCATAAACTCAAGGGTCGTATCGCACGGTCGTTAAAAAACTACTCTCATTCCCGGTTTTATTATTCCCACGATATTTCCTTATCTCTAACTCTCCTTTGTGGCTTTCTCCAATTCAGTCGATTTTTTTTTTTTCACTCTCACGGCTATCGGCTCTGGCCAGCCTGACCTCTGAACTTCGAGCCATCGATTTATTTTTTTGGACCTCAAAACCCAAAAAATATAAATATAAATAAATATATCGTATAATAATTGTATTATTATATTTATATAAAAATATAGTACTAGTGGTTAATTTATTGACAATACATAACATCTAACAGTTTGTAATACATAACAAATTAAATTACATTGCCCATCGACCGAAGTCCTTCAGCTACGGCCTTTTTTATTTTTGTTTTATATTATTTTAAGTATTGATAATTGGAATTAAATTCGTCAATTTATTTCTACGTTGATAATTCTTTCGAGTTACCGGTAAGTTCTTTGCGTGGGGTATATAATAATATAATTATTACATAATTTTATTTTACATAAGTGTAATATAATATTTTTATTATATCAATATAATAATTAAATATAACATAAAAATATGAATATTTCACCGCAAAGGAGATGATGAAAAATATTGAACTGAATCCTCTTCGCCTGTTTGTTTTCGATTATCGGATTGAAGTGTGCGAATCGTTCGATTCACTCGCGAGTCCCTTTCTGTCTCGAGAGACCGACTACTTCCAGATATGATCGTCGTAAAGTAAATTACCGGTATTCGCCGTACGGCATAGGACAAAGATCACGAGAGTACTCAAAGTACGTAGCGTGGGAGTAAATTACGAGAATAAATAAGGCGTAAATGGCGCGCGTCGGTGATAGGGTAGGGAGGGGGGGGGGGGGGTGAAGGAACTTTGAACCTCGTCGAGGATCTTCGATGCCAAAGGGTTTGAGGTCCCTCCGCAAGAGACCTGGCTAGGATTCACGTCGTATAGAGGCGAATGTGGGCAGACGAGAGTCTAGGCTGATCTCCGCGGTCAAGCGCCACATCCGGTCTATCGCGAAGACAGCGCATCATCTTTACCCCATTCTTCTCGGTTCAACGTAAATATAGGTAAAGGTACGGGCGAACTTGGCCGCAGATTCACGCTGTTTTATGCGCGAAGATCGACAAGGAATAAACTGCGTTGCTGTACTTTCATTTTTCATTCGGACATTGGCACGTGTCGTTACCTTAAAAGCAGCAATTTTGGTATTTGTTTCCTCGATTTTTTTTTTTTTTTGTGTCTCACAACATTGAACTGTTGTTAATTGTTTCTGGCAAGTGTTGTTAATTGTTTCTGAATAATAAAAAATAATTTTATCACAAAATTTCACGAATTGAAGGGCAAAAAAAGTATGTGATAATAAATATTTTCTTTAGTTACAAATTACTCGTTGATTTTCTTTAATAAACATTTTTAAAAATTCATGAAATTAATCAAAAGAACGGAAATCCCTAGTCCAAAGTACCAAAGATCGCGTCAACGTTCCAAAATGATTGTAAATCGATTGCTTTTACTGACATCGAAACTACGAGGTCAGGGTCGTTGACCTTGCGTTAGACCTGCCTGTTTGTCGTTCCTATCAAACCCAGCGCATCGCACCGAGCTTTTCTTTTTACCGTCCGACTACCATGACATTGAACGATACGCCGCGAAAGAACTTTCGCGCATAAACGCTCGAGCCTTTGAAAAAAAAAAAAAAAGTAAGATCCAAAGGATGTGTTCGTCGTCGGCGTGGACGAGGAGCGAGAGCGTACGCGAACGAGATGACTAAAAAGAGGATAAAGAGGATGAACCGTCCGGGTTGAGGGTTCGGGGTGCTCGGAGGTGTCGTCGGTATACGAGGCCACGCGAGAGGTTCTCCACCGCTCTTAACGAGTGGACTCGACTCTGGTGGTCCGAGGCCTATAATGCCTTAGTTTCCATGCAAACTGGCCGTACGCCACCATACTTTACGCATAACCGGATATTAACATGGGAATGGTCAATGGTAGAACGAAGAGCGTTTGCGCCCCGATCTTTTTTTTCCACTCCATCCTTCTCGCTCCTTTCATTTTTTCCTTTTTTTCTTGCTTCCCCCTCTCCGCCCCTCCCGCCCGTTCGGACATATCATAGCCAGAGCAGAAACGCCGCTCTCGTCCTTCTGCGGTAAAGTATGTATAATACCGCGCGCGTAAAAAGAAAAATGAAAAAAAAGAGATTATCCTGCTGCTTTTGCCTTCTCCCCGTCGGTCCGGAGCCCTCTCGGACGAAACGAGCGTGAGAGATCAAGATCACGATCTTGGGCCGCGCGCTTGGAGTTACAAGCGTGGCACTTTCCAAGATTACGGTTCGCGTTCGGGAAAAGAGCCAGAGCGACCTCCGTCTGTGTTTATCTCCGTCGTCGTATCCGTTCGTGGGTTCGCACCGGCGACCCGCTTCGGAGAGGTCTCCCCTCGTATGGTATATACACGTGTCTCCTGCCGTCCGGGACCAGTCAAAGGTTCAGGGCGAGTCAAAGGTACGGCCATAAAGATTACGCGCACGTAGCTATGGGAGAACTTATTACGTACGGGTCCGATAGAAACGGGGACGTTTCTAAGCACGTGCAAGAAGCCGGGATTCGCGATCGCATCGATGATCTTCCCGACCGTATATTCATCGGCGTGCACGGAGGAGGCGAGTCAGAGACAAACGACGATCACGTAACAGGGAGGATGATACGGCGTCATGGATCGCTCGAGGATAGTGTACGCCAAGAATCGCGGTGCAGTTGGCGTTGATTGCCATACGAACGCCTCTGCGCTACGAACGCTCCGACTGTCTGGCTTTCTTTTGAATTCTCGTGCACTTTGACTGGTCTCGTTTTGTATCGTTTCTGATGTACTGCTATCGAGACGATGGCCGCAGCGACTGAAACTCTGTAATACGGTTGGCGAGAAACTACCTTGCATGCTTCGACTTCCGGCCTTAGACAGCGAGGGTCGAATTCTAAGACGTGAGCTTGAACTTAAGATCGCGCTTGAATTCGAACTTAAGATCGCGTCAAAAATTCCAAGGCGACACCTTTACAAGCCATTTTTCACGTTTTTCAACGTCCTCAAACGGGACGATAAAACGATTGTAAGACTTTGCACAAGGCCCTATTTTGTGTATTTTTTTCCGTACAACGCGATGGGCACCTCAGAATTTTCCTAACTCCATTGGGAGCCGAGATATCGACCTTTGAAAAACACTAAAATTGACGTTTTTCAAAAAATGGCTCAAATTTTCAAAAATCTTTGTTCAATCGATTTTTGTTCAATCTTTATTTTTTTCGGGGGATAACCGTTCAGGGTTATGCCACCCTACCAAATTCAACCTTAACATTGATAATTGCAATGGTTATTTTTTTCCTATTTGAACTTTTTCGATGAAAGTAGCCACTCCCAGTTTTTTATTTACATAGGGACGTGTGCAAAGAGTACAGCTAGGACAGTTTGCATTAGCCGGTGTCCCGAGCTTATCCGGCACCGGGTTTGGATTCCTCGACCGCCGATGGGTGAGAATATAAGAGAACGGTTCTGCGCGCCTCGTAACAAAACGAAACATCGTGTCGGTTAATAGCGAGCCATTTGCAGCGATCGCCGTTCCAAATTCGTGATTGGGCACTTAGCCATGAGCGGTAGACTCGCGGGAAGATATATATCACATAAATAGGGAAGGATCGAGAGGAACGGCAAGGCGAAAGGTGTCGGCCGCGAAGGCATTTTCTGTTCTACGTGACTGGCCGGCGTCGATCATCCACGAATGACATTACAGCTAGGGTATGGAATAGCGATGTATATATATTAGGGTGTTTCAAAAAAAGGCATTGTTTTTTAAATTTTCCTCTCACCTGTTTAAAGTACAGATTCCGATCTCAAATTGAACCTCACAAAAGGCGGTACCAAGCAAAAAATCCTAAGAGGTGCCGCATTCGACGGTTAACCCAAAAAATGCGGCACCTCTCAAACTTAATTGTCAGCAACCGTCTTTCGCTGGATTTTTTTTCAATTAATATATATAGTTCTATGGGGTGGGAGCTTAACGTTTTGCCATTTTTTGTATTAAACACAAAAGACTAAAAATAAAAAAAAAATATTTAAAATATGTATTTTGGGTTCACTACAAAAAATTACAAAAAGTTAATCTCCCACCCCGTAGAATTATATATTTCGATCTAAAAAAACATTTCGCGAAAGGCGGTCGTTGACAATTAAGTTTAAAAGGTGCCGCATTTTTGGGTACAAACTTCGAATGCGGCACCTCTTAGAATTTTTTGCTAGAGACCACCTTTCGCGAGGTTCAATTTGAGATCGAAATCTAGACTTTAAAAAAGTGGGAGCAAAATAAATAAAAAAATGTTCTTTTTGTGAAACACCCTAATATATATATGACATGGATCCAATATTAGCTACAGTCGGATCGCAGTTGTAGCTGAGAGTTGGCCATTCGGAGTAAGTTTTTGTGACAATGTTAAAAAAAAACATAATTATTTGTATGATATAGAAAGGGAATCCTTGACGAGTGTGAAAAGGCCCATGACATTCTCATAATTTGTCATACCAAATTCACGACAATCAGTAATTTTACGAAGTGTTCGCAGAAAGGCACTTTCTCGCACTAGTGCGAGAAAAGAGACCATATTGCGTCTGTCTTCTCGCACGCGATGCGAAAAAGTGCCATTCTGCGTTCACTTCACACGAACGGAAAGTGGGAATTTATCAGCAATGCGTTAAGACACATTTCTATCTTTCCAAACCTAATCCTGACTATGATCGTCCCAAGCCCGACTGCCACGTCCTGTTCTTGTCGTTGATCTATCACGGACCAATGACAAATCTTTTGCATCAATCAGCCTTGATTCTCCCAATAATTTTCATCCCATCCAGAAGTGACCTTCTGGCACCGTTACCATAACATCCTGACGCAACAGCATAAAACCCAACGCACACGGCCCGGCACGTCGGATCCGTTTCACTTCCTAGAATCAACGTCAAGATTACTTGATTGCGATGCGACTCGCCAACGATAATTTTTTCCATCCAGCCTGCGGTATCCTATTCACACCTCTCTCATTATTTATTCCCGTCGAGCTCCGATTATCCGCGGCGTCTATTAAGAGCCCCCCCGATCCCGAGAGCGAGGAATCCGCGAATCATCGTTAACCGAAGCGGGACGAGCGAGGTTCCCTCCGCGGCGGTCTTTTGTACCAGTTCCCAGGGGAATTACAGTCCGAACGATTTGATAGAACGCTCCTTCTATCTTTATCGCGCGCTCTTTTCCATTTATTCCGTCTCGACTTACCAACCGCTCGGCTCTTTAATAGCGGAATCTTTCCGTTGCGGACGCAACGGGAGTCGCCGCTCAACGCTTCACCGCGGATACTTGCGAGGTGTATCCGAACGCCGGGGCTCTCGTATCGCACACGAACACACTCGATCGTCTCGGATCCATTCGACTCTCGTTCGAACTTCTCCGGTTGCAACAACGACAACAAGGCAGAAGAGATGAGCCCGTAAAGCGGATCGTTGTGGACTCGGGGGCAGTGCAAGAGCGTTGCGACAGTTATTAGTCAAGATTAGCCTTTGCCGCTCGCGTCGTGTTAATACACGCGTCTATGTGTGCCATTAAGGTGGCTGCAACCCTCGCGAGTGTGCTCAGCCAGCGGATTCACGGAGAAATGCCCCCCCGGTCCCGTTCTCCTCTCTGACTATATTTTGACAAGGATCATCTCGGAATTAATCGAGACTCGTTTATCCGAGCGGGGATTACGATTTGTCTGCATTATACACGCGAAGCTCGGGAGGATACCGTATCGCCGACGCTTGCAACATCAACGTACGTGGATTCGAGTACACGAACTCTTGGAGTTTTTCCGAGCGATACGAGAATCCTCCGAGAGGGGGCAAGAATAGCGGTATGGTCGTTGGTTAACGACGATTGGATGCTGCAATTGCGTCGTTTGGGGATTAATCGAAAATGGACGGTCGGTGGTTTAGGCTGATCGAAGTGGTTGCAGAGGCAGGTTAAAGGGGGCAGATAAGAAGTGTTTGTTGCATAAATTTCTTTTTTTCAATTTTACTTTCAATCCTTACAATTCTATATGACATTGAAACAACGACGGCAAGACTGTCACGGTACGGAATTGCAACAATTTAAAGTAGAATTGAAGCAAGCATTTTTTTCCTTGGCAGCCCGCAAGCGAATATTGCTTGAGTCAATGACATTTTTTTTCAATGTACCTTTCGTTATCGAATACATGTAATAAAAAAATTTACTATGGATACAAAAAATCTTCGATTCATCTTGGATCAATCATCGATCTTCCTATCGATCATCGGTCATTGATCTTTCGATCGATCGATGGAGTGAAATGGCAGAAAGTAATCAAAACTATGAAGTTAGTTCAGAACACTTTCTACCATTTTTATTTAAAAAAACGGCAATAACTCGATTACTCTGACTTGGATGATTCTCACAGCTTGCCCCACCGTGCAGCAACATCGAAATTTTAATTTCGCGAAAATTGTCCGCTCAACATTGACAAACGTTGACAAACTGCTTCGTCTTCTCGTGACTCTGTTTGGAAGACCGAATGTGAAGAGGAAAAAAAAAAAATTGAGTGATCAATCACGGGGTAGCTGGTTGCAAAGTCTCCGTGTACGAGGTACAATAAGGGTCACGCGCGGGGATATTACTGAGATGGGTGTACGTGACGCGAGAGCGCACTTGAGCGCGGGTAACGGAGAATGCGATTAGCAGCATCTTGCGCGGCGTGTATGAACGCTCGGGCCGGCGATTTCGATGTCAGGATGAAGAAAGGGAGTGAGCGAGAGAGAGTCCTCGGGACCACCCCCGTAGCGTTCATACGACGTTTACAGAGTATCCGCGCGCCGGCGTAGCCTCGCGTAACGTGGATACACATAACGTAGCGTACCTTACGAGCGAGGTGTCGTACTCCCGTCGTATCTCATTCTCGTATCACTGGAGCCCTCCGGCCGCGCCGTTGATACTTCCTCCCACATACTCGTTCGTCCCGATCCTCAGAGAAAACGAGACATATAATAACGACGAGTGTGATCCGGATCGATTGATCTCGTGAGCATTGAGAATATATATAGATATATATATTTTTTTTTAAGAGCGGGGCAAAATGGACCATAGAGATTAAAACTGCGATTTTACCAAATCGATTGATCTCGCAAGCATCGAGAAACAAAGTTTCGTTTAATATATATTGTTTTGCAAACAAAAAAACGGAAAGGAAATAATTTTTATGTGGCGCTAATCCTTGTACGAATACCGAGCGTGTGATCTCTCGGATTAAAGCGCACTCGTAAATATAGGTACTTATATGCGCGGTCGCTGGGAGTGAGATCTCAAATCGAGCGACGGGGCTCGCTCGAGGGAGTGCGAGAGATCACTCGAAGAGCGGAGGGGAAACGAGGCTGAAAGGGAGGCGATAAGAGAGACGGAGAATATAAAGGAGACGAGGTGGTACGTGTAACCCTCTCGCGGGCTCGATCCCGCGCGACCACCTTAGCTCTCGGCTTGGCATAGCCGCAAACGCGAATTAATGAGGTGCATACGTCATAGCGGGACATTACCCGCGTGATCTAAACCCGATAAAGCATTCTCGAGGAATAGTTGTATAGTGCAGGTATACATATACATTTTCATATATATAAATTATATATGTATATACATATATATAAATATATAAAAGTTTTTTGTCGAGGTTGCTGCCGCGCAGAAGCCATCACGCAGATCCTCTCACAATACCTCGGCGTTATATATCTGCTCCGCGAGCGGAGATATTATATATATATGTATAGTATATTATATGCTCCCGCGGATTTAATTCTCACCGCCCCGGGCGACGTCTCTCGTTATATTTCAATCTCCGATATATCAACGTCGCAACATGGGACGGACCTGCATTAGCCGGCAACTCTGCGAGCCTACCCAGGTGAGATTTAACCATCGGCACCGCCACGGAACCGCACCAGTTGCCGAGGGTCTTGTACTGGCCCAACGTTCCATGCCGGTATCCGGCCGACTCCGGTACCGAGTCGGATCCAACATATGGGCTCAATGAAAATTTTTATCGACTTGCAATTCGGAAGTGACGTGACAACGAGGAGTTTCAAATTTTTTTGAATGAGGTCACTTCCGGTACAAAAGTGAGATTTTCAAACCGGAACTACTGCAAGGTATTTGTGTACCGTGTGTAGATTGCAGTGATATGGAAAGTGCAGTGTAAACAAATTCTTATGAAATTTAATGTACCGGACTGGAATTGTTTATGCACAAATTGGTATATTAAATTTCATGTACAATTGTGATGAACAATTGATGTTCAGTGTATTAAAAACATTGGAAATACTTTACTTTCAATAATTTACTTTAATTTCAGTGAAAAAGTATATTAACTTATCGTTGAGAAATTTTTGTTGAACCGAATAAAATTCAATTGACCGAAAATAAGTGTCAAAACAATTTGGTTATAAGAATTACATTTTATTTGGCTCAACCAAAATTTGTTGACCACAAATGGATATTTATTTCGCCATATCGGCTCGATAATAAATGTTATCGTTTTTCAAACCCGAAGTGAAGTCCCAAAGAAAGGTTTCGAATTTTTATTACCTGACGTCACTTCCGGTTGAGAAAAGTGAGATTTTCAAACCGGAACCAGTGGAAGATATTTATGTATCGTGTGTAGATAGCAGTGGTATAGTCAGTGGTCCGCGTACCACTGTTGAGCCAAGATTCGAGCGAACCTGCGCGCTTTAGCGTTTACGAAGCTCAGCCACAAACCCCGTTGAGGCTGTGTTCACGAGTGCGCTCGGGGTCAAGAGTGATTCCCGGCTGATATTCCGAGACGCGGCCAGGCCAGATCCGATATCACCAGAAGGCCGTTGGTTACCACTCCTGTACGTCATTTGTCTCCGAGTCTTTTACACCGGTATCTTGCACCGTCCGACGGTCCGGTACGGTTCCATCGGAGCGCAATTCAAGGGTACTGCGCTATTCGCGAATACGACGTACCGGGTGGTAACCTCGAGAGGAAAAAGACCCGTAAAAATATTCCCTTTTGCAAATCGATTTTGCTTCGAGACCTTCGATCGAGCTCGCTTCAAGTCGTTCGACGACGCATCTTGACCTCGCTCGGGCAATTCCACTCGCTGTACCTACGCATAGAAACGCCTCACGACCGTCGGACCAATGCATGGGACACTGTAAAAAAAAATGTTAAAGTTAATTTGTCGAAATGGAAGTTTGTACGCAAAAACTTGTAAAAATTAACGCACTCTTACAATGAAGTTAAAGGAAATTTTTGAAATGTACTTTTATAGTAAAATTAATGTAAATGATTAAAAGTAAACATATTTTGCAATATATTTTCATCACAATTCTATATGAAATTTAATATACCAGTTTATGCATAAAAACTTCAGGTAGCAGTGCATTAAATTCCATGTGAATTATTTTACAGTAGTCATTTATTTTGGGGAAAGAATTTCCGATCGAACCCCAAAAAAAAGGGCCCATACAAAATGGCGCAGTCTCCATTTTCCTGTAAATTGATTGCACTCCAATCTCTCTATCCAACTCCCCGTGAAAACAAAAGTATTTCCCTCCTGTTAATATCCAATATTTCCTATGCCCCTAAAAATGCTCCTTCCTCGAATTATGATTATAATAATTTACCTTTTTACTCCACGCCCGACCGTTCCAAAAAAAATGCGCAGTACCGAGGCTCCCTTGACCAAAGTCCCGAGTGATCGATATCCTCCGAATAACCCGGGAAGGTCTATAACCATCGTCAGGGGGGACTCTGGTCTAGGTTCTCGGGACACCGGGTAGGCCGAAGCGGGATTAAAGTTACAGGCACGTTATGTACCGGGGGCTCTCGAGACCACCCACGGGTTGAATCGATCAGGAACTGATACCCGGCCAGAGCTCAGCGGAGCGAGTGAGAAAGATGAGTGGAGATGAGGCTGCGAGTGAGGAACGAAAGAAAACGAATGGGGGGGCTAAGGGGGGGAAGGGGGTGGGGGTGAAGGGATAAAGCGCAAAAGATCAACAGAGAAAGTACATCGGAGAAGAGAGACGAGAAGGGTTACAGGTGTACAACCTGGCTGGGTTCTTGTGTGTTCGCCAACCCCCTTAACCCTTTCCACGGGGCGTTGGAAGAAGCGCGCGCCTCAATTCACGATAACAGCTTTCGGAACTGCGCGTTCGCGGGTGCTCTCCGTGAGTCGATCTTATCGTACGGGAGAATTATTGTTCAAACGGCAGTCAGCACGGTCGCACGCGCGCTCGACCCTTTTCAGACCGAAAACAAATCACTGTATAGCAAACATGCCCGGAGAGAGAGGAAGAGCCCCGCGGAGGAGGGACGGATAGAGAGGCATGCATGCAACGAGAACCGATTCCGATCGTGTGTGTCTCGCGAAACGTCGTCGCACGAATCTCCCGGGAGAGGATACATAGAACCGCGCTCCTCGCCCTCCCCGACGCCACCGATGTAGGAGCGGAGAGGATCCGAGAGGTAAGAGGACACCGGATCGCTGAAGGCAAATCGTCGGACTTCACCACTGCATCACGATGGCAATATCGAGATCGACGAAATTCGAATTTGTTTTTTTTTTTTTGTCGTTTCACTTCTCTTGTTCTAGGGACCGATGTGTTTTTTAAATATAATATAAATTTTGTTGCCTGCGTTGTTGAAACTCCTTTGCATCGGACTTGATGGAGGGAAAAGATCGTTGAGACCGTTTTTGCGGCCGAGCGACGGTCTCGTCAATAACAATCGAACATTAAAATTGCTGATTTCTTTTTTCTCGAATTACTCGAAGATTTCATATTTTTTGCATTTTCAGACTTATAGTTCGGGATGTTTCGGCAACAAAAACTATTTTTTTTAAAATTATTATTACCAAATACTCGAGGATTTCATACTTATAATTCGAGACTTGTATCAACAAAAATATAAAAATTCAAATGTTACATTTTTTTCTCAGATTTCCGAACACTCGACTTATAACTTTAGATGCGAGAGGTAAAAGAACACTGGTTCGGTGAAGACAAATCGTCAGGGTTCAGCACTGCACCACGATGGCAATATCGAGATAGACGAAATTCGAATTTTTTTTTTCATTGATATTTGAATGGATATTCAACAAAACGAGAGTTTTTTTGAAAATCCATTTTTTTTAATCGAATAAAAAATGCCCAACACTCGAGAGCCTCAGACCTATAATTCCGCGCGATTCCTCTTCTCGCGCGTTCCGGAGTACATTTTTATTTCATTCATGCCCGGGACTGTGCGATAAAAGTATATCGCACGGGTTCGCGCTGCTCCGAACGGGTCCCGCAGGTATAAAAAGGCTCGGGGCGGAGGGACGGCAGCGGGAATCGCTGCTGGAATGATTCAGGAAAGAAGTAATCCGCGAAGCGGGATCTTCGGTGCGGCTGACCGAGTGGCGGGCCGCACTCGCTGACCCCGGCGATATCATAAATATCTGCAATTATCCTTAATTAATAACTGACCAGTTAGCGGGGGGTGCGAGTACGAATTTAATGGCAAGTTTCAGGGAATTTAAGTGAGCCGGATGGTCTCTCCTCGATTTTTCTTCTCCTCTTTTTTTTACCCTTGCTAACCCTTTCGATCTCCGTCCATCTTTATCTTTTTCTTCAAATGTGTACAAGAGCCCGGACTGCGCGTGTGTGTTTGCGCACGGCGCGACGAGAGAGTCCCTCGGCACGCCGGACTGTAAAGCCTGAGCTTTATCGTTGACCTGGCGAATCCCGCGTATTCGAATGGCACTTTCATTGCCGTCTTTCTAATTGCCCCGGTCGTCAAGAAATACATATATGATACTAATAATATAACGCGATTATATACGCGACTTTAATACACTACTATGCGCGTTACATTCGCGCATGCGCGTATGCGACAGGCGCCCCGAAACCTGTCCGAAAGTCATGCGCTTTACAATCCGACGTGTCAAAACTGTTCGGGCGCCGAGCGCTCGAGGAGTGGCTGCCGGGCACGGCGAGCCACCTTCAGGATCGTGAAGAATTATGTTTTATATAGGAAATCTACACATTTCTCTAAAAAAAAAAAATTAAAAATGACATTTTTTTTTTCATTATCAGATTTATAGATGAAATTACCATTAATTGCTTCATTGAGATTTCTAAAAAATGTCAGTCCCGTCTTTCTAATTGCGCCCATCGTCAAGAAATGCATATAGGATATTAATAATATTACGCGATTTATTAATCATGTATTAACGCCGTGTATTGGCGCACGCGTGCGCGAGGATCGAGAGGCGATAGGCGCCCCGAAACCTGTCTGAAAGTCATGCGCTTTACAACCTGACGTGTCAAAACTGTTAGAGTCTCGAGAGCTCGAGGAGTGACTGCCGGGCACGGCAGTCACAGTCACGATCGCGAAGAATTTATATTTTTAACTTACATTTCTTTTAAAAAAAATCAATTTCTTTTTTCATTATCAAACTTATAGATGAAATTACTGTTAATTGCTTCATAGGGATTTGTAAAAAATGTATAAAAATTAGAGATTTCACCGGTGAATTTATGACGCGAGTACCAAAAGTCACGAGTCACGAATAGGCTTTTGTATACTCTCGGCAAATACGAGAATCCTGAATCCTTTTTGACAGAGGATTCGAAAAAAATAATTTGGTAGCGATATATACCCTCTTCTAGCCGTTGAACCGAGCAAATAACGAAAAAAGAGGCGAGAGAAAGAGGTGAAAAAAATAAAAATGCTGAGAAACTTGGTGGCCACGTTATTTAGCGCAATTGACGCCCGAACCTTTTTACATTTTTTTTCTTCTATAGAGCAGTGTGTGAATACGCTCTGAGCAACAGCCTGGTATGTCACCTATTCTGTCTCTACGAAGAACAAACATATGACGATCGTCCCGGGAGATTGAAAAAAAAGTTACCACTAATTATCGACTTGGTTTCGTAGCGACAAAATTCCTGCGATCCTCGGATACAATGTACCACCGACTAAATGATAAAAAGGCGTCGCAGGCATTATAGTTCCCAACTCAGCACTGTAAATAATCTCGATAAGATGCCTTTTTCTCATCTCGAAGTTCCCCGAAGCAACATCCTAAATTCCAATTGAAATGACTCCAACAACCCTACTGAGAATGACACACAGGACCGGTGCTGGCTGGCTTTAGGCGGACACTGGCCGACGCTGTGCCAGTACCGGTTCCGTATCCCGCTCCTACTAAGGGTATTTCTGAGGTAATTTCTCGCGAGGAAAGTCTTCCAGTTTCTTTAGCGTTTCGTTCGTACCTTAGAAAAATCCCTTTCCCAAAGTTACCAAAGTTACGTGACCCTGTGAACGCAAACTACTCCTGGGCCTCGAGAATTTAATCGTAATCGATCTTTTATCCCCGCGAACTAAGCAACAACAAATGCCCGATTTATGCAACAACACGAGTGTCAAAGTTCCCCGAAGCAACGTCCTAAATTCCAATTGGAATGTCTCCAACGGCTCTACTGAGAATGACACACAGAACCGGTACTGGCCGACGTTGGGCGAACACTGGTCAACGTTGGGCCACTACTGGTTCCGTATTGCGTTCCTACTAAGGGTATTTCAGAGGCAATTTCTCTTAACCCATCGAAGCACGGTGCATCACAGGTGATACACGTTTTGAAATCAGAAAAAATGCACTGTAAACAGTGCAATAACCAATCGATGGATTTGAAACTTAAAATTTGTAAAAAAAATGTATGCTTCGAAGGGTTTTAAGCAAAGTCTTCCAGTTTGGGTGGCGTTCCATCCGTGCCTTAGAAAAATCCCTTTCCCAAAGTCACCCGCGACCCGCTGAACGCAGACCGCTCCCGGCCCTCGGGAATATAATCGCGACCGGTCTTTTATCCCCGCGAACCGAGCAACAACAAATGCCCGATTTATGCAACAACACGAGCCCGGCCAACAAACAGCGCCCGTATCTTACGTGCGCGAATATAATGGCTCGTGAATAATATTTCAAGATGGCTGGAGGGGAAAGGAGCTCGGTGTACGGGTACGCGCCCGCGGTGGATGGCACAGCTCGATATTATTTAGCGTCCTGAGGTCGCACCCACTTAACCCCGTGCCGCACGCGCGAGTTGACCAAGCGCGCTCTCGCGAGACGTACCTACGGGCGGCCCTTGCAAAAGGGCCCTCTTCTCGCATGCCTCCGCATCCCTCGCCCCACCTATCGCACATTGCCGCAAAGACAGCGAATAAGTTGCCTCGGGTAAGCGCGAAAGGCGACGCATTCCCCAACCGCGGATTTTGGTCCCGCCATCGGTCGTTTGTGAAGTGCCGGATTTATATGGAATAAAAGTTTCCGCCGAAAGTCGTTAAGAAAATTGAGTTGAGCCAAACAAAAATTCAATCGACCCAAAAGAACTGTTACGTCGTTAAGCAAAAATTTACCGCGGGAAAGCGCAAACGGCGACGCTGACTCAAGTAACATTTGTTGACAATAAATGACTATTTATTTCGCAATATCCAACAAAAGATTTGTTAACGTTGAACAAACTCTTCACAGTGTGCAAGAACTCGGTGAAGAAGGGGGAAAAAGAAAAAGTGGCGAACGCGCAGAGGTGCAGGCGGAGCTTCTTATCGCCCGGCGACAAACCCGCGAGGCTCTCGTATTTATTAATGAACGTCCATTCGGTTGACAAGTCTCCGTGAGTCTCGGAGGCGACGCTGATCGAGACGACCGCGCGCGCAGAAACACCGCCCGTTCCCAACTTTCCATCGACCAAAGCTCTTTTCGCGCGCGGGTGAAACCCTCCTAATCGATTACACGAACACCCACGCGCTCGGGAGGATTCGCGGGAAAAACACGTTCCCTTCGTCGAGGAGCTCGAACCTGTTGCCGGACGGACGACTATTTCGCGATACATACGTACCCGTATACTTGTATTTCCGCTGCTTCCAGTCATCCGTCGTGAATTAACGTCAGCCGTTAAACACGCACGAATTTATTATCACGGCGAGCGTGTCGGTCGGTGATAAATTCGCGACTGCGGCCCAGCGAACAGCGGGCTCGAGGCAAAAGGTACCGTTTTTGGCTGCGGTAGGAGAGACTGGTCGGTTACCGGAACGGCTGGTTTCAAAGAATTGAGCAGTTGTGCCGTGACGATTGCCGACTTGTCTTGTTACGCGTCGTTGCAACAGCATCGTTGGTCGCTGCCAGGAACGGCGTTGACGCTAATCGCCGAACCTTGCGGCAGTTTTCAATTTCCGATGCTTTGGATGGAATCATTCTGTCTCGGAGAAAACACAACTGCATGTTCATTGAATCCAAGATTTATAAACATCTCGAGTACTCTGTGTCGCGAAAACAGATTACTATAAATCGTTTGGTTCAAGATTTGCTCTGTTTTTTGTGTAAAAATATTTTGATCGTTCCGTGGTCCTACACTCAGAGAAGGATCTAGTAAAAATGACCGATCACCTAAGAAAAATTACCATAGCACACAGTAGTAGGGCGCCAGGGCGCCACCTATGGCAGAAAGTCTCAGATTATCCAAGAATTTTTACCACAACATCTAAGAAGAATTCTTACAAATTCTTATTTTCGTATTCTTATAAATTCTTATTTTCGTATTCTTATAAATTCTTATTTTCGTATTCTTACAAATTCTTATTTTCGTATTCTTATAAATTCTTATTTTCGTATTCTTATAAATTCATATTTTCGTATTCTTATAAATTCTTATTTTTCTTACGTAGCATTGTATTTTTGCGTATTCTTATTTTTGTCTTATACTCTAGTTTCATCATTCTATTTTTCTGCCTGAATTGCCGTACTTTGGGCAATAATTTTTTCGTGCGCCAGTAAACGAGCAGATCGAACTGCATCGCGTGGACATCCGAAGGAAAAATATCTATTTGAACCGCGGGGAAGATTCGCGAGATGCGGCTCTCTCGATTCATGGGTTCGATAAAGCTGCGCGCGGTGCGTGCGGTACGTGACCGGCTTGCGGTCCGACAACTGTCGCACAGTAGGATTGTGCAGAAACGAGAGATCGAGAAGCGGCGAAGCGACGCACGCAATGCCAGTGACCGAAGGGCTTTATACGCACGCGACCTTTGAAATCGCAGCCCAGGACAGGCAGCTCGTCTCGTTTGTTAAAGTCGATTGGGTGAGAGCGAGCGGTTTGCGCGACTGGACATTCCGCGGCCGTAGAAGGTATCCACGAAAGCGGGAGATGTCGAAAGACGCTCGAGGGAGCAGCGAGGATGCATCGATGGTCCAGTGCCAGAAGGGCGTACAAGGATAGAATTCCAGTACCATCGTCCGACCTTTTCGAACCAGGCCGTCGATGTAAACTATATAAAGACACGAACGTAGTACCATTCGGGCCATTTTCTGCGAGGCGAAGTAACAGTGGTGCGGGTATTATCCACTGGATGGAGTACGAAAGACTCCTGGGAGCTTATTTCTGTTCTTGCACGATCCGCAGGGACGCACCCAATTAGCCTTCGACGACAAGAGAGAATCGGGAGAGGCTAACGGAGACGCTGTCACTGCCTCGCAGCCGCGACGAGCCGATCGACGGGTATTTAGTGAAGCTGACCGAAGACTGCGAATCTTGCCACCGATTTTCTGGAAATAAGAATGGAAGTTATTTTCCATTTAGAGTCCATTAGGAGTTCCAGCGAAAAGGGCCATTTTCTGCGAGGTGATGTAAATGGGTCACGGATGGCGATGTATCGCACAAATTTCGCTAGAGGCAGTTCACTTTGAGATATAGTCATATTTGCCAGATACTTCTCTCGGTGAAGAAATGAAAATTGAATTTAGGGTAAAAGTGGGGAATATGGCGCGGTCCATATATCATTGATTTACGTGTTAATCGAGGTGGGCCATATTCAATTTTAATCGAGGTGGGCCATATTCACCACCTATGTTCAATTCGACGCTTGGCAGCTCATTTAGTGAAGCTGACTGACAACTGCAAATCTTACGGCTGATTGATAAAAATTGAAATTATTTATGACCCTGAAGATATCTGCATGAGACCAAATTTCATTCAAGTTGTAACTGCTGTGTTCTACATCGCACAAACTTAGGTAGCCGAAGTTCAGTTGGAGAGTAAAATTCTACGAGTAAACAATTATTTTTCTTCCCAAAGTGCATCGACGGAGACTTGCCAAATATGAATAAGGTCATACTTATTTTCCACTTGGAGTACCAGCGAAAAGGGCCATTTTCTGCGAGGCGATGTAACAGTATCGCGGGTCTTATCCGCTGGATGGATTACAAAAGACTTATTTCCGTTCTTGCACGATCCGAAGGAACGCACCCAATTAGGAGGATCGATCGAGAGAGACTAACAGAAACGCTGTCATTGGCTCGGAGCCGCGACATGAGAACAAGTATTTAGTGAAGCTGACCGACGACCGCGAATCTTGTCGCCGATTTTCACGGAATAAAAATTACAATGATTTTTTTGAAACGAAACCATGAAACGAAAAGTTTACCGAGGAGGACCAAGGGAAAAAAAATATCTTCGATGGATGGATCCTCAGCTATTGAATAGCCCAAGCACGGTCGGTCAATTTCACCGAAGAGCACCGACAAACGTCTCGAGGAACGATGCGTAAGGCTCGTCCAGGATACCCCTGGATCCATCCGTGGCGAAGCAGGCGCCTCTCGCAGGGAAACGCGTCCCGCGCCCTCGCGAGTCCGCGGGTCAAACGTAAAGCCCGCGAGTTTGCTCGTAAACGTCTCGCGCCGGTCGTCGGTCCCGTGTCCGTTCACCGGCTGGATACGCACTTCAGCCCTCGCTCGATCGTTTACACGTTCGACGGCTGCCGGAGACGACGGATGGAAAGAAAAATCAAAGAAAACAAAAAATTGAAAAAATAAAATAAAATTGAAGAGAAAAAAAAATGGCACTATGAACTTTCAGGCGGCCAATCGGTCTCGAGTCCCGGCGAGTCGCCGTTTAGTCGGTGACCCCGGACTGTCAACCTTTTCCCCTATCTTACTCATTTCGCGTAGGATTTTCTCATTTCGCGTAGGATTTTCTCATTTCGCATGGGATTTTCTCATTTCGCGTGGGATTTTCTCATTTCGCATGGGATTTTCTCATTTCGCATGGGATTTTCTCATTTCGCATGGGATTTTCTCATTTCGCGTCGGATTTTATATCCGCGGCGCTCGGCCAATCTCGGCCGACAGGAGTAAGGGACGAAGATAAGAATTGCCGGAGAGAGTTCCGACGATCGTTCGGTAATATGGATAGATGTAGTGGGTATGTTGGATTTATATACGTGCGTGGAGCTTCGTGCTGATGAACCGCAGGCCACAGGTGCAGTAAACCCCTTTAATTCGCGAGCGAGCCTAATGGCTCGCCGGCTCGCGAGGCTCCTTCTTCTTCTTCTTCGTCGCCTTTCTCGCATATAATACCGAGATGTCCCGACCCCGGGTTTATAACGTTTGCACTAAACTCCCGCCAGTCGCGAGCACGCACGCGAGAAGTATGCCGCGTCCGCGCCCACAATTATCGTCGCTTTTGTGTATTATCGGTACTTCGAGCCGATAGAGGAAAATTTCTCGCGCGTATCGGCTATGCATTTGGTACGAGCACACCTCGATGAACCCGACGCGTGCTGAACATTGACCGAGTCTTCGCGGCTATAAAAATCACAAGCCCGGGCGCGAGACGTCGATTTACGACTTTTCTTCACCCGTTAAAACGATTTTTATTTCAATACATACATTTTTCAATAAATACATGTTTTATAAAGTAAAGGCGGAAGGACTTCGGTCGATGCCCTATCGGCCCACCCCAAGGCATCGTAATGTAGAAAAATACGAAAAAAAATACCTAACAAATAAAACTCGTATTGTGAGGGAGGTCAATAAGTGTCTTTTACTACCGGCTAGTAAAATCAATTTTTCAATGAATACATTTTTTAACAATTCAATGATTTAATTTTAACATTTCAATGAATTAATTTTTCATTTGACTAACTTCGATCGATGGCCAATTGGCAGCACATTTGTAATCCAAGTCTGTTAGGTATCAAAAACCTGTTCCATGTTATTCACTACTACTAATTTTTCAATAAATTAATTTTTAGTGTAATAGGATAGAATCGTATATTCAATTAATTGGAAAATAAGGTGGAAAATAAGAAAACATGATAACAATCGAATGAAATTCTGGAATTAAATTCCGAACGTGACTACTCGGTTATATATAGGACACCTATGTGCGCAGAATCGGTATGGAAATGTGTGTACGATGTATCGATATCTCTTCGCATCAGCTCGCGCTCTATCTGCCTATCAACATCAGACATACTGGTTTCCATTCAAAAATCTATTCATAGAAGCGTGAGCCGGGACGATAGGATCGTCGATAGAAAACGATGCGGGATGCTGCGCGTTTTTTTTAACGAGGAAAGATTCATTGCCGGTCCCACGGCCGGCGAAGATACGCCGTCTCCGATGTGCTTATCTCTCTTTCTCTGTTTCGTTCTTTATAACGTTTTTTTTTTTTTAATTCGTTTCACCGCGAAGAAATTTCTTCCCAAGGGAATTATTCGGCGAGATAAGATAGGAATGAGAGAGCTACAGACGGCCGCGTAAGAGATTTGAATTGTTTTAATTATTCGATATATTTGAATAACATATCGAATTATTTGTAGCTTTTATGAATTTTCAAAAAATAAAATAAAATTGCCCCTTTCGATACCTCGATAATTCTGACCATTCTGATAATTCTGAGTAATTTGGAGGAAAAAGCTTCGTGTGAAGTGCGGCTTCACAATTATTTTAATTATTCGATATATTTGAATAACATATCGAATGATTTGTAGCTTTTATGAATTTTCAAAAAATAAAATAAAATTGTGTAGTAATTCTGAGTAATTTGTAAGAAACAGCATGTGAAGTGCGGCTTCACACAAAGTATTCCGCGTGAAGAAATCGACCGCAATGAAGTCGAAGTTAATCCGACGGAATAAAAAATTAACGACGCAATTTCACAAAGTTCAAACTCCCGAGGTTAAAAGTAAAGGTTCGATGAGTTTAGCGTTAATAAAATAATCGGGTTTCGTTCGATAATGAGTTTCGATGCCATCACCGTTCGGGCAACTTCGCGGCATTAAACGCCATCGCGACGAATCGTCAGCGACGTCGATGTTCAAACTATTTGCCCGAGGGGCAAATACTTTTTCCCCCCCGACGTTTCTAAACCGCGATGCGCGAGAGAGTCTCTTCGGGTTCGAAAATTCCAGGGCCATAGACCCGACACGAACGAAGACGATCGAAGACGATATTACGAAGAGGCACTCGGCGGAGTGCGCGCACTATGGACCGGCAGGATTGCTGAGTGGCCTCTTCTTCGTCTTCCTCTTCGTCGTCTTCATCTCTCGGTGTCCGGCTTCTCGGGCGGGCAGCACCTAAATCAACAGAGCCGAGAAAAGTCGAGAAGTTTGACTTACCGAGTAAACCGGCGAAGAGGCTGCTGCGGCCGATCCTCGCTGGGCGCGACCGCGGGGACAAACGCGCGAGGAAAAGCCGTGACACTGAAAATCGTGCTGGAGGACGGAATGCCAGAAAAGGAATTTCTTCGGGTTAATTGAACTGCGAAAGATGCGGTCAACGGCTCGAAGAACATTTTTTGTCGGTCTTGAAATCATAGACATTCTTTCATCAGCTTCAGTTAGCGGAAGTAAGACTTGATACAAGGAATCAACGATGCACACCTTGCGTCAATGTATCGAGCAACAAGTTGACAAATGATCGTAAAGCTATGTGCGCGCGCAATTGAAATACGTGCGTAAAAATTCCAATAAAAATTATGATATTGGCCGCGAGTCGCAAAATGAATTTACGTAAAGTAGCCAAAAAAAATGGTGGTCAAGAAAAGGCCGCGGCACTGAGAATCGTGCTGGATCACGGAATACCAAAAAAATGAACCAGTAAAGGAATTTATTTTCGCGGGTTATTTGAATTGCGAAAGATACGACAAAAAGCTTACAGAAAAAAATTTCGTTGAACTCAAAATCATAGTAAATTTTTCATAAGCTTCAGTTACCGGAAGTAACACTCGATACATTGAAACAAGGATCGCTACCTTGCGTCAACGTATCGAGCAACAAGTTGTCAAACAGTCGTAAACATGCCAAAAAAACAGCTGCGATATCGCACGCGACTCGCGACACGAATTTGCGCGTAAAGTGCGCAAAAAATTTTACGACCATCGACACGCGAAGGTGAGTAAAAAGGTGTAGATTCTGTCACCTCGCGTAATCCACTCGAAACGCGGAAGCGCTTAGGCGCTATACAGCGTGGGCGAAAACAGAATTCTTCCTGGTTGTCTTCGAATAGACATATACTTAAAAAATAAAAAATAAAAATAAAAAAATAAAAAATAAAATCCTTCAAGAGGTTTTTATGTTTTGCCTTCGAGGTGATAAAGAAAGAGGTCGGACGTCGAATATATATATCGAGCGGCTGAGTTCGGACATTCGCGAAATTTATAGTCGATAATAAATAAATAAATAATTACATGGTGACAAATGGAAATTTATCTTGCGGAACTTAGCGACTTTGTATCGAAGGAGGGAAGATAAAGACAAAATATTAAAATATATAAAAATCTATACATAGAGGATTTTTGATTTTTAGCGTATCTTCACCGGTTCATCGTCTTCCTGGTCACGTACGAGCAATATAGCGACGGAATGGTAGACTCGTGCGGGACACTATGTGTGCGAAGAAGCGCGAGCGAGCTGGTAGATGTTTGAGGACCCGGCCGAGCGAGCATCGAAGCCTTCCAGATTAAACGACACGCAGTGCTGAGACGATCTGCCCATCAACGTGCTGGATATATTGACAGAGCGCTGTACTGTATGCGCTCTCGTAACCGGACGATGAGACTCGACTTGGGACAAATATTTCACGACTTATAATACATACTGTATTTGTGTTGGGCTATATTAGAGTTAATATGAATTTTTAAAAAATTGTGGTATTGAAAAAAATGGTGTCTAAAGCGTGGTAATAAAAGCTCTAAAGAAAGGGTTGAAATTTGCCCACTAAAATATTTCCCAACTTATAATATGTACTATATTTGTGTTAGGCTACACTAGAGTTAGTGCGAAAGTTAAAAAAATGGTCGTATGCAAAAAAAAAAAAAATGGTGTCTGAAGCGTGATAATAAATGCCGTAAGGAAAGGGTTAAAACTTTACACTTGAGTTGTTGGACTCCGTTGAAATGAAAAGGTGATTTGGTATGTTTTATATCGATGGTCTAATGCAGGAAAGGCATGGAGCTGTGCTTATGCACAGCCTTGTGGCATTAAGCCATCGATATCTACTCTCTGTAAAGATAGTGTACGGGCAGATCGGGATTAATCAGGAGTTCTCCGAGGACTCCGATGAAACACAGTTCTCGAGTCGAGGGTACACAATATTAATTTTTATTATTATCACCGATCATTTCAGACATACGTCTTAACAAAATATATATATTTACATTCCATCTATACTCGTTCGTTCAGCGAGCGCGCGATTACAAACGCGCCATCCACTCTCTCAGCTACGAATCACTCCTGTATACTGGCCTCACGATATGTTCAGCTTCCATCCGCTTTTATTTAAATAATTATTATTTGAGCACCGGGGTATATTATAAAAATATACAGTTCGTGAGAGTGTCTCTCGTATTATATTAAACTATATATATATATATGTAAAATATTTATATATAAATTCGTATCAGGGACAAAAACGAATTCTTCGAAACGTGAAATCGTTGATAATTTTTTCTCTCGAAACATTTTTTTTTTTTTTTTAACTTTCAAAGCAAAAATGTATTAATAATTCTTCTTTGCCCAGGTCGTCGTGTCTGTTACACGAGGTTGCATGTGGCCGTTGGGGAACGTGTGCGCCACCGTGGGAACTCAATGCAACAACTTGTTCGTCTTCCTCTTTTTCTTGTTCTTCTTCGCAACGGCGAATAGAAGATATCAAGAGTTAATTATTATTGACGTAAAATCTCGTGCAATCCACCCCGGGCACGGTCGAGTGACCTTACATTCTGGCGAACGATCGCGAGTCTACTCGAATAGTTATGTTATTATACAATCTTTTATCTACCGTGCAGACGTTGCGCCCCGAAGCGGCGCGAGCGTCTCCGAGCGTTCATGGTTAATGGCCGATCGGGGCCCATAGTTCTTCTCCCGGCGTCCTCCTCCCGTCGTCCAACCGACCAGAGATATCCCCGTGGCATTATAACACTTGGCATTAAGACTCTTTATTTCGATGCGAAGATAAAAAAAAACTTGATGATATAATACTGAGTCCGGGATTCTGCACTTTCTTCGTTCACTCGTTAAACCGATCTTTAATGTTTTTTTTCGGTAAAATAAAACCCAATTGCAACTGAAATCGGTAAACATATTTTACCGATAAAGAACCGGTGACAAAAAATAATAAAAAAAATTTCGACAATCATTTTTGTTGTAAAATTCTAACGACCATTTATTGTGCGAAGAGTAAATTTTGGAGTTTTTCTTTTTATACTGAAATAATTGTTTATGCGCTGAGGCGACAAAGATTTGATGTTGAAATTACAAGTCGGATATTGTGCGGGATGACTTTTTGTTAAAAAAAAATCCCCAATCTGAAACCGTTTCCGCGTGAGCCAATCGCATAAAACCGAAACAGCTTCAAAGCCATCAAAATTCTGATACGCACGGTCATTAATCCGCCGATTTTTGACGATCTCACGAACCGGCACACAGTGTAAAACCGCGGTTACGGAAAACCGCCTTCTTCGCTGCGAAATTACTTTGCCTCGAGGAGAATGAAAAAAAAAAGAAATCTTAACGAGCCGACGATGACATTTTTTTTCTTAAATTTCTAGAGTCTCCTGTCTATTTCCGTGCTGCCTTTTCTATCTTATTTACATCACAACGAAGGCCGGTGGTTGGCTTGTCGACGTTCGAATCTCCACCGCAGCGCGTCCGAGGCGAAACTTCTTCTATCTCCCGAGAGTCAGTTCTCCGCCGAGGGGTGACGAGAGTATCGTAGCAGGCAAATCGCTAGAACGGAGTCGATAATAAACTATCGCGCAAGACGGACGTTACGCGCGCGCGTTTTACTTCTCCGCTCGTCTCTTCTCGCGTCCTCGCTCGGCGGCTTCTTTTATTTTTTTCTTAACGCTGGACACACATCGTTGGCGTCCGCGACGTAAATGCACGGCACGCACCTCTCTATAACCCGCAGATATACATAGTTGCAAGATCGGTGCTCAGTATTTACCGTACACAGCATATGCAGCGTTTAAACGCGGCGAGAAAACGTTCGCGGATCCCCGCACAATCGTACGTCTTGAAAACGCGTCGTACGTCTTCGAAGCGCGAGGATATCGTGACGATCTTCGAGTCCTCCGGCTAGCGGGCTGCGAGGCTATCGACGTGCGGCTTCCTCTGGCTCTTCTTCTTCTTCCTCGGCTTCTCCCGATGGCCCGGCGCGGTGCGGGCCCGCACGTCTGCCAGCTACCGACGACAGCCCGAACAGCCGCGGAAGCCGAGCTTGAGCAATTTTCATTGATCGTACGGGACGATCGTAAAGCCTTCGAGCCCGCGAACGTAAGTTGCCGGCCGGAGGCGCGCGAGACCCGACACCCCGCGGACGAAGATTTCTTCCCCCTGCGGGAATCTTGGCCGCACACGGTTGTCACCGTCACTTTTTCCGATCGGTGATTAGTTTCGGTTGAGATAGCGGAGGCACCGGCGGTTTGTTCCATTCTGACGACTAATCCGATCGGGGTCTACGCAGGTTGCGCGTTTCTTCCGGATTGGCTCGGGTGACTTCCTGGTGAGTCGAGCCGTTTCTTCCATTCGATGAGAATCTTGGGGTTTAAGTGCGCGGGGTCATCTTCTTGCGGTCCGGGGGCCTCGGGAGAATTGTCGAGCTGACCAGACTTACCGGAGATCAGCTCCTTCGTCATCTTCACGGAGAACTTCCAGGATCGATGCCCAAATTTTCTTCCTACTCGTAAGATCCTCAGTTTCTTTCATTTCTTTTCCCCTTGTCGTCCTCGGGAGGTTCAGAGGTGATCCAGTTCCACTTTCGATCTCGTTATCCTCTCCATCTCATCCTTCCTCAGTTCTCTCTTCAGTGATTTCTTTCCCCTACCTCCGATCAGCTCCTTCGTCTTCATGGACAGTCCTAGAATCGGTGCCCAAATTGCTTTCCTGGTCCTAAGTGGTTTCTTCCGTTCTGACTATTAACTCGACCAAGCTCCGGATTGGCTTGCGAGCTTTCTGGTGAATCGAGCCGTTTCTTCCTTTCGTTGAAATTCCTCCTTTTCAAGTTCGCCTTTTCATTTTCTTGCGGTCCGAAGGCCTCGCGAAGTCTCGTGAGGAATCTCGAGCTGCCGAGACCTTCCGAAGGTCAGCTCCATCGTGATCTTCACGAACAGTCCCAGGATCGCTGCCCAAATTTTCATCCTGTTCCTAAGATGGTTCTTCAATTTTTTTAAATTTCCCTTGCCCCTAGACTTTCTCGCCTCGTCATGTCTTCCTCGTGAGGTCCAGAGGTGGTCCAGTCCCAGTTTCAGGGACCTCGTTATCCTCCCCATCCCATCCTTCCTCCGGTCTCTCCTCCGTTACTTCGTCCCCCGAACTCGTCGCCCGTTCAGCGTCCCTGTCCCGATTCTTCGGGACACTTCCGGTGTTCTTCGCGCTGAGGTCCATAGGCTCATCCTGCTCCGGTCCGAGAGACCGCAGAAACGCCAGGCTCTTGTCCTGACTAACTTCCGAGGGTTGCTGAACCGCCTCGCTGATTTCCGAAACTCTGTGATCGAGCCTCGAACTTCTGAGCGACTCCTCCGCTCGTCCATCGGCGTCGTTGTCGGTCTCGCGCTTCGGCGACGGTGTCGATCTCGGACTGACGCTCTCGCTCGACGAGGAGGACAGGCTCGTCACCGGAATTTGCGTAGCGCCCGTTTGGTTGACGTAAGGCACGACGAACCGGTGCTGGAAGGGAAAGAACGGCGAGTTCAGGAGGTGCATGTGACTCAGTGCCGGATGGAAAAACGGCGGGCCGCGCCATATTGGAAATCTCGATGCTTCGGGCCTGAGGAGCTCGTGGGAACCGGCTATGAGGTCCGGCGGTCTTGGGACGAGCTGGGGTCGCGGTGAATCCTGCTGGGACCTCAACGACGCGAGGTTCTGCGGCCTCAGTCTTGGGTCCTCGAGCTTCGGTAATCTTCCCTGATAGCTGTTGTTGCCGACCACCGCGTTCGGCAATCCCGAAACGGCGCTGTTGCCGTTGTTGCTGCTGTTGTTGTTGGCCGCGTCCAACGAGCTGAGGACCTTCTCGAACGGGGATTTGGGATCCTTCAGACGGGCCTGGGCCTGATGCGACTGCTCCTGCAGCAGGCAGTGGATCTTGAACCAGTTCGAACGACGTCCGTACCTCGAACCTGACTTCGACATACCGACCATCAGGCACTTTCGCAAACGGCAGGCCTTGCAGGCCGTACGATTCTTCTTGTTGATGACGCACGCGCCACCGTTCTTGCATTCGGATATACTGCCCAGATTGTTGTACGTACGCCCGAAGAAAGACTGCCGTTGGTGTTTACATGCAATGAGAACAAATCAGATCTATCTTGCGTCATAGCGGATTCGCGGAGATGGAAATTTTGGTTTTGTTCGGGACTTTGAAGCGGTGTGGCAAATTTTCATCAATTCGTTGTAGTGTGTCTTTGGAATGATTTCGATACAATGGTATAAAAAGAACGATATTTCTTTGGAGGGTTGGTACGTATTTTGGAGACTCTCTTGTCTTTCATAACTTTGTTCATAGACAGTATTGTGTTACTAATTTTGATGGAATTGTTGCGTGCATGCGACAATTATCAGTCCGCCGGTTTATAGATTTTTACATTTCGAATTCACGGATTTTGGGATAGTATTGTTTTCAGCAAGGAGAAAAAATCTGACCCATTTGCGTCAGAGCGGATTGACGAAGGTATCAATTTTTGTATCAAATTTGTATCAATTCGTTATATTGTGGTGTCTTTGGAAACATTTCGATAAAATGTTACAAAAAGTACGATATCTCTTCGGAGGATCCACACGTACTTCAGAGACTATCTTGTCTTCCATAATTTCGTTCAAAAACACTGTTGTTACAAATCTTGATAAAGTAGTTGCGTGCATGCGACAATTATCAGTCAGCGGGTTTCCAAATTTTTGCAAAAATTTCGAATTTACAAATGTTGTAACAATATAGTTTTCAGCGTGTAAAAAAAAAAGAGACTGACCTTGCAACCCTCGCAGGTGAAAGCTCCGAAGTGGAAGCCGGCCGCCGGTTCCCCGCACACTCTGCACAGTTGATTCATCTGCATTGGACACAAACGGAAGAGACAAAAATAAGACGGTGCTTTAAGATCGAGACTTTTGTTTCGAAACATCTTTCCTACACAATCCGAATAACTTTGACGAAAAATGAGTCTCGCAAGACAAAAAACAGCGCATTTTCATCGATCTTCGAGGTGCAACTTCGTGACGAATTTCGTAACTCGAAAATGTATTTATCCGCCGAAAGGGTCGATTATCCGGGAACGGGCACGACTTTCGCAACGCTTCGTCACCGGTGGGCAAATGTCGTTGAGCCACGAACCCAGATGGAATCCGGTGAGCCAGTTTGCTCGGGAACGATGAGCCGAGATGAGACGGCACGAAGCGGAATACTTCGCCTCATGACGAGCTTCAACTTCACTGTCGGGAGCGTATTACAGCTTATTCGCGTGAGAAGCGGCGAGGGGGTTCGGTTGCGAGATAGCGGCGCGGTGTTCCTATTAAAACCTGGTTAGCCAGTCATTACAGTATCGTAGCATAGGGAAGCTCGTTGCGGACTTCACTCCACTCTTCCTCGTGTCTCTTTTCTTCGCCGCAAAGCAACATAGAAAAAAAAACAAACAAACGCAGAGAGAGGAGAGGAGGAAGGGGGTTCGAGGATGTTTTGCGGGGAGCGAGAGGTGGAAAAAAGGTTGAATAAATAAAAAGCGATGGCTCCGGCGGAGGAGATTGCAGGGAGTGGAAGATCGGTGCGAGGCAACGACGGGAGTGTAAGGAACAGGCAATATCGCACCGGTCTCGTACAGCGAGCCACGGCAACGCGAGAGGAGTAACGGTGAGTCCTCCGGGAGTCCCGTAGATTCGAGTCGCGGTCGAGACTAGCAAATAAGACGTATTCGACGAGTGAGGGACGGTCCCGGCCGATTCTCACGCAACAAGATCAACTCGGCCTTATTGCCTGGTCGCAACGAACCGCAGCCTCCCGAGCGCCCGGGTGACTCGCCAACGAATCTCCGACGGGTGACACGGACTTTTCTTTTGTTTCTTACTTGTTTTTTATAACTTCTCTTTTTTTATCAATTAAGACGCCTACCTGCTGAGTCACCGGGAGAATTCGTCGGGTCATCGAGTCAGAGGAAATACGTCACTTCCGGTTTCAAAAATTCTATTTTTTTGACCGGAAGTGTAGTATTTCTGATATGACGTCACTTCCGGATTAAGAATCGCACTTTTCAACCGGAATGGTTGTATATCTTGTGTGACGTCACTTCCGGTTTAAAAGTGTGATTTTCAAACCGGAAGTGACGTCTTTCAGTTCGAGAAGTGAGTGTTTTTGCACACGAGTCTTGACTCGTGTTTCTCGCGTTACAATCAATTTGTCCGGGAATGAAAAAATCTCGAATACATTATTTTTCAATGCCGAAGACCGATCCGATCGTCTCGAGTGAATTGTAATCGTCAATGGTGGAGAAAAAAAGAATCAAACAGGTTTCATTCCTTTTCCTTTATTTTTTTTGTTCTCTCTATCCGTCAACCTTTATATTTCTCTCGCGGACATGTCTCATTAGGTAATAATAGGTACACGCACGTATATGCGCTCACGTACTCGGCTCTAACCGGCTGTACTGATGTGCACACACGAAGTGCATGGCACGAGAGATAGACACGAGGGCCGAGGAGAGGCTCGAGTAGGCTGAGGACCAGCATCCTACTTACCAGCCAAGAGGAAGAGACCAAGAAATATATATAATAATAATCGCGAGGGCCGTGCGTGTACCCATAAGTCGCGCGGAACGTGTATAATACGCGCCTCGAGTCTGAGGGGGCGAATGAGAAAGAAAGAAAAATATATTTGAAAAAAAAATAAAAATGTTATAATCATCCGACGTAGTTATTACTCATTATCGGTGTGAATGATTATTCTATAAAGTGTGGGGATAGAGGCGTGTCGAGCGACGTGACGCGTCTGTAATTTACGACAAACACGACAAAACAACTTTGACGAGCGACCGAGCGAGATGGATATCGTAGAATGATGTTTCAAAACTATACGCAAGTGTACACTCGATCGATCGCGTGTTTTCCCATTGCTAATAGTACCGTGACTTTGTTTTAGTTCGATTTCTTTTATTGCACTCGTAAAATACCTCACGATATGAACGAAGTTTTACGTTATTTTTTTTAATCCGCATTTGTATCGACACCCACCGGTTTCTCATCTTCCCGCGTTCCCCGCGGCCGTTCGTCTTTCTATCGCACATTCGCGAAGATGGGCGTTACAACGAAAAAATATTCGTAAAATTAACGCATTTCTGTAAAGTGGACATTTTTGTAAAGTGGACATTTTTTTGTGAAGTGGACATTTTTGTAAAGTGGACATTTTTGTAAAGTGGACATTTTTGTAAAGTGGACATTTTTGTAAAGTGGACATTTTTGTAAAGTGGACATTTTTGTAAAGTGGACATTTTTGTAAAGTGGACATTTTTGTAAAGTGGACATTTTTGTAAAGTGAACATTTTTCTAAAATTAAAAAGAAAACAATTGTGGACGTTTGTGAGCAAACCCCATTTTACTGTGCGGCAAGAAAAAACCTAAACCCAACGAGAATAAACAAAAGCGAAACATGCTCATTATCGTTGAACCGTAACGATCGAGGAATGGTCGATCGGGCCTCGCGCATTGCGCACTTTCTCGTCTTCCCTCGTTCGCCTTTCCCTCGCACCGTTCGTCTTTCTTTAGTACGCTCGCGAAGGTGGGTTGTGCGTAGGTGGGTTTCGACTACGATAATTTACTTGGAGAGCGCGATCGGCGACAGTCATAATCGATGGAAGCATAAATATGCGGAGCACTCACCACGTCGGTGTTGGCCGGTGCGGTGACGATAGTCGAGGTCGGCGTCCACCAACCGGCGCTCGTCGCTGTCGTGGGGTTGATCGTGCCGGTAACAGCGCCACCGCTGCCGCCGCCTAGAATCCCAACAGCAGGAAGGTGACCCGCCGATGGACCGAGGATGGCGGCTGCCGCTGCACCACCGTTGCCCGCCAAACCTGCTGCCCCCTTCGACAGATCGCCCACGTCCATTCGGACAGGCGGCTCGCTGACGATACTTTATCCCCGTCCCGATCCCTTCGTCTCACCGACAAGACTCTTTCTCTCGTGAGCTTCCAAAATTTTTTGTAACCTCGCCACTCCCACCGTTCGACACTTCTTCATCTTCGGCACCGCTATAATTCGGACGAAGGACGGATTGGAGACGGAATGCGAATTTTCTGTCTAAGGACGACCAAAGTGATCCGGGAACGTAATGCAGAATACAAAATTTTTAATATTTCATGGATTTTCAATCGTATTTTTTAAACATCGGGAAAGACATTTTAATAATAATAACGTAAGACGCGTAATGTGAATTTTCTGTTTAGGCACGGCTAAATGAAAATAAAAATAAAATAAACATTCTGCACACATGCAGCGTTTTTAATATTCTGTGGATTTTTAATCGGATTTTTAAAATGACGGGAAAGACATTTTTTTGGGAGTTACAATTTTGCTTGTATTGAATTTAGGCTTCGATCACGAGCCGCAGCAGTTGCGGCGAAGCGCGTGTATTTATTTATTTTATTTATATTATTTTTTTTTTTTTATCCGCGGCAGCAGATCGAGTGAACGAGGAAGATGAGAGTTTGATGGTGATGACGGTGGTGAAAGCTCTGTAACGCAGCAGAAAGATTACTTCTTTCATTACTTTTAATTTTACTGTCGACACACGCGGAGGAGACCGAGGCTACTTGACACATTGGGTCTTGCGAAACGGCGGGTTCGCTGTAAAGAAATGTGATCTTCCGGAATTTCCGGGATTTTTTTTATACGCTCACAAAGGCCTTTGCTCGGTGCGGGCCAAAGGGCAGAACGATTCATCGTACGCTCTTCGAGAAAAAAAATTGAAGGTAATTGCCCGTATTTATAAACAAATAAATTTTTTTTTAAATCACAAAATTCGTCAAGCAGCCGCGATCTCTCCTAAACTGAAAAAAAAAACTAGAGTCAATGACTAATATAAACCCTACTTCCAATTCTTATAATTTCATGCAAAATTTAAACAGTATGATAATATTTTGAAAATTTTTCCTTTATCGTTCCGTCTCACCGAAAATGTTTAGATTTTTTCCGGCCCGAAAAGTTGGATCCGATTATCACGATAGATTAAATATTTAATTCTCTGAGACTCAAAACTGCGCGCGGTAGAGAAACATTCTCAAAAGTAAATAAACTTTTAACGATCTCTCGACCCTCGACCGTCTCGTAAAAAAATTTAAGAATTCCAAGTGGAATAAAAAAAAATATATCTTTCGGCCCGAAAAGTATGATCCGATTATCACGATAGATCAAATATTTAATTCTCCGAAACCCGAGTTACTTCGCGGCAGAGAAAGACTCTCAAGAGTAAATAAACTTTTAACGATCTCTCAACCCTCGATCGTCTCGCGTTATTTCCTCCTTCGCACGATTTCCCGGCTCTTCCTCAAACAGACATAATAATTCACCACAACCACCCCGTTCAGCGCCCGTTAATAATTTAATATTAATCGCGCCACGAGCATAAAAAATAAATACCACAAAAAAAAAACAAAATATCGTACCACGAACGCGGACATCTGTGCACAAATGTGACGAAAGTTTTAGAAAGCGTTTAAACACACTCGAATCCGAGCGAGTGGAAATATCATAGATTATGCAGCGCTGGCGAATAAATTTGATATTCGATTTTCCCTCGTTAGGTGAAACTTTTTAGATTTGCTCGGGCAGCCTCGGTGCGGAACAAGCAATGTGTACACAACGACGATCGCGATACACTATAACCGCCTCGCCGTGCGCGAGCTCTATGCGGAAAAGTTGTATATACATATATAGAAACGCGTATAATCGATCTTGCGCGCTTACCGGCCTTACTCTGCCGCCCGCGGTTACCCGATCACCTCATCGTTTTTCCTCCTTGCCTCGCGAATATATGTATATCGTTCGGGTATATCTATCCACCTAAATCACACGTTCGTAGGAAGAGGGAGGGGAGGGGGGGGAATATCGTGAACGCGTCGAGCGTTACCGGCGCAGCATCGCCAGTGTACTCCATTACCCATACGAGACGGCTATCCTAATTAACTAATGACAAATTAATTAAGAGTCGTTATCCCTCGAGAGGTATATACCGGTTCGTCGGCGCTATACATAATCCGCGGCGCCGAGCCCGACCCGCTACGTGTTCGACCGTATAAACCCCGATTCTTCTTTTTTATTCTTTTCCTCTTTCACTCTGCTCTACGATCGCGCCCGATGGAGGAAATTAAAACGAGATGTAATCCTGCCGACTGTTGTTGGTAACTCCGCGGTTGGGCTGTTATGCAGCTGGAATCCTCGAAGATCGTCGTAAGAAACTATACTTTTTATTCTGAGCCTTTTATTTATGACCCTTTATGAAGAAAAAATTAAATAAAAAAAAATAAAAAATATACTTTCTTCTCATAAATACTTCAGGAATTAAATTTTTATACTAAAACCGACTCTTTTTTTTTATGTAATTTAAATTATTTTTTCTTTCACTCTACGATGGTTTCCGAAGGGAGAAATTAAAGCGGGAAATAATTCTGCTAACTGTTGTTCCTGACTCAGCAGTTGCAAGAAACTACAATTTTTATTTGATCCTTCATGACCCAAGAGAAAACAAAATTTCTTATAAAAAAAAATATATATACAATTTATTTCAAGAATAAAAAATATTTTTTCTTTCTTTAATGGATCTTGTAATTAAGGAATTAAATTGTACCATTGCCATTTTCTTAGGGTTCATCGTAAGGACGTGAGCAAGAGCCCGAGCAGGTGAAGTCATCAGATCGCATCCAGCGAGTACAAACAGCCGAGAATTGCAATGATTATTATACGTGAACGTCTCACGAGCTCGTAATAATAATCCGATATCTCATAACTCATTTTTACAACCGCTACGGAGCTTGCCCGGCGTACAAACACACACACACATATATATATATATATATATATATATATATATATATATATATATATATATATATATATAGGCATAAAATCTTTCTTCTCGCTTATTCGCTCGAACCGCGCCGCTTCCACGTTTTCCACCGAGTTTTTCATACCGCGCGAGCGAGTAGATCGAACCCGAAGGTTGCGGCATCAATGTATGCAGATAAATGTGCACGGCCAGTTCATCAATAAGTTTGTGTGGGCATTACAGCTGCGCGGCTCTACGCGCCGCGAGTAAAGATCGTTTACTCGATGGAAAGTGTTTGTATGTAAATTCGCTATGTTCGTTAGTTAATATAGAGAATCGTAAAATATAAAAGGAGGAAACTCGCGAGGGCGCGTGACGAAATGAATTTACGCGCATGCGTCGACAATATGTCTGTAGGTAGCGGTAGCGCAAACATAACCGATAAAACTAAAAATAACAAAAACAAGAAGAATACTGTACGACGTTGTCGAAACGCATTGGACGATAGTAAATTTTCCGCCGAGCCGAGCCAACGAAGCCAGTATGTGCCTTTCTATATATTCGCAGACACGTATGTGTAATCGCTGTTTTACCGACAGGCATACACACATTCGTTTTTATCTCGTCTCACGATCCCTACAACTGGGGCCCGTTCGGAAACTTACTTTGGATAACACGGAATGAAAGAAAGAGTTCTGCACTAGTGCGCATGTCGGAGGGAGAAGCTAGTTGCCCGGTTATGATTTCTGAACGCAGCCCTGAGACTGTGAGTGCGATTTTTAATGCAGAGACGCGTTCGATTTGGCGTTTTTCGTTATTGTAACGTGACTGCGGATGTGCACGGCCGTTTTTGGGTAAGGATATCATCAAACGAGCGTGCGCATGCGCAGTCACGTTATAATAACGAAAAATGAATCTCAAGCTCCTCAGATCTGCTCAGCTGTCCGTTCTTTCATTTGTGACTATGCACTGCTAGTGAGTTTTTTTAATCGCCAACGTTACATGTTGTAGATAACAAAAGATCGCTTATCAGAACAAATTTGTGTAAAAACTAAACTCAAAATTATGAGCATACTGCAATATAAGGAAGCGCATTTCAGACTTACTCGATCAAAGCAGAACTGCGTTCAAGAATGCATCCATTGAGTTATAAGGTTTTTAGGGTTGGAAACAAAGCAGGGTCTGATTGAAGGTGTCTCGAACCCAACCTAAAATTGTCAGCAGGCGATAATTCTTTCGCGTCCAACATCGCACCAGATCCTTCCCATGTTACTTAAACGTAAAACTAAAAATCTAATCTTAAAATAAAGCCGACGTTGCGCGTCTTGCCAACACCTTACTTCAGCGACATACTTCGTATTTTGCATTTATTTCGGTGTCGCAGTTAATTTAAAGCCGTTAAAGTTTCCACCGAGTAGAACGTCTGGAGCCGATAAACCCAGTATAAACCTTTCTACATATACACAGACACATATATGTAATCGCTGTTTTACCGACGGTCATACAAAAAGTCGCTTTTTTCGTCTCAAAATGTTCATTTCCCTATAATTGGGACATCAAGTTATAGGAATTTTAGGATTAGAAACAAAGCAGGATCTAAATGAACGTGTGTCGAAGGCAACCTAAACTTTACCGCATCTAACATCGCCCCGGATCCTTCCCATGTCACTTAAACGTAAAAATAAAAATCTAATGTCGAAATAAACCCGACGTTACGCGCGTTGCAGACACCATCCTTCCGGGACACACTCCGTGTCTTGCATCAATTTCGGTGTCGCAGTTACATCGATCCGTCGGCATATCGCACAGCCAAGATGGCTTCAAAGATCCTCCCGGCCTCGCGTAACATCGGGTTAAAACTTCGATGCATTCGCGGACGAAAAACGCATACTCACTTCAGCCAAGAACCTCGCGTCTCCGACGAGCAGGAATCGTGCCTAATCCATCCACTTGTGTCCCAACGACACTCTTCGCAATCGTCGATCAGTATGCACAGCCCAAAGTTTTCACGACTAATATTCCATTACATGAAACTTCATTGCTCGTCACTTCGATCCATAAGACTTTTATAAATAAAGAAAAACCTCCTTGCGTCACCTCACTCTCAATGTCACAGCTTACAATCGAGAAATCCAGATCTTCACGTTAATCGTCACGAAGAAATAATATTCACAACAAACATCCGAAGCCCCGAAAGCTGGTTACTTCCGCTCCGCATCCGATGCACCGACGCGGGACCAAAAACTCGTCCGAGTGTCAAACAAACATGATGAAAAAAATGTTTCTCCCTTCGTTTCTCGTGCGCAGGTCCCTCGAACCTCAAAACCGCATGTATCACAGCAAATGTAACTTCCGGTTGTCCGGCAGTCGCCTCCGAGGACCTTTGAACGACGTGCCAAAATCAAAGATGGAGGAAAAAAAAACACGGGACGAGAATAGCAACAAGAGGCGACGCGGTGGTGGTAGGGCCACGCGAGCTCGAACGTCCGTCAATGAGTCGAGCTGCTGCACCGGCCGGCGGGGCGTGCGCTCGTGTAGCACGTGGCCGCAAGACTGAATCTTATCCCCTACCTTTCACTGAGGCCCCCAGCATCCAGGCAGCGTCAAGTTCGTTTGTCCTGCGTTTCGTCCTTGTTCGACCAACGTGGCTCCGCGGAGCCGAGGCCTGAGAAAGAGTCGTGCTGCTCGCGGGGCGCGCGGGGCCTTTTTCTCACTCTTCCCGCCGAGCGTCCGAGCCTCGGTTAGTTCGCTCGCTCGCGCGTTTCCATCGCAGAATCACAGGCAGCAGCAGCGGCGGCGGTCGTATAACAGCAGAAGCAGCCAGAAGCAGAAAGTAGGGAACACAAGCTTCGACCATCCTCGGTGCGTTACCACCGCCACGAGGAGTACAACCCGCTGGTGGGTAGGTTGGTAGGCAGGTAGGTATGTACAACCTGCAGCACACTCCTTTCCTCTTCTTCTCTCGCAGCGTCTCGAAGCGGATCCGCGGGGACACCACTCGCTTAACCTGTATACGTGCGCGGACATTCCTGCGAGGGTGATAGTGCGCACGATACGCAACGACTCGGCGAAGCACACTTGTACGGTCTGCGCAGTTTTAAGCCGGGGAGGATATATACTTGACTGCGGTTGTACCTGTTGCTTTGTGTCACTGTGTATATCTGTAAGCGCGCGTTCTTAACACTCCCACTGTACGAGTTTTCAGCTGTTACAACGTCCCACCGGGAAACTGCGACGCAGGCGTACGAGCCTACCGGCACGAACGTCTCGTGCGACTATCGACGAGGGGCGGAAGGGTGTCACGAGGGGGGAGACGATCTTCCGGGTTAATGAAAACTGCATCGTTTTTTCGCGGTTTTTCCGAGAACAATGAAAAGATTCTTCATCGCTTACGAACTTATACTATGTCTCGGGAAATTAATAAAATAATACTCGTTAATTTTTTTATCAAAGCTGAAAAATCGAACTCCCGCTTCCTGCGCACGCATCACTTGATGCTTGACTCTAACCACGGAGTCCCAATATCGTTGTGTTACAGTGGAACAGGTTATAAAGTAGAATACGAATACAGGTCCACGAGTCTAGTTGAAGCTCACGTGCTTGCATTGTTACAGATGAAAACACACCGAATGGATCCCCCAGCTGTGAGAGGCGGTAGTCGGTCCGCCTCTTACGTTCGACTCTACCCACGGTCCGTGAGGCATCGGACTCTCCGGCACACGAGGATTTCAAATCGGGCGACTTGCACAAGCACTATTTTTTCGATAGTTCATCTGCGATATTCGATGTCGAGGGAAACTTCGGACGCAACAGATTGACCGAGATTGACGAGTTCTCGGCTCGTTGTGCTTTGGCACGGCTTCCACGGCGAAAAATCGGGCTTCGGGCGTTTTATTCGTTAGAGCGTCAGTGGCGGACGCTTATGGTACACAGCATCGAGGCTTATTTCGTTTACGCGCACGGAACATACTCTCGCAGTGATTTACGGCCCGGATCGCAAGCGCGCAGTAATCGCGACGCGTATATACTAGATGTATATACATATAACGTGTATATGAGTAAAGAATAAAAATGCAAGTGCGAGAGGTGGCCTGAGAAATAGGATGGGTTGAGGGGAAGTTCGAGAGGCTGCTTTATAAACGAAGTGGGAGGTGCCCGATGAGCGGCCAATAGAAAGAGCCGCCACCCACGTAGCGATAAAAATTAATTTATCACGGGAATCACCGCCTACGCCATTGCGCTCGATCGAGACTTACGATTCTTTCGAGTGTCACGAGAGATTTAAGTTATACATATGTCGAGCTAAACGGACGTCGGAAATGCATTTGCAATGCACGAGAATTCAGGCCGACTTTTTATTATCCAAACGGACCAAACTCTGACCTTCGTTTGCAATCATATTTCAGGTTGAAACATGATTTCAAGTAGTTTCAGTGATTTATTTATTTAATTATTTATGTAAATGAAAACGGGCTGAGCCCAATTACAAGTTGATGGGAATTACCATCGAACAATTTGCATCGGTGGGAGTGATCGGAAGCCAGTGATATTACTCGGTCGTAACAAAACTAACAAAATAAAATAGCAATTCATACTTATGTCTGAAATCTTCGAGATCACAGCTTAACACTTAAGCGATCTTAAAGAATCACCTTAAGGTGATGTGAAATATCGCCGACGGTAACAAAAATTGTACTGAATGCCGGTTCGGGACCAGTCAAGTTGGATGGTGTTCCACATCATCTTAAGGTGATGTGAAATACCGCCGCCGATAATAAAAACTGTACTTTAGGCCGTTTTGAAACCACCGTCCGCCGAGAAAAAAGAAAATCGTCTTTCCTTGGGGGATCGGCTTACGCAGATGGGAAGACAATTTTCTTTTTCCTTGGCGTTCCGCAGTCTCAAAACGGCATTCAGTACAGTGTTTGTTACCAACTGGGCGCGGGTCAGGTGAGCGGGGAGTTATCACCTTAAGAGCATGCGCAATACCGCGGTCAGTAATAAAAACTATAATCAACTTTTCTCACGGATTTCGTCATGTACAGTAAAAGAAAAGTCTGGTCGAAAGCCGAGATGATGTCCGCTTCCGATGAGACTTTTCTTTTGACCGTACATGCGATAACCCGTGAGAAAAGTCGATTACAGTTTTTTTATACCGACTGAGCCCGGGATAGACCGGCAGGGAGATGTTTCATATCTCCTTAAAGAATGCGCGTCTATCGCGTCAGCGGTACCATCTTCTGTGTTCTGTATCCATTCTGAAATCGATTTTACATGTGGTCGGACAGTACGTTGCCTATCTTACCAGCGCCCGGCAACCGTCTCACTTCGCAACGTTGAGGCGACTAAACGCTTTTTACCATGAAACGCACATCGTTTTCCTAGAACGGCAAAGTATCAGCTGTACGTTGGAAATGTTATGTACGATATCGCAAAACATAAATCAAGAAATAAATTTTATTGGATTTATTGATCGAAGCAATTTTGTTATTACAAAAGTCAATGGAACAGCATCATCCCACAGTCGCTGTCACAATCAGTAAGATTCGAGCCTTGCCATACATTAGGAGCAGGGGCATCGAGTAACAGAAATAGACGAGTACTTAGGTACATACCACATATACCTACCCAAAAAAAAGAAACTGAACAACGAATGTTCGGAAAAAACGTTGTGACAATGGCTACATCATAAATTTGCTATATATAAAACAAAGAGAAAGTCAAAGAAACGAACGGAAGAAAAAAAAAAGAGAAAAAGAAAATTTTTGACCCGAACCAAAGAGATAAGAGTGTATAAAAACTACTGTCTGTCTTACATTCACGATTCACTCATTTCATAATTTTATCGTATAATTATTAATATGATAAAACGCTAATATATATTTTTTATTACACATATCGCTTGAACCTACGAGACGTTTTGCATGAGTAGGAACAAGCTTATATATTTAATATTGTTCATATTATAATTATTTAACTAATATGTAACGCTAGTCGCTAGATCTAAACCGCACCCAACGAGACACTTTGTGACGTTACTCTGTCCCACTGTCGAATTGATAAACGAGATGTGTCTCTCTCTCTCCTCTGTCCACTTAGTCTCGAGGTCTTTTGTGTCGTCGTTAATTGCAATGCGCCCCTCATGCATCTCGCGATCACTCAAATTGGCAACTCTATTATTCGCGGTTTGTATTTCTTTATCGTTTTCGAATCCACGAGAACACGAGGGGTGGGATATATATATCGCGCAAAGATTATTCGGAAAAGCAACTGCACCACCATACGGACCGTAACGCGGGATTGTTGAACGCTATAATCGATGAAATTAAGGGAAAAAACATTTCACAAGTTTGCTTTCAAGCTTAAAGTTTTATATAACTTTATAACTTCATATTATAGATTTAAAATAAAAAACATCGAGGCCATCGAATCGCGTTAGACGAGCGAAACTCTAATTGTCGGACACAAAACGGAAACTGCGTCTATTCGCTGTTGAAAATAAGAAAAATCTATTGTTAACTTTATAAAAATTGTTTAAAAAGGTGAACGAGACTGAGAAACGTCTATCCGCATTTATGCTTGAGAATTATTTACACTTTCATGATTCTCTGTTTTTGTGTTCTCTTGTCCCGTTCATCTTCGTCGGATTATTTTTTTCCGAGTACTGTACTTGGGAAATCTATCGATAAAATCGGAGTTTAACCGATAGAAGTTGGGTTAAAAAAAATAGTTTAGAGGCTCTGCTGATTAGATCGAGAAACGGATCTGTGAACAACGTTGAAACAGGTTGTTCTCACGAAAACTTTAATCCGCGAATCCGGTCGGTGTCTCATTAAGTGTGGATTTTCTAAATATAGAGTCCATCGATCATACAATCTATCTGTATCTGTTCACAACCGTTCAGATACATAATAATATTAACATATTTAATATGGGATCGTTTAAAACAATTTGTAAAAACTTATTCAAGTTGGGATTTGATAAAATATTCCGAAGGTAACAGTTTTTTTTTCGTACAATTTATGATTGTACTACGTTCGACCGTACCTTTGCTTGCTTTTTATGTGTGTACATCTGTGTGTGATGTGATGATTTTACGCATTTCGCGCACGTGCCAAAATTATCAATTGTTACACTTTAAAACTATACGTAATTAATATTGGCCAAATAATTTCTTCATTTTTTTTTTGAACGATACAATATTTGCCGGAAGTGCCGTAGAAAAATAATACGATTGCCAAATAATGCACAACGTTTCGTTCGTTTTTCTCTGTATGTTTTTTTTCATTCTCTTTTCTTTTCTCAGTCTATATCTGCATCGGAGCATTCTGTGTACGAAGCGAGCGTTTGGAAATGGTTTTTTTCTCTTCCGTATTCGTTTACTAATTCGAGGACTTTCAGACGTATCGATACACCGATTTAACGTTGTTGACAACAACTTCTCTAAGTAAGTCCATATTAAATATATTTTACAATAATATTATCATTGTACATGAACAATGGTATGCTCTACACCTTGTTTTTCTTTTTTTGTTTTTACCGAATTCCAAAGAGCGCAGCTCATCACGCTTTCGATCGAAGATCTTGGCCGTGTTTTTGATTATTCGAGGTTGGCCTCGGGTGTCTTTCGGCGTCTGATGTTTAAAAACGTAAATTATTTATCGATCTTTCGATTTGTAATGGATGTTAAAATGTCCTGTTGCGAGGCATAAAATATTGAGACACGGCTACGCTGATTGGATTAACGATAAACAAGATGTCAATTAGTTAAAACAGACGTGAGGACTGGATTGAGAACCCCGATGTGTGCGCCGCGCCTTGGTACCTGCTACAGTAAAAAAAATACATAAGACATTCCATTGTAAGCGCTGTTATTGATATCCTTAATTTATTTAGTATATTTTCCAGCATTTCTAGTCATATTTATTGGTCCCTTTAGCGGTCACCGATAAAGTTCTTTTTTTTCGTAAAAGATATTACTTTGAGGTACAAGTTCGGTAAAGTGAATGTATGGTAAAATATTTGTTTTTCTTGTAAATTCATCCGAATTTATTGTAAACTGTATTTTTAATAAACTGAGTTATGACTTCTGTTTGAGGAAAAAATGACGGAATAATTTTGTAACAAACTTACGCGGGAGTTGTGGTAGAACAGTATAGAAGGGAGGTTATTCCTTTTTTTCCTCAGCAGGAGTGTCGGTAGTGGAGGGATTTTGAGACTCCGTGGACGTCGAGGACGGTGGTGCCTCCGCTGGTGCATCGGTCGCATCTTGACTCGAATCGGAGCTGTCCTTGGCTTCGTCGTCCTTCTTCTCGTCGGTGACACTCTTGCTCTCCTCGGCAGAATTCTCCGACTCTTCCGTCGATTTTTCCTCTTTGGAATTTGACTCGGGTGTCTTTTCGGTCGCGGTATCGTTGCCGTCCGTTTCCTCGGCGCTCTTCTCCTCGCTCTCTACCGACTTTGCTTCCTTCTCCTCCTTGGCCTCGTCGACCTCCATTTTCGACGACTCGTCCTCCGATTGCTTTTCATTTTTGTTGTTCGGCGCTTCCTCGTCTGTATTGTTTTCATTATTTTTCTCCTGCCTCTTGGGCCGACCGCGTCCGCGTCCCGTTCCTTTCGACGGCGGCTCGCGCTTTTCCTTCTTTGGCGGTGACGGCGCCGGCGTTGGAACGGCCAGACCGCGCGCCGAACTGCGTGTACGCCTTCGGCCCTCCAGCTCGCCGACGGATGTGTTTAGGCCCTGCGAAAATTCATTGTTCATTAAATTATTATGTTTCAACAGATAAATAAAAATACCTCTCTGTGTGCAAAACATTTTAATAGCAGATGACGCGACATTCTTTCAGCCTCAACCCTTCCGCGCTTTTGACCCCAATAATAATCGAAGCATAGCGGATACCATATGCGCCGAACAATGGAGTCCGAATAGTACATGCAACACTCGTTACTCGGCAATTAATTTTTTTGCGTAAAACACATCGCTGTAACTTTTATATCGCGACTCGGTATTCGCCCCAAAAAGAAAATGCACGTGTGTTCGAAGCAACTTAAAAAAAAAAACTTAAAAAAAAACTATTTAAAAAAATAAAAAAAATGTACATGAAAATAATGACATCTAGTTTGCTTTCAATTACACCCGAAGACAGTCTTTCAAAAGTCGCTCGAAAGAATTTAATTTTTCGTAACAGACGATTTTAGGACGCGTTTCTCGAGAATTCCAAAGTTCGAAAATCCCGCCAACATTCCAACTGGTTAGGCGCTCTCCCCTCCGCTATCCGACCGCCTCACCGCTTCGCCCCCTACTTCCGCATCGGTAACTGTGGTGGTGTGTACACGAGTACCTTCCACCCGCCCCTCTTCGCCGTGACTCTCAGCGGGCCGCGCCGCTGCGCCTTCCCCGCCGTGACGCACACAGAGTCAAGCCAAGCCGAGTAATAAAATTGGCGGGGAAGTTACGGAGGGAAAAATGCGTATCCGACAGGGGTGTCGTAACCTTGGCCTCGTGGAGACCCCGGCGACAAGATTTTTCGCTTCTCGATAATAAAATTAAAAAAAATTCTAAAAACTTCGAGTGGAAAATTTTGATTATCTCGAAAGACCGAGCGATGACGCACCTTGATGATGGCTTCGCTTCCCTGAACGACTTTCTCTAAGGACGAGAGCCTTTTTGTTGTCCCCCGTTTGTTTTTCGTTGGTGTTGGCTTCTCCTCCGTCGACTGGTCCTGCAGAGAAACAGAGAAGGAGAGATGGAGGTAAAGGCAAGAATGAAAAGAAAAAAAAAAAGAAAAGGAAAAAAATACAACAGTAGCGCGCTGGCGTTACAGCGATGCAACTTGCAGCGGACGAGCCTATTCCGCCTCGGTGGCGGGGCTGGGAAAGCTCAAACACGAAGCCGATTAATTTTCATCGACGCTGTTGAATCTTTCGTGGAGATCGAACGAATATGCTTTCTCATTACGTAGCGAAGCGCGCAGAATCGAGCGTACACGCGAGACGCGTCTTCTAGGCGAGCCGCTACGCGAAGTTAAGTAAAAGAGTAAAAAAAGAAAAAGAAAAAAAAATAAAGTAAATGCTTCGTTTTGTACGACGATAATTGCGAGTCGCGATAAGAGTACATATCCGAGGAGCATTGAACCACGGCGGCGAGGACGCGTTTTCTTTTTTTTTTCTTCTGGTCAAAGTTTCCCGCCTTAAATCGAGGTCACGCAGCGATGTTAACGAAACTTCGTAATCCTCGTAAAGAATTAACGTGAAAACGTTAGCGAATTTATTAGTCGAATGAATTTATTGGCGGTAAAGAGTTCGGTTGCTCGAGAGATTTCCCGCCTTTTTGAAAGTACGAGCCGCCGGCGTGGAGCTGCCGACTCCTCTCGTCACGGCACAAGAGACACACACAAATAAAAAACATTCAGCCATCTTTGCCAATGAAGGACGAACGGCGCAGCTTTGAAAAATCGCTGAATTGCCAATCTCACCGCTACGCAGAACCGATATTCGAGCGTATTATCGTTGTTGATCGAAGCCGTTAATGGGTCGAACGATTTTTCACAAACGGCAAGCGCTCGCGTGATCGAAATTTTCGTTGGCCCGAGCGTCGTCCCGTATTTCAGGTGAACCGCACGCCGCCTTGGCATGAAAACTCGGCTTGACGAAGCTCTTTAGATCGTATTATCAACCCTTACCTTGGACACATCGTCGACGCTGTTGTCGTTCTTGGTCTCTGCCTTGATATCGGACATTTTTTCGCACGTCAATCACACAAAAACACCGGAATACGACGGATTATTCAAGAGAATTCGCGCTGCACCCGGCCGCACTGTGTTTATACGATGAGTAAAGATGGCGGTTAGCGTCGGTCACGTGACCTCGTCAAACCGCGGAGCGGGAGTTCCATGTGCGACTCCAAGCGTCGGATTATCGTACTGCTCGCATGGCGACGCTTTTTCGACGGCGGGAAAATTTGAACGTTGAAAACTACATGACATCCGATAGTCGTCGAGATATTTTCATTTTCGTCGTGGAGTAACTACTATCGTTTATCGGACGAAATGAATTTTGGGAAAATTCATCGACGATGAACCCGCCAGTCGTACCGCAGCTTCGATCATTTTTCATAATTTCTCGATTTGTCACCTGCAAAAAAGAAAAGAACTATAATAAATATATCGCATATTTTCGAGCGACGCTCGAATATCAGTTGGTTCAACAATTCGATCTCCCAACAAGACTCACCTGCGTTACGATCGCTGGTCGTCCTTGAAAGTACCTTAATTATGACGTTATTGTTAGTCAATTTTGTTGTTTTTTTTTGTTGCTGTTTAATGATAAATAAATACACCACTGTGTTTGCAGTTCCGTTTTCATTTCCGAGGAGTCTTTATGAATGTTTCCGTGCAATCGCCCGCGCTCGACGAATCCAATATGTTTTAATTATAAAATCCTATTGATAGCTCATTGATGATATCGTATAAAAATAAAGATTCGTACTGGACACGTTTCGCAGTGATACCATTGTACCTAGTGCGTAGGCATTCTTCTGAACCAGAATCTTGCTCTGAAGTCATCGCTGCACGTCAGGAATGCCGGCGCCGTCGGCGAATGAACGATCAATCGAACGGGACCGTTGTGACCCAACGACAAGAGTTGCTTCCTCGATGCGTTTCGCGAATTCCACGCGCACAGCGAAGTCGTCGCCTCGTCCGGGAACATCACGTAATCTTCCGTGTGGTTAAAAATTGCCTGAGCTTTGTGTTCTTGTTTGCCTATAAAAAAATCAGCGATAAAAAAAACACATCGAAGAAATTGAGAAATATCAAATAAAAAAATTCGATTGAAAAGAATCAAAGTGTTACCTGTAGTTCCGGCTCCCGTGTAGGCTATCAAGCACCGACTGGTCGATAATTCCCACAATTTAATCAACGAGTCTTTCCCCGACGATAGCAAATACTGTAATTTGTAAAAAAAAAAGTCTGTGCGTAAGTAAAAAACGAGAAACCAAGAGCGCAAATTAATATCTCACATACGTCATGATGTCGCAACAAAATTTTTAAAAAAGAACAAAAGAAAATATTTTTGGAAAGTATTACGATGTTATTATGTTTACACATGCTATATTTTGGTTCATATTTGTATTATTATCTGAACTGTAAAAACTGTAAATATAAAAGGGCTCGTCCCGTGAATACATAAACAAATATGTATCTCACCTTTCCGTTTCTCGTGAACGTTACCGAGCACACCTCGTACCCGTCGTGCGCTTTGACGAACGTGTTGATGCACTTGTGCGAAACACCGTCCCAAAGTCTGATACTGCCGTCTTTGCCCGCGCTCGCGTAAGTCTTAGCGTCGGCGGCGTACTTTATGCTCGTTATTCCCGCGGTGTGCTGATGACTAGGAATACTGCACACGAAGCATTGAGCGGTGTTGACGTTGTACAGCCGTACGACCGGATGGTTCGTGCCGACAACGAGATATTCGCCGCTCGGATGGAACGACAAGCATCTGATTTGATCGGCGTCCGTTATAGTTCGAAATGCTTTCTTCACGCTCGCTTTGCTGAAGTCGAACAACTTTACAGTAAAGTCTCGACTGCCGGACACCAGAATCGGTTCTCTCGGATGAAATTCTAGGCACGTTACTTCCTCGAGATGATCGTACAGTGTTCGAATGACTGGATGTCCGCCGCTCTGATCGCCAGGCGTCATTTCGTCGGGCGCTGATTTGGCCAACATTCGATCAACGTCCAATATCTTTATCGAAGCATCCACGGAGCCCGTGGCGATCAATTGGCCGTCGGCCGAAAACGCACCCGCCCTGCAATTTCCCTTGTGCGATGTTACGTAGGCGGTCTCGTACTGGGCAGGCTCGGGAGCCTGAGTTTGGGCCTCTGTCTCAAACTCGAGATCCAATCCGGGACCGAGAGTGTTGTCGAAATTTGCGAAAGTCGGCGTGTGGTTGTTCTCTTTTTTCACTCTCTCGGGCTCGTTCGACATGCCGAGGAGCATCAGGTGCAATAGGCGATCGGACGGAGGACACGGCGGCTCCGCTTGCGTCATGTTCGATAACTGGACCGCCAGGGTTTGATGACCGTCGTAAAATAATTGACTGAAATCATATAAATTCACGTTAATCTTTCCATCTCCTTAAAAAAATGTATATATAAAAGTAACGTCTGTACAAGGAGCCTTTATTGCTGATTAGATATCAAACATTGCTTATGTGTGTGCAGAATATTTTTTGTTCCTCGAAACTTGCAAAATTGAAAATCATCCCAGTTACAAAAAATGTATAGAATCTACTATTTATGTATACTTTTTTTTTGTTTAATATTAACATTTTTGTGCATGGGTGAGTAATACGTGTTCATTTTCAAAGCTGGGTCCTCAAATGGGCATTGAAGTGAATCCTTCCTTGCGATACTGAACTGAGATTCTAGAAAGATTTTTTTTTAATGTGCCGAAAATCTGTATTGATTCTTTATTGGAAGATATGTAGCAGATTATGTGAATTTCTTTAATACATTTAACTGAAAACAACAAGAGCTCCATTTTTTTTATGTAGCTTAGCGAAGAGACGGTAAAATCTAATATTGAAATCATTGTCCGAAACTCATAATTGTAGTTGCTGGGGAGAAAAGATTTAACAGACATAACCAAAGGAATTGTTCGGCTTGGATTTGAGTCGGCTTAATTGGCTGAAAATGTAAGTCATCAGATGCACAAATTTGCTAGTTTTTGATCCGTTGAAGATTCAACTTAGGCCCAAGAAAAATGGGCATGCAATGTCTTGAACATTCAAAGGAAAACTGAAATTTAAAAGAATCTGCACGTAAATACAGTACAATGTACCAAAGCACATAGCATAATCAACCATTATTATCTGTTCAGGAATTTACCAAAGAAAAAACTCAGTTTCACCTTAATTTCCCAATAAATTATAGAAATGTTTCTACAATAAGAAGATTGTTAATATAACGCATCAGGAAGAGTGTGGATTGGATAATTTATTCTGCGCAGTGTCTAAAAACCACAAATCGCTTAAAAGTTAATTGACTTAAAAAAAACACGTTTTGAGGTTTTGAAGTATATTTTTCTGATTTAATTGATTGGTAGTTCGGAGTTTTAATTGCCAGAATTGTTGTGACTGGTTTAAACAAAGGGGTTTGCATGACACGCGACGCGTAATATTTTCAATAATTTTTTGCGTCTGGCGGGCCGACCGGCTGCAAAAAAAAAAAGAAAATGTTCAACCTGATAATTAGTCTGTACAAAAGCTCACGGCTCTTGATAATATTTTTCGTATCGGTGACGGGTTCCTTCATCGTGCTGTTGAGCTCCGAGTTTTTCGTCGGGGACTGCATTTTTACTGGGTTTTATCGTTAAAACTTATTTTAATATATATAATTTTTTTTTTTCAACAAAGAAACAAAACGCCCATCAATCGATGGCCGTAGTGTACGACTCTCTGCACTCCGGACTTGTAATACAAACTCGAGGTTATGTGACACTGTTGTGATATCCCGAACGATTTCTCCCCCTCGTTTCTGGTAAAGCCGACGTAACCGTCGAGCATTAACCCTCTAATCGCTCCGCTGTCATTGGTCCTTTACGCCGGCTCCAACGGAATCGACCAATGGCTCACCGAAAACTCGGAGAGACGTGTCACGCGGTCGCTTCCCACTTGGTAAAAATGTCAGAATGGCCGAAATAACCGATGGACTCGAGGTGCGGAAGCCCGAGGTTGTTGTTACGAACGAAGGCAATAACAAACAATCGAATAATTCGAAACACCTCGTCGTAAAGCGGCAGCCGCTCTGCTTTCCTAAAAGAAAGAAAGATATCTACGTAACGAACAAAACGTGCTTCAAGGTAAATAAAACTATTGGTCGTGCACGATGAAATTACGAGTTATCACTCGTGCATCGTTTCCGATGGTTATCGTATATTTTCTTTTTGTTTTTCACGCAAGGCTCAGCTGAAAAAATGCGAGAAACTCTTGGACTCCGGTGAGGCCGAGCTTATAATTCACGGCCTCGGCGCGGCTATAAACAGAGCCTGCAACTTGGCCCTTCAGCTTAAGGAGAATCATTGCGGAACTTTGGAGCTGGACATCAATACCTCTACCACGGATCTCATCGGTGAATTAAATATAATGGTCTTTGTTACATCCACGTTTGCCGTTCTATACAAAGAGCCCTGCAGCTTTGCAGATTTATTTTGTACCCAGTCGGTAAAACAGGGAATCGACGATATTCCGTTAATTCGATTTCTTTTTTTTTCACAGACGATCTGCAGCCTCTCGATGACGAAGAAGATTACGAGGTAAAAGAACGTAAAAATTCGTCGATACACATACGAGTGTACAGAACGGCGTCCATAGGAACGCTCAAGTATGCAAAGTAAATGTCGAACAATGTTGCGCAATGTCGAAGACAGCATAGACTGAGAAAATCATTTTTTTTTTTTTTTTTCAACTTCCCACAATTTTTCTACAATTTCTTCATCATGTCCATCGATTGACGAGTCAATAGCCCTGCAAAGATGATATTTTCTCTGAACGAGTTGGTGCACTGGCTGGGACTGACGATTTTCGAGATTTGGGTGAATCTGGTTTCTCTGACCATCTTCACCATGCTGCTGGCTCTGAAGCTCGACGAGCACTATTTTCTCGGCTACTCGGGCTGGTGGATCGTGTTCTCGCCGCTCTTCATAGCCGACGGTCTGAACACGTATTTCTGCGCAATAATCTTCATGAGAATGCACATGGAGGGAATGATCAAAGTCGCGATACTACGAGCACTATGGAGCTTGATATCCTTGCTGCTGGTTTTCGTATTCAAGTATCTGTTGTGCAAAAAATTATCGGGACAGAGCAGCCTCGAGTACTCGGAAGTCCTCAGTCCGGTCTTCATTCTCCTCCAACTCGTCGCCGTGAGAGCGTGTCAGCTTCACTGACGCACGGAAGATAGCGGTGAGATATGGACACGTTATCCCTCTACGATCGTTCTCTCGTCGCCGCCGCTCGCGGTCTACATGAATACCGAATTCGTCATGACGTAACACGATCGTAAAGGGACATTCGTGTGTTCACTGTAAAATATTGTCACTGCCGTATCTCTACACGCGAATCTTTCGTCGTGCTCACTGTTTTTTTTTTTTGGTTTAATTACTATCTTTTACATCTGGGTTACGACTGTACGTAAAACCTTCCCCGTTACGATAACGATAATAGCTTCGATCTAAAGTTGATTGTACATTGATACATACGCAATGTTGTAAATACCGCAAAGAAGTTTTATTAGTATTGTAAGCAGAGCTGGAATCTGGTTCCGTTTTTATTTTACTTAGGCTCTAATCGAAATAAAGGATGAAGTTTTTATATCGATGGAAAGGTAGCTTCGATTTTTCATTATACCTTCTTCTGAATAAAATATCTTCAATAGTATAGAAGGGTACAGGGAAGTATCGCCCGGTTCCAAGAAATCCAATTTGCGAGGAATCGTCCCTTCGTGAAATATTTAGCCCGCGAAGCTATGCCAGGAGAGACCAAAAAAGCGTCCTCGGAATATGTACACGTAAAAAGTAAACTACAAGTGCGCTAAAAATAACGCGAGGGCTTCGTGCTTTGTGCGGAAAAAAAACTTTGCATAAATTACCGAAGCAATGCCGCGAGCTAACAGCTAAAAGCTTTCGCTATCGTAAAAATCGTATCTATTTTAATTGTGATGTCGAGTCAAAGAAATTCTTCCCTACTCGGCACGAAGCTGCGACGAGAGTGTCGGCGACGAGAGTTTACGATAAAAACGTCCAGATATAATGTTCGATCAATCGCGTCAATGATGTAATTGATTTACTTCTAAATATAACCATCAGCCCCGAACGTCGGGCCGTTGCGGTAATTGACTAAAGGGATGATGATTACCCCTCCCCTTCCCGCTGCCCGCCCGGGAGGAAACGCAACGCGTTTGCCAGCAGGCAAATTGACGGATTGATCACGAGGCATTGAAAGACAAATTAATTCTCCGATCAGAATATCTCGATAGCCAGTAACGAACCGTCGACGTCATACAATAATAATCGATCCCGCTTGTACAGTCAGCAGGGGTGGAAAATTTCAAGAAAAGAAGAAAAAGAAGAAAAACTTTTTCTTTCAGCATAAAAAGAAATGAAAAATAAAGAAATATTGTACGACGCGGTAATATCCTCGGGGGTGCTCGTTAACAATGTTCCAAGAGGCCCGGCGAGTCTAACAATGCTCTAATTCAATCCCAAAAATAAACAATCTAGAGGCCTGCGGCGGTATAGGCCGATACGGTGGAGGGTGGGCACACTCGCCCTTCCCACCCTCGGCGAACTAGATCAATATTCCTGACCGAAGGGAGACGGAGAACTCTCACCGCCGGAGTGTTGTGGAAGGGGCGAGAATCAAATCACAGTATAGGCCAAAGCCTGTTGCTGCGACCGCACTTGGATATTCGTCCTGGTTGTGGGTGCATCATCAAGCGAGACATCCGTCATAACTTTGATACAACGTCGGGTCTCGCCACTTTCAACAAGAGCCAGTGATGTGCGGTGGTCATCGACGTTCAAGAGATTATGGATAGGACGCCCAATTGGAGTAGCGGTCAGTTGCCATCCGGAAAACTATTTTTTTTTAACAGAATTTTTATTTTATTGTAATTATTTTTCTTCCACTTTTTCTTCTTGTAATTTACGTATCAATGTAATCTCACAGGGGTGAAACGCCACTCGGGCTATTTATAATGTATCACACCCATGGTCATTGTACAACAAAGTTCTCACGCATGTGCTTACATGTGGTAACAATATTAATTGCAGTGAAGAATAGTAAATTGTATTTCTTTGGAGCACACTCGTTTGCTCTATCATTTTATATTGGAATTTTTATATTGATTTAACAGGTTGTATTTTTTTAATGAAATTAATTATTGCTTCCTCGTAGAGCAAACTTTGTTTTGATGAAAAAAAAATCTTATGTAATTGTTTTTCTTCCGCTTATAATTTACGCATCAGTCTAATCTTATAGGGGGTAAAAACCACTCGAGCTATTTATAATATATCACACCCATGGTCATTGTACAATAAAGCTTTCACGCATGTGCTACATGTGGTAAAAATATGAATTGCAGTGGAGAATAGTAAATTGTATTTTTTGGAGCCTTCTTCTGCACTGTAATTTTATAATCGAATTTTTATTTTTGTTTCATAGTCTGCATTTTTGTTGTGAAATGAATTATTGCTTCCTCATACAGGAAATTTCGTTTTGGTGAAAAAAAAATTCGAGATTTTAATGAAAACGTGTTGAGAATGTTTTGTTTGTTTTTACATCGAACAGGTGCGAATGGAACGACACCGCTTCCAGGACAGAATTGTCAGTGGTTCAACACCTCCAATGGATCGAACTCGATCTCCCTGGACAAGCTTCTCATCACTGCTCCGTCTTTGGTATCAGTGAATCAGGACTTGAGATGGATCTTTCCTTTGCACACCTATGGATTTGCTTGCCTCTTTTTTGTACTCAGTTTCTATACATTGTTCTCCATACTAAATTTAAGGTACACGAGAAACACTCGGTTCATTTTATAAATTATGATCCTGAAGATATCTGCACGAAACTCAATTTCATCAAGTTACAACGGCCGTCTTTTGCATCGCACAAACTTCGCTCGGGGAAGTTCACTCGGAGAATAAAATTCTACAAGTGAATCATTTTTATCTTCCTAAAACAGTCTGACAAAGAATTGCCAGAGATGAAATTTGATATCGTGCAGATATCTTCAGGGTCATTATAATTTTACTCGTTATTTACCGATAAAAAATACTTATATATATTTCTTATGTGCACAGATCCCTCATATCCAGCAAGCCTTTCATGTCTACCATCAATATCTTCCTCTGTTTACTCGGAGCCTCGAGGTCCGGCTGCCTCTTCATAGATCCTTACAATCTTCAAGAGGTGAGGGAAGAAAAATGAAAAATAAAAAAAAATGAAAAAAAGGTTTTGTCGATAAATCTATGCGATCCGACAATGCTATCTGGTGATCGATCTCTTTCCGATATTTCAGAAAATGCCAAAGGTCATCGGTTCAATAATGTGGGATATTGGATTTCCATGCGTGACCTCGGCCTTCTGTCTGATACAGTTGGCTTTCCTACATCTGACTCAGGTGAAAACGAGGAGCGAGAATTCGTTATCGTACCGTTTCTTCGAACGAATATCCGATGAGACTCACTCCCCCGAGACAATTCATCCGTGAACTTTGTTCTCGAATCTCTTGTTTCAGCTCAAGTTCGGACCGGACAAGATACAAAAAGAATCATGCCTTAGTTTGGTAATAACTTCGCACTTTTGCTGCATAATAGCGAGCGACGTCGCGCTCGCTTTTCACAATCACTTCATAGCGAAGTACGTCGTGCAAACCGTGTTTCTCGGATGGAGCACACTTCTGTATCTCACCTTTCTACACGCCGGATACAAAGTTATGGACCTGCTGAGAACAATGCCGACCAACATGCTGAGCAGAGAAAATTCGTCGACTAATCAAAAAGGTACGAGCTTCGTAGTACCTTTAGAAATAAAATTATGAAAGCTTGTTTAATTGAATTTAAAAAAATCGGTGCAACCGAGCCTGCATCTTACCCGATATACGCAAATATACATAATGTTTTATTTTAATCACCCATTTTTTAAAAATATTTTTGATATGTAGATATTGCTTGATTTCTTGCTCTGACGCAAATTGCTTGTAGGCATAATGCAGCTTGCTATGCTAGCACCTTACAACAATCTAGCGAGCTCGGTAGCCGCGGCTCTCGTGCCGACGATGCTCGGTCCGAAGATCAAAGTTTCCGAGGACGTTGAGCAACAGAGCAGCGGCGATGTAGGTCCGACTCAGAGTGTCAAAGGTAGACTTCCAGTAGAAGGAACATAAAAAAATGTAAAAATCTCAATTTACTAACTACATCTCGATGATTTTTTTTAGACCGTAACTTGGCGAAAGTGAAGGAACAATTTCACCGGGAATCGGGCGTTTTGTCAGCGCGTATCCAGGTGACGAAGGACAATCGGGATTCGCAGCCGGTATCGACGGTTCCGGAAGTCTACGTGAGACCGCCGACGCCGACACCGTCCACCGTCAATCTTCCGATAATAACGGTCTCCAGTCCGAGTCGCCGAAGCTCTTTGGCGAGCAGGCGCGGAAGCGACGTTTCCGCTCGTTCGTCGCGAAGAAATTCCGAGTGCAGCGTCAGATTCATAAACGAGGAGGGCACCTCGCCGACTTCGGAGCAGAAACGCTCGCCGGTCGGTGATTGTCCCAGATCGCCCGAGGGTATTCTTCGGCGACACTCCGAGATGGTAACGCCGACCGGAAGTACCAAAGATCTGAGAAGATGCTCGGACTTCAGTCACGAGAAGAATCGAAGCTCGCAGTTCGCGACGAAGCTTCGAAGAAACAGCGACTTTGGCAACAGAACGCCGAAGAGAATGTTGCCGACCGACGATCAGCGACTGCCGCGCGTCCTCGACATCAGTCCGACCAGTTCGGTCGCTGGCTCGAGAAGAAACTCCGATTTCGGTAGCGTATTCGCTCCGAAATCGCCGGATTCGCGAAGAAACTCCGATGTCCCGTACAGCAGACGAGACTCCGACCTCTCACACATGCGACCGCTCAATATAAATCGTCGCAGCAGCGACATAAGCATCCGTACGCTGGACAAAAGTCCGACGCACTTTCAGAGCATACTTCCGGAGAAAGTTGAGACACAGGAGAAGTCCGAGTCGGACTCCGATCAACCGGACTGCAACGAGAAAGCGGCGCTCATGAACGACAAGCCGAAGGACAAAGAGGACGATAACAACAAGAACAGGAAGAAAAGTTTGTCGTGGAAGAATGACAAGAACAAGGAGGATCCGGAAGACATCACGGCCGAGAGCAGTCTTCTGCCACACGCGCCGCATCCGGATAACAGAGTCATGGTAATTATTCACGGAATCATCGGCCTGTAAAAAAATCGACGATTTAAATCTGCCATGCTGGACATCGATTGACGTACCCACACCGTAGAAATTATTTATCCATTTAACGAACTTTTTTTGTCCACAAACGTCCACAATAATTTTTTTGTTGATTTTACAAAAAATATTCGTGAAATTAACAGACGTTTTTGTAAATTGCGGCAGATTTTTTTGTATCAACATGAAAAATATTGTGAACGTTTGCTGTCAAGAAACGTTGGTACCCATTTTACTGTGCAGGTAGCACAAGAAATATTAATTATCAAAAAGTGATCTTGATACCACCCATCCAAAAAGTTAGCCTACGTCTAAAAACTTTTAGACCACTTAGATCCCTTTTTCATACCAGATGTCGTTTTGCTACCTGGGTGCCTTATCAGATTTTGTTCGTCGAACGAAGAAGACGTTCCTCATCGTGCAACTTTTATTGTCTCGCAGGGATCGGATTTGACTCTCCAAACCATCCTCAATCACATCGCTCACGTGAATCGAACTAAGGCCGATGGGCCTCTCTATCTGCCCGAGGCCAGTTCCGCCGCGGCGAAAAAAACTCAGATACGACGAGTCCTGAATGTTACTTACGCTACTGCCGTACTTGGCATAGCATTGTGCATCGCCGATATAATTCGGATATTCGGGTCTTACGGTGAGTTTAATTAGAGAATAAGAACTTAATAACAGCTGAGATGTAGAAGTTGATTGAATGTATTTTTCCGATTACAGGACTCCTCGGTGAGACGGTAAATTACGGAACGCAAGCAAAGCCAGGTCAGTATCCTAAGCCGTGGCCCTGGCTGCTCTACCAGACTATCTGCCGAGCATTGGAACTGATAATGGGCTGCGCGATGGCCAGTATAACGAAGCAGCCGTCGGCGAGCCCGAGACATCAGTATCTCAACAATTACAGAAGTTACAATCCAGGCATGAAACCTCGCGACGGTCTTTACATATGAAGCAATATTCATCGGGAAAAAACCAAAAAATTAATCTCGAGAGCTCGCTTGCTCGACTATGTATAAAAACAAAAAATGCCAAAGTTAAAATTCTCCAGCACCGCCGCGTCTGTGCGATCTCAATTTGTTTTTTTCAACGATAAGGAATCATCGCGAAAGGAAATTTCAGTTTTACGTGCCATCTCCGACACATGGCGATAATCCTTTGTCGCGCGCGGGTAATGAAGAAAATGAAAAATAACTAAAAAAAAGATACAAAGCTTAGCGGAGCAATAGATCGGTGTTTAAATTCTAAAGAAAGGAACTGTGTTCAAGAAAAAAAATTGTATACTCAACTTTTACATATTTTTCAAGTTAAAAGAACTCGGTATACTCGAATCACACTTCCTGTTTAAAACAAAAGAAGAAAGAGAGAAAGGTAATCTCTATTTTAACGTAAAAAAACAACCCGTGAACCTATATATTTTTTGACTTTAGATTAGTTTTCTATGGGGCGCGGTTTTATTGATACTTTATTTTTCTACTCTTCCTCCCATGGCTCAAAGAAACGGGGTAGGCGATGTGATCTATGACCGATGATATTGTTTCTTCAAGCAGTTGCGGTTGCGCGCATTACTCGGGTTCGCTTTCTTTTTAATTCTTTGTTTTTAGTCTTATTATTATTATTATTTTTTGTTGCAACCGTGACTCAAAATAAACTGTACATAAACCAAGACTCTTAGATACTTAGCATAGTCGTGAATACGGAGCCAGCAGCGTCACTGATGCGGGTCGAGTCTTTCGTATCTAAAAGTAGACGGTTTGAAGAATTAAATTTAACAAAAAGAAAAAACCTATTCCAAGTGCCCTATTCTTGAATGTTCAACAAAACTTTAATACTAAACAAAACAAAGCAAAAAAGATCGTCGTTCTAAATGGTTTTATCTAAACAAAAACAAAAAAGCAAACAAAAAAAATGAAAATCGTGACAGTGTTGTGATTCTATATGTGATACGCGTCTATATATTTCGTAGATGAACCGACAGCTCGTTAAATGCTCGCGCTAATAGCGACCTGTCGTAACGCTGTGCGTTCGATGATTCCCGCACGAGCACGGACGAAGCTGCCCAAATCGATGTTTTAGATAAATAACAGTAGTTTTCAGCGAACAAAAAACACAAAAAAAAAAACAAAAAAATATCACTACGATACGTGTTTGATGTGCCAAATATTCGTGTTAACTATTTTAAAATGTTTATGAAGAGATATTGACAGGAGAATACCTTGCTTCTGAAACAAAAAGCATTGATATAATTATTTATATACGAAAAAACAAAAAAACAAAAATTGGATTGTACAATAATAATTGAAAGGCAGGAATAACGGTGGGATCAACCATCCGGAAAACAAAATATTTCGCGTGAGTAAAATCAGAAAGTTAAAAATTAATTCTGATTTTGTTCGTGCGATTTATCAATAGCATTTTTTTCAGAAGTCGATCAGCTTAGGCGGCGACAATACTGTTAGCGAACACTATACCATACAACCACAGAAGAAAATTACCAGTGGAACAAACAAAAATCAAATTCATATCAATAATTCTCATCGACCAAAATAATCGTTCGTGTATTAAAAAAAAAAAGTATAAAAATATGTCCCTTTTCTCGGAAATATGCGCGAATGTAGCACTGTTTCGATCCTGTAAATCCTATACAAGTTGTACGAACCGAAAAAACATAGTTTTAAGACTATTGGAGCTGAAATCATTTTCGTAATGTAAATAGCCAAATGTCAAAAAAAAAACCAAACAAAAAATCTAATCAAGGTATTCGTCAATCAAACTATGAAGATGTTCGGACTATGTGTCTCAGATATTTCAGAAACTTTAATAAATCTCTAAACTAGGAATGATCCTGCTTTCTACTCTATTGAAGAGACTCGCTCACGAGACTCGGTGATAAAACGGTATCGTTACTTACCTAGGGTGTGAACGTTGTCAAGTGTTAAATTAAAAAAAAAAATCAAAGTATTTTCTTCTAGTAAAAATATATGTACTGTTTGATCGGATCGTCGCAAAGATCTTCGTTCGGTCGAATAACGGAAGTAAACTGGCTGATGCTCGATACCAAAATGAATATCAAGCAAATAATATAATAGTTTAAGTGAAGTGACAAACTGATAGTAATAATAAAAATTTCTTTCGATGTATCGATGTGGCACGACGAGAACGTTTACCGAATTTTACCTTATCTAAGTATTATTACGAGTGATCTTACAAAGACAAGTCACAGGGTAGTTCGCGATCAGGTATTGCCTGAATCTATCATAGATTTTTTTTTTTAATTACCCATCTCCGATCGTGAAACGACACCGAAAGGTCAAGGATCGAGCCAAGGAAAAAATGTTCACATTGCAGTCATTAACACTCGTTGACCTGTTTCTCAAATTGCTTTGTATATTTCATCATGTTTGCCATTACCAATCAGTATAATGAAATAAAGAATATAACACCGTAAAATTGACAATCTTACGGGTACGTTGGGTCGGGAAGGCGGCCGAGTTTCGCTCAGTAAATTAATTCGATGCAGCCGGTGCACCGGTTGGCTCTTTAGCGGCAAGCTCGGTGGGCAAAGATCGAGAGCTCCGCTCCCGTTGTAGAGAGAAAAAAAACACCCAGAGACCCTAGCGACTAGTCGAGTCGCTCATCAACGATCAAGCTCGGAACTGTTTCGAGCATGAATATCGCGATGAATAATCAATGATGATAAATCAATTATACAATATCGCAGCTTCTTGATAAAACTGCGTACTGTATAAAATATGTTTCACAAACCTACTTAGAAAATAGGACAAAAACTATTAAAAGAAGAGAAACACCGACCCGAGAGAGAATTTCGTCTAAGAGCGTCGAACTAAAATTTCCGTGGAGTGCGATAAACGTGTGTCGTACGCATTATTCTAATCGAATCTCATTGGGACACAGAACGTGAACCAAAAACTCGATACGGTTCAATAAAAAGTTGGTATCGTGTAATTGGTTCATATTCCATCGGCTCGTTTCTTTCTAATAATTTTCTGTCGATATTTTTCGGCAGAATGACATCGACGATTTAAGTTCTGGCGTTATCAGAATATTTTTTGGCGATCAAATTTTTTCAATGATTCTGTTCGCGTTACGAGGCCACATTTTATTCTCGCTATCCCGAGCCGGCATCGATATATATTCGCGAAAACGAATTTATCGTATGCAAAATGACGAATCTTTCGGAGCAGTGATTGAATGTGATTGAACACGACTTACTTATTATTCGCAAATAACAGATAGTCGCGAGATAGCAGTTTTTTTTCGCGACGCGGTTGCGACGTTACGCGTTGCCCCACTTGCCGGCTTTTCCGTTTGGAAAATCGAAATAATCTATTTCGGGCTCCGGAGACTTCGAGGTGGAAGCTGACGGCTGGAGCTTCTGACTCGACCTGGCAGTTGAGGATAGCACTTCCGATAAACTGCAAAAAAAAAAAATCAATACATCAAGCTGGTCGTCCAACAAAGTTCAACGAGTGCAATTTCGATATCCATTCTATATGCTGTGAAAACGGAAATTCCGAAATCATAGCATATGGAATGGAATGTCGGAATGGCGAAGTCCATAATCGACATCAATGAGCGACAGGCATAGAAAATAATTACCGTAATGTAGACTTGGGTTTTGATGAATTGAGCATCGGTCGCGGAACTTTCCGCTGACCATTTTCTCGTTGCACTATTTCCAATAAGCTGTAACTCGGCAACCAACACTGAAATAATTTATGAAGAATTAATAACTGGCCCTTCAGTAATGGATTTACAAGAAAATTATGAAATTTCACCTTATCTTTAACCGCGGTGGCCACGACATTCCGCTTCGGTTCTTTGTCGTACGCCTGGCTCTCGCATCCGAAGTGTTCGCAACTCTCGTGTATAAAATTACGCTTGTCCCTGTTCATGCTGTCGAAGGAATAGCTGCGCGATTTTTGCTTCGAAGTTTTCGCCAATTGTACCAATTCGGTGAGCTTGTCGTGAACCATCTGACAAAAGTGTGGATCCTTCTTGGCCCACTGCTTCATGGATTCACCGTATCTCGGCATCAATTTACCGCTGACGTCGGGATTCACTATCTGTAGACCCAACGCGATTCTCGTGTTTCTCGCGATAATCTTGCATTCGTCGTTGCACTCGAGAGTCTTCAGGTGATTCTGCTTCTTCGCACCCTGACCGAACACTTCCTCCAAATCCACCGAGTGACCCAGCTGCATGTCTGCCATCTTACTCGCTAATATGCCGCTGGCGATCCTCTGGAAATCACGGGAATTTTCCGCACATGGCCTGGTCATGCTTCTGTTACCGCACGTACAAGTAACCTGCAAAGAATTACATAAAAAATTAAATATAATACTAATAGCAATAGTCTACTATTTACTTAAATCCTAATAGCAATATTTTACTAATTATTTCGCAATGGCAAAAAATTACAGAAGCGGTGTCGGATACATGCCTTGACTGTTTCTTTGCAGGGCAGATCAGGACACTTGCCCTCGTGGCATGGAGCGGCGCAGATATGGCCGCAGATGTCCCGCGGCACGGTGCACGGCTGTACGCAAGCTTGACCGGCTTTCTCGCAGGGCCCAGGATGGCAAAGTGTAATACACTTGTGCCTTCCGCACGAAATAGGTTTGTTGCACGGCAGACCGCAGGATATTTCGTTAACGTGACAGGGTACAGCTTTTCTGAGCTCGTGTTTGCCGTAACACCATCTCTGCGTGAGAACTGTGCACGGCGGGCAGGTCGGATCGCTGTGGCAGTTGTGAAGAACCTCGTGTCCGCAGGCGTGCTGACGAGTGCAGGGACGATTGCAAGTAGGTCGCCGCGTGCCGCAAGGAACCGGTGGATAAACTACAGACGTTCCGCACTCGCAGTGCAACTCATCGAAACTCATTTGCTGACAAGGCTGGCATCTCCCTGGAAAAAGAACGAAGTATAAAAATGACATTTTCCTTTTCTTTTGGCTCTAAGTTATAAACTATTATATTACACTTCAAGGGAGAGAACTATTATATTTGCCGCCCGGGCGAAGCGAGGGCAGAAATCACACGAAGTGAAAATCCGCTCCCTCCCGTGTAGCGTGCGATACTTTTTTCCGACGAAATCCTCTTAAATTTTATTTAATAAATATAAACAAATGAATTTTAATTGTATTAGTTAGTGACTTTAGTTGAATAAATTCTTTAAAATTTATTTTGAACAGATAAAATTAAATAAACTCTTTAATAATAATGATGGGTGTAATGAGGCTTCCAAAGGGAGTAACGAGTCTTATTATTCCCTAAGGACTAATAAAACAGTACTGTGCGTGCGCACAGGTTAATAATGATCGTTGGTAATGAATAGGCGACTTTCCCCACACATTGCACGCAAGGAATGTCGTTATTTCAGCGCAGTAGAATTAAAAATAATTTTCTTTAGCATACCCTTGTGGCAACACAGCTGACACCTGTGTCTACCGCAATTGAGGGTTTTCGAACATGGCATCGGGCATATATGCTCGATATCGATGCAACAAGGCTGATTGCATTTATGCTTTCCGCAAGATCGTTTCTTCGTGCATTTCTTCTCGCATCGGGCATCGTCGGCCTTTGTTCGAAGCTCCTTACAAGCGATCTCTCGATCCATGTTGCCACAGCGACAACGAACTTTCGTGGTCAATTCGCATTCCGGACAGTCGTCGGGATGACAGTTGAATTTGCAAGTATGCGGATCGCCTGTGAATCGAAATAAACCCCACCCAAAGCTACATTAATATATTCTCTTCAAAATTCTCTTTTAGACGAAGATTTTTCGAGCGTTTGCATACTCACTCGGCTGACCGCACTTTAATCTCTTCGAGCAAATTTTCTCGCATGTCGGCGTAGGATCGAGACAACTTTCCCTCTTAACGGTCAGAGGAGTTTGGCCACAGCAGCAGTGCGTTACCATAGCGGGCTGCAAAGTACAAGCGCCGCAGTTACCCGGATGACACAATTCTTTGCATCGGTGATTGCCGCATTCGAGAAATTTGTCGCAAGTTTCCTCGCAGCTGTAGGTCGCCGGTAAATCGGCCGTGCAAGTCACGTCGCGCTCGTGTTTGCCACAGTAACAATCTGCGCGAAAAAGAAAATATAATTTATTAAGTATTTTTATATTATTGAATTCCTAAGAGCGCTACGATCAACAATGTCTCAACCGAACATTCCAATATAATAAATCTACCTTGATGCAATGTTTTTTCGCAAGGCCCACAGTCTCCGTGATGACATGTTTTTTCGCATGTGTGAATGTTGCAATTGAGGGTCTTCTCGCATATCGCCTCGCAAACGACCAACGTTGATGTGCTGCACTTGAGGCTCTGCGAAGTCTTGCCGCATCCGCAGTGCCTCGTCACCATGGCGATGCATTCGGGACACGAGCCCGGATGGCAGAGCAGCGTGCACTTGTGCACGCAATTGTTCTTCGCTCTCAAACGTCCGCAAATTTCGCCGCACGAGTGAGCCACGTCACGACGATTCCACTCGGGAATACGAGCCTTGCCGCAGAAACAGTAGTAAATTTCGGGAATCGTGAGACTCACGTTTTGGCATGCTGGACATCGCCAACCGTTTTCTGAAAATCGAAAAAATAAGTGAATTTCTAAATTGCACGATTCTCTGGAATGATCACAGCGATTAAGAATGTGTGATAGGGAAGACTTACCACCCTGTGATGAATGCGCCCACTTCTTCAAGCATTTCAAGTGAAGCACGTGATAGCAGTTATTGCAGGACCAAACCGGATCATTTTGCCTTATGTAGTCGCAACAAATGAGACACTCCAATTGGCCCTGGTTCAATTGCTCGGTTAATCGCTCCCTCTGGCTGGCGTCGTCATCTGCATAAAGTTAAATTCATATTTAATTTTGTTACTTTACCAAAAATAAACAATAGATCGATTGTCGTTGCAAAACAAACAAACAAAATATTTTATTTATTTGAATAGAATTAATGAAAATGATGCTTGAGGCACGAAGGTTAATGCCAATTTAAAACGTTTAAGAACATATTCGAGCTTTAAAAAAAACGATCATATCGACTCGATCTGATAATTTACCGAATTCGATCTTCTTGGTATTCTTCTTCTGCATCCCCCCTTTGATAGGTATTTTATCCTTCTGCCTCCAATTTTGCGAGTCCTCGTCCCGCGGATCTCTAGATCTTTTGCTATCGTCTCTAGATCTATCATAACTATCTCCGTGTCCCTCGTAATCGTAATAAGAATGTCCGCTACCGTCGAAATTTACCGAACCGTCCCTCGGCTTGGCTCGTCCCCTATCATTTCTGTACAAGTTTCTATCGGCCTCGCGACTGTGAGTGTTCTCCTTCCTAGGCGCAGATGACGAATTTCCCGGAGTCTGAGGCTCGAAGAGGCTCTGCTGTTCTTCGTAATCGTTAGGGCTGTTATGCGATTTCTCGGCCTGCTGACGATTAGCCCCGTATCTTTCGTGACCTTTCTTCTCGAATCTCGGCCATTTCCCTTTGTTATTGTAAGCGGTCTGATTTGAATTTTCTCTAGGCTCGTCGTTGCTCGTCGCGTTGTCCCTCGATACTTCGACAGGATTTTGCCACGTATCGACCGTCATCTTTCCTCTGTCCGAGCGAGGTTTCTCGTTGTGTTGCGGCCGACGAGTATTCGGATATCTATCGATTCGAAATCTGCCTTGATTCCTGGGTGTTTGACCCTTGGGACCGGCTCTGTACGAATTATCCTCGGACTGTTGCATGTTACCCGACGAGGTGTCCTGAGCTATCATCGGCGAATCGTTAGCCCGCGGGACGTTGTACTTCCGACGCTCTCTTCTGTTCAAAACTCTGTTATAAATACTGTTCTTCGTATTATCGTAACGTCTGTCGTTGGTGCGATTTCTATTGTCACTGAAGAAAATATGAGAAGTCGACTGAGGACTGTCCGAAGGAAAATCATTGTACGGAGTATCGGTTTCGTTGTACGCAGGGACGGACGGGCTTTTATGCAAATTGTTCATCCCTCCCGTCGGCACGAACTCGCTGGCGCCGGCGTGCAAGTTCGACGGTTTGGTCAAGCCGGCCTCTTGCTTGTGGCCCGAATATCTCGAATTGAATGATGGAAGTTTTTGCAATTGTCGGTTGTTCTCGAAGAAGCAGGGTCTATCGTTGACGATTGCGGGAGCATTGTCGTGGACGACGCGAAGAGAGAATCGCGTGCCAGGGACGTTGGGAAGATTGTTTTGAGCGTAGATGCCCATCGAACCGTGGGAGTACGCGCCGTTTCCGGCTGTGGAATAGTAGTCCCAGGTTCGGGGATTCGCGGCCGCGTTACTCGCGTGCGCGAAGAGGTAGAAGTTGGGATCATCGGATGGACCCGCCTGGTCGGATCCGTCCCAGGTGGCCATGATGGCCGGGTGGGAGAACTTGCTACCAGATGCGCCGGTTATTTTTTTTCACGCGATTAGTTAACCTGTTGAACAAACGAAAGTTTATTAATATCTTTTGAGTGTTGGGAGGGGTGTGAGCAAAAATTCTGCGACAATAAATAACGATTTCAGAATAGTTATCAATTTGCAGTAACCAGCAATACTTTTCAAAGACCTAAAAAACGTCTCTGACAATTGATTAGCAGAAAGACAATATCAAAAATACGATTTTTCATGATTTAACAGTTTTCTGTAATCTGTAATCTGTAGTTCTATAATTCCTGTACCAATATTGGAAATTTTCAAATTTTGTCACCATGAGGGGAACTAGGAATACAGGAAAAATATCTAGGAAACATCTGAAACAGTTTTACCTGTGTACAGATATTATTGGACATATGACAATGAACTTTAAGCATTCTACGATGCTGACATAGCTCTTTGCTAGATACATGCTTCTAGCTCTTTTAAACTGAATCGAACCTTGCACGAGTAGAGCATTTTTACTAATGTTCCCTTTGAAACATTCGGAACATTTCTTGCACTCAAAACTTTTAAAAAATTGTCTTCTTTATCTTACAGGTTTTTTATCGTCAACAAACAATGTTACCAACTAAAAAAAAAATTGTAAAAAGCACCAAAAAATATTGCAGGTGTTTCTGAATGAGGTTTCATTAAATGTCCAAACCTTTTTTAGAATGTAGCTTTTGTCAAAGGTAAAGTTTGCGAATAGAACATTACGAATATCCCAAAAATATTCCTATATTTTTGGGATATTCATAATGTTCAAGCTCTTGTTTCATTGAAATATTCAGACCTCGAACATTAAATTTCTTCCAAACTACAGATTGGTAGAAAATGCCTACAGAGAGGCGTGACTCCTTGGTTGCAAACGACTGTTCAGCTACGAACATTTGCGAAGCTATAGACGTCACTTGTCATCGAACCATTCTTTCAAACCATTTCATTTCCCCCGCTTGCAGGTAGGCGAAAGATATTTATAGTCTTCAGACTTCAGGAATAAGCTCCAGTTTCACAAGCATCCAATGCAAACCTTCGCTCAAAAGTATGCCATAAAAATATCCGGATAATACGAATATCCAACTTAAAGACATTTTCTTCCAAACAAACCATCGCCCTTTCTCGGCCAACGGACGGGCCGGAGCCGAGACATTTCGAGTTTTCAAAAGACAAGACAGAACTATAAATATATTGCAATCATTGTGCAACACGAGCAATGGTTCCAGGAAGTAAAAGTCTCTACCCTTAATTTTTCATTCTGGTTTAGCGAAGTTTAAGATTACCGAGCGTTCGTCCCATAAAACGTGAGGCTTGTAAATAAAATAATAAAGAAAAGAACAATTAAATAAATCGACGTTACAGTACCGAACAATATGGTAAAGGGGGATCGATATAACGTTCAAAGCACAAGAATTCGAGCATAACCTGCGTCCCAATGTGCAGTCCGACTGTGACGAATCTTAGCGAACGCGAGGGAGACGGAAAAGATGTGAAAATACAGGAAGATCCTTTCGGTCTATTATTTACGCACAGATATAATAAAAAACAATAATTTTACCTTGTTTTTCCTCGACAGATCGAAATCAATGAAAATTGAAATTACGAATGACTCGAGCAGCGATAATCACGACTACGACAGAAGTGACGGAATTTCTATGAACTTCGATGCACATATAAGAGATCCCAAAATAAAATGGCGCTATCGCGGAATCACAACTGATGTACGCTGACGATGCTGTTCGATGCTATTCTCCAAGGTATTGTCACGACAGCGACCCTCCCACTCGATAAGCTTCAACGTAGATAAATAATGTTGTTAATTAAAATTTTTCTTTTTTTCTAGGACTATCGTAAACTATTTCTAAACTGCGATGAAGTTGCCGTTGTGACACGAAAGTTGTTTTGGATTTGCGCATATTTCGGCGAAAAATACTAAGGTACGGTAAAAAAAAATAATAAAAAATAAAAAAAATTATCTGAATAGCGTCACATTACTTGTGATTGTTACATAATTACTGAGAAATAACATTGTTAATTTTTTTTAGGACTTTGGCCCATTCATCCAGGGATGGCAACGAAGTTACCGTCGTAATACAAAAGTTCTTTTCGTACCGTCCAATCACAGGGGAGACACCAGTAAGGATACCTTGTTACAGAAATTAGTATAAACTTTTGGGATGAAGAGTAACTGATTGTATTCAAGGAAAATCCCTTACGACGAAAAACCAATGGAAGTTTAAAAGTGGAACTTGTTGCTTCCGACCGATAAGTTTTATTCTGGTATTAAATTGTTTCGAGCTGGGAACTTAAACAGAAAATGGTCATCCTATTGTAATTGGGAGTTAAGAGTCCACGTTTACCCTTCCATTGGGTCAAATTTTATATGACAAACCATGATGATTAATTTTCTCTGCTACACGAAACAAGTTCTAATGATTTGCACAATATATTAGTTTTTCCCAAAAAATTATATTGATTAAAATTATGAAGAAACTTCGTAACATATTTGAGCAGTCTTTTTAAGAACATGATTTTATATATATTTTGGAAAGCTAATTGTTTGTTTGTTTATTTGATAAAATCTGGCTAGCTAAATATAAAAAGAAAGCCTCATCATGTTTGTCGAGTAAATCAAATTTTGGTTGTATTTTATTTTGTTGTAATTAAGTGAAAAAAAACTATACAAGTAAGGATTTAATTTTCTATTTAAATTTTTTTTAAAGTCATCCATCAGGCTACATTTCGAGAAAAGTCTCATAGTTAATTGCTAAATTTTGAATTTTCAGGTAAGCCGTACACGATGTTGTGATCCACAGCCGCGATGTCAGAGTTACACTGCGAGCCCGTAAGAGAAGCGATAGACAAGCCAAAAGGCATAGACTGAAACGGGCTCCTATCTAATTAAAAAAAAAAATTTGCGATGTCGGCTGACGAACTGAGTCGAGGGATAGCGGCGGTGACCGCCGAGGACGCGGGTCAGTCGGTGACGAGCACCTCGCAGAGTATTCCGAACAGTATAGAATCGAATTCACCGCGGGCGTCCGACCAGGCCAGTCGCCAGAACAATCTCCAGCGTATACAGCAGCGCAAGCAGCAGGTGTTCAACTGGCCGCAGTTGAAAAAATTGTTGAAGCTCGCGAACTACAGCGCGTGCCAGGTCGAGGATTGCAAATGCAACGGTTGGAAGAACAGTCAGCCGCTGACGAAGTCGCCGAAGAACGACATGCAATTGCCGGTGACGAATTTCTTCGACCCGTGCCGAAGCTGCACTCACGTGCTCGAGAATCACATAACACATTTGCCGACGCAGTCCGACGACGAGATAAACAAGCTTCTCGGAATGGTCGTCGACGTCGACAATATATTCATGGGAATGCATCGCGAGGAGGATTCCGATACGAAAAAAGTTTACTACTATCTCTTCAAGCTCCTGAGAAAATGCATTCTCTCGATGACGAAACCGACGATCGAGGGTCCTCTGGGTCAGCCGCCCTTCGAGCGTCCTAGCATCGCAAAGGCGATCACGAACTTCGTGCTCTACAAATTCGGTCACTTGTCGCAACGCGAGTGGCAAGCGATGTACGATCTCGCGAAGATGTTTCTTCACTGTTTGAACCACTGGAACTTCGAGACGCCGAGCGCTCGTCGTACGACGGTGAACGCCGACGAGGCGCCGGCCTACAAGATAAATTACACGCGCTGGCTGGTCTTCTGCCACGTGCCTGCGTTCTGCGATTCTCTCCCGCACTACGACACGACCCTCGTCTTCGGCAGAACCATGCTCCAGGCCGTGTTCAAATCGGTCTGCAGACAATTGATGGACAAGTGTCACGGCGAGCGCGACAGAATGTCGCCGGAGAAGCGAGTCTTAGTACTGACCCATTTTCCGAAATTCCTGTCGATGCTCGAGGTCGAGATATACTCGGACAGTTCGCCGATCTGGGACCCGGAGTTCAAGCAAGTGCCGCCGCCCCACTTGCAGGTGGCTCTCGAGTCCAAGGGAAACCTGACGAGACGTCCCACCGGCGAATTCGAAAAGGTCACCGTGCCGCTCAACGACAAAGACAATTTCACGACGATAAACATAAGTCCGGGTATAAAGAAGATTCACGAAAAGCGTTCGCACGCCGAGGGCAAGTCGGACACGAAGAGAAGACGAAACGAGGAAGCCTTCGAGGATCTGCCCGAGGAGACCGTGGCCGAGATCGTCGCTACCATAAACGACCCCAACTACATGTGCGGCCCGGACGCTGTCTTTCCTCCCAACGTTCCGCGCGACGAGACCGCGAAGCTCGAGGAGAGTCGAAAGATCATCGAGTTTCACGTTATCGGCAACAGTCTCACCCAACCGGTCTCGAAGCAAACGATGCTCTGGCTCATCGGTCTCCACAATGTTTTCAGTCACCAATTGCCGAGAATGCCCAAAGAATACATTTCACAGCTCGTTTTCGATCCGAAGCACAAGACTCTAGCTCTGATCAAAGACGGCAGGCCGATCGGTGGGATTTGTTTCAGAATGTTCGCCACTCAGGGCTTCACGGAGATCGTTTTTTGCGCGGTCACCAGTCAGGAGCAGGTCAAAGGCTACGGCACTCATCTCATGAACATGCTCAAGGATTATCACATTAAAAACAATATATTGCATTTTTTGACTTTCGCCGACGAGTACGCGATCGGTTACTTCAAGAAGCAAGGGTTCAGCAAGGACATTAAATTGCCGCGGACGATGTATCAGGGTTATATTAAGGACTACGAGGGAGCCACGCTAATGCACTGCGAGCTCAACGCGAAGATCGTTTATACCGAATTTACGGCGGTAATACGAAAGCAGAAGGAGATTATAAAGAAATTGATACAGCAGAGGCAACAGGAGATACAGAAGGTTCATCCGGGACTCACGTGCTTCAAGGAGGGAGTTCGCGGCATACCGGTCGAATCGATTCCGGGGATACGCGAGACCGGATGGAAGAGCTACGCGCAAACGAGGACGCGCGGTGTAGCCAAAGGCACACAAGGCCCCGAACCCATGGAGGCTTGCCTCGATATCACTGACTCCCTTTACAACGCTCTGAAGAATGTCTTGAACAGCGTCAAGAATCACAGCACAGCCTGGCCGTTTCTCAAACCTGTCGACAAAAATGACGTCCCCGATTATTACGATCACATTAAATATCCTATGGGTGAGTTTCGTTATAAAGATTTTTTCGTTATCGATGTTCTGCTTCGATGGCCGACCATAGAAATTTCGGAGCTTATAACCGAGGCCTGGAAATTCGAGTCGTCTCGGCAAAATCGGATCGAAATTCCACGTCTTGTTCATATGACCCTGAAGATATCTGCATGATATTAAATTTCATGTTCGGAAAGTCTCCGTCAATTAACTACTTTAGGACGAATAAAGAAATTCTTCACTTTTAGAATTTTATTCTCTAAGCGAACTTGCCCGAGTGAAGTTTGTGGGATGCGAAACAGTCGTTATAACTTGATGAAATTTAGTCTCATGTGGGTATCTGCAGGGTGACTTGTTTATAACTTTTTTAAGAGTCATCGGTATGAATTAATGATTTAATTTTTTTTTTTGCAGATCTGAAGACAATGACCGATCGATTGAAAGCCCGATATTACGTAACACGTAGATTATTTATTGCCGATATGACGCGTATATTCACGAACTGTCGTTTGTACAATAGTCCCGACACCGAGTATTACAGGTGTGCCAATGCCCTCGAAAAGTATTTTCAGACAAGAATGAAGGAAATTGGTTTGTGGGACAAATAGGATTAATAAAATAAAAAAGATTAATTCGTTATTCGCGGGATCTATGCTAGGTTGAACGCGCCGATGAATGAAGATAGCTTGAATATATTCGTTCATAGATCCGTTCACCCGATGATCAATTCATCGACCTGCCTTGTCCTCTTCGAGCTTCAGTTACAAAAGTCATTTTCATCTACTAGAGTTCATTTAATTTTCCTTTTTAAATTGATTCTTACTAAATCGATATTTTAGTGTCACGTGGCAGAAGCAAATAATCGGCGAAAAATTCCGGGGATAAGTGGAGTAGGCACCACTTTACAGCCTAATTAATACAATTAGCCAAAGAGTTTAATTAACGCATGTAATACAGCGATTATAACGATTCTTCTGGCTCGCGGTCAGTCTACGGAACAGTGATCGCCGTGACTGGATGGTTACGATGCGCGAACAACTTGTTGCTCCGGGAGGCAACTTTCAGCAAGAACCCGAGGCGAAGTACGGGACGTTATGGGTTCTCGTCAATGAGTCGCACTGGTCTTGTCTTCCAGTTTTTTCTCTTATCGATCGTTAAACGCTTTTTTTACAATTAATCGCCTGATCGAATTAACTACTGAATTGTCACTTTATTGACCTTGAGTTGTTTTTCGCGGCTATAAGATCGTGAGAAAAATTCGACCGAATTATTGAGTTGAAATTATGACGATCGCGACGAAATAGGAATAAATCAGTTTGAATATCGGCGTGAGATCGAGCGTGACAAGCTTGATTATTCAGGATTGGCAGATACTTTTACCTTAACAGGTGAAAGGTCAATAACGACGGTCCACTTGTTGGCTCGCCTTCGAGATTTTCGTCCTTTTATGGAATCCACGGTTTTATCAAAACACCGTTTTGGCTCGATGTGCGCGGCTATGATCGTTAATCAGGGTAGAGGTGGTTCGCCATGAAATTTGTACAATGTCACAGCCCGTGTCGGTGATGCACTCGGGAGATCAAACGAGGTCAAGGTCGCGAGAAAATGGAACATCGTGGACTGCACTTTCGGCAAAAATGGAAATTCAGGTATGGGGACTAAATTTTTATTTCAAGCAAAATCCAAACTGTGAAAAATCGTTGTAACTTTTTGTTCTGATTGCAGGTGGAAATTACTTCGAATATCGAGAATTTGCGGGACATCTCGAGGTGTTTTTTATTGGGATCGATTCATGGAAGTAAGATAAGCCCGAAGATATCTGTATGACATAAAATTTCATCTTCGGAAAGTATTTGTCAAAGCATCTCTTTACGAAGAAAAAAAAATGTTCACTGGTAGAATTTTATTCCTTGAGTGATTCCCGAGCGCAGTTTGTGTCACGCAAAATACAGTCGTTATAACTTGATGAAATGTAGTCTCATGCAGATATCTTCAGGGTAATGAAGAAAGAAGCTCGAGGATTTTTTTTTCAAGTTATCTAATAGAGCCTTCCACTTTACGACTTTTCCTAAATCGCTGTGGAACTCCGAAACTGCGGAAGCTTGGAAGACGCAGTTATAAATGTAAATGAAACGCGCGCTCGCCGGTGAACTGAATTGCGGTGCAATTTCTCGGGTACTCCTGCGCAGACGAGAGAAGAAAAATGGTTTACATGCTCTGGTTATCGTTAACTTCATTCACTTCATAGATCCTGTGCTCGTCCGGTTAATTGCCTTAGAGGCAACTGAGAAATATAGAACATTTTTTTTTCCAAAGCATGTCTTTCACCGGTCGATGTTTTTACAACAATAAAAAAGTGCAATTATCGCGAATGCCGTGAAAATGAAAAATACAATTTAAATACAAATGAGCGCGTGAGCTTCGGATGGACAGTAATTGGAATGCGAAGAAAGCCATTTCAGGGAAAGAGGCGTCTTTCTTTGATCGTTAAACAAAAATCAAGTACATTCGTCTTTTTAATTAATACCTCGTTCGAGTGCAATTGCAATTGTTGAAAAATGGATAAACGTCTCAGAGGCGTTATTTGGAGCATGTGTGTGCAAAACCTCTGACCATATATGCTCAAGAACGTTTTAGCCGAGCGCGAAGAGGGGAGTTGATATAAAGCCACACTCTTGGCTTAGTGGCACACTTCTCGAGGAACCGAGCAGCTACAAGGACAGTGTACAGTCTAGTCAATTGGATATCAAAAAAAGTTGAAAGGTTTTAAACAATTCGTACGTTTTTTTTAATTCTCCAATTTAAACAAAATCGCGTTTCGTATAATTACCGTGTTTTAACTGATCGTTATTATTTTTCTGTTTTACTTAGTGAGTTAAGATGTGCGACGACGATGTGGCCGCTCTGGTTGTTGACAATGGGTCGGGTATGTGCAAAGCCGGATTCGCAGGGGACGATGCACCCCGTGCAGTCTTCCCCTCCATCGTTGGAAGGCCCAGATATCAGGTAAATCAACCAAATTTTAACAACCGTAAACGTTGAAGCAATTTTTGTTGGAGGTCTAACTTTAATATTTTTATTAGTTCAATTTTTTACTTTTTATTAGTCTAATTTTTATTTTTGTTGGCAATCTAATTTTTTCTCCGTAATATTATACAATGTTTTGTACAAGATTATAGTACAAGATTTTTTTGAGACAAAAAAAATAACGCTGAAACATTGAAACGCTGAGCGGTAAAATATCCAAGGATGACGGAAAAAATAATTTGTTTATTTCAGGGTATAATGGTAGGGATGGGTCAGAAGGACAGTTACGTCGGTGACGAGGCTCAGAGCAAGAGGGGCGTCCTCACAGTGAAATATCCGATCGAGCACGGTATCGTGACGAATTGGGACGACATGGAAAAAATTTGGCATCATACTTTTTACAACGAGTTGAGAATCGCACCCGAGGAACATCCGGTTCTTCTCACGGAGGCGCCGCTCAATCCGAAAGCTAACAGAGAAAAGATGACGCAAATTATGTTCGAAACGTTCAACTCGCCCGCTATGTATGTCGCTATACAAGCCGTTCTCTCGCTTTACGCATCCGGAAGAACAACCGGTATCGTGCTAGATAGCGGAGACGGAGTTTCTCACACGGTTCCCATCTATGAGGGTAAATAAAATTGTTTAGTACAAATGACTCTAACAACGCGATTATTTCGATGAAAAAACGAAATAAAATCAGAGCTCGAATAAGTGAATTAAAATTACCGCAACGCTTCCTGACGAATTGCATTCGAGATAAAAAAAAAGATGCCCCGTTTCGGTCGCGCCCAAGATAGTCATGTTTCTAAATGGAAAGTAGTTTGTGGAGCAAGGATGTAGCATGGAGCGTTCGGTATGCAAGTCCTTTTTTAGTTATCGCGTCTCGTAGCCCGATACTATCTGACCCACTATAGAAATTGATCGATCCGTGTAAACTTTAATGAAAAAAAAAAACATGTTAACTCTGCTGACGATTTCTCCAAATAGGATATGCTCTGCCGCACGCCATTCTGCGTCTTGATCTCGCCGGCCGGGATCTTACCGACTATCTCATGAAGATCCTAACAGAGCGAGGCTATTCCTTCACCACGACCGCCGAGCGTGAGATCGTTCGTGATATCAAGGAAAAACTCTGCTACGTTGCCCTCGACTTCCAACAGGAAATGGCTACGGCAGCGGAGTCGAGCGCTCTCGAGAAGAGTTACGAACTTCCGGACGGACAGGTGAGCTATGATGCAAAAACGGCAGTTCCGGTATTTAAAAATAGTATCTTTTACTGTTATTAATTCCGTTCAGACCTACTCTAATAAACGATTTTTTTTTTTTCAAATAAAACTGATGCCATTCGTGCTTCGAGGTTGGCAGTTGCTGCTCTATAACTGCATTTTATTATTTTATAGTCTAGCGTGTATAGAAAAAAACATTGCGAACCCGTTTATTGTTCATTGCAGGTAATTACGATCGGTAACGAGCGCTTCCGTTGCCCGGAAGCGATGTTCCAACCGAGTTTCTTGGGCATGGAATCCTGCGGTATTCACGAGACGACTTACAACTCTATAATGAAGTGCGACGTCGATATTCGCAAGGATCTCTACGCCAACTCGGTACTGTCAGGTGGCACGACCATGTATCCGGGTATCGCCGACAGGATGCAGAAGGAGATCACTGCACTCGCGCCCTCGACCATGAAAATAAAGATAATAGCACCGCCCGAGAGGAAATACTCCGTTTGGATCGGCGGCTCTATTCTCGCCAGTCTCAGTACTTTCCAACAGATGTGGATATCCAAGCAGGAATACGACGAGTCGGGACCGTCCATCGTTCACAGGAAATGCTTCTAAATTTCTCGATCCTTTTTATACACCGGACTATATTTTTCGATACTGGATTCCATCGATTGAGAACGGTACATCGCACGCAACTTTTATTCTTAAGAAAAAAATCTGTCGGAAAATACCTAAAAAAAAAAAAAACAAAAAACTGCCCGACGGCATTCTCGAACGTACAATGTTGTTCGATCGTTTGATATATTTATTTATGTATTTATTGTCCTAACGAGGTAACTAACCGGGTCGAGGGCTCGTCGTTGAAATATTTAGGTTTGTCGTGTATGGTGGTGTAAATTTATGTATACCATTTTTAGTTGATCATTTTGGCTCTTTTCTTTTTTTGTACGTCTTCGTTTCGGTCTATGATTTTTTTTCTCACACTTCACTAAGCGGTACACACCCGGGGATAATTGTCAAACTTGAGGCAGCTTAATGAGGAATAATCAAGGCTATTTTTTTACTTTTCTTTTTGTAATCCATACATACTTCTTTATTTCTTATATGTGTCTAGAATTATATATTTAATTTATAGACGGTAAATATTTACGGCTGGGAGTTGTGTGAAAACTTGTTTTGGTTCACGATCTTCCTTTGCACTGTATATTTTATTATTGATCGATGATACCTACGCGTCGATTGGATTTTAGATAGTTCTTTGTCTACCAACTTCTTAAAATCTCTGTACGAAGGATTGAACAGCTGGAAAAAATGTGAGTAACGCGCTTCATGGAGCAGCGATCAATGAAGTTTTAATAAAAAAATTGTTAACCACACGTTGTAATTAACAATCGTTTCGTCATAAATAATATCATACGCGACTAATAGTTTTTCATTGAAATTCTATGTGGTACGAAGAAAATCGACCGTAGGCTTCGGAATAGGAAGCTGTTTTTCTTTTTATCAATACCCAGTACGCTTCCCCGTTGTTTATCGAAAAAACAAATTATTTGCGGCATTAAATTAAAACGAAAACATGAATAGCTTTCAATCTAAAAGTTTATTATTTACATATCGTCAATATTGTACTCTTTAGGCTCATTTTTTTTTCTTTAAACCTCGTTAGAGAACCGATTCACAAAGTCCTGGATAATTTAACTGGACGGTCGATCGATATACTCTTTAGTAGCTTAACGTTCGGGGTCAGATCATATATTATATTCGATATAATTTAAATGACGAACTGTCCTTTCGTCCTGACGACGATAGCCGCTCTTCGTGTTTATCAGGAAATTCCCAACTCGATTTCTTTTATTTTCTCTCATCGATCAGACGTTTGGATTCCGCATTAGACAATAATGCCTAAGAACAATAACAACAAAAAAAGGACCAACATTTTTTTCCATTTTTTTCTTTATCTATCCATATTGGTCGTTATCTCATAACGATTCATCCCTCTTCTCTTCCGTAGCAAAAATGTATGTATCCGCGTGTAAGTGTTGAGTATGTGTGATGTACAATGAATAAAAAATATACATATCTAGTTAGTGGATCTAAGAATATTAATAAATTTTTTCTCACCGATCCTTCGGCTGTCGAAGGATTTTACAATTTCATCCGATTAGTAAATACGTATAGAAGCGTATTGTCTATACATTGAAAATCTTTTCGTATATGGAAAAAAAAACAGAAACTTTACGAATACATTTCGCACGTCGAAAATAATATTTATCCATTCAATGGGCGTCGTAACGAGCGCCGTCCCGCGATCGTTATATCGATACTCTTGCATAGTTAAAAAGCCGCTTTGGGCTTTATCGTCGCCAATCTATCTTCTAGACAGTAAACCATTTTTTTATACAATAACTTTTTCGTTCGACTGTCTTACAGTAGATACCTTAGTCTGTCTACACATTTTATACAATGATTACAAAGAAACAAGACATCGATTTGTTTTTTTTTTGTCCATTTAAACGTGTATAGCCTTGGAGTGATCCGGATAAACTTTACATTACAAACAAATGATATGTCTGGAGTGTAATTAAAAAAAGAAATCTATAATTTTTTTCGCGTTACGATCTTTATGGAATATTCGTAAAACGGAGTAGGGAAGAGATTATGTCGTAGGCGCACGTAGACACATCGATTATCACGAGTTCCGAAAGAATATGGTCAAACCAAGAAACACCACTGTCTGACGAAAGCACGTCGACCGACACAGAAAAAAAGTAACAAAACGCGGATCACGAACTACGGCCTACAATTCGTTTTTATGCATTATATATTTTTCATAAAAAAAAGGCGAGGAAAAAAAAGATAATTCATAAAAACATCTTTGGTGCCCTAGTTTAGACGGCAGGAATAACGCACACGGAGGGGGGGGGGGGGCTTCATTTTTTCTTAAAAAAAAAGAATAAATAGAAGAAAAAAAATTGAGAATAAGAAGAACCATGATTTGTTGATTCTACTGCCAAGGTTTAAAATCATATTGCGATTGGGGGTTTAAAAAAAACGCGCGATGTCCGTCGTCTTAAAAGTCTATCTTCTAGATTTTCTTCTGCCGGTCGATCTCTTGGGCCGACGGCTCTTTGACCTCGTTGTGTGCAACCAAGGCAGGGAGAATTCACTGGAAAAATAAAATAAGCCATTGAAACACGAGTAAAAGCCCGGAAGCTCTGCACAGGAAAACGATTGATTTTACGTACATGGAAGAAAAACTGGGTATGGGGGCTCCGAACGCCGAGACCGGTAACTGTGGATCGACCTGGAGATTCTGGATTTGATCGACGTCCGGCCACAGTGACGTGATTGTCTCCTCTTCCGTAGTGGAGGGACAGGGTCCGGTGTGATTCGTGTTGTAACACGTTGCTTGATGATTCTGGCGCTCTTGTCTCTGCTTTAATTTCTCGATGTGGCGTTGTTCCCTGAAATGGTCAAGACAAAATTTAACAATCTCCGAATACTAAATAATTTTCGAAAATTGTGGATTTTTTTGTTTGTTCGAATGTTTGTTCTCCCCCGGTTTTCGTAGCATATAAAATCGATCTCGAAATTCCATTCCATATGATATATGTTCGAAAATTCGGTTATCATAGCATATGGAAGAGATTTTGAAATTCCGAACTTCCATACCACATGAAATGGATTTCCACATGCTACGGACCATGCGATACCAAATAATTAAGACTAAAAAATGTTCTCTCGCGAGCGCTTCCGTATGTTCCGTGCTCTCACCTTATCCTTTGTACATCCCACCGTTTCCGTCTCCTCTCGTCGTTCTCCAGCTTCAGGTGCCTCTTGTTGAATATCTCGTCGTCGAGATTCTCCGTTCCCTCCATCGTGTAACAGCTCGTGTATATTTTGATCCTCCAATTGGGCACCTCGAGCGAGCTGCTGTTGTCGATCGGTGTCGAGATTTTGTGATTCAGAGGATAATTTGGATCGCCGACCGCCGTGTAATAATGTTCCTCGGTCGTCAGGCAGGGTTCCTTCTTCAGCAACGATTTTCCCTTCTTCTCGCTCTTTCTCGGCGACTCGTTGGTCGACGATTTCCCGTCGGGTATCGTCGACGTTGTGTCGTTGCTTATCGACGACGAGCACGAAACGCCGCGCTTCCGTTTCCCACCGGAAGTGCTCAACGGCGTCGGATCCGATCGTCTCTTCTTCTTGCCCTCCCAGTCGAGCCGCGACTCGCCGCCGCTCTCTTGCTTCGTCTCGATCTTGCCCGTACCATCCGGAGTCTCTTGCTTCACCGTCGTAATACCTCCGCTCGTGTTGAGCCTTATCTTGAAGCTCTCGTTGTACGGCGTAACGACACCCTCGATCTGAGCGTTCTTGTGATGCTCGCTCGTCGCGACGGTGCCGACGGAATTCAAATTCGGCGGCGAACAAGGCCCGGTGTGATCGGACGTTAAAGAATTTTCCGTGCTCTCCGACCTCAGTTTCTGCAAGTTGACTCGTCTGTCCATCCGCTCGAGGCGTAGCTTTAGCTGCAACATCGAAATACATTTGCATCAATTTCTCGTCTAACTTGTATCCTAAAAAAAATCTCCAAATATCCTCGTGATAAAATGACTCAACGGGACAAATACAAAACATTCGAAAATTCCCGCCGCTTGTCAAACGTCACAGTAATCCTACGATTCTGCGCATGCGCGCGAATCGTACGAGTGGCGCCACCCCGCGCGTGTTGTCTGACAGACGACGTGAGACTCAACGGTAGTGCTGGGAAGACGCGCATAATCGTCGAACTCCACTTTTCGTGATAATTTTTCAATTATTTAGGGCAATGACAACAGTCGTCGGGGAGCTCTGCTGATGCAACGAGTAGTCTGCAGTTGTCGCAAACTGGGAACTAACGGAACCATCGACAGGTAAAAATTAAAAACGATGATGCGTATGGACTTAAAAATGGAGAGGGGGAAGGGGGGGAGAAGATACCATGCGGCTCTATGGCCAATCTCTCTCGCCTACCGTCTCGTTCTCCTGTCGCAGTGCCGCCAGGAGTTTGTCCTTAGTGACGATCTGCTCCGACTGTTGCTGTATGAGATCGAGATGCAGGAGCAAGAGTTCTTTGAGATGTTTGACCTCGGTGAGGTCGTTGTGACGAGCCTCGTTGCCCCTAAGGGGACTGACGCCGAGGGCCGAGGTTGCTGTCGCAGCGGCCGGAGTTGTTCCGCCGTCGGTCATACTAGCGTACATGTGATCGAAGTCACACGGAAAGCTGAGTATCCCGGCGGCTGCACCTTTGCTAGTTTCGCTGCCGCCGCTTTGATATTCGTGATTTTGCACAGCGCTAGTGCGAGCGCTGTTGGTCGTCGACGAGGACGACAGGTGCTCGTTCATCGCCGCTACCATGTTGTAAGCGGCGCGTGCCGCTACCGTAGCACTGGCTACGGCGCCCGGCGTCCCCGTGCACGCCACCGACGTTAATACAACCTCCCGATAATCCGACGTAGACACGATACCGCTTGAGCGCAGATCCCGTGAAACACGATCGCTCCCTGTTGTTTCGTCGTCCGTCAACAAATCACGATAATCCAGGCCAACAACACCGATAACGCTACCGGGAGATACGTTTATGTTGTTCTTATCACCATTCACGAGTCGCGACGGCGAGGCGTTTGACATCTTCCCACCGTGGCGCCGTCGCGGCTCCAGCGATCATTTGTGGCCGCGTCGAGCGTACCACGCGCCCGATTCACGTACATCAAGCGTTTTTGCTCCGCCACCCAGTTGATTTTTATTTTTTTTATTTTTATTTTTTATTTCTCTACCCCCCTCCCCCCCCCCCCCCGACAATCCTTATCTCTCGACGCCTCGTAACCGCGAAGCTCCCTCACCCTCGTACGGTTAACTGACAACCCTCTTGGTACTGCGACCGGAAATGAGAATAGTGCGTGTACGCGAATTCCTCGGCACGCGAACTTCGGGCACGACGCGTACGCGAATTTTACAGCGGGGCAGGCTGGTGTGTGTATATGTTGGTTTCTATGCGTTTACTTTCTCGGTTCGAGTTTTGTACCCTTTCGTTCGGCACGAGCGTGTTTACTGACGGACCGATGCGGAGCCGCGTTCGGCATTGAGATCGGAGCGACATCTGACGGTTCGCAATGGAAATGGGCCCGCGAGACTACTGCGACGTTTCCCGCCATTTTATATCGCGGACACGTGACACAACTCGGCAGAGTGAAACGACGCGCGAATGTGTAGGCGCGTATTTCGCTTTCCTTTCCGGGCGCTCGACGAGAACGGATGTGCACCCGCGTACTCTGCTTCGATTTGCGGATGCTCGACGAAAGTCGATGTGCACGGCACAGGTGCAGATCAATTGTCAAAAATGAAGTCGAAGCTTCGTGGGTGAGGTGAGCTTCGAGATCCTCGGTTTTTATGAGAACTTACGGTTATATTTACAACATTTCTGGCCAGTCGCTGCGGGCATTGCAAAATCGAGGCCGACGCGTTTCAGACGTACGCGCATTGTTTACGACAAAGGAATAGGAGATTTTTTTCAAAACTGGAGACAAAAAAACATTAATGGAACGGCGACACAAAAGTTGACCGAACACACTAAAGGCTCGCGATGATTCCTCGTGAGTCTTGTATTTTCGCCAATCTGTCATTACATTTTTCCTCGTTGAATGAAAACATTCGGTTCTACGATCTGAAAGCTCGAGTTCCCGCCAAGCGAACAATATGGCGGGGGCTTTTGTTTCACGATTGAATGAAAACTTACCAAAATACTTCGACCGATTAACGGTTGGATTAATGCTCTTTATTTGGACAACAGGTATATATATGTATATATATATTAGCATCAAAAAATACGTATATCGCAACATATTACAGTTGTACACAGCAGGGTGAACGAGGACCTTCCGTCCATATTATACGATATGATACTTCCCATAATTTGAAAATTATGGACACTTCGTTCGTAACACCCTAACATAATATGTTATTATTCGAAACACACATGCAGATGCTTGACGAATTTTTTGTTCTCTTGTTGTACCAAATATCATTGCAGAAAATCTACGAATTATATTCTACTTCGGGGGATGGGGGGGGGGGGGGGGGGGAAGAGGAGGGACACTTACAGTTTTCTTTTTGTGCATCAGGTCGAAATAAAAATTATTTTCATCGGCATATCGCGCGACGCTACACGCTCAAAGAATCTATCTTTTCGGGTTATCAACGAGTTATTACCGGTATTTTTTTTCATCGTAATATAAAAGAACACTCTAATAACTAAATGCTACAATCTGTCTCGATAGACCTCAGACAAAGTTACATCTATAAAAACATATACAAATCAACGTAACGTTGTACAAACATTCGGATGCCATTTGCTGTAGCGTTACTTCCTTGCGTTTTTTTTTGTCTCGCATCGTTTCTTCGATAAGCAAAAAGATTCTCATCCTCTTAAAATATTGTTCCGATTTTTTTCTTTCCCGTATCATTGATTCGTGTACCGACGAGATTTGTGCTCTTCGCCAGTCTTTGTTTGTATACCTTTACAGAAAAATATTTATCTTCGAGCAAGCAAAAAGTTACATGTTTATAGTTTTCGAAAAAAAAAGCACAATTCACGTTATTGATATTCATCTCGACGGAATCGACACGGCAACCCACCGACTTTTACAACTCACGCATTTGCAGCACGCTATTACTATTTTATATCTATTTATTTTACGTGTATTATACATGAGTATTTGATTCACTTAACAAGTAAAACAATTCAGAATATGATGTTCGACAAAAAAAATATTTTATACATATATGTAATCAAACAATCGCTTTGAATTCCTGAGACACATATCAATTGATACACAGAGCAGTAGGTTGCACACGATCGTTTCCTCGATTATAAATATAAATATAATACATGGGAACGTTTGCTTCTGCGTTATTTTTTTCACATTTTTTTCTTTTTGCTCTCTGTTTAGACATAATTTTTCTACAACACGCATACATAAAATCTAACTACGATATATATATACATATACATACATATACATACATATATATATATATATGTATATATATCGTGTACAACAATGTACTCTATAATTTTTTGAATCTTCATATTTACAATTATTATGACAGCGAACATATCTGTGAGTCGGTGATGCTTTGTAAAATATTATTCATCTCTACTCTAAGCTAAACTGAAGAAAGCTGTCTGTCATGAGACTTTTTAAAAGTTTTTCTATCGTTTGTTTGTTTGCGTTATGTGACAATAAAAACATTCTGTCTCCCGGTAGGATTCTTCGTTGTTCGTTTTTCAAACTATAAAATGAACTTAGGTAGAGCGCGTTTCCGAATCCTCTACTAAAATAGCGCCCTTTTGTTCCACGTAAAATTTATATCGATTTGGACACCCTGAAAGTTCGAAACTGTCGGTATTTATTGCTCCGGATAGTTCGTAGAAATTTTGGCTCGCGAATGAAAAAAAACAAAAAACAAATCGAATTTTAAGCAACGATACGCGCAAGCAAAGATGTAAACAAAAAACGAACGTTCTTCCGTGACTAGAGTCGAAATCCTTCAATCCCACGTAGCATTTCCATCCATCGCGAACACCTACGTATATTTATAAATCTATATATGTATTTGATACTGTCGAGTTATCGATTCGTTAAAAAAAAAAAAACATTTAAGACTCGGATAAAAAAAATCCTTTATCTATTCGCCATGAGTCTATCTCTCGTTACCTCAACATTCGTTTCTTTTTGTCTCTGGCAGTCGGTAAACCGCCCTCGCCGGGAATAAATAGGAACTAAGTTTATAACTTTACATAAGAACCAGGCTTCGTTTGAGAGTTTCGCAGTTTGACGAAGTCTTCCTCTCTCTCTCTCTCTCTCTCTCTTACAGATTTGGTAATATGGAAAAAAAAATGGATTCGATTATCCGAGACATTCGTCAAGCTGCGAAGAAAAAAAATGAATCTTGAAGGATAAACCTCTGTGTGAACTTGATTTTTCGTTCTGACATTATTTGGCGTAAAAATTATTAGGAATCCCGTTCCTCTCGTGTTTCTCATTGATAAGATATCTGTCTGAACATGCTGCTGATCTCCTCCATCGTCTTGTTCTTCGTCTCCGGTACTTTCTTGTATATGAAGAATGTGAAGAAAGCCTGGAGACCGGCGAATATGATGAACACGTAGGCACCCAGCGCCTCCTGGAGCGGTAGGAATGCTATGGTGACGATGAAATTGGCCGACCAGTTTACCGCGATCGCTACGGACGTGGCCGCCGGTCGGGCCGACTGGTTGAACAGCTCGGACACCAAAAACCATGGAATACTTCCCGGTCCGGTTGCAAAGAACACGACGAACAGGATCACGAGAATAATCGAGAAGTACGCAGCCACACTTGAGGTGTCCTGAAAATCGAAGAAAAAAATTCAATTACTATGTTAAAAATAATTGAAAAATAAAAAGGAATTCAATTTTTCGTCTACTCACGGCGAACACGAGACAGACGGCGAGCAGAGAAGTGACGACGAACATTCCAGAGAATCCGAAAAGCAGTAGAGTTTTCCTTCCGGCCTTCTCGACGAGAATGAGCGAGACGAGCGTCATAACGACGTTCATCGCTCCGACTCCGAGACTCGCCGATTGCGCGGCGCTCTCGTCGAGACTCGCCATCTTAAAGATCTTCGTCGAGAAGAACATGACCGCGTTGATGCCGGAGAATTGTTGGGCGAACATTACCATGATAGCGATGACCAGTGGAATTCTGAGTGTAGGATTGAAGAACAATTCGCGGAGAGTCACACGAGGAATGAGTTTGACCGATTCGTACTCTGCTCTCATCTCCTCCATCTCGTCGTGAACGCCGGTCGTGCATCTGAGCCACGAGAGGGCGCGCTGAGCTTCCATGTCCTTGCCTCTTCCGAGGAGCAAATATTTCGGGCTCTCGGGACACAGCGGTAGCGTGCAGAGTTGAAATACAGCCGGTACGATCGTGAGGCACAGAAGAAGAGGCCACTGTTCGGCCGTGCCGAGTATCTGCTGCATTCCGAGTATCTGAGCGATCAGAATGGATATCGTGATGACCAGTTGATAGACCGTTCCCACTGCTCCTCTAAGATGGATGGGAGATATTTCCGCCAGATACATCGGTGCTAAACCGGCGTTGAATCCGGCGTTTATGCCGATGAGGAATCTACCGATTATTATCATCTCGTAGCTGCTGGCCATTTTCGAGAATCCTTCGAAGATGACGGTCAGAACTACGAGGACGTTTATGAGGAGGAGGCCACCCTTCCGGCCGAACATGTCCGCCACCGTGCCCACCAACGACCCACCGATCATACCGCCCACGCAGAATATCGCCACGGCCATGGACCAGATCATCGTCACCTCACTCTGGTTCGGTATGGTACCCGTTCTGTTCGTCTTCAACTCAGTGATCCATTCCTCGATGAGCTGTTTTGGATTTTTAAAAATATCGTTAGGTACGGAGATACAGAATTTAAGCTACCGGTCAGAATCGCAATCGAAGATATGTCATCTTATATATATATATCGTGGAAAATTGTGGATTTGTTTGCTGTTTTGGATGTTTGTCTCCCCCAGCTGAGCCCCGCCTTTCGGTAAAGCTAATTCCTCCGAAGGTTTTCATAGCATATAGAATAGATTTCGAAATTCCATTCTATATGCTACAAGTTTGGAATTTTGGTTTTTATAGCATATGGAATAGAGTCCGAATTTTCGAAATTCCATTCAATGGACTGTAATTTCATAATTTCTTTTCTTATAGCATATAAAATGGATTTCCAAATTCCATAATTCCGTTCCATATGGAATGGATTTCCACATGCTATGAACCATGCAATCTAGAGAAGCGCATGAGCGAACATAACCGCTAGTTGATACATATTTGAAGCCATGGAATAGAAAAAATAATGTCTACATATATTTGTATCTAAAAAAAATGGTACCTTTTGTGGCGCGTTGACAACACCAGTATTGTAACCATGCTGGAAGGAGGATCCGAGCGCAGCGGCTGCGATAGCGAACAGTAATCGGCCATTGAGACCCTGCAAAAGATAAATTTCATAAATTAACAAACGCCCCGCAATCTTCGAACCTTTTGTTACACCGCGTCGCCAAAGGTCATAGAACCTTTCTTTCGTGGTTGTAAACCAAGCTTAGCACCCATTCGCCTTCACCAACGCGACGTGTGTAATTGCATGAAAACAACGAGGGCCTCACGAATAAATTCGACATAAACGACGTAATTGGCCAACGATCCTTGTGTGCCCTTCCGCATGCCGTATATATATAGATACACGTTGGGTCGATCGGTTTCACGTCGCTCGTTTGCATGAGACCCCGGGTGAAACGAGAGCTCATCATTCAATTAAAGTTGGTTACATTTCGGAGCGAACCGATGAGGACGGTACGAGAGTAAAACGATCGGACTAGTTTACGCTAATTGACGCACAGTGGGCCAAGTATAGTTTTTGTTCTTCTATAGCTCTTCTACAGTTTTAGTTCTTCTATAACTATACCTATAGAACTATAACTATAAACTCTAAACTATAAGTATAGAAGAACTATAGAAATAGTTCTTCTATCTATCTAGTTTAAGTTCATCTATAGTTCTTCTAAAGTTACAGTTTATAGTTCTTTATCGCTGTAATTCGATGAAATTTTTATTTTATTTAAAAAAAAATTAAGTTTTCAGTTCATAATGAATTACCTTTCACCAAGTTTTTTAATTTAAGAACTGAATGTACTTGGCAATAGAGCTGTAGAGCGGTTTTAATATTTGTCTACTTTTTTCAAAGTAGGTACAACATCTATGTACATCAAGTTTTTTTTTCATTTATTGTGTTTTTCTTCTCAAATATTCTACGGCTATCGAAGGATCATCCGAGGATATTTTTTATCCTTCGGTTCTGATAGTTTCGCGAGCTATGTGCTGCGAATTAAAAGGTGCGTCGGCGCGCGCACGGAGAACCTCGTTCTCGTGGCCGACCATAGAGCCGTGACCCAAAAGGAACAACAAACGCTCTTGCTATACATCCAGCGCATTGACAACGGTCTATAACATATAGCAATGAAATCTCATACCCTCGCTCGTCGTATAATTGACATTACAAATATAACTCTTTCGTGCCGATAAGTAAGGCACGATACAAGACCTTCGGGGCTTGTATCGTGCGAGATTTCTTTGCCAATCGTCGGAGCGCACTTTCCAAGCGCAAGATTCATTAAAAAGTATAATCGAGTGGGCGTTCGCTGTCCTGTTAACATAATACTTGTTCGTATGCACTTTCGTGCGTAGTAGAAAGAGAACTATCACGGCTTGGACGGTGTTCCTTTTTACATATCGACGACGATATTTCAGGCAGCCGGCCCATGAATATTGGCGAACGAAAGTTACGACGGACGTCGCTTTTTCCGACAATGCTCGACTATGTAATAAGCGGAATGTTATCAATCGAAATATTTATTGAGGAAAGTATTTTAGAATCCTCGAGTGCGAAGCATTTTCTTTCCTGCCAAAGAAATATAATTCTTTTCCACTGCCCGATACTTTTTCCAATCAACATGTTGTTTAATGGTGCTTTTTAAAATTGCACTATTTCAATTGTTTTTTTTTTTTTACTCGAAATACGATCGAAAAACTTTCTTTTGCTAAAATTCGTTATAAAATCTTTCCGAATTTTTAGATTGAAAAAATGTTTAACGAAATCAATATTAATTTAATATTGGCACGCTCAATTCAATGCTTCATATCAAAACATGAAAATAGTTCTTACAATAAATTTAAAACATCGTTTTAGTCCAAAAATATAAAAACATTTTTTTTTGCGAATTTCAGAGAATGAGATAAGAACTGAGTTGTTATCTAAGCTTCCAGTACAAAACTCGACTTCGTGCTCGTCGTAGTTCCACTCTTCGGACTGCAACAATTCAATATATTTGTGTTTTTTTTATTTCGCAGTGGCCTGGACATTTTTTTTGCGCGAGTGTTACAACGCAACCTTACCGATCTTCTCAAGTACGGCATTGAGGCTCTCCGAATAGGGATTTCCGAAGGCGAAGTCAACCGTTTTCGGTGAGCACTTCCGTCTGTGATGGTTTTTTTTATTATCTAATCTACACTTTTAACGCAATTTTTTTTTTTTTTTTTTTGCTGGCGGACCGGCTTAATATTTCTTATCACAAGCGATATCTAGGCACTTTTAATTAGCGTCGAATCTTCGGGGTTTTATATACTTCGGCGGTTGTGTGTTAACCCGGGAGTCAGAAACGATTACGCGTTTTTGTCCCCCGTCGCGGTTTAGCACGTGCGGTCGACTGATGGGTCGACACCCCGAGCAAGCTCTTATAACACGTCGACTACACGACTTGTGACCGAGTCACGAGAACGCTTTTCAAACACGAGCGCGAACCTCGCGATGCTAATGCGCCGATGTATACATAATATGTGTACATATATCGGTGCGTCGAGCGAGTTGTGACGGGGTCGGGAGGAGTGTCTCACAAACGAGTTTATCCCAAGTTTGTGTCGAATCAACAACGGCACGTGTGTACTTTTCGTGTGTGCTCACATGTCGCCCAATTCTCTCTCAGAGACATAGTAGACCCACTTCAACTGCAATACGGCGTTAAGATGAAGTGAAAGTCACGTGACGGGGTCATGAGTGTGATAGAGATAGTTGCAATTTTCAAATTAATTTTATTCAATGGTGCTAATTTTTTTGAGAAAAAGATTAATTCGGTCCGGATGCGAAAATACCTTGTGCATACGGCTCGAATTTGGTTTTTCCACAAAAAAATTAGCACCCTTGAGAAAAGTTAATTACAGTTTTCATTACCGACCGCGATATTTCACTTCGCCTTAAGAGCATGTGCAATACCCCGGTCGATAGTAAAAACTGTAATGAACTTTTCTCACGGATTCGGCATGTACGGTCAAAAGAAAAGTCTCATCGGAGGCAGAGATGATGTCCGCTTCCGATGAGACTTCTCTTTTGACCGTACATGCGAGAACCCGAGAGGAAAGTTGATTACAGTTTTTGATACCGACTGAGCCCGGGGCGGTCGGGGAGAGAGGTGTCTCATATGGTCTTAAGGGCATGTTGCGATCGGTAACAAATCGATTTCCCTACTTTCTGCTCGACCATTCGTACTTTGCAGAAAAGGAAATTAGGTTTCCATATCCAAATGTCTGTATATCCTCATCACGAAATTGCTTCTTGTATCGCTTTTCTTTTTCTGTTTCACTTCGCGACTACTTTTAATTAGGTTTAAGTTGCTTTGTATTGCTCTCTGTAGGCTCGGGTCCTTAGGGGATTTGTGCCAGGGCCCGATAAATTTGTACCTATCTTATCTATCTATCTAAACAGCCCGCCAAACCCTAATTTTCTTTTGTCCGAAGTATGAACAGTCGCGGATGAAATTGGGAAAACGATGAGTCATCGACCGAGTATGTATCAAAACTCTTGATCGAAGAGGCGAAAACGTTATTTCATTCTTTAACACGGTATAATAATTATTATACCTACATGTTTTTTAGATATAACAAAATGTACATATAAGCGAAATCCCCTTTTTGTCCGAAAGAAAAAAAAATGACCGACTGTGTACGAGCAGCAAAACTTTCGCACCTAAATCAGCTCTTATTTACTTGAAGCTGTGTTAACATGTTGGTAGAAGCGGAGACTTGAAAAAGGAGGAGGAAGTTTATCGAATGACGATACGATGAGGTGACATGGGTGAGCTGGATCAGCGTTAAAAAAAAAATGTGCAAAGTCAGATGTAACTGACGGGTCGCGGGGCGAGGAAGCGATCGCGACGATGCACCCGCTTTCCGAGGTGGGCGGACGAGAGGCACGAGGCTACAATTTCGAGGCGATAAAACGGTAGTGGTCTTGAACATACTGCACAAAGTAGATACAGAGAGCCCAGTTAATGCCCTCATAAATACACAAACCGCGACGCGGATGCAAGTATCGACTGCTGCATAGTCTCTTTTTAGTCATTCAAGAATTCCTTCGTGGCGCCACAAGATAATACGCAGATTACCCGTCATACGACCGACGTGGACAAGCATTATTTAGTCGCGAATTTTTATTATTCTCGATGAATAAGTAAATCGCTATGAATCGCCACGATCGTCGACTCTTCGTATGCCGGAAACGGAATAAAAAAATAAAATAAAAAAACTATTATTACGATTTTAATAAAACATTGCGATAAATAATTAGGCGGGTGAAATAACTTTTTTTTACGTTTCGAGTCAGACACGGATCTGTCCGTAGAGTAACAAAAATAGCTATCGATGACCTAATAAAAGGTTCGATAAAAATCACTTCTACGAATCTCGCCCGACGATTTAATCTGAGAAGTAAATGTTGTTTCGACGTGTCGATGCCGGCGGTAAGTCAACTCCGTGCTGCGCTAGCTCTCTGCGTCTCGGGGGACTGCACAAGACGCCAGAGGCACGATCGAGTTACTCGCGAAACTATTGGTCTCGCCGACGGTCGAGCCTCCGACGTGCCATTCGCCGTACACTCGAGCGTCTACGTTTGCATCAACGGCGAAGGTAACCGCCGGGTTCGTTCCCGCAATTACTCGCTCGTTGCACCTAGTTCGCGGGTACGCGATAAACAGTATCCGCGAACGATATAGCATTGCATCTCTCGAAGTCCACAGGTACGGGCTCCTTCCGCTTCCCCGCGAATCGTCGAGATACGCTTATGAATGGAACACACAATTCTCGCGCGGTATCTTCGATGCAAACACGAGGCGCGAAGGAAATTAGAGAAAATTACAGTGCGGTTTTAGAAATTACCCGACTTATTATCGGCGCGAACTTGACTCGCGCGTATTATTATTATTTTTTTTACACGTTTCTGATAAATGACAGACGCTTGGAAAACTTTTTTCCTAGCCGGAAAAAAGTGCTACTTCATTTGTCGTGGAGATTTTCGTTACGATTACAGGAGATTCGTGGGAGAATCACTTTTTTTTGCATGTTTCTGAAAATGCACCTTGTGAAATAAAATTTCGTACGATACTCGTGCATAAAACGTTTTCTGAACTCGTGTGATTGCAACACTCGCCTTCGGCTCGTGCTGCAAACTCACACTCGTCAGAAAAAGTTTTATCGCACTAGTATCGTAATGTACTATTATTTCACAAGGTGTGAAAATGGGGGTTTTCGCTCGCGTGCGCAAAACCGCAATTTTCGCACCGAGTGATATAAAAGTACTATTTCGTTTGTGGTGGAGATTGTCGTTATGGTTATAGGAGATTCTTAGGAGAATTATTGGTTTCTATTTTTATTTTATTTTCGAATACTTCGTTATGAAAGACACGGTTGTCGAACGTTTTCGCAATCTCGCTGCTCTCTCGCCAGTGATTTCCTTTTCGCGGTACAAACCCGGTACGCCCCGTCGTCCATTAATCAAATTCTATCTGGCCTACGAAGGAAGCGACCTCGGTCTAATAGAGCGCGGACCGCTCGGCTAATGCTTCCTTCCTCTCCACGCGACAGTCGCCGAAGGCGAATAACTCGAGAGAATGCAGACGCCTGTGACTCGTCGCCGGCGCGTTTTCGGCACTGGTTAACTCACAAATAAGAAAATTGTAAGACTCCATTTATCATCATCTACACATCTCTCCAATTTACGGCTTCATTTTACAACATCGTTCTGATAAAAATGTCATTCAAATAAAATTTGCCGGGATGTTATTTGATCAAATAAGAACTTAAAGTTACGCGATGGTTCTAAAAAAAAGTTCGTTCTACAGCAAGGTAAACTTTTCATTTTCAATAGCCATTCTTCCAAATCCTGAATTGCAACAAAAAAAATTCAGTAGTGGTTAAGAGACTTATTTTGTATCTCTCCAATTTCGCACTTCAGTTTACAAATAGCTTTACCTTAAACAGAATTAAACAAAAACCGTGGCCATGATCAGTGATACCGTTTTGATAAATATTTTGTTTTTAAAAATTGCCTAGATTTTCTCTCATCGAATAAGTACGCACCGGATCTACAAACAAAAAAATGGTCGTACAGCAAGCTAAAAAAATAATTTTCATTAACCTTTCTCCCAAATCATAAATTGGCGGGAAAAAATGTATAGTGCTTAATTGATTTTATTTCGAAATTGCGAATCACTCGAAACAATCGTATGTCGTATCTACACTGGGGTCACCACCGGTCGTGCAGCGTTCATATTCGATAGCTTAAAGAAAACCTCCAGTCCGATATCGAACTAGCTTTTACCGCCTTAGCCTTTACTATTATAATCGAGCGTATACAAAATAGAAGGAACAACACAGGGCTCGACCGTCGTTACAAGCAATTATTTTACAATGCAAAACGCACCTCCTGATGTTTGAGAAGCATAACGACCGAGCGTGGAAGACCGACACGATGAAGTTAGATATACGTCGTCGCCGAGCAGTCGCGCGTTACTCGTGCCACTGGTGAACACGACGTCGCCGTGCCCCCGCGAAGCGCCCGTGCACGAGCGAACAGTGTAAATTCCAGAGACACGACATAGAAAGAGACGGAAAGTGAGAGCGATGCTCTTCCTCCGTCACGCGCACGCAACCAATTTCCCCCTCTAGGAGCCGTTTTTTCGAGCTTCCGCGGAACCCCGCGCGCGTTCCCACTTTCGCTCTCGTGGCCGAAAATGTAACGCGTTCACGCGCACCAAAACGCTCAACAAAAATTCCCTAGAACAGGCGGGCAGCAAGGTCAGTTCTATTGGACCGGACGGAGGTGTGGCGCTCGTGGAGCACGCCGATTGGTCGAGAACCCTGTCGAGCCTCCGCGATTCAGTTGCCGGGGCAGGTGCGATGTGTGCGCACGTGTGTGCAATGAAAAAAGCCGCAGAAACGGTAAGCCAAGAATAGAGCCGCTCGGTACGTTTCATCCACGGTGTATTACTGTTCGGCATGGCAACGTGACGCTATCCTAAGATCACCGGCGTCGAGGCTCGCGAAGTCTGTTCGACTGGCGCGCTCAATTCGAAGAGGGTCGAGGCAGGTCAAATTAATAAGAATTTCAACTCTCGATATATCCATTCTCGTACAAGAAAAAAACAATTACAACCGAGCATTAAAATTGGGAGCAATTTTACGTTTCGTTGAGCACTCGTGCAGCAATGGAATCGAAACGCGAGAAAAATCCCTACCAGGGATTGCAGCACAAAATCAGCTTTATAAATTATAATACAATAGGACATTTGATCTTCGAACTACGATTCTTTTTTTATTTCATAATACACGGGCACGCCCATTTCCATGAGGCGGAGCAAAAGATGAGAAAACAATAATGACTAAAATAAAGAAAATAACATACTGTATAAAAAAAACCAAGCAGAAGAGAAGTTGCATGGGCAGCAAAATAGCCACATGGATTCCGATTTGCTTGTTGCTTAAACATTTTTTATCTGGTCTGGATTTAGTCCCTTCTTCGAGATTAAACGTTCCAACCGACTATTTCATCATTCTTTACTCATTTCCTTTTCCGGATACCGAGAAGGCACGAGCGTTACTGCGTTTGTGGTTCCATCTTTCGTTCTCACGTTTCCTAAACCCGATCCCCCTCTTTATTCTCGCAGCAGGTATACGCGGTACATAGAAAGGGCTCCGGTTGCCGAAGAGAATGACAAAGGTTCCTTTCACTCGTGGTTCGCAGCTCTCGAATAATACTCGAATGAATTTCTTTGTCCTCTACGGGCTTCCGGTTGACGACGGACAAACAACCGACAAAAAAATATTCGAAGAAATGAACCCTTGGCAGTTACGCATTTTTTCCTCGTCTGAGGCAGGCGAGTAAATTTTACCTACGTTATTCTCGTGAATCGGATAATTAATTATTTGGAATTAAAAATCGCTGAGCAGTTTTTGCATTGATTAACCTTTATCACGACATGTCTACGTCCAATTTTTACATATGCATTGCAGAAAGTAGTCGAAGATTTTGTAACGTGTAGCGAAACCCGTTTTACAATGTACATAGAAATCTATCATATTTACCGTCACCTAGGTTAATAATTGCACAGTGACGACGTCGAAGTAATCGAGAAGGTAGGCTCGTTCGCCCGTCGCCGTTACGGCCATATGTTAAACTTTCTCATTTCTCAGTATTGACCGATTGAATCGCCTCGAGCCGTATCCGTACCCTCCATCAGTGGGTGTGACCTTCGAATTACTGTGCCCGTTGGAAGGACTCAAATTCACTAACGGATGAAATCTTCTCAAGGATTTTTTTACCCGCTTTTTTTAAAATAGAAATTGCCCATTCTCGTGCCCCTTTATTATTCGACATAAATTGCCGAAAAATATTAATTATATTTCAACACTCGCACGGTGACCTTGGAATGACTACCCGTTGGAAGGGCTCAAATTCACGATCAGATAAAATCTTTTCAAGGAATTTTTTTTTACCACCATATTCAACTTTTTAAAAAAGAATGGCCTTTTTCTAACCCTATTATTATTCGACATAGATTACCGAAAAAAATTGAATACATTTCGAGACTGGTACGATGTAAAGGATATCATCGACCGACTGTCTAGACTCCAGACGTCGCGACGCCCACGGCAAAACTAGTTATAGTTAACCCTATATGTATATACATATATACATATAACGGTAAAAGGAAATCACGAGACCCAGCGCTAATCTGAAAAGTGGCACTCCCGCCATTGTCAATGCAGTGTCACAGATATATTTGTACATTCCACAGCTATTTTTCTGTCATCCACGAGAATTAAAAAAATCTCGATAAATACCCTCTCGACAGTTGGACAAAGCTCTTCTGCATAAGATTAACGGCGGGTAACGAGTTTGCACGTGCATCTCAGCGGAGACAAAAATTTTGCTATATCGAGGTTACTTGTACGGAGCAGACAGTAGGCTCATTGTAATAGTTTTGTGCGACACTTGCATAACAATTTACCTTGTGTCACACGCGTCACCGTTTTTCAAGTTCACGGAGAAGATCCGCCTGTGACACTTGCGCAGGCAAATCGTCTTCGCACGTAATATTATTATCACTCATCTTGCGATTATATCGACGCGTGATCCACATCGGAATGCGATTCCGATGTGCACTTCCGGGATGTTGATTCAAAAAAGTAATGACAAATTAGCATTAAATGATAAAAAAAAAAATAATACGTTACCTTTAACGATGCGAGTCCCATCCTGAATGAATAGCCTTCTCACACGCGCGATATTATCGATATCAAATATCAGGTAAATTATCGTATTACTTTCTGTTTACTGTGACCGAATAAGCCCGCACGACAGTGTATATTCCGTTCGCTCGATTCTCGTCTCTGTCTCGTCGGGACGTTCCCCCTGTTTGCCCTCGAGTCTTCCAAGTTCAATAGTCGGACAACGATAGCGGTTATTGAGATGGAAAATTACAATAAAATACAGAGCTCCGTCGCATAACGAGCCGAAAAATTGTCCCCGTTTCGTCTTAGCTTCGTTAAAAAAATGATTTTATTCATTAAAATCCCCACACTCCCGTGCCTTGTGCTTTCCGCACTTATATTTATTATTTTTTCTCTCAAGCACCTCCTCCTCTTGGCTCTTAGTTCTTTCCTTATCCTCTCGGTTCTTCTCTCTCTGAGCGTGACTCGTTCGTTGGTTCACCGTCCCCGACGCTCGACTCCCAGCGGTTTACGGAGAAAAGAAAAGATCGTTCGATACTCGCGACCGCGCCGGGTTCAAAGTTCCCCGAGATTTTTTTTCGACCGTAGAACTGCGCGAATAAAATTCAACCTTCGAACCTTCGAATAAAATTTATTAAAAAATTTTAGCCGTTTCTTTTTTTTCTCGATCTTTGGAGATCGTTGAGATACACCGGTTATATTCGTCGGACGAGGAGTCTACGTTTGCCGTCGATATCGCAGGTGTAAACGTGCGGGAACGTCTGTGTCCACTCGCACGCCGGTCCCACAGTACTGTAACTCGAGGATCCGACCTGGAGGGAGAGTACAACTTCGTCTCGCTAATATTCTTCTCCCACCTTTCTCCCTCTCGTCAACGGAACACAGAGAACTCGGGGAGAACTGAGAAGCCGAGAAGATACGAAAAAAATGTGTATATATATATTCCCCCTCCTTACGAACCTGCCTCCTTCTCGATTTCTAACACACACGCACCGCAGCGGGGTTCGAATATTCGTCCGTGCAGTCTCACTGCCGGTGTACTTTGTACACTTTGCGGTACCAGCACCGGACACGGCCCCTTAATGACGGCACACTCGCCAGTCGACGTTCACGAGTGACCAATTTTACAATCAAGTATATTGAACCTGACTAGAGAGCTGCCTTAGTCGTTATACACACGCCCCCGATCCCCCACACGACCGCCAGCTCTCAATTTTTATGCAGCCTTTATTCACGGACCTCTATTGATATTGTGTGAAAATATATTGAAGATTTTTTTATTTAAAATTTCAGTTATTTATTATTTTTTATTTTCAAAATTTCGTTTCTCACTAAGAGCGGAGCTGGACCGAGAAGTGGTTTTGCCACGGGACCCAAACGCGAAGTGACTGCGTATCGGCACAGCCTCACCCTGATATACGCACTCTTCTCCGACACCGTCCCCGACCACAAACGTATTATCTATCCCGATTATACGCCATACGACAACCTATATCGCGACTGAAGTCGAAAGGGCGTATCTCCTGTGTTTCGGTTCACGACGATACGCTCTTTTGCCCTTGGGCAGGTCGACGTGTTATTATTATTATTATTATTATTATGCGAGCCCGTAGAGTATGGCAGTGTTGGGTAGTGCGAGCAACCGACCGAGTCGCCGCGTAGCCCGAGCACACAAATACTTTTGGTGATCGTAGGCCGTGCGCCGGATACTTTATTTGCTACCCCGAGCGGACTGAGAGATAAGACTCGGCTGCGCAACTTTCGGCAGACAGTTTTTTTAGACTTTTGTCCCAACTTCGGGTGGGAGAGGCCTTCGGAGACTTTTCCCGATTAACTACCGAATCGAGGATCCTTTCGACATCCATTACTCGCCTCGAATATTCTTGTTTATCTATCATGGCCGTCCGGTGTAGTCGCACAGTCGCTGACGGTAACTCGAGTGACCCGTGAATTACGGCACATTGAGGTAATTCAATTATCATCACCGCGGCTAATTAATTACCGGTTAAACGTGTTGGCATTATGTTTTCAAGAGAAGAGACTGACGCGGTAAAAATATCATAAATATCGTAAATATCTTTGTTTAAGCGGCGGGATAGCATTTTATCGTGCGATGCGCAGTTGACGAGTGGTTTTCGACGATTCATCCAACGAAACATTGACGTTATCGTACACGAAGATGCGTCGAGGTTTTGCAGGATTTTTTTTTTCATTTAAATTATGAAATAAAATTTCCTCGTGCAACTATTTGTTTCTGCGTCGTTACCGGTCGGTCACGATGAAATTAGATTAATTACGGCCCGAGCGTAAGACAACAGGATGAAACTGCGTCTCAAGATCGTCAGAGCCATTTAGCGCAATTTTGTTTCGTTAAGCCCCGGACTTCCTACAACGACTACATTGTATTGCGAGGTGCAGCAAGATCAGTATTGGAAAAAAGATCGCCAGACAATTGGCGCGTGTAGGAGAAAGTGAAAGCCAGCGAGGGCGATGCAGATCGCACAATCGCACTCTTTCTCTGTCCTCGCGGGAGGCTCGAAAGTTGTCCTTGCCCGGCGAAGAACGCGAACGCGTTTCGCTCACCCGCTCGCGCGAAACCAGTTGTCTCCACGCGGGCAAACCGACGTGTATAATTTATAATTCAACAGTCCCGACGGGAGAACTGAACACGCTGATCGTAGAATCGCGTTTCGTTGCATCGCATATTGCAAACCACATGCTGTATCGCGTGACAATAATATGTACGGTGTATATTCTGTGTAATGTTTCAAAGCCTTGCTACTAAGCCAGACAACAAAAATTGGTTCAACGGCTATTCGTTGATAAATGTTCAGCAACGAAATATTATGTTTCCACATTTTTTGTTTCATTCGTCCAAATATTTTCAAGGAATTTTTTAATGTACGGATTTAGAGCACTGTGACCTTTAGGCATGGCAAATAACTGCGACTTTATTGCTGGGGTCGCGAAGCCCGATAAATATACGGCATTTATTCACGGCAAACAGGTATTCCGATGCGTGAGTCACGAGGATAAAAAAAATGTTTTAGTTCAGAGAGGTGGGGCTGCACGGGCGAAATACACGAAATTTGTTGGCGTCGGCGTTACGAGACTGTGATGGTTGAGCACCACTTCGTGTATAAACAGTTCGTATTTAATGTTTACCCAAGAGCCTCCTGTGTGACTCGTCCGGTTCTTGAAATATCGGCGGTATTTGTAGCGGTAGCGAAGGATTTAATCCTCCGCTAATGCCGAGCCATAAGTCAACGGCATCGTACATTTTACTTTTAATTTCTGACTTTTTCTTTTATTAAAGATTGAGCTCGATCATCAACGGTGTTTAAATGTTCACTCTCATTGGAATGAAAGTACTTTTCACAATTTTCATGATTTTTCATAATTTTCATTATATTAATTATTTTTTTTTTTACAATATTTCCATTAGGCAATGAAGCGTGCGAACAAAAGTAAGTAATCCACTCGACCGCCTTATATCGGTTATTAATCGATTATGTAACGTCGACGCGCTGGCCTTTTCATTATGCCGATGATAATATATCTAATCAATTCAACGTTTACAACCTTCGGACTGTACAGACATACTGTTCAGACAGTCTATAGATAGAACTATTGTACACACTGCCGAATGTCACGTCGAATAATTAAAATTCATCGAGAACATTCGTTACGATTAAGAAAATATCGAAGTGAATGGCTCGGAGCTCCGGCTAATTGGATTAGAATTGACCTCGAGTTTCGGGCGAGGTCGATCCGAAACTCGACAATTAACTTATTTTTCGATCCTTTTCCCCTCGTCGGTATATCAAACGAAAAAAAAATCGTCATTCCGGACCTAAAAAGATAATATAAAAATTCCAATAAAAAATTCCCTATCGTCGATGAACGTCGTCCGCTTCATCTTTCGCGCTGTCCCACTTTTTATATTATCGTATAAAAATAAAATAGAATTCTTTCGTTCAGGGACGAGAGCGTGTCGTCCGGCGTTGACGCTTTTCACACCTTCGATAACGCGAGTAGGGCACTTGTCCGAGAGTCGGAAAGCGCAAACACGTCGGAGCTCACCGTCGAGGATCGTTTAAGTACCGAGACGTGTGCTCGGGGCTGATGATGGACGTTGAAACGATACCGGTTCTCGGACACGAATGCGAATAATAAAGTCCTTGAGCCGATAATAGATCAGAACCGTTCAATGTTGCTGTGCGAGAAAGGGATAGCGCGGCGAATATCGGAAGTTCGGATGAATAATGCAGCGAAAGGGTTTCGCTGTGCAATTCGCTATGTGGCGTGCGAGTAATGTCAGTTTTCTTTTATAATCAAAGAATACTCACATAATCCTTATTGGCCGTCGTCTGATGCGTGTAACATAATGCAGAAAAGCAACGGATTGCGTCAATGTAATTCGTACGATCGTTTCGTTACTTAATTGTGCACGTCGACTTGCGTCGATGAAACAGCGAAGAGATACACTTGCGCAGTTGAATTATGATTAGATAATTAATTACCTTGGGTGCCGGAGCTAGGGCGGTGGGCGTCGACGGCTGCTCCTGAATTTCCTCTTTCGACTGGGGGCCAATTTGCATTAGTCGAACAGGCGTTAGTACACAATTTCCTGACACTGTACATCAGTGTTAGAGTGGCAATCACCCAATATTAAACCTTTCAACTTCTTTTGGGCGTTAAGACAATATCTTCGAACGAATCAATTTGTTTGCGATAAATAAAACTTTGCATAAAATGTAAAAAAAATTTGTTTATTAATTCTTTTAATACTTTCATTCAATTCTATTCCATTTTGTTTTGTCGCAGCAGCTAAGGTGTTAATCCTGTTGCAATGCTCTACAATTAGACAAATGTGTTTTCGCCAGTTCGTAAAGTAGTGTTTTTTTTCTTTGTACATTTTCGTTTCTAGATCAAAATCTATTTCGATGCGAAAGGGTTAATATTGAGAGTGAGACAAAATATCGGTACCTTTTCGACGTCCATTGTTGGGGGAGCTTGAAAAAGATAAATAGGTTGGAATTTAGGTGTGTTCGTAATTAGGCAGCTGTGTGAGATCGGTTATCAGTACGAGGGCAACAGTGACGTTAAAGACTCGTGTGGGCTATGGAAAAATTCGAGGGCCTCCCATCTCTCTCCACCCGGAAACTCCAATCACTTTCATCGATGCTACTTGATTTCGTCGAGAAGGGGGTTTGCGAATGTCGATTATCGACTCTAGGCTTTAGCCCCACTCTACCGTGTACTTGGAATTAAAATCTGCTGGTACAAACTTTTGCGATCCTAATCGTGAATTCCCCACGTGGAATATATATACATATATTCCATATATATAAATATATTTTTTTGTAGTCTTTTGAACACATTAAGTCACACATAAGTCTTTCGAATATTATATTGTGGGCCGAACTTTTCAAGATTTTTTTTATTCAATCAATGATAAAAAATTGACCAAAGCGTATTGAATAATTATCTCATAGATAAAGATTGGGTATACGTGCATGTCTTTCGAATATCATATTGACGATCGAACTTTTCGATAGATTTTTGTTTTTCTATCAATTATCGATGAGCAACGATAAAAAAATTTATTTCCCTCGATCACATCGCTATCGGACCGTCACTAAAGAATTTCAACGTACGATCTTATCATCGAACTTTCGATAACGGTGTAAAAATTTGCCAATTCTAATGGATGGATAAAAAAAACAAGAATTGTGAGTGATAAATTGAAGTGCATAGTCCAGATAATCAATCGATAATAGGTACAGTCTCGTGAGTAAATCGTGCGAACCACGTTTAGTCGAATTATCAAAGAAAATTTATTTTATGAACACCGTAATCTCATTCTGGCCCGAAATCTAATCTGGGTTGCCACTACGAGCTGTTCTACCAGGCTAAAGGACTGCGCAAGACCTTATCGCTCTTTCGAAACACCGAGGGTACGCCAAATAATAAAATTATCTCTGGCGAAGACACGTTTTGTCAGAAATCCCCGTTCCAAAAAGTCAAATCCCAAATTAAAATAAAAAATAAAAATAAAACTTAGTTGCAGGATCGATTTACCGATGCTCGAACAAAGTGCCGATGGAAGTCATACGCCATATAATAAAATAATACTATAGTAAAGTATTAATAACAGGTTACTCAGGCTCCAGCAGGCTTCGTCACTTTTCGTGAAAATTTTGACATTTTTTTTCATTCGATAAAACTTCGATACAGTAAAACTTAGTTGCAGTCTCTATTCAGCGATGCTCAAACAAAGTGGCGATGGAAGTCATTGACGCCACTGCATAATGACCGTCAGTAAGGTCAGAAGAGAGCTCTTCGCGCTCGTTCCTGCCGGCATCTGTTGTATGCAAACGAAGTTCTGCAGGAGGTCGCGGGGGTCAGAGATATTTACACAATCCATTTTACGTGATACCCGAATGATATTTTACATTCGTTCCTCCGAGATTTCGATTTATCTTCCTTTCTCGATTGCCAAACATTGTGTACACAGTCGGGAGCAAAATAAAAATCGAATCGCCCGAAGACGTTTACGTGTACGGGAAAGTGGTATTTATTTTATGACGAGTCGTCAATTCTGTGGACACAAGATACGACAGTCACTGAACGTCAATTGCGGCATCTTTAATGGGTCATCGGATGCGTGTAGACTAGCTCTGTAGCGATAATGCGATAATGACTCTTCGCGCGCTTTTATCGCCGTCTGGCCGGGTTCTCTGACCAGCAGCACTCACGATAAGGCTCTTAAGCACTGATTTCCAATGCAATTAAAAAAGAGGAAAAAAAAAATGTTTGCACGGGATCAACGGTTCGCGAGATTGACGATTCATCGAGATTAGTGAGAGACTATTACAAAATTGCGAATTTCAGATTAAATGTAGGCAATTTTTTTTACGTTACCAAAAATGTATCGAAATAATCGAAAGAGCTGTGTAGATTTATTAGCGTTATTGTCTAAGACGCGGGCTGAAGCGGGAAGACAAAAAAAATGTTTTTGGGGCAATTCCCAATGTCCGGCTTGACCTTGGGCGAAAATTGGTATCGCATTCCTATTCAGAGTGAAAAATGTGCATAATATTTTTTCGGTATTCTTCGATTCGACCACAAAAGTTAGCCCTTTAACTTTTTTACACAGGCAAGGGACGCACATGGGACAATTTCATTTCGGGAATGAACTTCAAGTGTCCTTGACCTTGAACGACCGAGTGAGTGGGTCGTTCGGTTAATCGGCCAAGCTAGAGTAAAAATCGTAAGTCAAAAGTAAATTACGTGAATAAAGTGTATCAGGCGAGTTCGAGGATATAATCAATCGCTGATTCCGAGCTCGAGCTGTCCTCGATGATGCAGCTGCGCGAGCCCGCTAAACACCGGCGATGGTCGCCATAAACGTGGTTAAACCCGCTTGCAATTTTACTTCCACGCATTATCTATTAAAAATACGTTCGAATCGATAATCCTTCACTCAATTTTGCACTGTTTGTGAAACAGGTGTTTATTTTGTTTGCGTTGTCGAGCCAATGTTGAATCGACTGCCACATTTCCAATCCCACGTCTCTCCACCGATAAGATAACAATAATTTTCATATCAACGTCGTTTTACCGGCATTAATGAATAAAACTCGCGAACCGAAGCGTCCCGATAGCCCACCGTCTTGCGGGAAATTAACAACAACGTGTATTATCACAGAACTTTACTCACCTCCGTATTATTATTTCTTTTTTGCACGGACTCGAACGATGACGTACAGCAGGGAACGCGGAATCGCCTATTCTGAGGGTCGCGAGTTCGATCCCCGAGTGGTTATACCCCCTGAAGCTCCGCGGCCTACCACCAAGCTCTCGGTTCTCTATGTCGATGTAGCGAGGGGATAGTTTCGACGGTGCTGCGGGACGCCGGGACTATAACGCGCATGCGCAAGCCTTGCCGACCTTTCCGCAGGTTCATTCGCGAAGTAAAAATTTCACGAGAAGCACGCATTAAACCTCCCCGTCACCGAAAGCCCCAATGTTGATGAAAGTGCGATCCGACTGAAAAGTGGGGTTGCATTTTTCTCAAGATTGTACGAACAGAAGAGTCGTGTAGTGGAAGGGAGGTTGTTGGATGGAGGACGAAGCGAACCCTCTTCGTATCCTCGCCCAACGGCATATACTTTCTTCCATTTAGGACGGTAGGTATTCCTCAGCGCGCCTAGATCGATATTGTTTCGGCCTACATAACCTACGTCCGTACAAACAGATACCTATGTATCTGCCGGACGGCTTTCTCTGCGGATAAACGTGCCAAGAAGGGTTCACGTTGCGATAACTACATTGAAAGCTGGAAGACGAAACGTCAGTCTGCTTTGCCAAAGATCAATATTTTTTTATTTTAGTTCTATTCTAGAGCGAAATCGAAAAATCGGAAAGAACAAAGTGTAAGCAACGTGTCTGTCGAGGCGCCCTAATGACGTAGTAAATATAGAAGTTTTCGTCATGGAAAGCCGAGTCTCCGAGTTCTATTAGAACGAAACGTTGACGAGTGTGATTCGAGTCACAGAGTCAAATAGTCGAGCCTCTCACGGGATTGAGCGTTACCGAGAATCAGAGACGATTTTACAATTGCATTAATCAAAACGGATTAACGAGAGTTTCGTATCCATCGGGGGTATCGTTGCCGAGACTGATGCAATGTATAAACCATTTTCCCCCCTGTGTTTGTGTGTGAATTAACGGGTCGTACAGTTGTACAGTCGCTCGATTGGTTCCCCGGGAGGGGCTCGACTGTGTAACGGCCCGCCGGCGGTCGGATGACTGCCGTGACGGGATCCCGAGAATGAAACCGGTCGAAGTAGCACGTGTGCGGCGTCACGTAAGCCGGTCCAGTCTCCCCCAAACTCCGCCTGGTCAATGGCTTCCCAATTTCTTTTTACCCGATGACGCAATACATTTGTCTATTTGACGAATCATTTTTACGCACAGTTTTAGCGTAGAGTTTGAACATCAAGTTTCAACGCATAGTTTTAACATCAAGTTTTAACGGCTGCATTTTAAAATCAAATACTGACGTAAATTTTTTACGTCAAGTTCTGGCGTAAAGTTTTAAGTCAAGATTGAGCGTAAAGTTTTAAGTCAAGATTGAGCGTAAAGTTTTAAGTCAAGATCTAGCGTAAAACGTTTAAGAGAAGTTTTAACGTAGAGTTTCAATCGCATCTCCGATTGCAAGTTATTTGTCATCAAGACGGTTCTCCATCGAGGTGTTATTGCGCCGATTCGCAAGGTGTTTCAGAAATTGCGTAGGAAAGAGAACGGGGCGATGGCTCGTGCACGCGTGAGAGAATTCACAACGAGTTCCCGCGACGCCCGGTGCAATATGCGGCGTTGGCTACGTCATCCTCTTTCGCGGCGAGAGGGGAAGATAAAACGCGGCGAGATAGGGGAAAGGGGAAATAAGAGGCGCGTCCGTCGCCCGGCCAATCCCTGCGCTTCTCGCCGGAGCTCCCTGGCGCTCTGCTGTGCGTTTTCTCTAATTCACGCTACTACACAACGAAGCCCGAGTATAAACGTCGGAGCTAGTGCAGTCCGTGACGTCAATGACGAGCATCGACTAAACAGGAGGGAGAGGGTAAAGCTCTCCGAACGCTCCAGGGGATCCGACAATCCGAAAGTAAAATCCAATATAACCTGTTGAAACTCGTACAGTGTGATACGCAGCTATTGGAAACAGCTGTGTCTGACGCAATATACGCAATTCTCGGGTAATATTCCTTAAGCATTGCCAACCTCCGCTCAATAAAATTCCCGTTTCGTTCCGAGCAAATGGGACCGATAATGTTTTTTTTTCACGGATAATCATTAAAATCACCACTTCTCATCCGCGCTGGTCGCTCGTCGTGACTAAATTTCTTGCCCTCAATTTTCTCTACAGTAAAATGTTGAAAAATACGAAACAATTTACCTGAATTTATTGGCTCTTCTCGCATTGGACAACTTTTTTTTCGTTTTTTTTTTGCCATTCATAAAAAGGTATGTTCATAAATAATTATAGCGCGCAACTACTCACGGATCATTGAATTAGCCGCGTATGAATCGAGTTCGCGTTCGTCGTGAGAGGTACGAAGGAGAGCGTGGAGGGGCGTAGTATGTTAATCGAATGCTCGGAATACCATTAGACGGGGTCAAATGCGAACTTGTGTGTTCGTTCGAAGCGAGTGTCGCGATCGGGGGCCTCGAATTGCGTCATCCGCGTCATACCGGAAAACTTTTGAGTTCGCTGGCGTTCGTACACTATAATTCTTTTGTCGTTCGCGATGTCGAATAATTTTTCCATTGCCGTACAATATTGGCTGCGAGTAAACGATCGTGTGCCATCGATCGATGCGTGCTAACCGTCGAGCGTCGGCGATGTGTCCATGCCACACGCACGATTTAATTGAGCAGCAGCGTTACTACGTAATGAGGGAGGCAAGCCAGACAAACCTATATTGATGTAGCTGTATTTTCAGTGAGCTGATTAATGTCGCAACTCGTCCAATCCGCATCGACAAATGATGCGTTAATCGAATCGTTATCTAATACCTCGTCGAGCTCAACATTGTTAAATCGGTAAAGAAATGAATTTTTATTATTTTTATTATTTTTACTTTATTAAGCCTTACTATGAAGTACGTTACATTTGCAATGTGGAATTCAAAGAAGAGCAAACAATAGCGCAATTTGTGGCTCAAAAAAGAAAAGCTACCCGTCTTTGGTCCAGCGACGAGCACAATCCTGAGAATGGTCGCAACTGGCATCGAGCGCGCCAGAGTGTCGTTTTTTTAGTTACGCAACGACTAATGGCAATTATTGAACGTGTTATACGAGTTCTGCAAGCATTGACGAAGATATGCACGGTGCGGAGAGCTACTGACTCGGTCGTATGCAGCTGTTGTTGACGAGCGTTATCGATATCTATTGTTGAATAAAAAAAAAAATGAAATGCAAAAAAGAAAAATTCTGAACGCTAAACTGGAGCTCGCAGCTGTGGTTCGGCCGCAAACACGTTTCGTCGTCGTTGGAAAAAATTGTATGGTTAAATGTCATCGAGACTTTACGGTGATCTTTCGGTACTGTTCAGGCGTAAAACCGCGAATTCGATACAACCACCGATGGAAAGAATAATATTTTCATTGCTCTTGAACGGGGAGGAAGAAGACTGAAGGTTAACTTCAATCTCCGATTTCATTGAATCAATGTCAGCGTGGGGTCGCCATCGACGCGGGGAAAAGAGGCTAGTTCGGTGCATCTATAGCGCCAGTTTATGCCTACTATAATGAGAGACGAAGAAGTAGGTCCGTCACGAGATTGAACTAGATCGACGATAAATGGAGACCAAACAATTCAATTGCTCCTGACAATGCCGTTCCATGGACGGTAAATTTATGCTGTACCGAGTCGAGCGTGCGCATTTCCGATTGATACGAAACGAACTTTCAACGCAGCAAAAAAATGCACGTCTAAAAGTTTGTGAGAAAAAAATTAAAAAATCGACCCAACTCATTTGTCGATTGGACACATCGGATCGTCGAAAATAAATCAATCAATTACAGTTTTTGTTACCGACCGAGTCTGTTTAACATCGCCCCAGGATAAGCAAGAATTTTTGTACAAGCGGCGACACTGCGGAGTGGATACAATTATTTGTTCGATGAGAACAAATAATTTGGTCTTTTGGTCGTGAATGCCAGAATCCGTGAGATAAGTCGATTACAGTTTTTATTACCGACCGCGGTATTGCAGATGCACCTAATGGAGGTTGAGGGAGGTATATTTGTTTCTTCTAATGAGTCTCAATCTCCGATCGACGAAGACGTAAATTCGTAGTGGGCAGACTCGACACGTGTTCTTACACGCGAGATCGAGAGATCACACAACTCGCCTGCGTCCCCCCTGCGGAAGCCCCCACGAACTAAATTGGAACGAGGCAGTTATCCCCACCTTTAGAATATTCGCACGATACATTTTGGCAACGCTCGAGTGGTGTTCGGCGTTCCACACTTTGTATCACTGTATTGCCGTTACCCGTCGTAACTCGGCGCCATTCTATTTATTCAGAGTCGGAGTCTCGACGCGTACCTGCCTATAAGTGTTCTATGAACGAAATTTTCACTTGGCCGGAGAAACGAAGTTCCTAGAACTGGTAAGGTAAACGTCCCAGTGACCGAACGCGTCCCAGTGGCCGGACAAAGCGTGCGTGCAAGAGACACGGAAATACGATTTTTCATGCATGCCCGGGACTGCGATTGCTCTCTTAGGTGTGCTGCCAGTGGTACTTCATGGTGGCCGCGGTCAAGGAAAATCAGGGAATTTCTAAATTGGTCAGGGAAAAAGTAATTTGTCGCCGAATCTTCTGCAAATAAATGAAGAGTACATAAAAGGAAGCCTTGAAAAAAAAATTTAGAAAATATTGGGCAACAAACAAACATTAATACAATAATTAGGCATTTTCATTTGCATCATGAATTTTTTAAATAGAAGTCGTTAGAAGTTTGGGCAGGGAATTTTTTTCGGGGAAAAACGGCCACCACGTACTTTTACCTTACGTTCCACTGAACACGCGAGACATTATCGTGTATAAATCGTACTCGGAGTGCGGGGCAAAACGGACCCGTGTCCTCTATTCGAGATGAGACTTTTAGTGCCCTCCATAAAAAAGGTCCGTTTTCCCCCGCTGTCCCCCGTGTGTTTCCGTCGGTCGCTTACCTGCTTCGAGGATACCGGCACGGTCGTCTCCCGCGTGTAAATCGGCACGTCGAGATCGCTGACGCTGCTACTTATGCTCGCTGCCCTTGAATCGCCTCTTCCACCCATCGGAACTGACAAATGAGTCGGCTTGAGCGGATGCGATTCGGCTATGAAACCCTCCCCGAAGTCCTCATCGTCCTGGTCCAGTCGCTGCATTTTCCGTTCGTTTCTTCAAACTATATTCATCAACATTTTTAATCGGATGAGTTGGCAAAACAATAAACAATTTAATTCGGTGTAACATTAACGCACTTATTATTTTAGGTACTATAATATAATTAGAAAAAAAATTCAACGATCTTACATATTTATTTTTTTTAGGAATTTCGATACTACGGCTTTTAGAAGATTTCAATTTTTTATAATTGAGAACAACTTTCGCGAGTGGCGTAGATCGCCCAAGTGGACAGAATTAGTGCGCCGTACTGACAAGTGCACGCTTTCCCTGTCAAGTATTTGGCGCGAGATCAAGGCTAGTAACCTGGTGACACTACCCTATATAACTACTCATCTTCTCTCGGCTTTGCTACTTCTGCTCACAACAATTGACACCCTCTGGGTGCTCGAACGACTTTAATCTCGCGTACAGTAGAATAGAGCTTACCTGAGTAAGTTCATCGGAAAGAGACGGTAAACGAGGTTTCCTACTCGATTTTTAAACGATTGAAAGACATTCGCGATTCGGAACGCTATTTTCAACAGAACTTTTTTACGATTTTCTATAATTTCTATGATCATTTGTTTATATCTTATTCGAATCATAATAAGATAATATATTAAATCGCATAACTAGAATACTCATATTTCACTGGCTACCTTGGAAGAACCTTTAATTCGAATTTTTAATAATTTGTTTCGGAAATTTTTTACCATTTTTCTCACTTCCGGTCCGAGTTACCGATAGCTTCAAGTAGGCCGAAAATAATAATTGTCTTTACGAAATAAATCTTTTTCTATAAATATATGCCCCTTATAAAGTGGAAATTTACATGAATCCAGTGTTAATTCTTCTCGACATCGCATGGCCTTTCGCCGCTGCGATTTTTACGAGTATCTTCGCATCGAAGCTTCGCGAGTTGAACCGGTCGTGGATGCTGTAATAGCTTAGGCGTCTAAGCGACGAGAGCGAGACGAGCCTGCCTCGTCGATTGACCTTGACGCCAGCAACGAGTACGTAGATAATTAAGAGCCATAATTATACCCGTGTTCCTTTGTACGCGTGTCTTTCTTTTCTCAATGATATTCGGTGACTCATCGACCGAATGCACCTCCTCCCAATCTTCGCTGGGTCCAAAAGCGTTATACACAATAAGGTAGGGTGCGATAAGAAGTCATCGTCGATAATACACCGAAGGTGCAAAAAAAATACTGATTTCATCTATGCAAATAATATTGCTTGCATTAATATCGCTTAAAGCTACAAGAAAACTGGCCGGTTCGAATCCCCGAAACTTTAGCTGAAACTTCGAACCAGAATGAACCGCCTCCCAATTTTCGCGGGGTCAAAATAAGTTGTACAAATTAAGATGGATTCATTGATAATATTGGGAATCGACCGATGCAAAAAAAAATACTATGGTGTCATCAATGCGAACTTTAATGTTTGCATTGTTATTTCTGTCGATCGGATTCGACTGATTAATCCGGCGAGAAAACTGGCTGGTTCGAATCGACGAAGTTCCGAGTTCGAAAGCCACGAGGAAATTCCACCGCTCGGGTTTACTGCCCGCGTTCGCACACTAGCAAACCCGATCCATTGAAGCGGTTTTCGAACACTCGCAGAATATCCTTCGGACTGCGTAAATATAACTTATAAATAATAACGTAAGCGCACGAGCTAACGCGAATGTGGAGCACAGCCACGAAATTTGTTTGTCGGCTAAATTGGCACGGAAGCTCCGGTGACGCCTCCTCCGAACACCTCGTAGTCTGTAATCGAGCGAGCTGGGGAGCTCGTTACGGAATGATGTTAAAAACACCACGATACCCTCGCTCAGACTGGCGCCTTTCCTTTTTTGTTACCGTCTCCCTTCAAAAATTCTCCGATATTGTACACTATTCATATCTTCCAATCTATATTGACTTGGGCAGAAAAGAAAATTCAAAAGTTTCTCACTGAAAATCAAAGAAGTCCATGCCCGGCGTTATTATAATTTTTTGCCTCGTACTTTCGCCACAGTGTTGGAAGACAATTGTGAAAGAAATGAAAATTTGACATTTGATAAATTTGAGATTTGATGAATTTGAGATTTGATGAATTTGAGATTTGATGAATTTGAGATTTGATGAATTTGAGATTTGATGAATTTGAGATTTGATGAATTTGAGATTTGATGAATTTGAGATTTGATGAATTTGAGATTTGATGAATTTGAGATTTGATGAATTTGAGATTTGATGAATTTGAGATTTGATGAATTTGAGATTTGATGAATTTGAGATTTGATGAATTTGAGATTCGATAAATTTGAGATTCGATACATTTGAGATTCGATAAATTTGAGATTCGATAAATGTGAGATTCGATAAATTTGAGAGCTGATAAATTTGAGAGTTGATAAATTTGAGATTCGATGTGTTTGAAAGATTTTCATTTTCTTAAAAAAAAATGTATCAAACTGAATCGAAGCTGCGACTCGCCTCGTGGAGGGTCTCGCGTCGTTGCGTGAGCGGTTACAGCGTAGCGAGGAACGACGAACTCTCAGGGGGCTCGTGTTCGTTTCCCGTAGCGCGTCGCACCTAGGCTGTCCCGAACGGTGGCGAGGAGACAGCGGCAGCGGCAGAAGCAGCAGCAGCGGCGTTGACGTTGAATTCTCCCGAAATATCACACACTGCCCTTTAATCGAGTCAGCGAACGCGCGCCGCGATTTTCTCCTTTTGTTTTATTCGCGATACGAACAAAAAATTACGGCGAGACGACGGATATAGGATCTGCAAGGCGCGCGGTCGCGCGCGAGAAAGCTCCGGCGGAACAGCGAGCGAGGCGAGTGCGAGGAAGGTGAAAGAAAAAAAAAAAAAAAAAAATTATAAAATAAAATAAGTCGTAAAGTAGGAACCGGAAAAAAGACCTAGAGCGCGAAGAGCCGCACCGTACTGACGGAATATGCTCTTGAGACTGAGCTAGAGGACGCGCCTCGTCGCGACATCGCCGTCGGCAAGACGTCGACGACGTCGACGAAGTCCGCCTTTGCTAGATTTAATTTTAACACACGCGCGTCGTCAGACGAGCCTCCCGTTCTTCGGGAGACCAGGAGGGCTGCCGATGCCCGATGCTCGGTTCTGTGTGCGACGCGAGTTCGATCCACGAGTCGCTCACAAACACGGACGAACTCACCCGATGGAATTATGAGCTTCGCGCACGGATAATTTCATTCCTCCCGCTAGATCCGCGTAGTACGTCACGATTAATTGCCACGGCAAAAGAAAAAAAAAAAAAAAAAAAACTACAACTCGCTGCGAGGTTTTTTCCGACGGCGGCGAGAATCCCGCTAGCCGATGAACTTGCACTCGGCGAATCATCCTCCATCGTTCTCGGAGATGCGCTGCACGAACGCGCTATAAACGCGCATAGTTTATTTTGACGATCGTGCGACTCGTTCGTTCGTTCGTTATTTTCGTTCCGTCGGAAAATTAACGTTTGAACCCCTGTATGGAAATTAAGTGAAAGTATACATTTTCAAGTTTTTTTTTCTTTTTTTAATAATGTATGTGCAGATATATTATCGAACAATAGAGCTTTGAAATGAAAATGTTCATCCGGTGGTTCGCGGTGCTTGCTTTGGACTTAATTTCCAATGAATTTACAATCGAAGCGCTATAAGCGTGCATAGTTTATTTTGACGATCGACGCCTCTGCTCGTTATTTTCGTTCGGTCCGAAAATAAAAGTCTGAACTCCGGACTGGAAATTGAGTGAAAGTAAAAAGTTTCATGTTATTCGATTTAAAAAAAATAATAATGCATTTGTAAATATGTTGTTGAACTATAGAGCGTTAAAATGAAAAGTTTCACCCGGTGGTTGACCGTCCTTGATTTCCAATAATTAATTTTTAATGATTTTACAATCGAAGCGATAACTAAAAATAAACGAGTAAACATAATAATGAACTTGGACAAGCTATCAGGTTAACGTGTGATTCAAGATAAACTGCATTATCCGCGTCGGAGATTCGTATCTATATAGATCGAGCATTCACCTTTCCGACCGCCCGACTGAATTATAATAATTGTTTTTCGGCGAAGTAATTGACTTGTGCTCAGCAAAATTGTGTTCCCGTTGACCTCGTGAGTTATCGCCCTTGGGCCAAGGAATCTGCGGGCTTAAAATAATACTATGTATACTCCTTGAATGAAGTCATAGCTTCCGCACAGCATTTTTATATTTTCGAGCTAAATGATTCTTGTTCGTGTCTTCCGTGTCGTTTACCTCGAATACAGTAAATTCGAGGATTTTTTTATCAACCAAATCTGAAAACAAACAAATCATAAACTGCAGGCCAGTTAAACAGTCGGCGACGCAGTCCTTGCACCAAAAATCAACATCGTACTGTTTCAATATTCGACAAAATAAATATTTTCCGTCGAATTGACTCAGAGAAAAATAAATAAAATTTTCCGTACAAAAGAACCATTTAGATTTTGCCTGAGACCAGTTATCGAGTAAATCACTTTCTTTACTTTTTCCCCCCAAGATCTTGGCGTCTAGACCGAGTTACATTTGTTACAACGAACGATAATGCACGAGGGCATTGCAATTGGGTGTTCAACGAACTCGCCAGTCCGCGACGGGCCAATGTCACAGGCGCGCGTGCGCAAAACCACGTACACCTTCGTCTATCTTCGTGTTACATTTTTTTTTATTTCTCCCGATTTTTCTCGTTCGTCCTCCGTCTCCTTCCACGTCACCGTCATGCCATAAATAAAAACCATGCGATTCGTGAATATCGTGCCAATTGCGTCATCGCGAAATGTTTGCGGTTCAGCGTGTTCGGGCAAGGCTACCGCAGAATTAGTGGCAACGGAACGGTGAATGTGATTTTAGCAGCGGCATGTGAGCACATCCCGCCGCTCTCTGACGCTCCGTAGTTCCTTCTCACTGCCGTCTATTTCCGCCGCCGCAGCTCCCTCTCAGTTTTTTTTATTCATTTTACTTTTTTTTCTTTTTCTTTATTCCTCTTCTTCTTCTTCGCGCCTCGTGATTTGCTCGCGCTATCGCCGACGAAGATGTCGATCAGCAGGGAAAAATATAGAGCGGCGCCAAGAAACGCCCCCTACCGACGAGCCCCGCGATAGCATCGACGACCCGATGAATCGCGCGCAGAGTCAGCTGTTCTTCGCTGCACTATCGAATAGCGGAATTAATTTTTGTCTATGTCGAGTCCAGATGCAATCGCATTGTTTACTCTACTCTATACATGGGTAACGTGGTGGCAAAAAAATATTATGTATATAGTTCGGTGCCGCGTGATGAAAATAGCCCGGACGTAACTTTCTATATCTATTCAAGTACAGAGACAGAAGATAAATAAAATACGCACTGATTTTGTTTTTGTCACGCAATGTATCAATTGGATACGAATTTCGTCATATACAAATTTTATATAGTTCACACACACTATGTATAATATAGTAGCAGGGTGTTGTGGCTCGGGCGCCCCGCGCCCGACCTGTGGACTGTGGAATTTAGAAACCGGAAGTTTAGGTTTCCGGAGATTTACCGGAAATACGTCACTTCCGGCTTGAAATTCTAATTTTTCGACCGGAAGTTACGTTTTTCCGCTATGGCGTCACTTCCGGTTGAAAAATGTGATTTTCAAACCGGAAGTGAGTTATTTTCGGTCGAAGGATCAATTTCTTTGCACACGAAGTACAACTAATTCAGACGCACAGAATAGTGTTTTTGTCTTTTTTTTTTACGATATACTTGTCTACATAATTATATCGCATCTCCATCCGAGCTAAACGGACTGATCTACATGCGCTTCTTGCGGAAAAACTACAATGGAAGCGGCGAAATATCGTTAAATCCTCGTAATTAACAATTCAAACGGAATGGAAAATTCCAAAAATTCAAAATATTATTTTAACGATTTTATCAGCACTTCGATCTTCACAAGGGATTTTCATATGGCTACATAAATGATAATATTTTGAGAATACCGTTGGTATTCGTCGGAAACGATGAAACTAACGCTACCTCTGTCAAAACACGTTAAACTCATACTACGAATTGCGTGGGTAAAGAAACCACACATTTTTCCGACAATTAACTCTTCATCGTATGTGTTGTATATATATGTTATTATTATTGTTATTATTATTGATAAACTCGCCAGCGAGTATGTATAGATCAGCGATTAGTCGATAAAATTAACAAGACAATACAAATGATCGTACAATTATTATGTTTATTCCAATGGATTGGATCAATGCTTCCTGGTTATCACTATTATTATTAATATTATTAATATTATTATTATTATTATCGTTATCGTATAACCACCGGTCACAAATATCTCAATTCTATTGTCTAAAGCATGGTTTCATTTAGTTATTTATTATAATTTTTTTTTTTCGGAAGAGCTCGCGACCTTGTATCGATTGTATAGGCTATATACGTTTAATCGGCCATTATTACTTTAATCCTTCGCCCCTTGCGATTGAATCTGCCCGAAAGGTGTCTACGCAATTATATTTATCATGTTGCTTTCTTTTTTGTGTTTCTTTCTTTCATCCCTTCGCACTAGTTTGATTTCAGCGTTAATACTTAGTTGAGAGCTTATCACTTATCACCTATAGGACGTTCGATTCACCACGTATCAATAAATTCATCATCAGTACAGTTTATGTTATTATTATTATTACGGTATTTCAAGTATAACTCTATATCTCAGTGGATCGAAAAATTAGTGTAGTATTATCGTAGCTTTTTCCATTTGCCTTCCTCGCCGGGGGTGTTATCATCGGATAACAGAATAAATTCGATTTTTTTTTCTTCATAACGTTTCACGATCTTTTTTTTTGCGCTTAGAATTGATCAACGTTTTATTTTTATTAGTCGGATCGAACGAGTTTACTTGCAAACGTGGGGTGTATAATTTTCTGGAATTGTGAGCATTTCGACAAACGATTGCACGCAAGAAAAAAAAAATAACAGCAGATGTAAAGAAAACCACGGTACAGGGTTCTTTTTTTGCATTCATACAATTCGAACCTATTATTTTGTTGCCTTACGTGCAATCGGTTATTAATAAATGGATTACTCTTAGGTTCGATCCTTCGAAGATTATCTATCTTGATGATCGTAGCGTTGAAAAAAAAATAAAAAGTGATCAAACAACGTGTTCTTCGATTATAGTGCATAAAAAGAAAAAATTGCAATTGACGCACATATTAAATTCGCTTGATGCACCCAGTGAATTGTCCGTACAAAGATCCGAAATTTTATCTCATAGAAACTTGTGAACGTAGTAGAAATCGTCACAGGCTTTCGAGATCATAAGTGGCGCTCGTCGATTTACACCTGAATCGATGCGGATTCGAAAGCGTCTCGCACTTAAAACCAGTAGAATAGAAAATCTCGTAAATCCGGTAGACTCGTAGAAATGAGATTCGAGGATGCATGATCAAGCGCTCGGTATACCAGAAATAATAATAATAATAACAATAATAATAATAGTAATAATAATAATGTACCACACTAGTCTACAGAGGCTGAATGATGATTTGCGAGTTTGATGAATACCTCTCAGTCGGCTGAAGAATGTTGACAGAAAAATGCAAACGAGTGTATAAAAGATCTCACGTTGTTTTAAGGTGTTTTTTATTTATAAAAAAAGAAACTTTAATGTACATTTCTGAGAGGTGGATGGACGAAGGGGGGCGGGTCGGTTCAAGGTTGAGAGGTGAGCGTGATTAATTAATCTCGAATATTCACGTGTGTTTACCAAATCGGCCATTTTTTCATTTACGTTGTACACATCTTACAACAAGTGTCATCGAGAAGAACCGCTCTACTCGCTAAGGGGTGTTTTTTTTTTTTTTTACGTGCTTCATTCTTTCATTTTTTTTACTGTTTAACTCTTGAACTCTTCAATGTTGTCGCATGTTCGATATTTTTTTTTTGCATTCGGAGGATTAAATATGCGCTGTGGTAAGGAGAAGAAACGAAAAGTATGATGATTTGCGGCGATGACATAATGACATTCGATGACGGTCGGTTGAGCTCGACGCGACTATTGAAGAATACTTTATTACTTAATTAAAAAAAAGAAACTCAAAATTCTTTTCATCTCTCTCTCTCTCTCGCTCTTCTTCCCTCTCATTCGTTTCCTTACGTTAGATGCGTAAATGTAATTCTTCGAGTAATTGTGTAATAATGATACCTTTTACGTTATTTCATGATTATATCGTAATAATCCCCTCCCGACGACGAGGAAAAAAGATAAACGAAAGGTCACAAAATGTCTAAAAAGAAGAAGAAAAAAAATAAGAAATGGCTACAATCATCGGAAGACGAGTCCGGAGAAGCAACGATCACGAGTCGTTCACTACGCCCCCCCTTCTTTGTCGAGGCCAAAATAGCTTCCTCGCTCCTTCTGACTCTCGCTTATTCGCACTCGACCGTCATTCGCAATCGCACGGATTTTTTTTCAAATAATATTTTCATTGTCGTAATTCTTCCGGTCCAGTTCATCGGGCTTTCAATTGTTATTCGCGCGTCACAATTTCATTTCGACTTTGCGAACGTGAGAGTAATACACAAAGATCGAAGTACCAAAAAAAATAAATAAAAAAAAATCATCGTTCGGCCGCTAGAGACACGCCAAGGTCGCGCGCAGTTATTTCGTGTCCAGGACATTGCGAGTGGGCGTTTCGTTAAATTCTTTTATTCTTTCATGTTTGTTACAATCGTGAGACGATTGTTTTCTTTTTTTTTCATTCTTTATTTTAATCCACAATTCGGAAAACGGCCGGTAAGACTCGAACCGTTGACGTCGTCAACACTAAACAAAAAAAAAAGAAAAAGGAGAAAAGAAAAAGCCACGGGAACAACGGTCGAATGTGGGTCACGTCACATACGCTGACCGCGTTTAATATAGTACAGCGAGGCACGTCTAGAGTCTCTTGGGTTAACGACTCGAACGAGGTTTCGAAATCTCGCAACTGTGACGCAATAACCGCGCTCTTGATCCATTTTTGAAGTTCGTTCGAGCGACTCCGCGACGTCTTAAGGAATTTCTCGAAAATAGCGATGTTCAAAGAATCAACTACTAATCTCAATAACGTCGATGATTTTGCAAACTAAATTTTATCCTTCTCTTTTCTCTTTTCTTTTTTTTTTTTACTACAAACTTAACCATTCATATTTTTAGAAACTATAATGCTCGCCCCCCTCTCTCTCTCTATACAAATTCGAAAAAATTTCGGTAAATGTATATACGTTCGACTCGCTTTCGGGATGGAGAATTTCCTCGATTGTGACGCAAAACTCCGAAGTGAAAGAATATTAATCCTTGTCCTCAGAAGGAAAAAAATGGCTGCCGAGTCTCGCCGTTTACTTTTGTGTTTTTCTCGAGTTTCAGTTTCGTCGTTTATTCATTTATTTATATATTCAATATAACTTCGGTGTTGGTTTATGTTTCTCTTTCGTTTTTTTTTTTTTTTTTTTTTTTTTTCGTTTACGTGCTTCACCAAGAGCAGCCCGCGATGCTCTTGGCTTTTCGAACGGAACAACCGGAGTCTCGGGGAAGATAATTCGCCGTACTAACTTAGAATTCGCGTGTCTCTTTAGCTCAACGAGGAATATCTCTCGCGTCGTGTCACTGCTCGACGATTCAGTCCGAATATCTTCTTTCGATAGTTGTTCGAGGGGGCGCGGACTCGCTCATTGTTTCCTCGTCTTCTTCATCATTCTTCGCGGAACCGATTGCTCGGTGAGTTTTGCGTCGATACGCAGATCGAGTCGAGCACTCATCCTTAAGGGGAACTCGGAGTCACAGAGAACGGACGGGGGAGAGGACGATGATGATGATGGATTTTTTTGTTCGTTTTCTTCTTTTTCTTATCTCTCGTTTGATGCTCATGATGGATGGATAGTAAGTGAAGGCAGGGGCTGGGGAGATGGCCGTGTTGGATTTTTTTTTTTTCGGGATATAGAGAGGTCTTACGGTCCTAAAGCTTCGCGTCTCAACGTCGCTCATTGGGGTTTTCACTTCTTTTTGTTTTTGTTGTTCGGACCCCGAGGCGGCGTAACCGGCCTGCCGGCGTTCAAACCGCCGTACGTGAACTTCCTCTTGTCGGCAGGTTTGAGAATCTGGAAACTGCACATGAGAGTGTCGTCCACCGACATCATGGCACCCGCGTTGTCGAATTCACCGCAATAATTTGGCGCTGAGAATAACGTTACAAGCTGCCGTTTCGCGAAGAACTCGTAGCCATCCTCGACCACCTAATCGGAGCAGGAAAAAAAAAAATAATCGTGATTCATTAATAACACGAAACCGTAAGTTGCAAGCGATAAACATTTTTTTCACTCAAACTTCGATGCTATATAATTTATCAGTGATAAGATAATAGTGATTTTTTGAAAGATTATTTTTGTGCATCCTTGAACGTTAGGAAGGTGCGTTCGATGCGGATAACGGTTGTAGTAGGGATTGTGAAATATATATTTTTATATACCTGATGCGCGCGACATATGAGGTCGAAGTCGTGCTTATGTAAAAATTTGGCAACGACTTCGGCACCGAAGGTGAACGATACGCCGCGATCGTTTTCGCCCCAGCCCATCGTGTCCTTGTCCGGATCGGACCAAAGAAGATCGCACAGAAGACCCTGATCGGGAACGTCCGTCGGTCGCATTATACGCCTTATCTGCTCCATGCTCTGTAGATCGGGACTCAGACCACCGTGGCAACAGAATATCTTCTCGTCCACTATTGCCGCTACCGGCAGACAGTTGAAGCAGTCCGTAAACGTTTTCCATAGTTTGATGTTGTAGCGACGTTTGCCTGTTGGGATTACACATCGATGATGTAGGCTTCGATGTAGACGGCTTCATTCGAAGTTACGCCAATTTTCTATATGTACGTGCATATATTTATATCGCGTGACTTTGACCGGAAGGACGTATCTTGCATGCGTTTCCACGCAACAAATACCGCCCTTCTATCGTACGGTCACGAGATAATTATCTTTCATTCAGAAATTCCCATTAAATTTGCATTCGAACGAAAAGTTTCGGTTCGCCGTACGGCGTTCCGATAATTTCATCGACGAAAATAGATCGAATTAATGTTAGACGTTTGGCGGTCGATTGTCGAGCGGGCTCTCGAAAAATTTTGTGTGCAAGTAATAAAACGGAAAAGTGTGAAACTTTAGTTTGTCGCGGGAAATATTAAATTGCTGTTTTGTTTAACAAATTTTAGCCACTCACATTCGTCGTAGAATCCGTATATCCTGTTGATGGACGCGCACTCGTGATTCCCTCTGAGTAAGAAAAAATTCTCTGGATATTTGATCTTGTAAGCAAGGAGAAGACAAATTGTCTCGAGCGATTGTTTTCCTCTGTCTACGTAGTCGCCGAGGAAGAGGTAGTTGCTCTCGGGCGGGAAACCACCATACTCGAAAAGTCGTAGCAAGTCATAGTACTGCCCGTGAATATCGCCTGCAAAAGACATCGAAGTGATGCATTGAAATTTTTTTTTCTCCATAAACCAATATTTCATTTTGCGTTCGATTGTCCCAAGAAGTTTGCACTTTACATACATTCGAGGCATCAATTTGTAAATAGAAAGAGCGCTTATTGAGTCATCTATGCAACAGCGTGTTTGCATACACGAATAATTATCTCACTCTTCTGACGTCCAATGTTTTCATTTTCATTTTTATTTTTATTTTTCCTCGTCTGAATCATCGAGCGTTACATAATTAAGTACGTTAACATCTTTGGAGAATTTGTAGCCTCAAACTTACCGCATATCTTCAGCGGCGCTTCCAGCTCCAGTAGGATAGGCTGGGATAGAAAAATTTCACGAGACTTTAGGCACAGTCCCCGAATCTCGGCCTCCGTTAGCTGGACATTTTTTCCTGGTCTGGCGCCTCGCACTGCAACCAAACATGCGCGACACTGCGATTAAGGGACCTGACGAATTGTTATAAAAAGAAACAGGAGGTAAAAAAAGATTTGCTCCAATTTTTCCGCAATTCCACGATACCCGCAAGCCGAACCTCGGAAAAATGATGTCACGTTCTATATTAACGTCGTAGATCATCTCAAAGTCGTGAGAATAAGCTTGAAACACTATCGCGTCTCTAGAGCGCTATCTTAATATCGTACGATGCAATTAGGGTCTTTCGAAGTTGGCGCGCACAAAAGCGTTACACGGGGGAGGAGGGGGGGGACCTCGCCCAAAAACGACTTGCAGTCCCTCTGCGGTTGTCAACGGTGTTTTGGGTAAACAAACTCGCCCACTAACGAACACAGGGGCACATTCGATCCGTATCGCCTAAATTTAATACCCGCGCGCCGTTGCGTAATCGATAAGTCGAGGTGATATGTACGGGGGAGGGGTGGGAGGGGGAAGGGGGGCGATAACGTTAAAAATCTCACGATAAAGATGACGATTGAAACGAGAAGGACGATGCGCGGCGGGTTCCGGCATTTTATTGGGTTGTACAGGGAGCGTTAACGGCGTTGGCGCAAGAGAGACGTGACGATAGGAAGAACGTAGGCAGTTCTCGATCGCGGCGTACCCCCCCAAAATTGCTTAACGTCGAAGTCACGGGCTTTTTTTTACCTTCCAAGAGCCGCCCGATGATGCTGTCAATGTTTAATTTGTCGGCTTCAGCCATCGGGCCGGGTTTTCTTTCGCGTCCCGGGCTTCACACGGAGCACCTCGCTATTAGGATGGCCGCTGATTTTCGTGGATTTCCAGAGCGGACGCACCGTGGCACTCGTACTCGTACGCGGTTTACGGACAGGGTACTCGCAATGGCCGCCCGGACAACCGCGCACTCCGCTCCCTCTTCTTTTCCCCCCTCGGGCTGCCGCTGCTGCCGCCGTCTCCTCTCGGCCGCCTCCTACTCCGCCGCTTTCTTCACCGCGCCGCAAGACTCGCTCGATTACTCGATTTTCTAGACTGCCAACACTGCGAGACGAATTGATCCTAGCTGATGGGAATGGAGAGATCATGTTTTTTTTTTTTTAATGCGGATTAGATCGCATTTTAGATAGTATTATCGCGCTAGCTATACATTTTACTAACATACATTTGTAACAGCTTTGACTATAGTTACGCGTACGATAAATACAGGAAAGCGATAATTCGCCTTAAATAATGGTTGGTTCGTCAGTTAAGTATAAGCACCGATTCGCCGCGTGTTGTTTCCAGCAACGATGACGCGAGCTCAAAGTATGATCGATCACACGTGTGTGCATCGTGCAACTGCCTTGGGGTCGTGCAACTACCGATTATATCGACCTTGAATAGATATGTATTTATGCAAGATACCGAAGTTTGTTTTTCTAGTAGCCGCTTCCGGGCCTAGAAGATTTTTTAGTTTCGCGCCAAGCCACCATTGTTCTCGCGCCACACCTGACAAATTTTAGCCAATGGAATGGCAATGTTGACCAATCTTCGTCCGCCAATGGTCGATCGGTATCACGTAACGGAAAGCCGCATCGTTTGTACGCCAAAGTAATACGAAACTCGCCATTATACCCATCCGGATTATTGGCGGTAGTCGCATTCTTTTTCTACCGATTGATATCTACGAGGAAAAAATTTGACGAAATGCCAGAGAACGTGGTGAGAACGAAATACATCCGTATTGTTTTTTTCTGTTTTGACGTTGTTTTGCACTCGCGAATCCAATGAACAAACTGTGACCAGCGACACTTGACAATTTTTTTTTTTCGTTGCCGAGACGAGATACCGCGGATAGGTTATATAGATACCCTCAAACGGAAAAACAATGTACGCGAGATCGAAGAGGGTATCTTTTTTCGAGTTGTAATCCTGTTTGCACGTAACGGATTTCTCCAAACGAACATTTTTTTCGGCTCCTTCGATTAAAAATCTTTTGTTTACAAACACATTTTTTTTTCTTCGTTAATTAGATCCGAAGATCGTTCGGTCATGGTCAGTGGGGTTTATTGTGGTTACCGATCGTTATCGCAACTTTAATTAATTTCCCTATTTTCCGCATTGACGCGCGTCAGTGAAGGATACGAATGTGCACTGTCTCTGTCTGCAGCAAAAGAAAATTCTTTCAGCAAAAACATTGCGGATATTGACCTTTTGTGCAATGTTCGATAGGATTTGATATTATTTATTATTGTTAAATGAATGATAGGGTTTAATGTGCATTATTTTGTTTGTTTTAAGACAAACGGAGACCACACGGTCGACGTGAAGGCGACCGGCGAACCCCATGACAACGAGGAGGAAGTTGCAGGAGACGATGTATACTTCGATCCGATAATCACATTACCGCTGATTGAAGTTTCCAACAATGAAGAGGACGAGATGGAAATGATTAAACTGTTAGTTTCAACTTGAACGCATGGATTGTTTTTAGTTTTCTGGAAATGGTTCTGTTCTTTTTTCAACCTGATTGTGTTATCTTTACACATCTTAGATATTTTTTCTTTTTCTCATATAAAAAAATTCTACCCTGTATCTGTTTTTTTTACTGATTGCTTTTATTGACTTTAGACTCTAGTTTTTTTTTCACACCTGTAAAAACGGGATTATTTATCTACTGGGTATTATTGACCTGTGATTACTTTTTTCATCTATATTTAGATTTCCGAGTATCGATAAAAAACATCGAAAAATCGACACTTTTTTGTCCAGATTGGTTTTGGAACTGTTTTCGCGTTCAGAGCCGTTATCTGAAATATTTTTCCTATCAATTCTCCTAACTCAATACACGACAAAAATCTGTGCCTGAAGCTGAAGAAACATTATTGTCGATGTTTGCAATTTACAAAGTATTTTGGTACAACAAAATAAAAGCAATGCGAAGACAATGGTTTAATCTATTTTCAGGAGGGCAAAATTGTATCGTTACGACTCGTCGAGTAGTCCGGCCGAGTGGAAAGAGCGCGGCACAGGCGAGGTGAAGTTACTGAGGCACAAGACCAAGCACACGGTACGAGTAGTTATGCGCAGAGACAAAACCCTCAAAATCTGTGCCAATCACTTCGTCACACCGTGGATGGAGCTGAAACCAAATTGCGGCAGCGATCGCGCTTGGGTCTGGAGCGTCCTCGCCGATTTCGCCGACGAACAACTCACTTCCGAATTGCTCGCGATAAGATTCGCCAATGCCGAAAGTAAGATCTCGTCCGATCGGCATTCACCAAACCTTTTTCCCGTTTGAAAATTTTCTTTAAATCGAACATCGATTTTTTCTCCACAGATGCACAACTCTGGAAGGAAGCGTTCGAGAAGGCGAAGAAAATTGTCGGTACGGAATGCGAGATCTACGCTGGAAAATCGAATCCCGACGACAAGGATGACGACAGCGACAGCGACACGTGCAGTTACGTAACGTACAGCGACAGCAGCAACAACGAGGAACCAGCAAAGTCACCAAAGGAAGCCGAAGAACCGGAGGAAGAAAACGCTGAAAAGCCAAAGGACAACAGTACCGAAGAAGTGACGGAAGTGTTGAAGAAATTGGACGTTGGTGCGAAGGGTGAGCAGGACGAGGAGACCAAGTAACCGAAGAAATTCGTGAAAGCTGTCTGCCAACTATATATATATATATCTATATCGAGAACGACAACAACAAAAAAACGAACATTCCAACGTTACGCGAGAAGACGTTGAGAAAACAATATCGACAAGACTCGTCCGCGGTTGCTATTTTATTCCTATTTACATTGTTTATTATTGAGATGCCCGATGTTCTGAGTAAATTTTCAATTTATTCATAAGTTTTACACAGTGATGAAATGTCGCCTGCAACGGTGCTTTACAGCACACCGATTGCCTAGTCTTATACGTGAGATTGAATGTGATTTTTCGATTAGGCTGCGAGTCCTCCCCTCCCCCCTCCCACCCGCCCCTCCGAGAGTGAGCGATTTGTATGCCATTGACGAGATACCCCGTTAAGCAACCTCCCTCCCTCCCTCAATGTCTCGAACATACTTTTTAATCAGAAATTTTTACGTTGATCATTGCATTATTATGAATCTGAAAGGCTACGGAACGCTCGATTTAGCGAACTGCCTGAACCAATAAATTACTCAACATTCTTTTTAAAAATGCACGTCTCATGATATTTAGTAGCTCCACGTACTTTTATGATTGCTATTAATATTTTCTTGTCACAACGTCCAACGCCGTTGGGGGTTGATATCATTGCGTTAAAAGATTGTTGCGCTTCGATCTGAGAACAGCACGCATCAGGCATTCGAAGCTAACGTTTTCATTTCGGAGGCCTTTTATACGTTCTATACTGTTCAATGTTTTGTAAAAGCTGCATGAAATGAAAAAAAGACCCTACAAGAAATATCTATTTTCAGTTAGTTGTAAGTAGAACCGCAAATGGTATTTATCATTCGATAGGTGATAAGAATTTAATATCCTGTACAGAGATATTCGAACGAAGGCGCCTGTAATGAATATTCTGGAAGTGGGGTAGGGAGTATCGTGCTACAGCCTTAACCACGTACGCGCAGACTACGAGAGCCAATGAACGATGGACATTTGGAAGAGGGTTCCACCGCCAGATCTATGATTGGTACACGTACGCTGCGTGGTCGTCGCTCATTGGTCATCGGAACGATTGCCACTCCGGTAAATATCGTATTCGCCAGGCGACACGGTGACAGTGAACTGGTGGCTGCCACAGTGTGAGAAAAACAACGTAACCGCGAGTTTGTCGGTGATCAGTTCAGCGAACGCGAAGTCGCCTTTTCGGAACGCGCGTTTTATTCGCCCACTTAATATTCGTACTGAAACACAGAAAATATGAAAAAATTAGCGATATTAACGCTAGGCCTCGTCCTTCTTGCTGGTAAGTCAATTTCATTAAAGTTATCTCTTGCCTAAAATATTCGCTCCGCGTAGCGAAGTTTTCGCACCTCGTGCCGCCCGGAGCAAACCGGTCAGAGAAACGCTGCACGGATATGATCTTCAAAAAAAAAAAACGGATTACTTTGTAAATCCGCGATTCACCAAAATTTACGACATTTTCACAAAAAACAAAAAAATTTTTTTTTCTAAATTATGGATTTGAGATTTTAGGAATTATGGAAACTATATATAACTGTTTTACATTACAATGGTAGAATTTTATCAATATACAAATTTATTCAGGGCTCGTCCGAGCCGAGGAGGACGTTGTCGAGGAGGAAGTCGGAACTGTGGAAAAGGACTTGGGTTCTAGTCGCGAAGCATCTAGAACTGGTAAGAAAAGTTTATACATTTTTTTTTGTACTCCGATTCATAAATTTTGCCAATTGTTAACAGTACACGATTTGTTTATTTCTGAGTAGATGACCAAGTCGTGGAGCGCGAGGAAGAAGCCATAAAGTTGGATGGCTTGAACGTGGCGCAAGTGAAGGAGCTCAGAGAAAAGGCTGAGAAATTTACATTCCAGACCGAGGTGAATCGTATGATGAAGCTGATCATCAATTCGCTCTACCGCAACAAGGAGATATTCTTGAGAGAACTGATTTCCAATGCTTCGGATGCTTTGGACAAGATAAGACTGTTGTCGCTCACTGACAAAAATGTACTGGACACGAATCCGGAGTTGTCGATAAGAATCAAGGCCGACAAAGAGAACAAGATACTGAGTATCACTGATTCGGGAATAGGAATGACAAAGACTGATCTAATCAATAATCTTGGTACAATTGCTAAATCGGGTACCGCCGAATTTTTGGGAAAGATGCAAGAGAACGCCAATTCGCAAGATATGAACGACATGATCGGACAGTTCGGAGTCGGTTTCTACTCGGCCTTCCTCGTCGCGCACAAAGTCGTTGTCACCACCAAGCACAACGACGACAAACAGTACATCTGGGAATCGGACAGCAGCAGCTACAGCATAGTTGAGGATCCACGCGGCGATACTCTGAAGCGCGGTACAACGATCAGGTGAGCTTCAAAGCTAAAGACTACTGCCAAGTCAAAATTTGATATTCATCGTTTTATTCAGAGTCGGGCGTGACTCGAGCAACTTTCGACCTTACCTAGCTCAATCTACTAAATCATGAACAATTATCGTTTATTATACCCACGTAGCACGGAAATATTTTTCAAAGCTTTCCATAATATTTTGGTTTAATATGGAAAATATTTAATCACTGTAGTTCTGTTGAAAGATGAAATATGTTTCTGAGATATTTAAGAAACGTTTGAACGCTTGAAAATATTTCGTGCTGCATGGGTATTCTATAATAAATTATTGATCAAATTAATAATTATTAGTAACAATAGTAAAATTAATTTATTGCCAATGCTATACATTTATACAGTTGTAATCTTATACTAGTTTTATACCTAACGATAATTATACACATTGAAAAAGGGTCGTCGACTTGAGTCCTTTGGCAAAATTATTATTATAATTGTTTAAATTTTTTTTTCAGTCTCATCCTGAAGGACGAAGCAGCGGATTTCCTGGAGCAGGATACGATTAAGAATCTGATAAAGAAATACTCTCAGTTCATAAATTTCCCGATATACCTGTGGAACAGCAAGACGATCCAAGTGGAGGAGGAGGACGACAGCGAGGCCGCCAAGGCCGAGAAGAAAGAGGACAATGAAGTCCCGAGCGACGAGGAGGACGACGCGAAGGTCGAAGAATCTACCGACGAGGAGGACGATTCCAAGAAGAAGAAGAAGAGCGTCGACAAGACTGTCTGGGATTGGGAGTTGTTGAACGACTCCAAACCCATATGGAGCCTCAAACCCTCCGAGGTCGACGACAAAGAGTACAACGACTTCTACAAAGCTCTGACGAAGGACACGCAAGACCCGCTCGCCAAAGTTCACTTCGTAGCCGAGGGTGAGGTGACCTTCAAGTCTCTCCTCTTCATCCCGAAGGTCCAACCGGGCGACAGTTTCAATCGTTACGGCACGAAGGCCGACAACATAAAGCTCTTCGTCAGACGAGTCTTCATCACCGACAAGATCAACGACATGATGCCTAACTATCTTTCCTTCATCCGGGGTATCGTCGACAGCGACGATCTGCCCTTGAACGTTTCCCGAGAGAATCTTCAACAGCACAAGCTCATCAAAGTGATAAAGAAGAAATTGATAAGGAAAGTACTCGACATGATAAAGAAGATATCCAAAGAGGATTACGAGACTTTCTGGAAGGAGTACAGCACGAACATAAAGCTTGGAGTCATCGAGGACGCCCAGAATCGCGCGCGTCTCTCGAAGCTTCTCCAGTTCAAGTCTTCGAAGGAAAAGTCGACGAATCTGAACGACTACGTGTCTCGCATGAAGCCCAATCAGAAAGCGATCTATTACATCGCCGGCGCGAGCGAGGACGAGGTCAGAAAGTCCCCGTTCGTCGAGCGTCTCGACAAGAAAGGCTACGAAGTATTGTACCTCACCGAAGCCGTCGACGAATACGCAATTTCCGCGCTGCCGCTCTTCGACGGCAAGAAGTTCCAGAACGTAGCGAAGGAGGGCTTCACACTCGACGAAGGCGACAAAGCTAAGGAACGAATGGACGAGCTCAAATCAAGTTTCGAGCCGTTGACCAAGTGGCTGGACGAAAATTTGAGCGAGTACGTCAGCAAAACTGTCGTGTCCGAGCGTCTTACCGATTCACCGTGCGCCCTCGTTGCCAGTATGTTCGGTTGGACCGGAAACATGGAGAGACTAGCCGTCTCCAACGCCCATCAAAAGTCCGACGATCCGCAGAAGAATTATTATCTGAATCAGAAGAAAATTTTGGAGATCAATCCGAGACATCCACTCATCAGGGAATTGTTGCGACGAGTCGACGCCGATCCGACCGACGCGACCGCGAAGGACATTGCCGTGATGATGTTCAAAACGGCGACTCTGAGGTCCGGTTACATGCTGAGAGAGACTGCGAGCTTTGCCGAAAGCGTGGAGCAACTTATGAGGAAGACCCTCGACATTCCTCTCGACGAAGCCCCCGAGGAGGAGGAAGATCTCGATGCGGCGGAGAACGCAGCCGGTGAGACTGAAAAAAGCTCGGAAGTCGACGCCGACGACGAGGACAGGGAAGAGGAACACGACGAACTCTGAGCTCCGCGAGCTCGAGCATCGACGCCTAATTGAAGACAAGAAAAAGAGGGACATTTTGTACAATAGCAATCAATTTGAAATGAATTTCGTTTCCGTCACACTATCCCGGTTACACAAACGAAGTTTTGTTTCGTAAAATAATTATCATCTTTAACATGATAAGTATGTGCGAAGACACACGCACTGTCGCAATGTTCCGTAGCGATTGCATTTCTTTTTTTTCTTTTTTTTTTTTTCTCGCATTCTCTTCGCTCATCGGTCATCATTCTCATTCGTTCTTCCATTTATGTTTAAAAATGATTGTCGTGTATCGTTATTTTTTTTGTCGAACGCTGATTTGTGCGTTCACTTGTATGATGTGTGAGATCTGTGAGAATGTATTTGTATAAAAAAAAATCATATTAAAAGAGTATGTAATCTGAATAATTCAGCCATTCTCGGTTCCCTTTCTTCCTGTCGTCGCGTAACAGATAAAATTGTTTAGTTTCATCGATACTTATGCAAATTTGATCTATACGATAAAATCTAGAATTTTATCCTTATCATTGCATAACAGAAAAAAATTGTTCTGTTTCATCGATCTTCGTGAGAGGTCGAAAAATATATTTTTGAAATGTGGGTGTGTTTTTGTCGATAAGGTATTTTCAGTGATCGATCGAATGAAATTAATTTTGACGAATCTCATCGTGGTACGAAAAAAATATGTATATATATATGTTGGACCATACCGCAGAAAGGGGGCGGAGTCAAACATGGTCAGTTTCAACACTAGTTTTTCAGCGAAATTAGCGAGCGTCCCTTATTGGTCAATTCCGTTGTGACGAAGCAATGAGAACGCTCGGTAGAGCGGAAGAATTCTATTGGGCGGACTGCGAGCAAACGCCGCCGAGCGCTCATTTCCGTAGACGAACCCGACGTCATCCGTAATCAAAGTCCGTGCGTTTTTGTGTTTCTTTGGGGAGCCACGATGATTCTCGCTAATTTAACGTGAGTACAGAACAACATTAAGGGACAGCTTGTGTTATCGAAGTACAATGGAATAGGGCGGTATCGTTCGTAGATGTAAATAGGTCGCGATACCGCGCGAATTCCTTGCGTAAGACAGCACAGACCGCAACACCGACTCGAGAGGCCTGCGACTTCGCCATGCCGGCTCGGTGAATTGCACTGCCTTGCACCAGTTTCAGTCTTCGATCGTCGCGAGAATTTTTTATCGCGATTGTCGACGAAAATTTTTTAACCCGACGTCTTCGCGACGAACGCTACGGCCGAAAGAAATTTCTCATTCGACGTTTCCTTTGTGTCTTCTAAACTGTCGTTACTCCGTTTGCCGAGAGACTGTATCTGCAACGTTCACGTAAACAGAATCAATGGCGCCCGGGAGCCTTTAGTCCCGGGACAATGGCAAATTTTCAAGCTGCCTCAGTCGTGCGATTAAACGAACGACCGGCAAAACCGGAGCTTCTCTCGTACGCATCGATGTTGTCCGCACGTAAATCTAAACGACTCCGGCATAGCCGAAATTTCGATCGCTCCGTTTGACGGTGTTGAGTAATCGCATGACCTGACGCTCGACTGGTATATACATATATATTGTGTGTGTGTATCTATATAGTTCGGTAACGAGCGACAGTCTGATGGATTATTTCGATTGTTTTTTTTATCAGATTGGCCCGAAATTCTAAAATCGTATCGCGATCTCGAATTACACAGTTTATTTGGTTCAGGATAAAAAATTTTGTTTGAGCAATAGTTATTTGTACAGAGGCAACTTTTTTTTTATTACACATTAGAGGAAGTTAATAAATTTTGTGTGGAATCGACATCTGTCATTCATACGCTTGGATATCGCTGTTAAGGAGGCCAACTCGTCGTTTGGATTCAGAAAGACAATTGCGATGTAGTCAAATATACTCGGCACAATTTCTTGCTATATCAAAGAATTGCTGTGTCATATCTAGGGTTCTACTTTGTAAGGTATTTCGTGTGATGTTCAAAGAGCGATTATACATAAGATTCTTTATACAAAACCTAATATATTAAAACAAATTTACTTTGTTCATTTAAGTATTTATTTTCAATAATTCTATTAATATTTAATATTTTCAAACACTTTTATTAATTAATTAACAGACCATGTTGCATATCGCGATGAATTCAGAGATCTTTCAAGCCAAGCTCAATTTTTCTTGAATACTTTTGTTTTTACTAATAATCCCTGGCGCACACCTCATTTCATACCTCATTTCTCCTTCGCAGGTTTCGACCACATAAATTGGAGCCGGATTTCTTTACCTCTTAGGGACATCAAAAAGCCAAACACAAAAACGTAAACCAAATCATAATTCAACATAAAAAAAAGAAGAAAAATAAAAAATAAACCTAACAAGAAACAAGATCAACAGACACAGCATAGGAAAAACATCTGCTGAATAGAAACATTCATTGTAAACAAACTCGAAAGAATAGTAAAGTTTGCAAAATTGCTTTAACAAGAAAAAACAAAGGAGACAAGCAACATGGGTATTCAAGACTTGCAAGCTTTTCTCGACGGCAACTGCGTGCAGGGAGGCGCGGTGCCGGTAGATCTGTTGAAAATTGCTCGTCACGTGATGCTGAGACAGCGTAGCCGAATGGGGAAAGGTCAGCAGCAGCAGCAGCATAACTCGGCGATTCTGAGATTAGTTCTCGATGGTGAATGCTGCCTGGATAGGCTGTATGGTGGCTATTTTTCAGGTGAGCTTTTTAATCATTCTCGTCACGTTAATAACATTACCCGTTTCGTCGTGGCCAATGTTAAGTCTCCTGACGTCATAATACCACATTGGCAACGCTCGTAACGGAGAAATTGAGAATTCGACGCACGCGCGAATGACACGAAAAAATTGCTCCCAAATATTAAAACCATTCGATTTTTTTTAAAACATTAAATGCGATGTACTATTCAATGTGTTTTAATGTTTTGCACTTAGATTGGGCCTGCGGCGGTCAATGGAACCGAATGGTTCAATTTCTCGCGGTCCTCATACAAGCGACAGAAATGTCTGGAGTCGAGTTAGCCGTTTTTTTCAATGGTTGTCACGAAGCACCGCGCCGCTCGGACTGGATCCAGAATCAGCTCAAAATGCGAATAAAAGTCAACAATGTACGACACGCTACAATGATTTTTGAAAAACAGAAAAATGAAAAATCGTCATTCAACATGATTGGTATGATACAAAGTAAAATTTGATTCACAGGTCTTGAAACATATAACTACAAAGGGAACACCACCGCCGAAGATATGGTGGACGCCTCCAGTGGGCTTGCGCACGAGTCTTCGAATGGCTCTTAGGCATCTTAAAGTTGCTGTTGTAAGTACATTTAATTCCGTGCGACCGGAAGTTCTCACTTAAATTAATACTTGCGATGTTTTAATTAGTTATGCAGCATGGACGATCATCATCAAGAGGTAATCGCCTACTGTCGTGAGAACAATTTTAACGGGCTGATAGCCGACGATGCCGAATACGCTGCTTTCGATCCACCCCGTTACTTCTCATCAGAGCAACTTAAACTTACTTACAAGGTATCAAATAATTTTAATTAGTAAAAAATACTTTGACGAATTATCGGATCTTTTCACCAAGCTATTTTATTTTTAATAACAATGTTTGTACATTTCAGGCAAAATATTGTAATTTTAATATTTTGTGTTTTATTTTACAAAAAAGTACATCAATGTTCAATTAATGTACGTCAGCAAATTTCAAGTTCCAGTACATTAAATTTACAATTTATTTTTACAGTGTGCGAACAATTTCGCACCATTGAATTAACCGGTGAAATAATTGAATGTTCCAGGGATCGCTTGACACGAAGGAATACATGATCTCCGAATTCACAAAATCGATCGGCATCCCGTCGGACAGGCTCTGCATCCTGGCCGCCCTTCTCGGCAACTACATACTGACGGAGCACGAACTAGTGGACTTTTATAAAAAATTGAGCATCAACATTGGACCTAACAAGACGAACTTCGAGCAGTCTATTCGTTCCATAGCGACGTTCGTCAAGGATCTGCCGTCGGTCGAGTTGGACGTAGTGGCGCAGAAAGTTTTCGGCACGCTGTCCGATCCGAGATGCTCGAAGCTTCGACAGTCCGTCCAGTATTATATCAACGGGACGAAGGAGGGTTTCTTGCATTACAAACCCGTCAAGCCTACCAAGCGTGAGTGATTGACGTTACAGTGACTTGCCCTCTACACTGTTTCTCAGTTGTCTGCTCGCTAACAATAGTCCACGACATTGCAGCGAACAACAAGTCCGAAGCGAAACAAATCGTTCAGGTTCAATCGACGAATCCGCCGGAAGTCCCGGCGGTGACGCCGGAGGAAGACGGCAACTTGGAGCCTTCTCGCTTCGCATCGGAGACGTTGGAGAGCGAACAAGAAAGTCTGAATGCCTATAAGCAAGCGACAGCTAATGCCAAAGCCGCACCGCAAATCGTCATCGAGCCACCCGGCGCTCAGGGACACGGCGACGCCGATAACGCTAAATCCGAGGAAGAACAGAGTAAGCAAACCACTTTTGTACGATTACAATTGTGATGAAAAATTAATATACTTTTTCATTGAAATTGAAGTGAATTATAAAAATTCTAAGAATCATAATTGTTAGAATAAATATTCTATGCAAGTTACCAAAACAATTTTGCAAAAATCGTATATTTCCAATTTTTTTTTCTTCAGCAAATGGCCACGCGATTGTAAACGGTGTGCACAATCTTCTGATAAGTTCTTCAAGTTCGAGTAGCAGTTCGACCGTGGCGTCGCCGGCTCACGTAACACCGGAGCCGGTGAAACCAGTGGAAAAGCCAACGACGATTCCCAGCACAGTTTCCGAAGTGATGCGCACAGCTTCGGAGCGTCATCAGAAAGGACTCATGTCCCCTCACATTTATCAGATACTTACAGCCGGCGAGATTAAACTTCCAGTTCTCCTCGAGGACGAGAATCATAGAGAATTTCCATCGATTCATCTGATCTATCGGCCGGTCAGACAAATGGTGTACGCCATTCTCTTCAATCTTCATCATCGCATGTACCTGGCGACGAAGAGCAAAGAGAAAGGCGGTGAGTTTCCGTTAATGACGAATTTTTATCGTAATTTTTTAGCTCGAGGAGAACTATCATTGCTCCAAAGTGAGCCGAAATATTCACCGCATCCGTCGGCTTGAGGATGTTTGGGCGGTAATCGCGGGATAGGAGCGGCTTCGTCGACCGCGTTAGTCAGAGTGCGAATGAAAAACGCAGATAGCTAGCGGCTAGTCTGAGATAGTCTTTTCTTTATTGAATTCATCTCAGAAACAAAACCGTGAATCTTCTTGAAATTTGGACACAATCTGTGAGATTGTTCGAATCATACAGAAATCGATGGAGAAAATCCCTACGTTCTTTCGTTTTCGGACGGTGCCTTATGTAGCTTTGTACAGGCAGTGTGAAGAAACTGCATGGTCAAAAAATCTGAAAAAATTACACACGATTCAGTGTGTCTTTGCCTGGAAAGTAGCAGAGTTTTAGAGCGATCGAACAAAAACGCGTATCGGCCCAAATATCGTTAATAAACAAAACTTTCATTATTTATCATAAACTATACTTTTATATTTTGTTTTGTGCATCGTTGTTGCTGAATCGCACGACAAAGAAAAGATACATTAAAAATTGAACCGATCAAACAGATAACGAAAAAGTGGAGGTGCCCGACGTGATCATCAAAGAGTGGATATGGTCCAAAGCGAATCCCTATCAGACTCCGACATTAGTGAAAGCCGAACAAATCGGTTGGGGCGTGCCGACAATCCAACGCTTGTGGTTCGGGTAAGTAGTTTCTCTCGACCTTACGCTCTCCCCTTTTTTGCACAATTCTGTCGATGCACACCCAACAAACAAAAACAAGAATCGAGGCGTGCGATTAGCGTTCAAGCATTAAAGATCGTAAAACGAATAAAATGAATAACTTGTGCACGTTGCAGCTCTCGAGGGCATCATAGGTATGTCCGATGCTCATTTTGTTGGTGTTGTAACTTTGGGCTACTTTAGTTTTTCTTCCATGTTACACTTGTTCACAACGATTGTTAAAAAAATAAAAATGAGCTGAATTTTTGTATATCTGCGGTGTTTGAGAAGAAAAAAAAAAATTTGTTCGTCACGTCTATCGAATATCGTCGACCGTTGAAATCGCATCACACCACACGGGACTTGATTAATGTGTTATTAATTAATGTGCATCGACTCTTTCCAGCACGGGCATCGACGACAAACGCCGTCGCTTGAGAGGATTCCTGACGTGCATGCGATCCGACACTCCACTCATGCTGAACATCTCTTACGTTCCACAACACTTGCTCGTTATGGCTTGCGTCCTAAGGTAGTACAACCATTGTATTTCCCAATTGTTTGCAATTCGAGGGTTCAATAATAATAAGACTTATTTGCTTTTCGATTCTCCAGATACATCATGACCTTCTCGGACAAAATAAAAATTCTGCGGCGTCAGGAACTCGACGCTTTCATCGCCCAAGCTTTCTCGGCGGATTTGATGAATACCCAGTATCTACAAGATCTACAGGTAGTTCGATTATTTCTTATTTGAACTCTAGTGTGAAGAATGATTGGAGTTCTTTTGACTTGATATCTGAAAATGTATTAAGTCAAAAGGTGACTTTTGACAACTGGAAAGATATCAAGTCAATAGTTGACTTTTGATCACTGGAAAGATATCAAGTCAATAGTTGACTTTTGATCACTGGAAAGTTATGAAGCCAAAGGTTGACTTTTGATTTACTAAAAAGTCCGAAGATTTACTAGGAATACGTCACTTCCGGTTTAAAAATCTTGTTTTCAGAGACAAACCCATGAATTCTTGAAAATTGGGAGAAACAAGCAGATAATTCCAAACTGTATATAATATTATATAACGACGCGATTTTCTTTTTGTTCTGCAGCTTTCGCTCGTCACTTCTCGAGGCGTACAATTGGCTACTCTCTTCATGGCCGGTGTGGAAACCGCCCTCCTGGCAAACGACGCCTGTGGCGCACCAATCCCTTGGCTCATGTGCTGTCCCTGGCTGTACTTCGATGGCAAGTTGTTCCATCACACTCTCGCTCGTGCGACCATTGCGAAGAATCTTCTCGAACTCTGTGGCGGACACATCGAGGGTGTAGTCAAAGTTGAGCGTATGCGTAAGGCAATCCTCGAAGGTGTCAATGTCGTCTTCGCTCGACCACCGTTGCCAATTCCACCAGGTAAAGTTAAAACTTAGCTTAACACAAAAATGTCGTCGCACATTGTCGAATGAGCGATGTTCGGGCGCCTTTTTGAGTCGATTTTTAAATGCACTTCTAAACAAGTATCTTTAACAATCAGCGGATTAAAAAAAAATAATCGTTTCCACAGGCATACGCATGGCTGTGCCGCAAAACGTCCTGCCCGCTGGTTGCAACATGAACGACGGTCTTGTCCGAGGCCGTGGTAACGCCAACATCCCACAGCGTGGTCTGATCCGACGACCGGTGCCGTCTCGCGGTGGTCAGCTCGAAATCGCAGGAGTCGTCGTCGGCCAGTGGGGCGCAAATTACGGGCAACCGGGACGTTTGCCGCAACCGGTTCAAGGACATTCCCGCGGCCGGCTTCCTCCACAGGTACGATATCGCACGTGCAGTCACAGTTTTTCCATGTCACCGATCGGCGACGGTGATCTTACATATCACGAAAGTAGTCAGTGATGTTCCGAATACAAAAAAAAACGTGCATGCTCCAAAGCAGTCTTCGTCCTTGAATTTATTTCACTTTTAAACAATTACTGTTTTTGTCCCCGCGGCTTTGTATCGGCTTTAAATTTTTGCATGTTTTATTATACACGCTGTTTTTATCTAACACCAAAATAAATATTAATTCTCATGCATGATTGTAACATGTTTTTATTTACCACGACCGCGATGAATTATTTGCATCAGGCGTTTGGCCTGCAGATACGGAAGCAGAGAAGTATTCACATCGAGTAATCCATTACTGAAACACTCGTCCCAGTTACTCGACGCGTATTGTTCAATTTTAATACGTTAGGCTCCAATGTTAAATTATATCAATTATTTATTTGAAACCTTCATTTATACAGGTAACATCGATCGGTGGATTGAAGTGGACCTCCCGTGGAGTGGAGTGGTTTCCCCGTGGTTCCAATCCCCTAGGAGTACGAGCCTTCCCGACCCGAGGAAACAATCGCAATCCAACGGCCAGTCGTGGCAAGAAAACGCAAATGAAGGTAAATCTCACGATAACACGAAGAACCCTCACCGAGCATAAACTGGACGTTTAAATTTACATGTAAACCTTGGGCGAATAACTGAGCACTTATCATATTTTCCAGGCTACCGCCAAGAAGAAGACCGCCGTGAAGAAGAATAAGGAGAACGAGAAGAAAGAGAGCAAAGCTCAAGGAAACGCGGTCGAGGAAAGCAGCGACGAATCTCCGTTAGTATTCATGCAGTAATTTAAGAAGAATCTTGGAATATCTTATCGATAAATTTGTATGAATTGACTTGCAGTGAACCGCTGGCGAGTATCGCGGCGAAGGAAATAATCTCCGTTCCCGGTCAATTCGACGACGCGGTCGAGAACACGAAACCCGTAGAGAAAGGACAAGGCGACGCGCCTCTCGTCACGTCGTAAGTGATTCGCCTACAAAGAAACAGAACATAAAAAAATATTCATCTCATTTAAACTAAAACGCGACACTGAAAACACCCGGATGTGACTCAAGACTGCAGCCAATTTCGTTATGTGTTCATTGAGCCGACGAGCATTGGAAACGTTTGTTCAAGTCAAGCAATAACGACGATGCAAATGTCGAGTGCCCAACGGCTCGATGGCCACGTAAAACTCTGGTGGGGCCAAAAACATATACAAACTTTACAAAACAGCCAACGACTAACCGCACCCAAGCAAGTGCTTTACTTCAGGCGCGAGATAAAAAAAAATGGAAAAATGAAAAACATAAACCGAGTATCCCATTTAGTGGATTTAAAACCGTACTATGTCCTCACTGCCAAATGTACCACACTCTACGAGAATTAGAGAAGACGAACCGATAGAAATAGAGAATGGGAATGAAGAACAAGAAAAAAAAGTCGTGCTCGTACTGATGGGCAAACAAGTGCGTTGCTCGTGTCACCGTAATAACAAATTGGATTCGACTGATTAGTGTTACGCGAAACGCTAATTTTAACTAAACCGTGAATACACAAAGTCGTCAAACTGCTATTAAGTATTTAATTATTAAGGAGCGTGTTTATTTTTTTTACAATGATGAAAAAAAATGTATATTTTCCGGTATTATATGAAAATGCCTCGCTTTGTATGGTCCTGGTTTCCCGTGCCTCCAGCAAATTCATTGTCGAATCATTTCACGAGAGCAGAAAAAAAGCGATAATACGACTCGCATTTCATCTTCTTGTTTTGTAGATAGAGGCGCGCGAAACCTGGACGGCGCACAGCGTTTAGAGACTGACGCTTTTCATATAGGTAAAATATATATTTATACATATGGGACGTTATATTTGTAAACACGCTTACCGAAGTATACGATTGTTACTCACTGAGTGATTACAGATATAACGATATATGATTTAGGTAGGAAAACTCCCCGTAGCGAATTATATACGTAAGTTTGTCGCGTAGCATGAATCGGCGAGCGTGCCTCGTTCGTGGTGCCTGCTCGCGTGGAGAGAAAGAGAGGGTACGAATATTACGAGGAATATATTATTTATGATATTCATATTATGTATGCGACCGTTAGTGAGAGTGAAAGGAATGTCGAAAGTAGCGTATGAAGTGTTTTTTTTTTTTTAATCTTCGTTTGCTTGTTGAACTTGTGTGTCTGTGTACATAGTACGTGTGTGAGTATGAAGTTAGATGAATATTATAGTATATATATATATATATATATATATATAAATATATAAATATATATTTATTTGCGGTCGCATCGAGGAATATGTTGGAACCAATCGACCGCGGAGCAAGAGTTTGATTGCGTTGAGCCTTATACGATCATTAAACGGTCGTTGTGTTTTGAGGATTTATCACGTATCTGTGACTTACGAGCGAATACGTCGATTCACATCATTATCATTGAATATATAAATGAAAAAAAGGAAAAAAAAGCGAACCGTATCGGAGCACATAATTGTAATGAATTGGACGAAAAAAAGCATGGATACGATAACGTGACGACGGAAGAAAAGATGGACAAGATTAATTGTAATTATCGACATCGTGGAAAAGTGAAGTGTTTGCCTGTGAAGAGCGCTTATACGCGTTAAATGGTACGAAAAAAAAGTGTTGGAAAAGATAAGGAGAACCGTTAAATCGAGATAATATAATTGAAGAGATGAAGATTTAAAGTGTTATATTTTTGTAGATTTGTTATTGCGTGAAATGTATTGAGACAATGGAGGAATGAAAAAAAAATCGAACTTTATAAAACTCGAGATAAAGTGGGACGGCAGTTTGAAATATCGGATTTATGGGATTGAATACATGCTCGCGCGCACGTACTCTGACGATCTGCACGTGTCGCGCGCATGAACCGCATAACCGCTTCTCGGTACGCGAATAGTAAAAAAAAAAAAAATAAATAAAAATGAAAAATAAATGCCACTGTTTCCGAAGGATTGACAGCGGTGAAACGAAGATTAAACTTTAACGAGAAGAAGGAATACCACGTTGACGTATGCGTAGCATTGTTAAACTCTCGAATTTAAATAACTCATCAATTAACAAAGACATTGCGAATCGTCGACGCCAATGCAGTGTCGAGACGTCGAAAAAGACACAAAAAAACATATGCATTACAACGCGCTACATTCGTTTTTCAGTTTTAAACCCCTGAATGAATAATAACGAACGAGGGAAAAAAAGTAAAACAGAGAAGAGTTAGTAGTTTCGAGCGATCCTTGCAGACAAAAAGAGAAACAAACAAAACAAAAAAAGCGAAATAAATGAAACTTCAAAGCAAACCAATGGATTTTAAGACACAAAGGCAACTTTACGCTTTAGAAAAAGGCTAAAAAAACATACGATTTACTTCGCGAAGAAATCGTTCTCTTGACATCGCGTACACTTCTTGAACAGAATAAATAATTGAAAAAAAATGTGTAACATTGCAGTTAAATACTGAAAATCTCATATATAAATCAGTTGCCCGTTACGCTGATTGACGAAACTTGCAACAAATATGTATCACGCGATACTTCGTTCAAGTACGAGAAAAAAAAAAGAAACTAAAACTAAACGGAGATGTATAAACAATATTGTAAGAATGCAAAGCCCACATTGATGATCCAGATTACGTAAACCGAAACGTTTAGACAGCGATAACTCGATTAAACAGAAGTTACATAATAATAGATGGAAAAAGAAAAACAAATGAATAAAGAATGGACTAACGACGCATAAAAAGCAGGTTGCGATTTTTTCGTGCCTGATTTTTACGTTGTACCCGTAGTACAGGGGCCCACTAAACTTGTCTACGACTCGTTTATAATGTAAACACGATTTAAAAAATAATCTATCGTATCTGTACCCCCTTTGACTGTCTGTGCAAAAAAAAAGAAACAAAAGAAGAAATAACGATAAACGATATTACCGAGAAAAAAAATGGTGTGTTAAGGCAGTAAACTTGATTTTTTTCGACACAGACAGAAGGATAATAATAAATGTATTTACATGTCGAAGCTCCGATTATAGTCTGTCCCAAATGGAGCGATTAGTTTTGCAAAACCGAATCTTTTCGATATTGCTACAGTGATTTTGGAGAGCCAGGATTTTCGTGAGATAATAATTTTTTTTCACTCTTGGCTCGTGTTTATTATATATAATTAGCGTCATTATTATTGTTGAAGATCCGGATGGATCGAACTTGTGTCTGTTTGCGAAGGCATCGTTGTACCCAAACTCATGTCGGGACAAAAAAAAATCGATCGATTAAACACAGACATCATTTTGTTTGCATTGTTCTTTTCTTTAAATAAACATAACGTATAGTCGTTGGTGGCAAGAAAAAAAACTCAATTATCGTAACATTGCTTGAACAAAGCCCAGAGTTAATCCCAACGATTGTAATTTCTCATTCTTATCTCTTAGTTCAATGATGTACCATTAATTAGACTTGAAACTTGTAGGGGCGAGATTGTCGCCTTATCGATCGATCGGTCACATAACAGACCTTCTGATTTGATAAATTTATACCCTTGCGATTTAAATTGTAATTATCCTTATTCTATTTAGTTAATGCTTATACGAGTAATATGAAATATAACAAACGAAAAATAAAAAAAATAAAAAAAAATTATAGAATCACGAAATGTAATACTGTAGTAACGTGCTGGTGAAAGATGAAAGATGAAAAAGAAACAAAAAAAACATAAAAGAAACACTATTGATGTAGTTGAAAAGCACACGTGGGCCCCGTATTTATAATGTTCTTATTAAAATATTACATAACATGTATTCTGCTATTAATTTCTCGTAGCTAAAGAAGAGGCAATCGAAAGAAAAATAAAATAACGCGCATACACCGAAATCATTTTTTTGTTTCATCGTAAGCTTGCTTAATCAATTGATTTGTTAATTTGTGTTTATTATTACCCTAATTTCTTGTATTTATCAACGTAATAAAAACACAAAAAAATAACGTGATGCGCTGTCAAATACAAAGTATGTACGATCGAAGTCCCTGATACAAATGATTCGATGAAGCGAAATTCAAATCAACTTAAAACTTCGATTTAATGAAATTTGTAAATTACACTGTGTAATCCCCGTAAGTTGCATATTTCTGCCCGATGTCGAGCAAAAGCTGATTCTGTACTTTCGCCGCTTGAGCAATTTTCAATAATTCATACTTTAAAAAAATCTTTTTGCGTATAAAACAAAATAATATATAGAAACTGCGAGTTCAACGTGGAATGATGTGGAACGCGACTACGAAGCATATGACGAATAATGGGAATCAGTACTAGCGAAACACAAGGCAAATCATATTAACACTTATTGGAAAATTTAACTTACATAACAAGAAAAAGAAGATTAACTTCAATCCAGAAGCCATTAATGGAAAATACACATGTTTGGAATGTAGAGAGTAATTAATCATATTCAATATCCAATAAAAACGATGTAAACGTGATGATTATTAAAAATATTCGAAACGCCACGACGTTTAATCAATTTTGTAGATCCTTCAGAACATCAACGAACAGCATGAAATCCGTTGCTTGAGCTAATCATAACGAATTGTTACGGTGATTGGCTACGAATTCGATATTTCTGATGTACAACAAAGTCGCACACATCGATACTTTCGAGTTCGTCGATAAAGTACAGACAATTGATAAAACGAGCAGGTTGTTGTGGGTCGGGCGGTTTACGCTCTCGGCTGGATCGCATATTTCGTAGCATGTGAAAATTCACTCTGGAATGAAGCTTCGGAATAAAAATTTTTATTCCATGTGCTGTGAAAACCGAAATCTCGAGAACGTAGCATATGGGAGTGAATCAGGATTTTCAAAATACACTCCCATATGCTATATTCTCGAGATTTCGGCTTTCATAGCATATGGAAGTGGATTTTCAAAAATCCGAAAATACTGTGTTGGTTCGCGCACTGCCCGCGCTCGCATGGATGCCTTAAAGTTACTTTTCTTTTATCTCCACTGCAATAAGAACTGTCTAAGCTAAGCTTCACTGAAAGAGTGGGGGAGGGGGGTTCAGCTTCATCGAAGGGGCGGCTTAGCAGGAGGAGACAAACAGCCAAACCAACAAATAAACAAACAATCAGACAATTAATAAAATCCACAGTTTTCCAAAACATATATAAGATTAGAGTGGCGTTCGAAAATTGAAGATAAAACACATGGGTTTCAGAATGAAGTTTCAATACACAGAAATTGACCAGTACTCTCGGAAGATGTTAGATTTAATGAAACCCTCGTTGCGAGTCATGAGTACAATAATTTTACATTTAGTGATAATTAATATCATTACTGTTGCTTATAATCGTGTATTTTCAGGACCGCGTCGGACCTTCACAAACGATTTCCAGCTAGAAGTAACACGGGTTGACCACCTAGTTCATTTGCAAAATTCGATGCTGTATACATGCGCATTAAGACAATGGGTTCGTCAACCCTATGAAATGCAATAACAGAAAGTGACTAGACCTAATATTCTAGCGTCATTGGGTAGATCTGTAAACGGGAAAAACGTAAAGGCCACTCTTGTAGTCTTCGATGTTGGTGATATAATAATCACTCGTCTTTTTCATTTTTTCGTTTGGCATATCGGTTAAATATTTTAGCGGATATTCAACTTTGCCACCGTACTGCACAGTAGCATTTTCTGAAAGACAAAGTAAACAGTTGATTGAAACTGACGCAAGGAATTCCACTTTTTTGTTTGTTAAACTTACGAGTCTCTTTCGTGTCCGGGTTAGGGATTTCATTGTTTTCCACTTCCGTTGCCTCCGTCGCTGTTACGCTGCCGTCATTCCCAACGACTTGGACACTCAACTTGCGGAAATTTGAACCATCGATCGTATGATCTACCATCCATTTTCTCAATTCTTCTATCGTTATTCCACTGATCTCGTTCACCTCTCGCTGCAGCCTGTCGAATACATATTCGCCCGACGTAATCTCGGCCCAGTTTTTATTCAATTCCTCCTTCAGATGAATGTCCGCGCATTGTTTTACTTTGGTCAGAGCTTCCTTGACACTGAGCAATTCTTTCTCGGACATTTCGTTCAGTGTCTTCTTGAATGATTTAAGGAAAGCTTCGATTCTCTTGTCGACGTGCTCGGTCGTGTATTTATCCGCTTGCGCGCATACCGTGACGGAGTAGCCGAGCACACCGAAGGTGTCTCGCATCAGGCAAAATACATTGTAGCCCAGTTGCTCCTGTGTTCTGAGCTGATTGAACAAGGGCTCTTCCATAATCATCTGAAAATAATTGCGAACAGCAATTAGAACATGATTTTGGTAAAATCGTTGCGAGGAAAATAATTGCTTTGCCAAGGAAAAATCGTCATTGCCAAAACAACTTTGCCTTGCGAGGGTAACGTAAATGGACGGATAACACGTACGATGAGCAGCTCGATCAGAACGCCCAGTCTGATCGATGTACCTCCGGACTGATAATAGTTCGTCACAACGGAATTCGAGTCGGTGAGATTGAAGTTTTGCAATCTGCAGCAACGCACGCCAACGGGAATTTGCGTGACTCTGAGCTGTGGCATAGTGTTCGGCAAGAGCGGTCTGCAATTCAATATCTCGACGCATTTCTTAGTATTCACGATGACGTCATCCTTCGTCATATTTCCCTGCACGAGGCACTTGATATAAATATGATCGGTGAAAGATTTGGCGTAATTTTTTAATTTTTCATATTCGATCCCCGAAATAGCTGCGTGTTTATCGACGGCCGACCAATGAACGAGCATCAGAATCGACAGTCTGGCGTCTCTGAAAAAAAAATCTGAACGTTATTATCCGAATTGAAGATTGATACGTTTATTGTAAAGTTTAAAATTTTACGAATTCCGACGTACAATTTTATACGTTCTTTTTTTAAATATGCTAGTTTCTAAAAGCCGGAGATCAAACCTACTTGACTAGTTTACTGGGTTTCAAGAACGTATTGTAGCACGCTTTGAGCAGTTCTCCCTTCATAACATCGAACAAATCTTCTGTAACGAGTTTCGAAAAGTCTGCTATGTACTGCGTTATCGTCGTCAACAGGAGCTAGAGACAATTAACACCGAATGAATTAGACGCGTTTTCTTTCGTAAGACGAAGGATTAAACGTAAGGAATTAAACTCACAGGCAACTTCTGATTGAATCCATTGACTTTCACGACCAGACCTTTCTCGCCCGGATGAATCTCGTGATTCAATTCGGCCGCCGTTGCCGGATACAATTCTTCGACCAACAGTTGCTTGAGTATCGTCACGAACAGTTCTAGCATTGCCGCACTGAAATTAAATAATCGTTAAATTTGTTAATCGTAAAAAACACAGCGTTTCTTTCTTTTCGAGGTCTTACGAACTTTTCTGGCGACGTCAGTGGCAGCGGCGAAACGTAATAGAAGTTCATGTGGCACTCGGGAAGTCGAAACTTGGCGTCGGGCTTGTACCAAACTTCCGACAGAGCGTCCGAGTGAATTTTGACGGGACAGTGAGGCATGTCCTCGGGTACCGGAATCAGCGTAAAATCATCAGTGACGAAGATATTGGGTTCCGGAAGATGAAAATCTGGCAACGGCTCGATCTTCCTCCAACAGTCTATCCAATCCTCCGGTATCTCGGTGTCCGTGTATTTAGTCTTGAACCACGGTTCGATCTTCTCGAACTCCTCTTCGTTGAACTTTTTGTCAAATATTATTATATTCGCGTTTTCGGGTTTCAAAACGTCCATGCACGCTCTTATCGAGACCGGATCGTATTCGAAGTAAAGATCACTGCCGTTTATGTAATCCGACGGTGAGTAGAAGTGCATGTTCTCGCAGAGATCTTCGACGTACTCGTCGGGCGGTGTCTCGTCCGAGTATCTGTGCAGTTGTGTTACAAAAGTTAATAAAAAAATAACACTTTTTTAAATTCGTCGAAATATTGAAATTTGCGGGATAGGTCGGATTATACCTGAAATTGGTTTCTTCGATCTTCTGGATTTCGTCGTAGATACGTTTCTGCGGACCTTCCCGTCGAACGAGACTGATATACGAGTAAACAGCGTCGAGGACTTCTTTCAGATGTTTGTGACCCTCGTCGGTAAGTACCAGTGTCAAGCTGAACAACGCGTACATAGAACTGTGCTCGAAACCACTCTCACCATTGCCGCTGAATATATTCAAGCACCACATCTTCTTTCGCAAATAACTGATCAGCGACCCTTTACCCTCGTGTCCTATTATCCACGATACGTACTGATGGGGTTTGCTTCTGTAAAGATGAAGCAACGATGGCATTGCCCATGTTAGTTCTATCTGTTGAAAGAAAAAAAATTGAAAATGAATTGGCTACCAGACACCAAAAGTCGGGTCGTTCTTGTCGATGAGAAGAACTCACTTGGCAAACATCTTTGATCGGCTTGATTTTATAAATTCTACGGAATCGCGGCGTATCGAACGAATCCGCGCCTTTGAACGTCGTAAAATCGTCGGCCGGCAAACCGTTGTTCGGTACGTTGGAAAAACACTCTTTCACGTACTTCTCCAACGTGTCGAGCGGCAGTCTTGCCTATAAAAATATAAGACAAATTTTGATTAGTCGCCCAAACCTGACGAAGATTTTTTTTTAATAGATAGAGTAATAGGTCATATAAGATATATGGTGACAAGGATTTTCTTTACCTGAATCGCAACGGTCATTCTATGCGCACTATAATGACGTTCCCGAAATTTGTGAAGTTCCTCGTAGAGCTTATCGTCGGTGACATTGTCACGGAGCGTCACGAGATTTCCCCAGACGAATTTCGTCGCTGGATGTCCGGTTTGAGCTAAGCTGCTGAAAAGCTGTTCCTTACGATGGAAGTCGGACGGTATAGCCATCTGGAATTCTGTCGAAAAGATTTTTAGATTTGACTCTCGACGGTAAAATCTCACTGGTCGATATACGTACCGCTCTCTACGGCCTCTCTCTCACGAGCTATCGCGTCGCGCTTCATCAGAGGACTTATGAAGAACTGAGCGAAACGATCCAGCGCGGCGTGAAGAAATTTTTCTTGAACCTCGAAGTAGAAAGTCGTCTGCTCGCACTCGGTGTACGCGTTGTCCGAACCGCCGCGTCTTTTGATAAAGGCATCAAAATCATTTTCCTTTAACGAAAACGATAGATTAGTAAAAAAGAAAAATTATAAAAATTTCAAGGTAAGTATTACTGACGAGATAAATCGTCGAAATGGTTTGCAGAATTGATTTACCTGCGGATACTTTTTTGATCCCATGAAGACCATGTGCTCCAGGAAATGAGCCATGCCTGGAACCTCCGGCGGGTCGCTGAAGCTCCCGACGCCGATACATAAACCACAGGCGGCCTAGACGAAAGGGGCGTTTTAAAATTTCACGATTACATCGACAAGTATGCACTGGACTCCAGCATTTTTTTTTTTCTTCACACCTACCATCTTTTCTTCTCGTTTCATTTTTTTTACAGCGGAACCATCCCCTTCCTCATTGTCTGTTTGATCTACCTCGTTTTCATCGTCTTCTTCATCTTCTTCGTTGTCTTCATCTTCGTCTTCGTCACTCTTGTCGCTTTCGCTCCCTTCGTCTCCGCTGCACGATTTATTATCGTCGCTTCCCGATTTACCTGGTTTTTCGGAGCAAGAATTTAATTTTTCCCATCCATCAACCAGGGTAGGAAAGGCCAATTAAAAATAATGTAAAATATAATATATAATGATTATTAATATATTGAAGTTTGCAATATTAAAAGTTCCCAACGAAAATAATATCACGGCATCGTCATATATATGCTGTATATAATCGACAAGTTTGCTAAAACAAAAATGTAGATGTTGCACAGCATGGAATAAACAAAAACCATCAGATTCAAAAAACTTCAAGGGTTAAAAAAAAAAATCCATGACTTTTCGCTGACTTTTCCAGGTCACAACAAATCCCCTGACTTTTCTTGGTTTTCCAGGTTTTCCAGAAACGTGGCAACCATGACATGTGTACACCTGTGAGTATCAGTGTAAGTCTTGAATCAACATGAACTTTATTATTATGTAGATAATATTAATAATATATAGATAAGAAAAAATATTATTAATTGAACACCCATTTGCATGAAAGCTAATGCAGGATTAATATTTTTTTAAAGGATTTCGATTACCATTGTCATCATCTTCATCTTCTTGCTGCGAAGTGTCACCTTCACACGAAGCTGGACTCGGATCGGCGATCAACAAAGCTGTAAGGCCATTCGGTAGTTTGATGACCCTGCATCGTAGAGAGATAACATTTTTATTCGTCTAGCGGCTTGGCGTGCCACGAAAGAAGAAAAGTTATAATTTTTTTTAACAAATGGCATATTTATGTCGTACCTGTACTCTTTCTTGTCGTTGTCCGATTTTACTGGTACTTGGAGATAGTCGACCTTGATATCCGAAAAATCTTGCAGAACATCGCTGCTTTCGTCGTTATTGTCATTGTGTGTTTTGTCACTTGAGCCGAGGTTATGATCGTCCTGAAGAACGCTTCCCGTTCCGTTAGTCGGCTTAACCATATCCAAATATCTGTGGCTTAACTTGAGTTTCTTTTTCGGTGGAGCTTGAAAAAATCTTTTTGGCATCATACAATGAACCGACGAATTTTTATGAGCACATTTGGTGAGAATTTTTAATAGCGGAGAACGAAATGTGAAGACCATGCGTCAAATCATATGAATGATATGAAGGCAGTAACAGATGGTGGGGGATGTCCAGTGGGAATTCGCACCGGACAAGGTATCGCCGAGTTTCCACCGTGCGTGAGATCGGGCCGAGATCTACTTTGAACTAGTGGAAAAATACCAGGGCCTAGATCCCCATCACATGTTTCGCTAATGATACGATAAAGTGTTACGCTAAAGGTAACCTTACGGCAACGCGAATGTCAATCGGATGTCACTGATAGACTAAAGAAAATACATTTCTGAGTTGTATTTTCAATTCAGCACCTGTATCACCGTATCATCGCCGAATGATATCTTGTAATAAGGCCCCAGCCATGCAAATAATTACGTTATAATCACCGATTGATTTGATTGGTTCCTTCTGTCAGGATACTAACATCGTTTGACAGAATGGACCAATGAAATCAAATTGTCCTTATAAGGTAATCATTTCGACGGCTGGATGGAAAAAGCGTCAAAGGTTGGAGGAAAACTCAGTTACTATAGATGACGCTGTGAGGCTGCTTTAAACCCAATTTAGCTTTTATCGCCCTCAGCACTTGTTTTTTTGTACAGGCACTTTGTGGTTAAGTTGGGGCTAAAGATGAACAGAACCTCAAAATATTTTCAATCAATTTTTCCCCGAAACGGTTCTATAATACTAAAAACGAATTGCGGGGCGCACTACGTTAATCAAAATCATTTTTTTATTTTATAACCGTTTCGGAGGAAAATGATTTAAAAATATTTTGAGTTAATATTGATCTTTACCCCCACCTTAAGAGGGGTCTAAACCCAACCGCCGGTTGCTTGGGTATGAGAGAGACAGCGCCATAGGGATTCTGTGAGAGCAAGAGAAAGGAGGTTGGACTTCTCTTCGCGCTGCAAAGCATCGGGCAATAATGGTCTTGCAATCCCGCACAAGGAAGATGTCAAAGATACTTAGGCATAATTCTAGATTCGGTTTATGCCTAAGTATCTCACGTTAGATTAGTATATAAGGAGCCGCAAAGCACCGAAATTCATTGAACAGTTATTTTCTTCATTGTTTTTGTTTTGAGGAAACGTCACTTACGGTTGGAAAATCTAATTTTTCGACGAGAAGTGACATCATCTAGAGGAAACGTGAATTCCGGTCTTAAAATTTCATACCGTACCTCTGGTATTGACCATATTGGCCATATTAATGTTAAGGGGAGTCTAAACCCCCTCTCGCTCGCTCTCACACGCACCCCATGGCGCTGTCTCTTTCGCACTCGGCCGCTCGACGCGCGGGTTTAGCCTCGCCTTAAGCCAAGCGATACAGGATAGTCTTGTATGCACAAATAGCAGACATTCACAGTGATAGCAAGGAGGATTTATCGTTGGATTGCCTGTTGACAGCCACTTATTATTAATTAAACTTACCATGATGATGGAAGTACCTGCAACGTGCGCTACGTAATTCTTTTTGTACCCCAAACAATATCGATGAAATCACAAAACGGAGAAATATTCTTCGAAAGCTAATGCATATGCTGGTGATAATCGTTAAAAATAAGCTCGTTCCTATTTGTTTCGAGCATTGTGTCATGATTGTGTTTATAAGAAACGCGAGGGTGAATATGGGATCGTCGACCCGGCGGTGTTCGTGTCCACGTAATCAGGCTGAGCGCGAGGCTCTCATACGCGAAGGGTTAATTATCTGCAGTCATTCTCGGGTACTTCCGTGGTGTGTTGGATCGATAAGAAAACGATATTCAGCAAGGGAGCGCATTTTACCGACGTATATTACGTCTGCCTTTTTTACAAGCAATTTAAACGTCCATTCTTTATTAGTCAATTAAGTTATTAGTCAATTAAGTTATTAGTCAATTAAGTTATTAGTCAATTAAGTTATTAGAGATGGCATAAGGCTTACGGGAAGAGGGATTATTTCTGTGTCGACGCTAACAGAAGGAACATGTGTAGAAACCTAACAGCATTTTTTCAGGGTGAACATTACCGTATCAATAAATTTCTTCTCAATTTAAACGGACAATGGCCATATGCGGTAAGGCGTAAGAAGATTTTCTTTGCGTTTGTGGCTATATCGATGTTTATCACCGGTATTCCGGGCCAGGTATATACCGCGAAAAAACTACTTAAACAGAGAATGGATGATTGAAAAGTAAACCCAATCACATTAACAAAAAAAGCGTTGTTAACATTTCGATGCAGATAAAAATGATCATCGTTCATCGAACTGATTGGTTGCAAGTACTTCCGTCGCTGGGCCCACTGTTTGTGCACGTTGCCTGTGCTATAAAATTGTGTAATTCCCTTTACCACGAGCAGAAGGTGCTTTATCTTGTGTAAAACAAAAAGATCATATTTTGGCAGCATATACTTAATCTGACATATTAGATGCGTCAATTGATGGAACGCATTTACGACGATTGGCATGCACCGATGGGGTCGGAAAAAAAGGTTTTGAAACACTTTGCGGATGATGGCCGATTATTCACCATGATTTACACAGGTCATTTTTTTTTTTCGTAACAAAAGGTGAATATTGTAACTTGGTAAATTATTGAACATTTTCCAGGAGTTTTGTATGTTTCGATGACAACATACCTCATCGTATCAGCATTGCCACGATTTCTGTTAGTTAACGGATGGGCAAATATAACAACATCAACCGTATTTCCTATTCCAGTCTATTACACCGCAAACGATGAGGAATACTATATCTTTATTGAATCTTACCTATTTATCGGTATCGTCATCGTACTCTCTATAAGCGTCGCCGTAGACAGTATGTTCGTCGTGTATATTCAGCACGGTTGCGGCATCTTCGCGGCAGTAGGGTAAAAAATCTCTAGCCAATCTGTTAGACTGTCGAAAATATCCTACCAACTGAAGGATAGAAGATATTTTTATTTTCCATATTCAATTACAGTTACCGATTGGAACATTTAATAGACGGTGAAGACCTAGAAGTTGATCTTCACCCTCCTCGTATAAATGATACACTATTTTGGATTGTGGTCGATTGTATAAAAAAACACAACGAAGCTCTCGAGTAATTACATATCGATGGCTTTATGTCATAAGGGCTTACAGGCTATGTATAAGCAGAGGTGGTACTTTCCGATCACATTTTTGTTGTGCACAACCATATTGTGCAGAAAACGTGCTCTTTTGTACACATGTATTATTTTGCACAGTACCGTAGTGCCCCGTACATATTTTATTGAATGCTGTTGTACACTAAGGGAATGTGCACAAAAAAACATTGTGCTCCAAACGATGGATTTTGTGCCCAAAATGTATGTGAACTAAAACACGAAGTGTTTGTGCACTATCCCAGATAGGCAAGCGCCAATTGCTACTTTTCTTGGCGCTTGTCAATCTGGGATTTAATTGTGTACAATACAATTGTGACCAGAATGGGTTCTACCAATGATGGTCATAGGTATTTCGTATCATATTTATAAAAACTAGGTGATATTAATTAATTATTGAAACTTATCAAGATATGCCGATCTCCTCGAAGGCGCGTTCCATTGGTCATTTTGTCTTTTGGTGTGGATAAATATGCTGTCCCTAAGCTTTACAGGACTCCAGGTTTTTACGATATATATACATATATATGTTATGAATATATATGTTGATTAGTAGTAAGACAAGAAGTAGCGGAATTTCTAAACTCCATATTTTACATGATCGACAGGTGGTTTGGGGAGCTAGCACAGATTCAATAGATGAAGCCTTCCGACAAGCTGTCTTTGGCAGTTCTCAATTATTACATCTTCTCTTCATTAACTTATTTTCTCAAAGACTCACGGATCATAGCCTCGATGTTTATACCTCTATGTGAGGCACAGAAATTACAAATTTGACGTTCGAAAAGAGTTATCAGTAAATTTGCAGAATCCAGTCAAAGTGGTACTTGTGCTCAATAAGAACGAGAGTTCTGCTACAATTTATGCTAGTGAAAAGTGCGACACCCTGGGAATTGAAAGCCGGGAAAATGTTCTCATTGTCTGTGGAGAGATTTAGCGCTGTAAGGATCAGTAATTTTCCACGAGATATTCTCATAATCGACGATATAGTGAATGTTTTAACGAACTTACCTAAGTGAAGTTCAATCCTGATTATATGAAGCGCCTCTTCCGAAGAGATCATAGATGTAGTACACTAGGACCTCCGCTTCATTCACAGAGGCGGGACCGGCTCCCGCTCACCTTGACCAAGATCGAGGCTCTGCGCCCATACTAACTGTCGAGCATGGCAAATAGCTTACTGCGTCGATCGATATTCGCTCCGTGGTGGGGACAATGACGGAAACCGAGGGGGCAAAAATCGCGGTCCTCGTGTACTCTTCTTTCACACAAGGGGAAAGCCGTTCGGTGGGTCCTGGCGGACAAACGTTTTGGGTCGCTAGCAATTATTATATTACGTTACGATGTCACAGACTCTTCTCTGGGGTCTCCTATTTCCCTCCGATAAACAAAGGCCGACGCCTTTGTTTATGGCAGGGAAATAGGCGTCGATAGGCTGCGTGCTCTCTCATGCTGGCTCTGCAGCCCACGCCGGAAAGACGACCTACCGCAATTTTGTTTCCCTAACTTTAAATTAGTGGAGACATTTGTGCGAAGTAAGGGTAACATATCTATGATCTCGCGGAAGAGGCGAAAAATACAATGGACATTTTTTAACGATAATTTTTATCACAATTACAGCTCGTTCGGACATCCGTGTCGTACCTGACCATTTTAGGTTCATTTGAATGAAGACATTACAAAACGAGATACACTGCAGCGGACGTCCAGATAAGTTACGTCCACGTACAAATAATATTTATCGGTGACAACGAAACGTAAGGTATTTGTTACATATTCGTATAGCAGCTATAACGGATCTAGTCGGTACTCGCGATATTAATCGACAACCGAATTCTGCACGGCGCGTGATTCGTCCGATTTAAATAGAAAATAATACGAGTGAGAATCAAGTAGTTATTGTTAGGTAGAAATGGTCACGCGCCAAGTTTCTATAGAGGGTAGATCGAAAAAACCATCGAGAGCGCAGAACTTTCCCCCATGGATGGATGCCAGATGTGGACACTTTCTGATGTTCACACGAAAAAAAGGAATTATGTGAAAGACCGCAGACTTGTTCTAGGGTCTGTAAAGAAAAGGCCCAAATTCATAAAATTATGCAGATGCCTTTCACCGACGGTCCTTCAGACCACCACCAGATTCAATATCTACCCCCGCGGGACTCCACGAAGGAGGCGGGACTTGGCCCATGACTGGATAACGCTCCCACAGCCGTGGTCCCAGTCAAATTGAAGAAGAAGAAGAAGAAGACTGGATAACGCGCTTACTGGAGGGGTTGAGCCACCTCTACTTTTGGATATCGAGAAACCATCATCGCCGAAAATTATCGCGAAGAAAATTTGTACAAAATTGAAAGAAGAGAACTTGTTTGAATTTCGAACTGCAAGCATGAAAGCTCTTGCTCTTGAGTAAAAGTCTATAGCAATATATCGAATATCAGTTGAAGGTTTCAACAATAACGTGTTGTCCCTCCGATTTTTCGGCTATCTCCTCAAATACCTTAATAAGTCCTTTCATGGTTCCCACGCATGGCGAGTCGAACACTTTCTTATATAAATAATTAAGACTAAATGACTTTTTGTTGCGCTAACTTGTACACACATGGTCGTACCCAAACAATGTACTTAACGAAGCCCTGGAGTTAGATCATTTTAGGAATTTGTTTATAGGCTTCTCGCCCCTTTTGCTTTCTCATGGAGGAAGCTTTGTTTTAGTGAAAAAATTTGTTTTCGAGATTTTAGTGTCAGAGTACTTAAAATAGTCTGAAACGTCGAGAAATGTGATTTTTAGCTGGCGTCCGGACGTCTGCGCGTGCGCGTGCGTATGCGTGTGCGTGTGCGTGTGCGTGACGAAAACGGTGAATATTGGATAATTGACTTAATAATAAAAAAAAAATCTTTTTCCAAAACCCTGTATTTTCGTTAATTGAAGTAGGTGCACGGATGTAATAAAGCAAAGACATCGGTGTATTTTTTCGCGCTGAACCTGAATCGGCCAGTCGTTTTGCCTAAAAGGCAAACACGACGTTGACGTTAAAACAAGTTCAAAATTAAATTTTTCATATCGCTTCCTCATAAAAGTTGAAAATTGAAATTTTCATATGGCTTCCTCATATAAGTTGCGAATTGAAATTTTCATGTGGCTTTCTCATAAAAGCTGCAAATTGAAATTTTCATATGGGCTTCTCACAATGTTCCTTTATTTGCGAAGCTTCCTCTATGAGGAAGCCAACAATACAGAAAATGCTTCCTCATAGAAGAAGCTTCGCAAATAAAGGAACATTATGAGAAGGCCACATGAAAATTTCAATTCGCAACTTATTTCATGTTTGCTACTACAGACCATGAGGGCCGGTTCGTTTTACCGCCTCGGACTTGATACACTACTTTTACCCCATCTATAAATACTGTAACGGAACGAATAATTGACCCGATTCGAGAATACCGATCATTCGAACCTGCACATGATTCGGAAGGAACCCGCCACACCGACGACTCATCGCTCGCACCCAGGCGAGTTCCAACGATCCCCACCACGAGTCGATGCACACGACATGTATAGATGCTCTGCCTAAGTCATCGCCATTCACGCGGCACCGGCGTAAACACCAAGTTTATGAAAAAAGATAACAAGAATGATAATACCTATAAAGAGGTTAGAGTTTACGTTCAATCCGAGCGATCAGCATTCAACAAGTGTCCGTTATGCATTAAATTGTATTTTTATCTGTTTTTTCAGGGAAGACGGAAGCTTAAATGAGTGGGCAATAATCGAATTGCAAGGAGACTTGAAACACTCCACGGGAGATATAAAAAATGCTCAATTCATTGGCGATCTTCATTTCACTGAAAGTGGCGTTCCTATACTGATAATAGGCATTCATGTTTTGTATGGGAAGGAGACAGCGCTGTCCAAACCATTCGCAGTTCTGGAAAAAATTAAGCTCACCGCCGAGAACGGTGAAAAAACGGATATGGAAACCGAAGACTGCGAGAGTACTACGGAGTATATTGTAAAAGCTATCGTAAAGAAAAAACTTATTTTCAAAGGCAGACCAAAGCCCATTGTGACGGACGTTCCGATATGCACGTAGCAATTTGATTAAAAAACAAATGTCCATTGATGCCAAACCTCCATTCTCTCGTGAAATTGGAATAAAATATGAGTAATTTATTTGTAAAACTTTGTACCATTTTTTAAATAAATACTTTCATGCAAAATAATGCAAATTATTGACCCTGCAAAAAAAAAAAAATCACTCGAACGATAATTTATTTACACGATAGACAACAAATCCTTTGGGCTGTAACGTAAAATAGTTATTTGTATCGCAAAGGCATAGAAAGGGAGTTCTTGACGAGTGTGAAAATGCCGCACGATGACATTCACATAATTTTCCCTAACATATTCACGAAAATCACACTTTTCATTTTTCGAAATACCATATTTGCACGCGATGCGAAAAACTGCCTTTGTGCGCACACTTCCCAGGAACGGAAATAGGGATTTTACATGCATGCGTTAGGAAAAAAATGTGAACCCGTGCAGTTCGATTTTCAGCCACATAATTTGTAGTAATTTATGTAGATTCTTAATTTTTTTTTAAACTTTATTATCTCCACTTAAAGTTTTACGAAAATATTGGAACTTTAGTACGGCCTTTCGATCACATTGGTTGAATAATTATTCCCTAAATTCTACGGGATGCTGAAAAAACTGAGAATAGAATTGAGCGTCACCCAGGTTGACCCTCCAACTTCACGAAATTCTTTTTAGTCCTGCAGATATTGCTAGGATAGGCAGGTATAGCTAAAGTTAATCGTTAATCCAATGAAAATCCCTGCAAAGATGCTTGATGAAATTAGGATCACAAATCGATCTCACTATTCTAACCGAAACACAAAAATTTTAAATTTCGTACAAAAATATCATATACGTAGTAACAATTTATGGATTGTCTTGGCATGAAGGATCGCCACATTTTTTTTTATACGATATCTTCGACTATTACAGCCGAATATACCGTTCATGCACACGACCCATTATTGGTTTATATAAAAAATCAAATCTGAATCTATTATATCTGTCCGCTCATCCAGCCACGACGTGCAGAGTAAATAACGACTCAACAGCGAGTCAACGAGGTTGACTCTCCGAGTACGCCAGATTGTTGTGAGTCCAGATATAGATATAATAGGCAGATATATCTGAAGTAATTTTTGTTCACCCAATGAAAATCCCTTCAAACGTGCTTAATATAATTTTGATCGCAAATCGATCTGACGATTCTAATCGAACAAACACAAACATTTTAAGTTTCGTACAACAATATCATATACTTGGTTAACAATTTATGAAATAATATTTTGTCTTGGCACGAAGGATTTTTTTTCTGTTATACGACGATATCTCCGGCTATTACGGTCGAATATACCGTTCATGCACATGACAACGTTATCGTTTTATATTAAAAAAATCAAATCTGAACATATTATACCTGTCCGCTCATCGATCTACGATTTGCAGAGTAAATCACGACTCTTGGCACAGTAGATTCGGAATCGACTCAAACAAACTTTGCTCACGTCTTTCGTGAGATTGTGCTGAAGATCGAAAGGATCTTGTATGCACATAGACGAGTCGATTCGAAAAGGTTCTGGATCATCAGAATTCCTCATGTGAGCCACGTACGCTCCCATCTTCTTCGGTAAATTCTGTGGATCGACGAATGCGCGCTTCTTCATTGCGTCACCTAGTAGCGGACACACGACATCGTACCGATAGTCGAAACTCGCATAGAATGCGAAAAACCAGATGAGAAGCTCCTTGAAACTGGGACGGCGCAGCTCAGGGTTGTGGCTGGGTTGGTCCGACACACCAACTTCCCAGCCTGTAATAGAGGTAGATTATGTTTACGAATGGAACGCAAATTAATTGTGACTATAATGAAATCTAGCATAAAAAAAAACAATGACTAACCAGCGATGCTGTGCGAACTCCGCTTCGTCTTCATCAGCGTTGCGATACTGGGAAGATGAGATTGTTTTTGCAAGGAAAAGATAACGTGCCAAGAAATTGCGTAACTCGAGATTCCTTCGGATCCTGACAAATCGCAGAATGCCAGCCACTGCTTGAGGAAGAGTATCAGTTTGCGGCATTCGGGGAAAAGATCGTTCATCAATCTGGAATATTAATTAACGTTAGTGAGAATAATTTATCAAGTGGTTTTTTTTTTTTTTTTTTTTTTTTTTTTTTTAGAGATTTTCCATACTTTATTAACTTCGTATTTTCGACACCGAGCCCATTATCAAAGGACATATTGCAAAAGAGTCCGGTCGCTCTGTGCTGCGCTCTGATGACTGGCACATTCGCCTGAATGTTCGTGCTCAGCTGCACCGTTTCCCAGCACTGCGTATCTTTGCTCAAGCACAGATGAACGCTGGTGATGAAGGCCATCGTCCGATCCTTCGACGACTCGTTTCCGTCGTACATGTTCCCTGTAGGCATTGCAAACAAAACTGTTATTCAAGTGAATAAATGCAAGAAGTGCAATGAGAGACTAGGAACTCTTTTAATTTTTTTCGGGCGTTCGTAAGTATTGAATTATGCACTATTAATTGACTTATGTCTGTAAAAGGTTTTTCTCGTAAAAATTAATCACAATAACAAACTACCGAAAAGTAAACGTCGAACACGAAAATGCTTTCGACTCACCATAATCGAGAAACAAATCGATATCGCTGTCCGGTGAGCTCGTGCCGGATGCTCTCGACCCAAAGGTATAGATTTTGGCCTGTGGAAACGGCAGCTTCACCGCCCTCTCGACATCGCATATAAGAGTTTCTTCCTTCCTGCGTTCCTCCGCGGACACATCGTCGAGGTAACCGATCGTCGCCTCGATGTAGTCCTGCGGCGCAGCCAGAAGAAGCTGCGCGGATTTCGGCATATCTGGCGAAACGCAATGTCCGTCGTGCATGATCCACTTGTGCGTCGGACTATCGCAGTGACGGACGTACGTACTCTGGTATCCGCACCAAAGCACGGAGCACGACGAGCAAAAGTCGTAGATCAATTGTCTCTCGTTGTTGACAGATTTTTTCGTGAAACTCGCGTGACTCGTGCAATTGAGGTGTTTCGCAAAGGTGAATTCGTTTTGAAAATTTGCCGAGCAGGGCTCGCATCGGTACTTGTGGATGTTGTACCAGTCGCACCGCGCTCTCGGCACAATCTCCGCGTATTTCTCCAACGCTTTATTCTGCGCTTCCCTGCATCTTCGTTCGTGCACCCCGTCACCGATGTGATTCTGCACAGCGCAGTCGATGTTCTCAATCTCCTCCCGGCAAACGAAACATTGGATTCTGTCGTCCGACATCTCCTCCATGTACTGCAAAGCGAGATCGAAATCACTGAATTGGCCGGGAACGACCTCGAAGAGAGCATGATCCTTCTTCATTTCCTCGAAGTTCTCGTAGTGCTCGAGACTGCTCAGGTGTTTCGTGTAATCCTCCGAATCAACTTCGATCTCGCTTCTGCAGACGAGACAATAGACGTTCTTCGCGTCGACTGCGAGAGACAATTTCATACCGACATTTATTTCTTTGAGCTTGTCCTTCATGTCGTGAATGTAATCGTTGTCAAAGTCGAATACCTCCGTGACTTTTTGAACGTTCGTTTTTTTCGGTGCTCGCGGCTTTCTTCCGGAATTGGGGGTTCTCTTCGAGGTGAATTGCGACGATACCGGAGACCCCAAGTTTGCGCGCTCGCAGCCCTCCGAGTTGGAGCTCTCGTTCGCCGGATTGAAATACCTCGATTCTGCGGTCACGAATTTTGAGCTGAGACTGTTGGTGCTGAGGTTCTCCGAGGAATCGTTGACGCGAAGACTCTTATCTGCGCTCTCTGAGGAAACCTCGGACATTGATCGAGAGTCCTTGTCACGGTTCTCCTCGACCTTCTCGACCCCCAAACAATTTCTCATCTTCTCGATCAAACTTTTTGCCGCATCTGAGGTGTAGGATTTTCCATCGGCGTTGCTTGCAGATTGGCTCTGGAGTTTTACACCGCTCACTCCTGGAACAGCGTATGGAACTCGCACCGTTGAGCTAGTGATCTCTTGCTGAACGAATGCCGAAGCATCCGCCACGATTTTCTTGCCATTATTCATTCCCTCTGAACCCAAGTTTTGGCGCAGCGTCAAAAGACTAAAGACTGGCGAAGAGGCTGCCTTACTCGCATCCAGTATTTTCGATGTCTTCGCCTCGTCCGCAGTCTTCATTGATTGGGGTTTCTTAGCGACGCCTTCGTTGTTGCTCGATACATTTTCAGTATGTCTTTTGCCCTTTACATGTCGATAGACATTCTCGAGATTGGGAACTTCGCAACTACAAAGTCCACAATAATATTTGCCGCTTTCGTTCGGCGAAATATCGTCGCAACCATATTGAAGTCGTGCGTTCGCGTGAGTTCTCTCCGCGAGATGATCGTCGACGGTTTTCCGGCCGGTCAACGCGAGATTACAGATTTTGCAATGGAAATCTATATTGTTCAATTGCATTACGTAATCCAAGGGTGCAGTTTGAGGAGCGAGTTTCGTTCCATTTGCCAAATTACTTTGAGCCTCCACTCTTATCGGTTTTACGTTAGTTCTCGGTTCTTCCACCTTCGTCGGCAAATATGTCTTGGCGGGCGAGGAATTCATATGCCTTGTTCCCTTTATATGAAGATAAACGTTTGCGAGACTGGGAATCTTGCAACGGCAGTTTGCACAGTAATACGTATTACCAGCGTTCGGCGAGATCTTGTTGCAGCCGTAACGATTCAGAGCTGCTGCGTGCTGTTCGCCGGCGGCGTGTTTCTCAACGGTTGCCTGATCGGACAGCGAGAGATCGCAGATTGTGCAGCGGAAATTTGTCTCGCTCAATTTTACGATGTAAAGGCAGTGCGGGCTGTGGCCGAACGACGTTGACTCGTCGGTCGAATCCTTGACGAAAGATCTGTGCTTATTGCCTGATGTATGCACGTAAATATTGTCGAAAGTCGGTATGACGCAATCGCAGCATTTGCAGTGGTACTTGTTACCGCCTATCGGCGTGATGTAACTATCACCGGTGTACTGATTCAGAGCAGTAGCTTGCGGATCTGCGTTGATATGATGTTCGACAGGCGTCTGAGTTTTGGACGAAGAATCGTCGACTTGCTTGCTGCGGTTGGGACGAATTTCCTGGCTAGCCGTTTGCACTGAATTTTGCAGCAGCTGTCGTTGAGTCTCAAGTTTCGAAGAATTATCCTTCCGCTGTACATGCGTCGCTTCCGACAAGGATCCCTGGTGCTTCCATCCCTTCATGTGAAGGAAAACGTTCGCGAGACCGGGTATCTTGCACCGACAACTTTTGCAGTAATAATTTATCCCGTCGGTCAGTGAAATGTTGTAACATCCGTATCGCTTCAGAGACGCCGCGTGACGATACCCCGCGGCATGGTCATCGACAGTCGGACCGGAGAGCATTTGATCGCAGACTTGGCAATGAAAATCTGTGTCGCTCAATTTTATGATGTAACAGCAGGACGAAGTCTCGGAAGCAGTATCTTCTCGTTCAGGAGCATTTTTTACAGAGTCCTTGATGTTTGACTTGTGTCTCGTACCCGTTATGTGCCCGTAAATGTTTTCCGGTTTCGGAATTTCGCAATTGCAGATTTTGCAGTGATATCTGATACCGTCGATCGACGAGATGTAACTACCACAGCCGTATTGATTGAGCACAGGCGCGTTCGGCTTCGCTGTAATATGATTCTTATCAGTTGTCCGGACAGACGGTGGAGGACGACGAGCTTCAGACGCGGAATCTCCGTTACTCAGGTTCCTGCTTGAATCGTCGGGCAAACTGTGACCCGTAGCCTCGGATCCATTTTCCAGGAGTGATTCAGGTTCCGCTTTTACCGGAAACTTGTTATTCTCTGCTTCGGCCAGCCTTTTCGTGTGAGAGTATCCCTTTACGTGGAACAGCATTCTTTCTGGACCGTATATCTTGCATTTGCATGCTTTGCAGTAATACGAATCATCTTCGTTGAGCACAATTTTGGAACACCCGTATCTGTTGACAGCCGCTACGTGCTGCTTTCCGACGACATGATCGTGCAAACGTGCCCCACCGAAGAGGACGATGTTGCAAATTTTGCAATGGACATCTGTGGGATTCAATTGTACCATGTAGTAGGAAGTCAAACTCGGACGCGGTGCCTCCGGCTGTTCGATGGGCTCCGTTTTCACCGTTATCTCGGCACTCTGCGGTGCTTCTGGCTTAACCGCTGAATTTCGCTTGTGCATGACGTTCATTGTGTGTAGACAAATATCTTCGACGCTCGGAATTACATAGTCGCAGCATCCGCAGTGATATTTTTTCCCGTCGATCAGCGTGATGTGACTATCCAGGCCGTACCGCTTTACAGTAGTTTGGTGCAGTTGGCCGGTGACATGGTCGTCTAGGACAGTCAGATTCGCCAGTAAAACGTTGCAAATCCTGCAACAGAAATCTATGTCATTCAGCTTTTCGATGTAATCGCTGGACAAGCTTCCTCGAGTAGGATGGGTCACATTGTCCGGTAGTTTCTTTGTTTCAACAGGAAGCTCGGTGATAGTCGGCATCTCTCCCTTTCCCGATAGGGCCTGCAGATGCCGTTGCTCCTGCACGTGACTGTGAAGATTTTCGAGATCTGGAATGTACCAATCGCAGCATTCACAGTAATAGTCGTTGTTCTCTTTCAGTATAATTTTCATGCATCCGTATTTCTGCAGAGACAACGTGTGCCATGTGCTCGCAAAGTGATAATCGATAGATGTACGGCCGATGAGTTTCACATTGCAAAGTTTGCAATAAGCCGCTTCGTCTTGTGAAACGATATAGATGCACGGGAATTTGTCTGGAGACGAGGTATTGTCACACGGCAAATTCTCATTGGCGGGTGGCGAATCTTTGCTGGCGACTGTCGGATCATTCATCCCGTTCTCGGAAGATTTTTCTTCGGGCGAACATTGGGTCGGTGGCTTCTCGACGTTCTCGTTCAGATATCGCTCATTCAATGTCGATACGAATTTCTGCTTCAATTCCGTGTGAAGAGGCCCTCTGACGTGTGTGAAAATATCTGTGAGACGAACGCCGAGACGATCGCATATTCTGCATACAACTTCCGTGGAACAGCCCGAGATGAATCCTTCGGAAACCAACAACTCGCACAAAGTTTCAACGGCGGTAAAGGAAGCAGAATCGCTTGTAGTTTCCTGAATCGGTTCCATATTGACTCTGTGGCTGTCCTCTGTAATGTGCTCAAACGCCGTCGACCACTCCGGGAAAATTATGTCGCAGGGATAGCAGTAGAACAGAGTTTCCCACGCCAGCATTTGATTTGCAAAAAATTTCTTGTATCTGTCTACAGGCTCGTACCATGGCGGAATCGTGTGCCAGAATGCATGATCCTTCACCATGCTCCACTCCAACTCTTTGCCACACACTTTGCAGCCAACTTTTGAGTCTCGTCTCTCGAACGTGCGACCAAAGCGCTGCAGAGTACCGATGTGGCTTGGATTTTTTATGTGCAACTGGAAGTCTTTAACAATCGTGTCTTTCTTGCATATATAACAGGTGAGACCGACATCGAAAAATTGGTCGTTTTGCGATTGGAAAATTCCATTTTCGGCGAGAATTGCATCGTTGTTGTCGGCGGTCGCCATTTTTTTTTTTTTTCGATATGAATTTACTTCGTCAATGATGCAATCTGGCATCGAGATGAAATCTTGGAGATTTGGGGTAAACGTTGACGAGGCGATTAACCGGCTGGAACACCAGAGGGTTATATTCGATTAGCTGAGCCATCTTGGCGAATGGTATTCGATCGATTTGTCGAGTCGCACACGCCGTGGATCATTTATTCAATATTATTATATTTACCAACGATGGAAAGATTTTTAGGGTACATCTTGTAGAACGTGTCTTTCAGAAATTCAGCGATAACGAATATCTCGTGCCATATGAATTCGGCGATGGTGACGAATACAGACTACAGGGCGGTGGTTGGGCCTTTGTTGGAACCGGCCGGCCATTACAGAGTTTCGAGAAAGTCGAAACGATAGAACGGGGGCGTCACCGTTCAAGAATAACACTAAGGGATTCCCGTTGTTAAGTATTTGTACATTTCGGAGAACAGATTTATATTTATAGCCGCTACGCGACGTCGTACCTTTTTATCGTAAATGACTGGGAATTTATCACCGGTTATATGACAAGAAATTATTACTTACGTATTGTGCGGAGATATCTAGATGTTTTTCTTTCTTTTATTTTTAGAAGTAGCGTACAATTGTAGTAACAATGGTCGATGTGACTGACTAAAAGAAAAGCAGTCATTTCATGAAAACTAACTGAACCTTAATTAACGGAACAATCGCCACTCAAGCGGGTGACTTTCACATGAAGCTTAACTTACATTGGTTACCAAAGTTGGGCTCCAAGTGAAAGTGATCTTAGTCGATTAAGGAAAATGTTATACTATTTATGTATAGGCAGGTTCTTTTTGCTCGGGCGATTTGCGCTCTCGCTATAAGGTGTGGAATTTAGAAACAGGCATTTTTATATCCGGAGATTTAGCCGAAATACCTCACTTCCGGTCTCAAAATTGAATTTTTTGACCGGAAATAATTCAACCGGATGTCTTTGTCAAATAGTTTATTCATAGTTTCATGAAAGTTATAACAGTTGTAATAGCAATATCACAATAACTGCACCCTCATGGATATCAATATGAGTACAAGTTATGACTTTTATAATATAAGTTAGCACTCACTTTATAAACATCGTAACTTTCGTGTTGTTGAGATTTGTCGTTAGACTTTGTAGAAACTTTTGTGTAAAAGTTTGTAAAAAAGGTAAAGTACATAGTATTGAATGTACTGTTTACGTATCAAACTGCATAATATAAGCCATTGGCGTTGAAAAAAAAAAAAAAAAATTTCCGTTCACCGAAGCATAAAAAATTATAATATGGAAGCTTATAAACTCTGCGTACTACTAATTCAATAATACTGCTTCAAATTAAAGGTTTAGAAAATTGTTTTTAAAAAAATTACATATTTAAAAAAAAAAATGTATCTTATTTTCGAACAAAGTAGGAAAGACCGTGAATCGTCTACATCATAAGTACTTCGATGCCTGTTTAAGAGCATGTGAAACACGTTCTCAGTGTGTCTCTCTCGCTTCAGTGAGAACGCCACTGATGCTATCTTTCTCGCACTCCATAGTGTTTCACATGCTCTTAAGGAGGTTGGAGCACTTTACACTAGTCACATGAAGGCTATATTTTTAAAGTTGTTTATTACAAACTTTATTTCTCGCAGTGCGAAAATAGCACTTTTGCGGACGCTTTTGGTGCATAAAACTCCATCTTCACACCTGGTGAAATAAAATTTTCTACGATACTCGTGCGAAAAACGTTTTCTTAACTCGTATGATTGCAACACTCGCTTTTGGCTCGTGCTGCAAACTCACGCTCGTCAGAAAAAGTTCTTTCACACTAGTATTGTAATGTACTATTTAAGCATTTATTGATTATAGTGGATGGTTGTTTGCGCTGCAGCAGATATCCTGAACCTAGAAAAACATGAATTTCAATGGATTTCCAAAAATATTAACTGATTTGCGCTAATTTTCGAAAAGCTACATATATGTTCAATTTTTTCAAAGAATAATCCATAATTTTTGCTCGATTTTGATGTATTACGACTCATTTTCTTCTCTGAAAGACACTCTACGAATTCACCATCCAGACATTCGACAGGATTTTCCGTTTAAAAATCACAGCCTTTTCTTTATCCATTGACGTAATTTCTTCATCAACAAAGAGTTATAATTTTTAAACGGAAAATACTATCGTATATCTAGACGGTGAATTCGTTGAGCATCTCTCAACGAAGGGAATGAGCCGTATACATCAAAATCGCGCAAAATTACGGATTATTCTTTGAACAACTGAACGAATATGTTATCCTTTCGAAAGTTAGCGCAAACCCGTTAGCATTTCTACAAATCCATGGTAATTAATGGTTCTCTAAGTTAAGGACATCAATTGCAATTACAAATAACCATCACTATAATCAATAGATGCGTAAAAGTTTGTATAAACAACTTTAAACATATAGGACTCATTTTACTAGCGTGAAGCGCTCCAACCTCCTTAATGAAAATTGTTATTGAAACGCGTGTGCGACTCTACCGCAAACACACAAGCCAATACCGCGACGTTAAAAAAAAACCTGCTTAAGAAATTCCTTCTGCCGGAACGACATTTCATCAATGTGGCAGCGGTTACGACAAAACTCCTTTCAGTTTCGTCGGCTTTTCTTTTCCAGAATTCTCCACTTCTTCATCATCTTCGTCATCTCAGTGGTTACCAAAGACAGCGCTGGATTCGACTCCGGTCCTTCCGTTGTCTTCAGTATATTGAGATTTTTCTTGGCCATCTTCAGTTGCTGCCGATCCGGCAAATTATGTAGACCAAAAAAGTGTCGTCTGCCCTTGACGTGCAAGTAAATGTTGTCGCAACCGCAAATATAGCATCTGCAAGAAATGCAGTAATACTCGTCGCCGTCTATGAGCATGACACAATCGCAGCCGTGTTTCTTCATAGTCGCTGCATGATCTGCACCTGCGACATGATCTGAAATCTCCGAATTGCCGACGAGATCGACGTCGCAAAGCTCGCAATGGGAAACTGCGGCGTTCTTTTTCATAATGTAAATCGAGGGTGACGTTGGATATGCGGACTCAGGCAGGCGCTCCGATTTCTCTGGGATCCGATCTGGCATCTCGACTTTTTCGGAACTCTTCTCGTCTTTCGACACTTGTTGACGATTCAGTTCCACGAAATGAATGTGACGATCGTTCTTGATATGCAGATGAACATTCTCGAGATGAACCATCGCGGCATCGCAGCATTCGCAGTAATAAATATCATCGCCTTTTGCAGTGACGTAGTCGCAGCCATATTTCTTCAGAGACGTGATATGGTAGTTTCCGGTGACATGGATATTTATATTTGCAGATGATCTGGAAACAGTGCAGTCGCAAACTTCGCAACGCAAATGTACATCGTTGAGTCTTACGAGATAATCGCAAGTAGAGCTCTCAAGTATTGGTTCCGGAAGATGTTCAGATCTTTGCGGGATCACCGGTGGGTTTGCTCTTTGAGCTTGTCGTTTGCCGATTTCATTCGGTGAAGCCGAATGACGTTCGTCCTTTGCATGGACAACTTCCGGTTCCATCGGAGGCTCGAAGTTGTCTCGGCTTAATCCAACTTGATGCAAACCGAATGTATTTTCCCAAGTCGAATAATGTTCTTCTTTCGTTTGCGAATCAACATTGGGTACTTTCAAGCTCCCGAATATTCGTTCAGGAATATGTTTCGGTTTTCGCGGGATCATGAGTGGGCCTCCTCGTTGACCTTGTCGTTTGCCGATTTCATTCGGTGAATCCGCACGACGCTCGTCCTTTGCATGGAAAACAACTTCCGGTCTCGTCGGAGTCTCGAAGTTGTCTCGGTTTATTCCAACGTGTTGCGAGCCGAAAGCATTTTCCCAAGTCGAATAATGTTCATCTTTAGTTTGCGAATCAACATTGGGTACTTTGAAGCTCTCCAATATTCGTTCAGGAATATGTTTCGGTTTTCGCGGGATCATGAGTGGGCCTGCTCGTTGACCTTGTCGTTTGCCGATTTCATTCGGTGAATCCGGACGACGTTCGTCCTTTGCATGGAAAACAACTTCCGGTTTCGTCGGAGTCTCGAAGTTGTCTCGGTTTATTCCAACCTGTTGCGAGCCGAAAGCATTTTCCCAAGTCGAATAATGTTCGTCATTCGTTTGCGAATCAACATTGGGTATTTTCAAGCGCTCAAGGCGCTTTTCCATTTGAATTTGCGGCTTGTTGAGTGTACCCGGCAAACCCAATCGACGCTCTTCAGTTTTAAGTACATTATTATCCCATCTCTTCGGAGTCTCCAGACTGCCCTTTCCAATTTGCTGCTTGCCGAATGTATTAGGCAAACTCGGAAGACTGTCTTTCCCTGTACCCAAATCCATATCCGGCCTTCTCAAGGCCTCGAAGCTATCTAATCGCTGTCGAGCTTGCTGCCTTTGCGATAAGGTGCACGAATTCAAATGTCTTTTACCCTTCAGATGGAAATAAAGGTTTTCGGGACCGGAAATCGTCACGTTGCAGCATTTGCAGTAATAACTATTGTCTTCCAACAGCGAGATGTTATCGCTGTTACCTTTTTCTCGAGACTCGGCGTGGAAGCTTCCCTCGGGTTCCGAAACTTTTTTTGGATCTTCTTTCGGTCGCTTTATCGGGCGGACTTCATTCGGCCTCCTTTGCACTCGATCTTGTCTCGATGTATTCAAAGACTTCAAATGCTTGTTTCCCACTATGTGAGCGTAAACGGACGCAGGACCGGTCATCGTCCGATTGCAAATTGTGCAGTAATATTCGCTGCTGTTGGTGAACAATATCTCATCGCAGCCGTAGGCCTTCAAAGCATCAACGTGATCCTTGTCCCGAATATGATTGTTTGTAGAATGATGGAATAACACGCAGTTGCAAATAATGCAGTAAGAGTCCGTGCTGCTGTGGTTTACGATGTAGTTGCAGGCCGAACTCTGAGGAACGATCTCTCGATCGGCGGTTAAAGCACCAGCTTCAGCTTCCTCCGGCGTTGATTCTTCCGAACTCGAATCTTCGGCCGCCAATTCTTCCGAATCCGAATCTGTGGACGCCGACTCTTCGGACTGCAAAGGATCGTTACTCACGGTCGGCTCGACGACGGGTTCTTCGGCTTTTCGCTCGATAAATTCGAGTCGAAACTTCGATCTGTTGCTTTGGTGCATGAGAGCTTTAACGTGTCGGCTGACGCTATCGACTCTGACTTTCGTAGAGCCGCAAATTCTGCATTCGAGGGCAGTTTCGGTCGAAGCGATCAGACATTCGGACACCAGATAATCGTACGTTACAGCATCGGTAAGGAATTGATAGACCAACGCGGCTATTTCTTCTTTACGAGTTTGATGCGTCGGATCGGCAATGTGAAGAAATGCGACGTCGAACTTTGAAAAAGTAACATTGCAGATACAGCAGTGAAATAGACTTTTCCATTCTATGATGCGATTGTCAAAGAATATTTTGTACTTGTCGTATTCGTCGTAGGGCTTGTGCCATGGAAGAATAGTGTGCGATCTCGCATGGTTCTTCAGTACCCGCCAATCAAAGTCCTCGCCGCACAGTCTACAGTGACTTCTCGTGGCTATTCGTTCAAAAATTTGATTGAACTGCTCGAGAGTCTGTACGTGCGTAGGATCTACAATGTGCTTTTCCCAGGAATCTAGTCTTGCGTCTGTTGCACATATCGAACAGAAAATGTCGTTATTTCCATTACAGGAAAAAAGTCCGTTCTCAGCGAGGAATCCAAGAGTGTTGTTGCCAGACATTTCTGTTAGAATGAAATACTTTCAACGATGTTGAAAATAACTATCTTGTACAATGCATTAACAATGCATTAAAGATGTTAGAATCCTCTGGCGTTTCAGAATGACTGCGATTTGATCAGCTTTGTGATAACGCAAATAATATGATGCAACAGTTTGTCGAATCTAAAACAAAAAAATTAAATACTTGATTAAGTTACCCGAATTGTATAATTTTTGTACCGTAGTGTTTTTTTACAACCACTCACTGCTTATCGATCATAGAATGACCCGGCGTTTGGGAATGAATATGTTTTAATCGGCTTTGTGATAACAAAAATAATATAATGCAACAGCTGGTTGAATCTGAAACACAAAAATGTAGATTGTAGAATAGATCAGTGAAAAAATGTAGTCTTATTTTTTAGCATACATTAAATGTGCCGATTAGTGAGATTTTGAACAGTACAATTATGGACCCTCAAGAAAGGGACAAAAGAATTCTAGTTGTACCAAACATTAACATTTTTCATGGAACCAACAATAAAAAAATACCCAAATGTGGCAAGCATTGCAGGTATCATTAATAAATTCATTCATTTATAAATAGTGGCGGTAAAACAAAAAGCGGCCCAAACTCTTATTTACGACGGCATTTGTAATGGCGTATTATTTCATCACTCTATGAAGTATAAGGACAAAGATGAGGCGGATTCAAGATCGGAATACGGTTTCAATGAAATACCGCCGACCGGCAGCGAGAATAACATTAAAGTTTCAGTATTTTCTGTCGCTTCTTTATTATTAATAACGCGATAATGAAATATGTTTGGTATTCACTCGTTTAAAAAAAGAATTTAACACGATGCCACGTGCAAAATTTGACGCGATCACATGAGACCATTCCGGAAGTGCGGCCAAAATTGGATCATTTAATAATTTAATAACAAAAAATAAATTGTGGAGTTTCAATCGCCGACTTACTTGTATATCGGCACGTTATCGGATTTCCGCGTAATATTTATGAGTACTAGAATGTGCTCGCAGGTACATTCCACCAGTTGTTCTTATCAATTGGATCGAAGGCCCTGGAGCGACTAGGGGTTCTCCTCTTCTTCGTTTCCGATCGTTTTGATCGAAGGCCCTGGAAGCGACTAGGGGTTCTCCCCTTCTTCTTTTCCGATCATTTTGAATCGGGTCCTCGTCACCAATCGAGGGTATGCCAAAACTTGGGACTCTGCCTCGCTCTACCTGTTCATTGCATAAACGCGGTGTTTTTCGCGTGACGCGTGTGCAAGCTGATCGGTATTCAGGGCCATCCCGGGACTTCGGGCAATGAAACTGTTGGTACGCTCTTGGATTTATCGCAAGGGGCATATTCACGGGAAGTGAGAGTTGGCCGCCTCCGAAACCAGCTCGACCCCCACCACTTTTCTTCTTTGTGTTTCGGAGTTTCGGATAACCTTTCCACCAGTGCGACGTGGTCGTTTAGAATTGTCGCCAGACGGCATCCCGCGCCTGCCCTAAGCACAATAATAATAAGAATAATAATAATAGTATCGTTAGTGTATGACAGTGTACGGACAAAACATCAAAATGTCTGGTATCGACGACGACGTGTTTGCTGTAGTGGACGAGGAACACGTAACGTGACAGATTTCACGTGTATCGGAGAAAAGAGAGGAAAAAAAAAAAACAAAAAAATATCCGAAAAAAAGGCAAAACGACGAGTCTGTTATCCCAAATGATTAGTAAAAATGCAAGCGGAATTGTGGCGTTATGGCCGTCTCCTTTAACCGGTACGCCCTGAGCTTGCCGGAGGCCGAGAAGTGCGAACTTATTAGCCCTGTTGACGAATCACAGCGTGCCTGTACAAATGTTAATTACGGTAGAAATCATTACGCCACTAATACGAGTCATCAAACGAACAGCGTGACTGTACCGCTCTGCGTGCGCGGTGAGGTACAGCTGCGATTCCTCTGTCCCGAGGATCTCGAGGAGGTTCGAGCACTCTGTCAAGACTGGTTTCCCATAGGTGAGTGCACAAGTTTTCGTAACGAATGGCAGCATTCGATGTCGCGAAACTTATACGATCCAGCGGAAACTCGCCTTTTTCAATAATCATTACCAGTGTCCGACAGACAGCTCTGCGGATCATGGCAGAAATAACAATTTTCATTACACGACTCTCTCGCTATGTTGTTGTGATGTTTTTTACGGTACACGATGCACTTGCATTTTTCATATTTGTATATTATCAACAGTACTCGGAGACGAGAACTTAAAAAATATTTTTTTTCTGGAGAGATGCTGGCGTATAAGTTTTGCTCCGATAAGCCAAAGCTACATAGGATTAAGTCCTACGAGCATGATACATTGCTTGTCCTCGATGTCCTGGAAAGTGTCCTTAAGCTTTATTTTGAATTTGGACTGAACGCATGTATTTCCCTATTTTCTCTGTGATGGTTGATGCTTCGACCAAAATCAAATTAGGTTTTTGTAGTCAATAGATATAAGTATGAAAACCTAATTTGATTTTGGTCAAAGCATCAACCATCACAGAGAAAATAGGGAAAGCGATTTGTTACCGACTGACTCTATAGCACATGCCCTTAAGCTTTTTGGACTATGCACAAATAACAATTTCCATGACACGACTATTTCACAGTGTTCTCACAATGTTTTTTTATGGTACTCAATTCACTTTCATTTTTCATATTTCTATATTATCAAAAATACTCTGAGCAAAGTACCAAAAAACTATTTTTCCAAGGAGACGCTAACGTGTAAGTTATGCTCTGATAAGCCAAGGGTACGTAGGATTATGTCCTATGCTAAAAATATTGCTTTTCCTTTAAGTGCTTGGAATGGCCTTCAAAAGCCCTTGAACTTTATTTTGAATCTAGACTGGACACGTGTATTAAAATTCGTGTACAAAAAGTAAACAAAGTAACTCAATGTAAACTATAGTAAAAGGTTGATCCGACCCCTCTAATAAAATGTGTTTATTGCTTTCAGATTACCCTTACTCCTGGTACGAGGACATAACAAGCTCATCAAGATTCTATGCTCTCGCGGCGGTTTTTGGCGGCGTTATTATAGGCTTGATAGTAGCCGAAATAAAGCCGTTCGCCAAGTTGAACAAGGAGGACAGAGGAATCCTGTGTTCGAGTCTGGGAAAGGATTCTCTCGTGGGCTACATACTCAGTCTCGGAGTCCGTCGTTCTTACAGAAGAAACGGCATCGCTTCGCTTCTTTTGGAGCAATTATTGGCTCACGTGACGGCGCCCGAAAGATCGACCGTCAAAGCTGTATTTCTTCACGTTCTCTCGAGCAACGCGCCGGCTATTCTATTTTACCAAAGACGCCACTTTAGGCTTCACAGCTTTCTTCCTTATTATTATGTCATCGATGGACAGTGCCGCGATGGCTTTACCTACGTTCTCTACATCAACGGGGGACATCCCCCTTGGGGAGTTTGGGACTGGATGCGCCACCTCGTCGGCGCTATGGCGAGTCTCGGACCCTGCAGGGTCCCACAGTGGATATGGCAACGCTTGCTCTGGGCCGCCACTCTCCTGTCTTACCAGAGATGATATTTTTTACATTGTCGGACACACGTACGAATCGGTAATTTCGCCATATGACGCAGGGTATGAAACTCTCGCGAGACGACGCCAACGTTACGCGTGCAAGCTTTGTAATTCGTAATCGCAACGAGGCTCTATGATATTTTTTTCATAATCTTTTTTTTTGTCATACGAGCGTTCGGGAAAAACTCGAATGATACGCGACCGGATTATTGCGAGAAATACGAAACTTTTTTTCTACTCTCGTCTCTCGCATCTTGCGCGCAGGGGGCTGAAGCACGATACGACTGTTCATAGTATAATCCGTTAACGAATTGTGAGAGATTCTAAGCAGGAGGAAATATTTGTGATCTCACTCGAGCAGGATCAAATAGCATTCGTTACGTTCGTATATTGATATTTAACATCTTGTATCGAAGGATATATATATATAGAAAATATATTGGATTATAGATGTACATATAATATTATTATATAGTGTAATCTCAGACTGTTTGTAATAAAAAAAAGCACGATATGTTATAAAGTCATCGACGATTTTGGAAACGCGTGTCTGGTTTTTTTTTTATACATTTGAATACAATATCGTCCATATTGTTAGTCGTAGTTATACTTTGCGAGCATCCGTTGACCTTGAACCCTCTTATCTAAATACACGAGGTGGAACAGGCTTCCTCATTAAAATAGCGTATCTTTGAGACATAAAAAAATCTTTTAAAAAGTCTAGTAAAAATTATACTACTTGCGTTCCATCTATCCAATACATTCTATTGGGTTAAAGAGGAATACAATGTGTACTTGCAAATTAATTATTTGATATTAAAGTTCGCCGATCGAAATTTCAGTATAAAGTATCACATAGACTTTCATGGTCGAGTACCGATTAAAAAATAATCCATTCCGTGGAGTTCTTGCTGCACTTCAACATGCGTTTATTCAGAGAAACGTCACAAGTATTAATTTGTTTTCCCAATCGTTAAGAAAGTGGGGCACTCACGGCCGACGATTAGGCTTATCGGATTGAGTCTTAATCTCGTGCAACGATTACTATAAATATTGACGAATAAAATTCGTGTAACTCTCTTTGCTATTCAAGGAATTTTTTTTCTAATCTTCTCGGAATCTCATGACGATACGATGTAAGTAAAATTAAGGTCAATAGCCCATATTTTCTCTATGAAAATCTGCGAGTCACGCTACCCGTTCTTACGTTGAGTATTACTGATAAAAAAAACACAATCACTGAAGTTTACCGAGTATCGACGATGCTCGCGTGTACCTCGTGAGAATGGAAAATTGCAATGCCAAATCAACTTATCACACTCTGCACACATGCGCGCGCACGCAGTAGGGGAGCTGTACTTCAGCTCTTCTTGTTATTCGATTTATAATAATTAAATATATTATTATAATCTTTATACTTCGCGGTCGCAAACGTATCGTCTCGAATGCATTTGACATATCGACTGCTAAGAAACAGAAGGGCCTAGAGTACACCGTTTAACGATCAAAACGATGTGCGATACGTCGATTTGTTTCTCGACAGTCGGTATGTGTATTAATGACGAGAACTTATCGAGAATGTATAATTCTTCCATTTATTTTTATTTTTTCGCTCCGTTCTCAATGAGAAGGCTTCGGCTCTAAATAAGAAACAGACAGCGATTGAATTTCGCGAGTCGAGCAAGTGGCGCTCCGTAACCGTCCAGCGGCGCGGTGAAGAGAGGAAGAAAGAGAAGCACCGAGTGTTCCGCGATGGGAAACGCTAATCGAGGGAAACGAGCGCGCGCTCAGTCTCTAGCTAGTTGCGTTACAAGTACGGACGGGCCATTGCGAAGTTCGAACTAAGTTTCGTCTTCCGATTTCGCCGTGACCCAAACTTCAACGGTCTATTATTAATTTGACACAAGTCGACTCGTCAAGCTTTCGTGAATTTAAATAATATTAACCATCGAATATTCATGACTGCGGTAATTGTTAATTGGATTTGTCGGACGGGTATGACTTGCTCGACCTTTGCGTGGTCCCGAAGGTTCGTAGTACCGTGTCACAGGGAGAAAACAGACCGCAGTGAAAGATAATATATTGCGAGTTTCGTCGAGGCTCGAGTTTCCACGTCCGTAGTACGAGGGACATACACAGTATACATGTAATGTGTCTTCGCAACGGCTGATCGCCTTCCAACTCGAGGGAGACGAGGAGTAAATATACTTTTTTTTCGCACACTAACACACTAATCACATCGGCTATCAGAGTTGTTCATATGATGAAACTTGCTCGTAAATAAAACCATCCCCATGTCGTTTAATCGCTCATTATTTATTGCCCATTTTCTTCGATCTTTCTTTGTTCACGCTCCCGTCTCGCGATTGTCGAACATAAAATATAATGAGCTAGGGAAAATATTTCACACGTGACAATTTTAACGAGAGCGACGCGATGTTTTTTTTTTGCTGACCTTGATGAAAAATACACAGTAATAAATGGATTGTCGCCGGAGCGGCTGGTTGGCTCGACAATAATTTTTTTTTTTTAGTTAAGCGGATTTACTATATCGTCGGTATCGTCGAGAAAAATTGTTTCAATCTTCGCCTAAGCTATTATCGTCTATCAAGAGTTATTTATGGACATGACCTATGAAGCTGATTAGCAATTCCATCTGAGTTCGCTACGAATACACCTTTTTTTTTATTGTTACACCATTATACGACATTTGTGATGCGTGGAGGAAAAGTACGTCAGGTCAGTTTCCCTAGCTGATGTGACTAGCACTCGTATTTATATCATATTATATGGATTGTCGTTTGGCTTGAAGAAGCAGATTTTGTAACAATGATTTTTCATCGCCAGGTTATGTGCAACGCTTACATAGCAGCTGCTCGTCGGAGAACAAACAGTAAAGATGGTTAGCAAACTGCCACAGGAATTCAGGAGGTATCAGCGAAACAGAAGTCAGCTCCGGCACATATTCAAGGAAACCAGAAGAGTGCTAGAGATCATAACGCTAGAGAATTTCTTTCCTGAAGGTGAGTCTGCCTCGGAAATTCGTAACATTCTGTCGCAGACACGAAACAAAATTTGATTATTCCTTATTATTTTTATGATACTCCAAGATTTTTTGTATTTAGGAAAGTTTAGTTATTATTTTTATGATATCGGAAGGTTTTTTGTATTTTATGATGTTTATTTATTACTTTCATCATATCAAAAGATTTTTTTGTGAAACTAGTAAAAATAAAAATTTGTTCTTGATTTCAGAGAATATACTCGAGGAGCTTCTGCCGTCCCTCAGCTTGGACCGTTTGAACTACACGCTCTACAACACTCCGTCCATAGTGGTGTGCGGTCAGGACAGCAAGGCGAAAGCTGCTCTGGTGAACAATCTTCTGTCCACCGAGATATTGCCGGTTTGCAACGGTCTATGGCGTTGGATAAAATTCGGCTACGGCCAGGCCAATCACGTTAGTCTGACTCTCGGCCTCGAGTACGAAGTTGTGGAGAGCGTTCAGGCGAACGACAAACCATGGAAGACATTGCCGGTCGAGGATCTGACGAGATCCGGCAACGACGACGTCAATTGTCCCACGATACTGGAGGTGAAACTCGACCGATCCGTGCTGAAGGATGGAGTGCAGATATTCGTCGTCCCGGACGCGGGAGCGATAAAAGTGTTGGCCAAAGGCACGCTCGGCGTATTGCCAATATTTCTTTACGCGCTGAGCGATTACCCACTGACGGAAGAAAACAGCGCGGAACTAAGAGATCTCAAAGAAACGTATCCGTACAATCCCGTGCTGTTCGTATCGTCGCTGGCGAACATATCGTTCGACAGTATGGAAGCCGATTTGACGGAATCGGAGCAGCACCGGCTGCAGGGTCAGATCGATCCCGGAAGTCCCGGCTTCGCTAAGAACGACGAGGGCATCGACATCGAAAATATAAACACTCTCGGTCTAACGTGGTTGGAACAACTGGGCTCGCTTGGATTCATGAGGATGGAAGATTCCGTGGAGGTCGACCAGGTCACATGGTTCGTCAGCGGCCAGTGCGTAAGCTCGAGCGGGCTGATAGATTCGTGCAAAAAAATGGATCGTGTTCTCTACTTCGTGCGCGGCTGCCTTCAGAGTTATCTCGTGAACGCGAGCAACTTGCTGAACGACGTTCACACGACGAGCCTGAGAAAGTTCATACTCAGCGCTTTCGACATGGCGCGAGAGATTCAAATAACACCGAGAAGAATTCAGTACGCTCAGCAGAAGGAGAATGAACTCTACACCAGTCTGATGAACGTGGTGAGCAAGAATCAAGAGGAGCTCACGGACCTCATACAAAACATAATACAAGAGATGAAAGACAATTTACAATCGGAGAACATCGATCCCAATCAGTTGTCCCTCTCGTCGTTGTTCGAGGAGAGCGACGGAAGCGAGTGGGCGACGACGGTTCGCACGGCTACGACTGAAGTGCAGAAAATGGTACTCGGTCGTCTGAGCGACAGAGTCGGCTGGCAGCTTCTTAAGTCGGTTAACTGCCTTCGCGAAACTTTCGTCGGTACGCTACAGCGATGTTTGCTCAGTCTCGAGAAGAGCTACGAGCACGACACGACCCCGTTGGCCAGCGACGCTCTCAAGCAAATTCTCTCGGCTGCTTACAATGTCGAATTGCACAATTCGTCGCCGTCCCTCGTTCACTCGTTTCTCGAGCGTGTTCGACAACTCTTCAAGTCCCTCCCGCTTCCCTGGTCACCGACGCCGACTCTCGACGCGGCATGGCGAAGGCGAGTCACCATCGACGTGCTCAACTCGCTCTCCGCGGCGCGACTCGCCCGAACGATTTCCACCCAATTTCGCGACAAGATCAAATCGTCCCACGACGCTTTTCACGCGGCACTCAGATCGCTCGAGAATCATCATTCGGGAAAATTGGAGAGAACCGAGGAGCAGAAAGTCGCCATAAGAAAGATTCACGCACCGAGACTGGCGAAGCTCGCGCTCGAATCTACGTCGATGAGCGACATCGTGCGCTTCGGTATTCCTCATCAGGGTAAGGAAATCGGTAGAGGACAGTACGGGGTCGTTTTCGCCTGCGACGGATGGGGCGGCGCGCCCGGGCCGTGCGCCGTTAAATCGGTCGTTCCACCGGACGAGAAGCACTGGAACGATTTGGCGATGGAATTCTATTACACGAGATCGATACCGGATCACAAGAGGATCGTTAAACTTCGAGGTTCGGTTATCGATCATTCGTACGGCGGCGGATGCGGCATCGGTGCAGCTGTTCTACTAATTACCGATCGCATGAGCCGCGATCTTTACTGCGGCATACGGGCCGGACTCTCCTGGTTAGAGAGAATTCAAATTGCCATCGATGTCTTGGAGGGCATTCGATATCTTCACTCCCAGGGACTCTTGCATCGCGATATAAAACTCAAAAATGTTCTCCTCGACACCGAAAATCGAGCTAAACTGACCGATCTTGGATTTTGCATAACCGAAGCTATGATGTCCGGAAGCGTCGTCGGCACGCCGGTTCACATGGCGCCTGAATTGCACTCGGGACATTACGACAGTAGCGTCGATGTCTATGCCTTTGGGATTTTGTTCTGGTACATATGCGCGGGGCACGTGAGAATGCCTTATGCCTTTGAACAGTTCAACAACAAGGAACAACTCTGGACCAGCGTCAAGCGCGGTAAGTTACACCGTTGCTATTTACGATTAATGGAACTTTTGCTCGACCGGATCGCGACAAATTTTAGTAGTAATTACGTAAATACGTAATGACTATTTACAATTTTTTTTTATTAGATTGGTAAAAATTCTTTAGTAGATTACAAAAAATTTGAGTGACATTAAGTAGAAAAAATCTAATCGATAAACAAAGTAAATCGGCATATTATTCGATGTTTTTTTCTCAGGTATCAGACCAGAGCGTTTGGCCCACTTTGACGATGAGTGCTGGAAACTTATGGAGCAATGCTGGGCCGGTGAGCCGTCGCGGCGTCCGTTATTGGGAGCTATACTTCCGAAACTGGAGTCCGTACGGGAGAAAGCTGAAAGAGGCAAGTCCTTACTCGAGATCGACGAATTGACGCAACAGGAGGATAGTCCGAGAGTTTGCGAAGCGAGAAATCCTGCGCTGGCGTTGTCAGAGCCAAACAATCAGAGAGGTGCTACATCGAGTCCCCACCCGAGGCGCAGACCTCTGAGAACCCTTAAACGTACCGGTCTTCCAATGACTAATATCATTCAAACGAGCGTATGTTCTAATCTATACATACAAATGCGTGAATTTTAATTGCACCGACTACGAGACTTTCAACTTCTGACATATATCGCTCGTTGCTTAATTTTTTATTTTGTTACTGTCTGACTCTGTCGATTTAAATATATCCAAAGAATAACGATAAAAAAGAATAACGATCTGAATGACAAAACAATTCGAAGCTTCGCGGTATTTCAATAGCAGTATTAATTCGTTCCCGTAGACCACTTTTACTTCTTTTTTCTTTTGCTAATCGTAATGCAAAAACAAACAAAAAACGCAACCAAAGCTCATTGACTGTTCTGACTAGGCCTGGAGATTTCTATGTAGATTTATGTAGTATTCGTAATTATCTGTTTGTTTCTTTTAATATTTGATGATTATGTCTTGTAGCTAACTAATTGTAAGTTATCTCTTCTGTAACGGAATGCCTGTGTGTGTGTGTGTGTCATTTGTTCGATCGTATGGACAGGATTTTTCGGACCTGAAACGCTCCATGACACGTAATAATGATGTTCATTTAACATTACTAGGACAATAAGCAGCACTGTATTCGCAGCACGCTCACGATGTGAAAAATCATTCGATATGTAATCCGAACACGGAAATCGTCCGTTGACTTCAATCACCAATTTTTGTTTCCTTCCTTCAATGACTGTCGCTGCTATTGGCAAATTATGCTTGTCGCGAATCACCGTCATGTCTATTGTATAGCAGTAACAAGAAAAAAAAAAAGATACGCGTCAATCCTGGCTCGCGAGCGCTTAGCCCGCACGACGTTGTCGAACGCGAGAACGAAATATGTAATTTAAAAGAAAAAAAATTGTATAAATGCCTTCTATTTTTTCTTTCCATGTTAAAAAAACAAATGATGAAATAAATATTTTCCTAATTTCGTAATCGTCGTTCGTCCGTCGTAATTCTCTCTGCCTGTCCAAAGCTGCACCTTTCTTAGCTTTTCTTTTTCCAAAAGAAACTATCGAATTTTGTAATCCAACAAGTTTCAGTTTCATTTTATCACTGAAGGCTTGTCTCTTCCTTTTGCAGACGATCGATTAAGCAGCGCCGAGATCCGACGTTAGACGAGACAAAAAATTTGCCAATCTACTCAGAGATTATTATAGACTGAAACATCCAGCGATGAAGCATCCAAGATGTTCGGAGCTTCGACGTTCATCCGAGAAGGAGCATAATACAGGGTTTGTCCATACGACTATAAACAAAGATCCACAGAATAATGGAGCACTTTGGAATTAATTAAAAATATTTCTACAGATAGAAAGCGAAGACGGATTTGACAATACTTGCCAATGCAAAGAAGAGGATTCATCTTTTCATTTTTTTTTTTACTTGCGAGACCTTCGATTAAGATGTATAATATATTTATTCTACGCAACATTTTGTTAAGTTAAAAATTAAATATAAATGCATAATAGTAATTATTGGTTTAGACTTGCAGATAATTCTGTCCCATCGATCTCATATTTTATCTGTGCCACATTGTTAATGTTTGTTTTGTTTTTTCATCCCCATTATTTAGTCTTCTTGTCAAAATATAGATATTTTTTTTACACGAGACAGAGTTTTATCATTGACGTCGTTAAACCAACAGATCCAAGCTCTTCTTCGCCTTTTCCAGATCGTGCAAGAATTTGTAGAACTGACCTAGGGTCATTTCTGTAAATACGCTCGTCGTCTTTCCACCCTCGTCGAGCAGCAGTCTGAGTTGAAGAAAAGTTTTGCCGACTTTGTCGGATTCGCTGCTAGCCGAGGTCACTAAAAGTTTTTTTATTACGATTATTTACGATTTATGTGTACACAGTGGAGCGCGAGAGTGTCGTAAACGTCGCTCTGACATTTAACCTCTCACTTTCCACCTCGCCGCTTCAAACGTCTCAACTTTATGATTCACTTCGTTAATCGGAGTTTACATTGGCAGTGAGAATAAATAAAATTGATAAAGACAAAATGTGTTATATTTCACGAATAACGTAGTCTTGTTGTCGACTTCGAAAGGCCGGCGATAACAAGTGTCATTATTGTAGGTTAAGTTCTCACCGCCGAACTTCCATGAGACATCGACAATTTTACTGGTCGGAATATCCATCCTCTCGCTCGATAAACCCTTTTCTCGGAAGCTTGTTAAGATCTCGCGTGTAACGATTCTTCGTATATAATAACCATCGAGGAAACAGGAATATTGTCGCAAATTAAGATTGTAAAAGTATTATATAGATGTAGCGCGCATAGGCAATTGATGCGCTTACAGTAGCTATAAACTGAGGCGATAAAGAGTTTCCGGAAGTGGACGCTTGTAGCGCTGGAAATCGAAAAGGTTCATCGTTCTGGCGAAACTGTCCGTGCGTTTTTAATTCATCCGTTTCTGTCGCTGGCTGTATGTGAGATGAATCCCACATACATTAGAGATGTCACCTTCCTGTAATTTTAATTCATCCATTTCTGCCGGTGACTATATCTGACATGAATTCCAAATACGTTGTGGACGTTATCGTCCCGTGTTCCTTAATTCATGTGTTTCTGTCACAGGCTGCATTCGAGATAGGTTCCAGAGAACATTTTTAAAAATTCTCTGTAGCGTCACTTGCGGTTTGACAATCTCATTTCCGACCGGAAGTCATACCGAAGATACGTCGCTTTACGGTAAAAAAATCATGTTATCAAACCGGAAGTAACGTTCTCCCGTACGACGTCCACTTCCTGTCGAAAATTGAGACATTGAAACCGGAAGTGATGTAGGAACGAAATTTATATAATGTGTCTGTATGACCTCACTTTCGGTTTAAAATCGAGAATTTTAAACCGGAAGTGACTTTACAGAGAACATTTTTTATTTTCTCTGGAGTCTATCTCAAATGCAGCAAGCGACGGAAACGGATGAATTAAGGGATACACTGTGTATCTCGTCGTTCCTTAATGGAAAAGCAAAGAAACGAGTAGCTATTAGTAATTCTGCTTCCCGGCTTCTATCGTATTACGAACTCTGAGCCGATTACCGATTTTGCAGGGGGATAGTTAACCTTTGAGACTTATACTCGGGGGAGCGAGATTCGAGCTCATTAAAAGCGAGTGATACTTTACTTTTCTGCAGTATACTTTAATAGCGCCTTAGCATCTCGAATACTCATCTCTCGCGTAGGGCCAAGAATCCGAGGTCGTTCCGGAGCTGAGTGCCGCTATATAATGTAACTGGGCGAGTAAATAGAAACATCAACCGGTTTTTATTACCGGTGATGAATGATTCTCATGCTCTTATCCGCTAGAATCGGGTAACAGGAAAATTTCATAGTAAAAGGGCTGAAAAGTCACTCGCAGTAATGTAACAGCTCAAGCGTCGGAACAACCGGGCGGCGTTTATCCCCGTGCGGAACGTATAAGCTCCGGCTTTGAGATAAAAAAAAAGTAGAGAGAAAAATTACCAAAGTTACGAGGCAGTTACCAGGTAGGCCACAGTACCGATAAATCTCTTTCGCCACGCGAATTTCCCGGCCCATCCCACCCACGCGTGCCCGGTATACCGGACAGGAGCTGAGCGAAAAAAAAACATAAAGAGACGAATAAAAAAGTGAGCAAGCGCGGATGAGGGATGCGAAAGGGGAGCGACGTGGATACCGAAAATACTGAAGGGCCTCAGACGAGGTCTGCAAAGTAATAAACCGCGATGTCTCGGCCCCTCGGCTGATGTGCATTAGGGGTGAACTCGGGGGAGAAATCGAGCTGGTTACTTTTCAAGTTACCGAAGTAAATTTGCTAGGAGGATTTATCTTCTCTTCTCTCGAGTAGTATATCTTCAACAGACAACGCTTATGAGGGTCTCGATCGTGCATATGGCGAGGGTGCGGCGAACTAGCTATCCAAATCTCGACCGGAAAGAAGCTAAACCCACGACACCGCAAGCAAAACGGATAAACCCGATGAGCGCTTGCAAATCAAAACGGCACGAAAAATAAAAAAGTAAACTTTAAAATGGAAAAAAATGCATATGTCAATAGCGTTAAATAAAAATCGGAGGTAATGCAAAGAGGCTGTAGAGAAATAATAACAATAATAATAATAATAATAATAATTTTATTATTATTATTACAAATAATTATTAATTATAATTATATATTATTATATAATTATAAATTATAATAAGTATAAGTATATAATATAAGTATAATAATTATAAATTATTATTACAAATAATAATATTTGTTCTTGCAAAACTGTAGCCGATAGCGTGACTAGAATCACAAGATGCCCATGAACGTTAAAAATGTATTTCTCACTCATCTTCTTACATCGATGGGATAAAAAAAAATATACAAAAATGATGGTCAAAAAAATAGATTGTCAGCATCAATAACTGGACGCGTGTATAATTATCTTGTCGGATAAAGCGGTCCGCGATAAATTTCCTTCGCGTAGTATGTCTTCCACAGATAACGTTTACGAGGGGCTCGATCGTACATATGACGAGGGTGCGGCGAGCTAGTTATCGCAATCTCGACCGGAAAGAAGCTAAACCCACAACACCGCAAGCAAAACGGAGCGGGGCGCTGCTCCGTTTTGCTTGCGGTGTTGTGGGGATGAGTGCTCGGGAATCAAGACTGGTCACGAAAAATAAAAAGTAAGCTTTAAGGCAAACGATAAAAATGAAAAACAAACAACAGCAATATCGCTAAATAAAAATCAAAGGTAACATAAAGAGGTTGCAGAAAAAAAAATGATAATAATAACGCTTAATCTCGCGAAACTCGTATATCGGCCGTGATACGAAACCCATCGCGTGACCAGAATCGCAAGCTGCCCATGAGCATAAAAAATGTATGCTTCACGCATCTTTTTACATCGATGCGATTTCCCAAGTGTATAAAAAAAAAAAATACAAAAATCATGATGTAAAAAAAAAGAAAAAAAACTAGAACGTCAGCATCAATAAGTGGAAGTCTAATTATCTCGCCGGATAAAGCGGTCCAGGATAAATTTCCTTCGAGAACGACGCACAAATTTATTCGTCCAAGGTGCCGCTGCCGTTATACCGGCAGTTTCCACCTTAAAGTGCTCCGGAGCTGCGAGCATCGTTCTCGAGAGGGGTTTGAGGGGGGGGGGGAGGGGGGGGGGTGGTGGGTCGTGAATAAAGCACCCCTATCTCCGGCGTGCGGTGCCCAGACACGTGACCTCACGTTGTCGTCCTCTCTTTCCTCGTTCTAGCTTTAAAGGTCCCTCTGACTAGTCCGTGCGGCTTCTGCTGGCCGGTCCGCGGGTCCGGTGGGGCGGTTTCAACCCTGAGTTCTCCGCTGTCGCATCCGAAGCCTGGTCAAGCTGAGCGCGAACTAGAATTCTCCCGGCAACATGGGTGGGGCGCGCAGATGGAGGAACGGTCTCGGCGGCAAATGTATCCCAGGCGCTTGCGTCATGAGAGTTATCCAGGAGCGTGTCTCCTGGGTTATCCTTAAAACGCCCTGCCATATCCTATTACCACGAAATTTGAATCGCCACGGTGTCTATCGTTAATCTTGGCTCCCGTGACGCGGATGCGAGGCAACCACCCCACTTGTCATCCCCTCCGTCCTCCCCCCGGTTATGCCACACACTTTCTCATGCATACATAAATTGGAACGCCGGGGGAAGAGCCGTACTATAAATATATGTATGTTTGTGTTACGTCGGTGTGGCCTCGATAAAGGATAACAAGCCAATTCACACTGCGCTGTTAAAAAAAGAACGGAAGAAAATTACACATAGTTTCGTGTGCATGAGAAACCACAAAAGCAATTTAGATGAATTAAATTTTTCATAATTATTTTTAAGAGGCCTCGAGCTCTGTTCCACATCTCGAAAGTGTGTTCAATTAATTGCATCGGTTTCACGACCCGACTCGAGGGCCACCCGGAAATGTACTCGAAAATGCTCGGAAATGAAAACTGAAATTCTCTCGTTAGCGAACGTGCGAAAGTGATGATTGTGTGATACAAAAAGTTGAGTTACATAAGACATTTGAAATATACAAATTGGAATATTGGGAGTGAGAAAGCGGGGACGTTAAATTGGCCGGGTCGCTACTTGATGAAACGTGCCGGATTGAATGAAAGAGGAGACACTCGACGGAAGTTTGGTCTGAACCGGGCCGAGTGCGCGAGTTGAAATAATTACATTATACGGACAATGGCGTGAATAACGCGAGAAAGAAGAAGAGACTCGCGCGAATGGCGCGGAAAATTGTAGCAGCTCCACTGAAAAATTGTTTTAGTTTCACTTTTCAAGAGTTTTCGTTTAGGGTGGGGTTTTTTTTTTTTAAATATCTTTAAAAAATTTGATAGCAAACTATTAGAGTCGTGAGAAAGTAGTTAAAGTAAAATTAAAAGTTAAAGTAAGGGAATATTTTCAATTCCATTGGCACGAGGGGAAAGAAGTCGACAAAAATTTGGTCGCACGAGTAATCAAGAAGAAGCCACTTGTATATTCAGCAATTTATAATTAGTATGCAATTTTGAACTGCCCACGGTTAAGCAATTTTTATACAAAACTTATATGGCGCAGAAAAATGTACCAGCTCGACAGAAAAATTCTTTTATTTTAACTTTAAGGGGTTTTTGTTTAGCCCCGTTCATCTTACATTCATCAGCAAAATTTAATTAAAAAATTATTAGATTCGTAATAAAGTAGTTGAAGTAAAATTAAAAGTTAAGGTAAAGAAATAATTTTCACTTCCAATGGCAGGCGGAAAATGAGGAAGAAAAAAATTCGTTCGCTTGAGTAATCAAGACGATCTCTCTTGTATACTCAGCAATCGATAATCCAATGTTTAACTGCCTACGGTTCAGCAGTTCTTATACAAAAATTCCACCGAGCATCAAACGTACGCGGGAATTCATCGGAGCCAAGCGAAATATATTCTTGTATATTTAGCAATTGATAATCCAACGTTCAACTGGTTCAGCAGTTCTTATAAAAAAAATTCCACCTAGCACGAAAAGTACCCGAGAATTTATTCGAACAAAGCGACACGTATTCATTTCGTTCCACGAATTACACGACTCTATCATAAAATTGATTGACATCCGCAAACGAAACTAATTAATTCAGTTCAAACGTTGCCGATCTGCCGAGGATAGATAATTATCGAATCCACCCTCTCAGTGACAAAGTCCTCACCCCGCGGCACCGACTGTTAATTACAACGTACAAAATATCTCCCACTCGCATTATAATTTTGCTCAGCTAATTAGAAAATTGAAAAAATTTCCTCGTCGCCGAGCTCTGAAAACTCGCGCTTTCGCTTCCTTTTTGTTTTTCCTCCTCGTTTTTTTTTAAATTATTTTTATTTTTTTTTACATAAAATGTGACTCGACGCTGGAGATTGCGCCTGATGTATATTGAAAAGCGCCCCGCGGATCGTACCAGAGGAATCTTCAGCACTGTGAATCTGCGATGCTCCTGGTGCACGTTAGCCTCCCACTATCTACCCCTTTCTCGCGCGGGCGGCCTGGCGTCTCCTCCCTTTCACCCATCCGTTACTTTTCATCCCCCCGGCCTCGCTCCAACATAGCTCGGCTATCCCACCACCGCTGCCGCCGCCGCCAACGCCGCCACCGCACCAACCCCTATCTCCTTTCCGTCTCTGTCGGTTCAGTTTCCTCTCCCTCGCCGAGCGGAGGCGTAGTAAGGGGCCGAACCGACCAGTGCGTTACACGGCGCTGTGTCGGCCGCGACTCGAGCTGCCTCTCCGCTGTCCGCTCCCAACCGCCGCTGGCACGGCTCCGGCACAGCGCACAGCTTCCCTCCCGTCTCTCGCGCGCTCTCCGGAGGGTTATAAACCGTACCCGGCCGCGGTTTTACGCACCGCTGTACCGCGGACCTCGCTTATTTACCTCGTCTCGTCCCGACGATCATTTTCACCGGGATTCCCGGTTATCGAGGCAAGCGTTAAAAAAAAAAACGCATACCGGACACGCGGGTGTTTATTCGAAAGGCAAAAAATTAAAAAAAGCGATTTTCGTTCAAACGCTGTTTTACGGATGAACGCACCGTACAGGATCGTTTCGAGGATATTGCATACGTAAAATCGTACGAGGAGCGGCGAATTTAAGGAGTACACGGTGACGGTGGATACACCTGTAATTGGGAGGTGGCAGGACTCTCCCGGGCAAATGATTACCAGGTAACAGAGAACCCACCTCGTTCCGTAGCGCAGCGCGAATTCGATGGAATTTCGGCGCACTTAATCCTCCCATTTCTCGGTCATAAAGTCAATGATTTCGCACCATTTTATTTCATTCTGGGGCGGTTGGGGATGATTTCTCGTGATCTGCTTTGATCGAATGCTGCGTTACACAAGTGAGCGGTAAAAAATAATTTTTGGCTGCAATTTACAAAGGGACAAATTGGCAATTAAAAATGTTTCATGGCTCGAATACGCGGAATGAACGTATTGATGATTTTGTTTCTCATCTGATAACATTTTTTATTATTTAATTAAATGCGCACGATTTTTTTATTTTCGTTAATCGCTTTTAACTCGAGAGAAGTGTTAAATTGAAGAGATGTTAAATTTCGAAATGTGACGGGAAAAGTATTAAAAAGGATGCGTTCGAGATACGAGTACGCATATTTGATTGGACAAACAATGAATAAATAAAATGTGAGTAATAAAAAAAAAAATATCTCACTGAAAGAATACGTAACACTATCTCCATAAACCGATCGCACATGATCAATGACTGGAACCGTCCACCTTAATCATCCGTGTGGCGGAGGATTTGCTATAGAGCCGGTGTGTTGCGTGTAACGAGGCGGATCGTCCCTGCGTTCCTTGGGGAGAAAGTTCATTGATTCGCTCGGGCTGTCACCGATAATTGGCTAGATATATCGCCGTCGCGGGTTCTAAATCCATACAGTGACACTGGCAAATATCGTTCGCTACAACAAGTACCAACAATTTGCTACTGATTCATTATTAACTTTTGTTCCGTAACATTTTAGACCTTCGTTAATTTTCCGACTCGATTTATGAAACGAAAATAAGTTGGCAACAAAAATTATAACAATAACGATTAATTACTATTACCTGTAGTAAATTGTTGTTATTGTTGTCATTATATAACAATAACAATGTGTTATTGGTAAACAATTAAAAATAGCTGTTTTTTACGTTGTTTAAAAATAATTATGAAATTTCTAAATCGATAGAGCGATATGAGGAAATATGATTCGCTACAACAAGTAACAGTAATTTACTATCAATTCCGTAACATTTTACCACTTCGAAATTTTTCCGACTCGATTTATAAAACAACAATAAATTGACACCAAAAACGATAACAATAACGATTAATATAATACTGCAGTAAATTATTGCCATTGTTTTCATTAAACAACACTAACAATTTATTATCGTTAAATAATAAACAATAAAAAAAAATCTATTTTTAATGTTACTCAATCAAAGAAAATGAGCCGTTCGATGTTTTCCCCGTAGATAAGAGTAATGATTAAAAATAACGCAGGACAAGTGTGCACGTTGAAATACGTTAACTTTCAAAGGTATGAAAATTCATTGCGCTGCACCGCCGGATGCTTATACGCAGCCCTGGATCCGCGTCTATCCGTCCCTATCCCCCCTCTTCTTCTCTCTCGATCGCGCCCCTGGCTTAATGATGCGTCGGCCGCACCTGCAACGGTAGTTAATGACACGTAATCGGCGCGTGCGGGGTATAAGGGGTCGAGCCGTAATTTACCGATAGCGCGGATACTCCCGTAGAGATCACCCCTACAACCGGCATTCCCGACGACGGCAAGTGTCCTGAATATCATGCCATTCCGGTACCCAACAGTTTCCGGCTGCCGGCCTCCACCTAAAATGCCTTTTGTCCAATATTGTTTTTCCCCGATCTTTCACTCGTTAAATCTTTCTCTCCTCACGCTGGTCCACTCCTTATTCGGGCCATTCACCATCGCGTGCCCATACTATACATTGTCGTTTTACTTCTCTCCCTTGTTCTTGCTCCCTTTTCCTCATCTCTATTTCTCTTTCTCTCTGCAAGCAGTCGGAGGCTATGGCCGTACAGGCAATAAAACTTGTTAGGGATGGGTCTCGTTCCGCGGCCAACTGTTTCCTCGAGACCTTATTCTTCCCTCCGAGCCTCCCGACTCTCCTCCCTGGCCCTCGCGCTGACGGCAACCCCCAAACCTGCCACCCCTTCCAACCCAAACCAGCCCCGCCGAACTCCTCGCCGTTTCTCCCGTCCTCGTTCGAGTAATATATTTATTCGAAATTGTCTAGCGTTGAAAGCACCGTGTATGAGAGAACAGCAGCAGCTTCCCATTTATTCCGACGGAAAAACGAAACGATCCCCGTTCCAGATATAACGTATAGGTACTTGCTTATGCCCGCTCTTACTGCTTTCGTCGAATTGGTTCTTGTTATCTTTTTTTTCATTTTTTTTCCTCTATTTTCTATTTTTTTTTTTTTTTTTTTTTTTTTCATTTTGTTATTGGTTAACGGGCGGACGGTAGTAGCGATGGACCGGAAGATTGTCTTATCTGGCGCATGATAGTGGGAATATGCAAACACGGGATGTGTTTGATACGATATTGGATATGGGTTATTGGTTGTATTGCCTGTCCTCGCCGGCGACATAGACGACGGGTTTATATTGCTTCTCCACTTTCGCGTCTCGTCGGTTTATATCGAACTCGTGTTTTTTATTGACGCTCCGTCGCAATCGCTCACACGGTTTGCTGATGGTAGTTCACGCTCTTTTCGCGCGGGTCTTCGAGTTTTCCGCTGTACACCTCAATTTCGCCGCGGAGACACTGATACGACGAGATTAAGCTTTTCTCTCCACGAACGCTCACTTAACTTTGAATTTCTTTCGAACACTGCTTCTCAACTGCTTCTCAGCTGCAGGACGAGAAATCGAGCTTCGCTGTTGCTTCGATGAAAAAAAAATTACGTGTCGGGAGAACTAATAGTGGATTAGGTAGCTTTACTAATATCTTGCTCGATATCTTCCAGAATATCTTGCTCGGTACCTTTTCGAATATCTTGCTCGGTACCCTTTCGAATATCTTGCTCGGTACCTTTCCGAATATCTTGCTCGATATCTTCCAGAATATCTTGCTCGGTACCTTTCCGAATATCTTGCTCGGTAAATTTCCGAATATCTTACTCGGTATCCTTCCGAATATCTTGCTCGATGTCTTTCCGAATATCTCGCTCGATATCTTTCAGAATATCTTGCTTGATATCTTTCCGAATATTTTGCTTGATACCTTTCCGAATATCTCGCTCGATATCTTTTAGAATATCTCGCTCGATATCTTTTAGAATATCTTGCTTGATATCTTTCCGAACATCTTGCTCGATATCTTTCCGAATATTTTGCTCAATCTCTTTCCGAATATTTTGCTCAATCTCTTTCCGAATATCTTGCTCGATATCTTGTTAAATGTTCTACCCGATATCTTGCTCAATACCTTCTCCATTATCTTGGTAAATACCTTGCTTGATGTCTTGCTAAATACCTTGCTTGATGTCTTACTAAATACCTTGCTGATGTCTTGCTAAATACCTTGATTGATGTCTTGCTAAATACCTTGCTTGATGTCTTGCTAAATACCTTGCTTGATGTCTTGCTAAATACCTTGCTCGATGTCTTGCTAAATATCTTGGTTGATGTCTTGCTAAATACCTTGCTTGATGTCTTGCTATATACCTTGCTCGATATCTGACCAAATACCTTGATGTTATTTTGCTAACTACCTTGTTCGATGTCTCGCTGAGTACCTTGCTCGATATTTTGCCCAGGAAGACTTTGACCACAACGCTTTTTGAGGACACACTTCATTCCGAAGTTACCCTAGAAATGTCGTCACATAAATAAAAAAATGGGTTGCATCGACCAAGCATTAGTTCTCCCAACTCATAAATTTTCTTCGCCAGAGAATTTTCAAAAAAAACTTTTCCTCCAAGCCCTTTGGTATTTTTCCTCGAAGCAAGTGTTGGAAAAAAAAATGTGGGTCAAGCGTTGGTTATATGAAAGAGATTGGATTACATCGCCCTGGTGTTGCAGATTTTTCAAAAACGACTGACGTTGGCCGAAGGCTACGCGAGAGGCCGAGAGATGGAAAAAGGGAGCCAGGATATAGAGGATGTGGAGAGAAGGTCGACGTGCAGGGGCGTGAGCTCGTTAATTCTGCTTCCTGGCCCAAGATAACGACCAGCCCACAGCGACACCCCGTTCTTACAATTAGTCCGTCATTAACCACGTTCCGCAATGAAAAAATTATAATTTATATAATTCATACACAGCCAACCCCCCCTCCCGCTCCGATAAGCCAATTCCAATTATATCATATATAATTTGCCTAACGCAGTATTGCACATCGGTGGCAATATCCGGGTACAAGTGCCGAATGTGGGCCACCGTTTTACCCCGTCATGTACGACTGACGCGTTGAGCCCCCCGCGACGCCGTGCGATATATCGGATATCTCCGGCCCGCGAATTAACTCGCTTTGCGGAGCGACGTACCGAAGGGGATGGTATGGCGAAACTCATGCTAAGTCGATGGGCCGCATTCCCCACGTACGTTCTATATGTAGATTCGCATAACTCCGGGGGGAATGATGGGCTATTCCAATTATATTATAGGGTGAGTCGGGGTGAAGTGGCCATGATTTTTTAAACAATGAAAATTTGAGGTTTAACGTCCAAAAAAATCTTTAGATTTTGGTCGTAACCAACTTTAGAAACATCGAACTGAAGTCATTCACTCAGAACTTTCGATATGCTCGATGCGTGATTTAATTGCAGTTCTATAGATAAATATTTGCGATTAGGCCATGAGAAGCATAGGGAGAGCGGGGCAAAATGGGACGGTGGGGCAATACGGTGTTAAAAATCCGAATGAATCGTTAATGCAAAATGGGGCATCTAAAAATTATTAGAAAATGGAGTTTTACCGCTGCTGTTCCGTTTTGCCCCGTTCTCCCCCTAGAGTCGCACAGAACATGCCTTAGTATATTTTATGTTGTCTACATGAACCACAGAAAAACAATAATTATCTCTGTCAAATGTTTCAAATCCCAAACAAAAAAGAAAAGGGTTTTACCGTTCATATCACCCAGAAATTGCGGGTGAAATGGTCACGTGGCATATCGTACTGACCCTTGCACATACATTCCTATAATTTTCGGTGCAATCGTATTGTATCCACGTATGCCATCCCTTTGTTATGTTAAAAGATATTATGGGTGGTCGTATCACCCTGACTTACCCTATACAATCTCATTTACAAAGTATAAAAACATACAAAGTGTAAAAGTATTTTTTTAAACTTTATATATAATTTACTCAAAATTTCTCGCAAATAATTTTCGGTCGGTGTGTATATCAGGGTGCAAGTGGCGAATGTGGGCCACCGTTTTAACCCTTTGGGTACGGCTGCCGCGTCGAGCCCCTTGTGAGGCCGTGCAATATATCGAATATCTCCGGTCGACGAATTAACTCGCATTGCGGGGCCGATGTACCGAAGGGGTCGGCATGGCAAAGCCCATGCTAAGTCGATGGAGCATATTCACCAAATACTCTCCATACATAGCCTAGCTATAATTCGCCTAGATATAATGAGAAATATAAGCCCGCGAAACAGTGGAAGTGCTCTCGGCGTATCTGAATTCTTAATCGTCCATCGAACGAACTAATTCGACGGAACGATCGAACGAATGCTGAAAGGTTTTCGTCCAAAACCATATCACCGACAAATCCAAATCCCACAAATACATAAATCGTTTTCGGAGTCCGTTCGAGAGCTTTTCACCGTCCGCACGAACGTTTTCCATCGTCCAATCGTTGATCGACATTTTTCGTTCCCGAAGATATACGTCCATCAGGATCGACCGCCTACGGCGGTGAAATTGTATTAAAATTTTCGCTTTCAAGTGAAATGACGCAAAAAATTTTGTTACCGCCGTTCATCATTATCGAATCATTGAACTCGCCGTATTTCAATGAGCGGCTCCGGTACTATTGAATTATTTCTCTACGCGTCGGTGGATAATTGAATATAACCGAGAACGAGGTCCGACGGAGGGACAGCGAGAGAGCAGCAGAGTGAGCGAGACAATGAATTGTAATAAAAGAGGAATCCGCAACGCTCTCGATGAATTCCCAGACGGGCTGCTGCAAGCACTATTCTATATACTGACTGAGGGAGTATATAGTATATGCGGTGTGGGGGCAGTTTCCGCGAGACTCTTTCACAGTTTGCACATTTCCTCTGGGGTCTTCCGTCCTTCCTTTTTCCATCCACGGATTTCCCCCCTCTCTTTCTCTCACTGTCTCGAACGACCAAGTGCAACGGTGTACATACAACATCCCCGATGAACGAGAAACTGGCTGTTGTCGTGTGCGTGTTTGCTTTTTTCATATTTTTTTTGTTCCTCTCTTTCTTTTTGTTTCACAGTTTCCGTGACCGCGTTATAACAATATTAGCCCCGGGCTAATCGCGCCAGGGGAACATTCCTCTCACGACCGCGTCCGATCCGTCGAGATGCCTTTTTATATCGAAAACGCGCGCGAATCGAGCGTATAACCAATTTTCCCACAAACTGTGGTTATGAATATTAAAATAATCATTATTCTATATAAATATCATAATATTTATCTATCACCATTTTGTTTTTAATTTCGGACCCAGGACTGAGTCTGTCGATCAGGGAAAATCTGGGGATCGCTTGAGATGTCAGGGAACGAAAATAATTATTTGGGGAATTAGGCAAGAGAAATTTTAGGTAAAGTGTTCTTCTTTTTTGGTTTTGGATCTAAGATAAAAGATAAGTTTGGAGGCAAATCACTGTTATTACGATTTTTTTTGTCTAAGTATTTCTTAGGAAATTTGTCTGCTAATGAAAGGAAGAAAAGTTCAAATTAATTCACCAATTGGAAAGAGCGATGAATTCACGCTATCGGGGTGATTCTATCCTCGCTCCGGCAACTAACGTCTCGATTGGGACGAATTCCTTTCCCATCGTATTTTTTTGCACCTTCATCTTGAACACGTAGCAACTCAATTGCTCTAAAGTGCCTTCCGGTGTAGCGTAATGAAGGCATCGATGTTTTCCGTTCGTCACAGCAGTGGTGAACCATCTTAGAAACCAAATCTCGAAGACGCTATTATATTGCACTATCGTTTTATTTTTATCGAATTTTTTTACACTTTCATCTTAAATACGTGGCAACTGAATTGTTTTAAAGTACTTCCCGGTAAAGCGTAATGAAGGCATCGATGTTCTCCGCTCGTCAAATCAGTGGTGTACCACTTTAGAAACCAAACGATCAAAGACGTCATTATTTTGTACTATAGCTGTATTTCTATCGTATTTTTTGTACCTTCATCTTGAACTCGTAGCAACTTAATTGCTGTAAAGTGCCTTTTGGTATCGTGTAATCGAAGGATCGATATTTTCCGCTCGTCAAAGCAGCGGTGTACCACTTTAGAAACCAAACGGTCAAAGACGTCATTATTTTGCACTATAGCTGGTTTTCTATCGTATTTTTTACACCTTCATCTTGAATACGTGGCAACTCAATTGTTCCTAAGTACTGTCCGGTACAGCGTAATGAAGGCTCGATGTTTTTCGTTCGTCACAGCAATTGCGTACTATCTTAGAAATCAAATGCTTGAAGACGCTGTTATTTTGCACTATAGTTGGTTTTCTATCGTATTTTTTACACCTTCATCTTGAATACGTAGTAACTCAATTGCTCTAAAGTGCTTTCCGGTATAGTGTAATGGCAGCATCGATGTTTTCCGCTTGTCAAGCAGTCGTGTACCACTTGAAAAACCCAACGCTCGAAAACGTCATTATTTTGCACTATAAATGGATTTCCATCGTATTTTTTAAACCTTCATCGTGAATACGGTAGGGTGGCACAGCCCCCGAACGATTATCCCCCGATTATTATCCCCCGAAAAGAGTAACGCCCGAAACGCATATCCTCTGAAAATTTAAACCCCGAAAAAGTAATCCCCAAAATGCATATTCCCCGAAAAGTTAAGCCCCGAAACGTTACTTTATTAAAATAATGCGGCCTCTTGATCACGATTATGACGTTCATTTTGCTCCAAACCCAATATTTTAGATTTTAATCCCAAAAATGCGATTTCACATTAGAGCAAACTGTTTTCAGTGCATAAAATCGAAGATACAAATATCACACTGCACTTACGCACAAAAAGGCCAGCAGATTCATGTTCTGCGTACAAAAATACGTCGGAATACGTCGCAGTTAATTTTATGAACGGAAAAAATATTTCATACCGACAAAAAATATTTCACCAACAATTCCAAGACTTTCCCATGCATTTTTCACGTTTTTCAACATCCTCGAACGGCACGATAAAACGATTCTAAACTTTGCACAAGGCTCACTTTTGTGTATTTTTTCTCGTAGAACACGATGGGCACCCTGGATTTTTCCTAGCTCCATTATGATCCGAGATATCGACCTTAGAAAATTACAAAAATCGACATTTTTTCAAAAGTGGCTCAAAAAGTCAAAAATCGTTGATCAATCGATTTTTTTTTTGTTTCAGGGCTATATTCCACGTATTTTTTCCCGCTGATCACGAATATGACAATTATTTTACTCCCAACCCAATATCTTCCATGTAAATGCCAAAAATACGCCACCCTACCTTGAAGACGTAGCACCGCAATTGCTCTAAAATATCTTCCGGTACAGCGTAATGAAGGCATCGATGTTTTCCGCTCGTTAAAGCAGTGGTGTAATCACCTTAGAAACCAAACACTCGAGGGCGCCATTACTTTGTACCATAGCTCTATTTCTATCGTATTTTGTAAATCTCTTCATCTTGAATGCGTCGCAACTCAATTGTTCTAAAGTACCTTCCGGTACGGCGTAATGAAGGCAGAGATGTTTTCCGTTCGTCGAAGCCGTGGTGTAACCACCATAGAAACCAAACGCTCGAAGACGCTACTATTTTGCACTATAGGTGTATGTCCGTCTTTAATCACCTCGCCCCTGTCTGAACGTGAGACGAATTCCCTCGCAACTTGAGCCCCACTCGTATAATTCTCCTTTTAATAAACATATATACACCCCGACCGCTGAGTACCAGAACGGCGCATCTCCTACGTTAAAGTATACGCGTTACGCCCTTTTCGTTCTCAGCCGTCGAAATATACATAAATATATATCTATATCCTCACGTACGCTTAACTACAAGTGCACGCTAATTTCCAAGATATTTTGCACAGATTACCGTGGAGCATCAGGCGCTCTAGCACCCTCGTGGAGGAGCCTGACGAAGCGGCCAAGGAGGGCTGAGAGGCGAAACGGGAATAAGAGTCGAGAAGAAAAAAAAATATATATATTTAAAAAAAAGCGCGAAGGGCTCAAACTTGAGATGGGAGAAATGGAAGAAGCGGGAGAGGTCGCAATGTCTCGGGAATATAAGTGTCACGTCCTCGCCCGGGTACTTGAACTTTGCCCGAAAGGCGGTGCATAATATTAACGAGTGTGAGAAGAGAGAAGAAAAAAAGAAAAGAAGAAAAATAAAAAAGAGAATCCCTAGGGAGTAAGGAGCGTTCTCCTCCCCCCCCCCCCTGTCGTCTTATAGTCGTCGTCGTCGTCTTCGTCGTTGTGGTGGTCGGCGTGCGCGACGGACGCGACGACGGTGCCTCGCCGCAATATCCGCCAGAGTTCCACCACTGGAAAGCCAGTGACTTCCTGCATCGACTAATACGGTGAAATACTTATATATATATCTACACATATACACATATATACTCACGTATATATACATACATATATACATATATATATATATATATATAAAGTAAGATACACACACACTATACAGATATAGAGTGGGCAACGTAGACGTATAAAGCACACACGAAGATTGTATAACGGGATCGCAGCGGAGAGGGTGAGAGCAAACTTGTACAATATCCGAAGTCGCAACGGTGGCGTTAGTTCGGATGCCAGTATTTGCGAGTGGTCGTCCTTCTGGAGCTTCTGCTTTTGCCTTCGAACTCACCTCTCCGCGCCCGTCTTTCGGCTTCGGGAACTTTGACGTTCCTTCTCCCCGCTGTTTCGCTTCGCTCTGAATCCTACCGCGGATACACAGGAACTCCCAACCTCCGGGCCATCCCTCGGCTCCCGCGAGGGATTCCGTGTACCTTGAGTAGTCTCATCAAGGAGTGAAAGCGGCATAGCGGCAGACCCCAAAGTATAGACGAAGGAGTCGCGGGGATAAAGGCATCGAGGAGTTAAAAGGTGGAGGACGAATTTTCTTTCCAGCGGGTATCGTAAACAGGAAGAGCAATTTTCTCAGCTGGAGTAAATGAGAGACGGGGAGGGTGGAGGCCCTCCGGCTTGAAGGACTATGTCGCAGAGGTCATGGGTGACGGAAAGGGGGTGAAGAGATTGCGCGTGCGAGGAAGCGAAACATCCGAGCGGGGGAATAAAGGATAGGAAAAAAGAAGAAAAAAAAGAAGGAGGAAAAAAAGGGAAGAAAAAAATAGGGCAGGGAGGAGGGATAAAGAATAGGAAAGGGGGCGAAGAAAAGAAGAGGAGGGGAAAAAAAATGGTCGCGAAGGCGCCGCGTCTCTGGCAAACGAGCTTCAACCTATACCAGTGGCTCATGATCGTCGTTCACGGTTATCGGGCGACCGCCGTCGTACTCTCCCTGCTACTCAACATCGTCGTGCAAACTGGTAAGTCGATATTCACCCGAGCATCCAATCGACTCCACACCCCCCCCCCCCCGGGCCACCCGCCTTTCCTCAACCCCTTCACTTCAATCCAAGAATCCTACGGACGAGAAGCACATGGTGTTTCTTGTCATTTCTATTTTTATTTATTCCACTCTCGCTCCATTGTTCGTTTGTTATTATCTTTTTTTTATTCGTGCTCGTTCCGCTACGAGGTAACAGTTTTTGCGATTTTTTTTTTCTGTACTCCATTGTGCAAGAATACTTATTTCAAAGCCTACCGGTGCGCAAGCTCAGCCCGCTCATATCTTTCACGTCTCACTCACTTTCCAGCGGGCAATTACATTCGTTTTTTCTTTCGCTCGAGAGCCAGAAGAGAATGGCAGAGGGACGGGAGAGGGAGAGCGAGTAAATAAAAAAAAGGGTTGTATATACGTGTAGATATACTGTTACTTTACGCTCTCGGGGGCTTTTGCCTGGCGGGGGTTGTCCTCGCAGCTTTCGGCACGCACGAGAGCTCTCTCGCCAGTGTAGTGCGACGTATTTTATACGGGATGAAAAGCCGGCAAGCGTGACGGGAGAGACTCTCGAGGACGGGACTGAAAAAGACTACACACGTAACCGTTTATACGAATGGGTTAAGGGGCTCGAGTCATCCATTCGAAAAGTTTAATACGATGAACCTCTGTGGCAGTGCATGAGTTTGGAATAAAATTTACATAAAAATAGAATTTGCAAAAAAAAAAGAGAAACACTCGAACCGCAGGCGGAATTTTTTGAGATGAATTAAAAAATATTTTTACAGGCGACACGATAATTGGCCAATTCGCTGACTGCGACGTTAAAAAAGAGAATTATTGGTGAATATATTATAACGTTTCGCGCGAAATTATTCGTGCTCGAATTAATAAAATAAACGAAAATATTATGTATAGTAAAATTCCGGACGCCTCCGATCGCGAAATCGTTTTTGTTTCAATGAACATTGTTTCGACGCTTTTTCGAGATTGATAAATTTGCGCGGATTACGTTATATTTCAAGCGAAGTGTATGGTAGACGTGCGCGCAAAATAAATCCGGATTCTGTATAAAATAATATACAAAATGTTTATTTGTTTCCTGGAACGGATTATCGGTAACGAATGCAGTATCAATAAAGAATACTCGCAAAAACCATCCGGCCAACCGTCCCGTATCCATGACAGCCACCTACATATATATATATTTTTTGCCTCAGAAATTGATTGGAGTGTTCAGGATCCGATCAAAGGTTCACAAAGCTCTCTGTTCCACCGATAAAATGAAAGATTAATTAGTTTTTTTCCGAATTCCGATTCAATGTATCAACTTTCAATTTTGTTTTTATAATTTCGTTTGTCTTTTTATTACATATATTATTATATATTGCATTTAAAAGTTCAACTCGTTCAGTCAGAGTCGCCTCGTAATGAAAATTTCGCGAACATATTACGTTATTTCGCGCGAAACACTTCGTACTAGAATTAATAAAATAAACGAAAATATTATCTCGAGTAAAGTTCCGCACGCCTCCATCCGCGAAATCGTTTATCTTTCCACGAGAACTGTTTCAATGTTCTTTCGAGATTTATAAATTTACGAGAACTGCGTAACATTTCACGCGAAATATATGGCACACGGGCGAGCAAAATAAATCCGTATTCTGTATGAAATAATATACAAAATGTTTTTTTTTTGTTTCCCGATACATTTTATCGCTAACGAATGCAATATCGGTGGAGAAAATTCGCAAAACCCGTTTGGCGAACGGTCGCGTGTTCGCGACAGGCAAAATGAGAGAGTTTATACGTGTGTACATATACATATATTTTTTTACCTCAAAAATTGATTGGGGTGTCCGGAATCCCATCAAACGTTCGCGAAGCTCGCTTTTGCAACGGGCAGACGAAAGGTTAATGACTTTTTTTTCGAATTTCGCTTCAATGTGTTATCTCCCGCTTTTTTATTTCGTTTGTCTTTCTATTATATATATATATATATCCAGATATATATATATATATATCCAGATATATATATATATATATCCAGATATATATATATATCTAGATATATATATATATATATCCAGATATATATATATGTACATATATATATTTTTTTTCATCAGTAGATTTTCTCGCCGTCGGTTATTCGGCATTTTCCGCTTTTATAGCGTCGGTCCTCGGTTTGATCGTATACGAAAACGGCGCGCGTGGCGCGCGCGCGCGCTTTGGCGAACGAGGGGGATTCACCGTGGCCGCCGCTCCAAGCCTATCGACTTTCGCGTGATTTAACGCCGTTTTTTTCCTGTCCTTCCGTCTCTCTCCGCCTCTCGATTCGATCCACTCTCGTTCCTCCTTCTATTTTCGTAGTTTCTCTCGATAACCCTCGTCTGGTTTTTCCTCTGTCTCCCATCATTCCTTTTCGGCGTGCTTCAACCGCCTGCCTGATCGTGACCGTCGCCCCTCGTGCGCAGACTACCCGGCGGCCGTTACAGCCGAGATGGTACGAGCGAACGTCAATTCGGTGGATCAGAGCTCGAAGCCCCTGGACGTTGATTTACCGCCGACCCTGCCGATGACTTTCGGTACGGAAAATTCGACTCTCGTATCCGCACAGTCCGGATCAACGGCCCTACTGCCGTGCGTCGTTCACAACATCGGCGATGGGACGGTGAGTTTTATTTATCTATATATATATAGCGCACGCAACGTGTCCCAAACTACGTTTAAAGAAAAGTATTCGTACATTTCCGCCCTGAGAAAAAAAAAAACATTATTGGGTTAGCCAAAAGTTGCGGTGACGTACTTTCCAAAGCTGTTATTTGTTCGGTACAGATAAAGCTTATATAGAGTGATAGATTAGTTTATTGCGTGTTCTCTGGCGTCGGCCGCCTAAGAACAGCGTACTACAAGATACAAAATCAGAACAGAAGCATAGCCGATAGCGGAAAGAAACTGGATACGAACCAAAATAATGAAAATGTGAGAAGAATGTGAGAGGAAAAGTAGCAATTAGTAAAGTAATATGAAACATGAATCAGAAAACAAGCATAGCCGATAGCGCAAAAAACTGGATAGAAACCAAAATAACAATAAATGAAAATGTGACAAGAATGTGAGAGGAAAAGTACCAATTAGGAAAACAATACGAAACATGAATCAGAAAACAAGAATAGCCGATAGCGCAAAAAACTGAATAAAACCCAAAAGACCAATAAATTAAAATGTGAAAAGAATATGAGAAGAAACATAACGATTGTTTTGTTAATCATTGAACATTTGATAGAAGAAAAGTAGCATTGTCTTGTTTAACGTTTATTTGCATCAATCGATTGACAATTTGTCGATTGAAACGAACATCTTTGTTGTACCGACCAAATAACACCTTTGAACGTATGTCAGCGTGGCTTGGTTAATCCAATAACTTATTTTTCTCAGTGCGTGCGGTTTAACCCTGTATTTGCGCGTTGTGCAGTCGAACGGCGATTCCGCACATTTGGTTCGCTTTTGGTATTTGTCGGATCGGTGAATATTTGCACTCGTTCTCCACTGATTGAACGAATACGAGGAGTAAAATTGAATGGATTGGAATGACGATGATTTTTGAGCGATCGCTAAACGGCAAACGGCGATGTATTTATGAATTTCTCGTTACGTTTATCGTCGAACAAAATAAGCAACAATCGGATCACGGTAAATTATATTATATAATTTCTGAATAACCATTCGCAAATTACTCTACGGATTACCTCGGAAATTCAATTAATCCTATTCTGAGGATTAATTAAATGGGTCAAGCTTAAAACGAATTCAGTATCACGGATTGAATTTATCGATGATGTCTGCCAATCCTGACAGCCGACAAATACTAACTGCAACCCTATTTGTGAACGCGTTGGCGCCGGATAATAAAAAAAATTATTAAATTTTTTGTTACCGATCGAGCCCGGTTTCAACATATTTCAATCTTACATTTCTTACAACTTGCACCATCCCTCTATCTCGAATACCCCTCCTGAATTGCTAAGCTTTGAAAAGTTGGTACTAAAAAAAATATATAAAATAAATCCTCGTCAAACTTTTTTTACGACGACCCTACGCTATCCTACGAGCATGGAATTTAAATCGCCCGTTGGCCATTGGGGTCAATATCATTAACGTCGATCTTCGTATTACATCAAACAGTCGTCTAATTCGCGGGCACGTTATTTCGGGTGAATTTTCGATGTAACCAATATCCTCGGTTGAATTTATCGACAATTCCTGTCAATCGTTCCAGCCGACAAATCCCAGCTGAAACCCAAAGCGGGAATGGGTTGGCGCCGGATAAAAAAAAAATTACAATTTTTGTTATCAACCGAGCCCGTTCTCAAAAAATTTCAATCTTCCACGCACATTTCTTACGATTTACAGCGTCCTGTCTCGAATACCCCTCCCAAATTGCCGAGCTTCGAGAGATTGGTACTAAAAATAAAAAAAAATGAATTCCCGTCGATTTTTTTTACGGCTTCCCTGTGCCTACGAGCATGAAATTCAAAGCTCTCGTTGTTCCCAATATCATTAACATCGTTGCTTTGTGTTATATTGAACGGTCGTCTAATTCGCGGGCATGTTGTTTCGGGTGAATTTTCGATGTAACCAATATAACGAATAATTTAAACAACGATTAATTAATCCATTGTCGACTCCCCGTTGGCAGTCGTTATTTTCCACGCCCCGGCTATAGGGAACACCGGAGGCGAAACGGGTCGCGGGACTCACTCTCTCTGCCTCTTTTCCTCCCCTCCTGGCCCTCTCCCTCTCCTCTCCTCTCCTCTCTCTCTCTCGGCACGTTTGCGGCCGGCGGAATACCGCGCGAGAGAGGCAAACCGGGGCTGAATCACGGGGTTGAGCCCAGCCGCGCCCCGTTTGTTTTGAATAAACTTTACCCCGTTGGTTCATTAAACAGCCTGAATACACATAGAATCACGCAGTAGATGTAACCCTCTCTCTCTCTCCCGGCCTCTCTCTCTCTCATTTCTCTTTGCACTCACCGATGGCCCTTCCCCGTTTCCATTTGATAAATTTCGGTATTACCGGAGTTTCGACGCTCCCCGACCGCATCGAAAAGTCGATTAACGTGAACCGGGAATTATTCGCCTCCAACTTTTCGAGTTACATAAAAATAAAAAAAAATAAAACATAACAAAAAAAAATTACAATAAAGGGCACGCGGTATGGAGATCGCGGCATGAACAAAAAAAAAGGGGGGGGGGGGGGAAACCGCCGTCGTCGCCGGCAAAGTAAACGAATCCCCATTCGCCACTTTGCGACCTCGCTCAAGCTGCAACCACTAAATTTCACCTCCATTATTTTAATTATTTCCACATAGCAATGAAACTTTTTTAATATTCCCGAGAAAGCGTCCGCGAGCTATACCTCTTTCTCTATCCATCCCCCTCGCGCCGCGCGGGCATTCTCGTCGTTCTTTTTCCCCCCAGACCCTGATGCTGTTATGCGCTCGCTTCTTCGCGGAGGCGTGCATAAAAAAAAAGAAAAAAAAAGTTAAAAAAAGATATATTTTATGTATGACGTTAGGTCGTCGAGTCCGCACCCGGGTAACATCCAGCGTAATACTAATAATACATACATGCCGCTCTTGAAACTGCGCGGAACACGAGTGTGTAAATATATATGAGTGCACGGGAGAGATGGACGCGGAGATGGTACACATTCGCACGTGAAAATTGTCATTCATGATATTCTTGTATATTGTAATATCTCCCGACAGAGGTGAACACGTCTGTCTATAGGACTTTCGTGTATTTTATACGACATTTCTCATATTCTCGTCACGTATTACTTTAATGCATATAAATATCTATACTGCATGTATATATAAGATTAATTTACTTTTTACATATATATAGATAAATATATATATATATTTCGAAATATGTATATATATAGTATATATCTTTAAAACTTTTTAAATAACACGATCCCTATTATAATAGGGTCAGTGGAGCGAACTCTACTGAGATGAGTATCAGGAGTTCCATTAACCCAACGTGTACTATAGATAACTGCTGTGTGAACGGGGATGCAGAGAGGGCGAGCGCGCGAAAAGGGGTATATGGAAAAGCTCGGTGAAACGAGAGGACGAGGGCAGGGAGCTTTTTCGAGAAAACCGAGTGGGGCGAAGAAAGGTATAGGGAGAAACGTTGGTGCTCTTCACCGAGCGAATATTATATATACATGTGTATATTATTATCGTGAACCTTTTATACCGCGGAGGAGGGATATAGAGGCGCTCTACAACAGCTAGGCGGTTTGGGTCGCCGCCACCGTCGCTGCTGCCGCCGACTCTCGCAGTCCCCGTCGCGACCGCTTTTCTCCCTTGGCTACATCTTCTGCGGTAAAGCACAGAATGTGAGCTATTCACAAGGCCATAAACCGGCAGTAATTACGTTTTAACTCGCTTTATCGCTTTATCCGCCCCCTCTAAATCCCACTACACCGCCCCCAACCATCCTCTATCCGACGCTTTAGTTTTCGATCCTCTTGATCGCGCTAACGTTGTAATAAAGTAGGGTAGAAGCGGGGAATATGGCCCGGTCGATGTACATTGATTCACGCGCTAAACGGGCTGGACCATATTCGCCACTTTAATCCTGTTTCGAGTAAGTTTCTTAACTTAATAGTGAAAAAATTAAAGTTACATCGAAAGATATTTTGCAACGGCTAGGGGAGAGTTGGTCAGCGTGCCCAACTCTCAAGGATGTAGTGAGGGAGTATTTTAACACTACCTAACGGTATAAAAATCTGAAAAAAATCCAACTCTATTAAAGCTGCCATGAACATTAATTTTGTATAATAATAATGTTAAAAAGTTACCAACAAATAGCTAAAAAAAATGGATCAACAAATAATAAGTGAATCTTTTTCCTCTCTTTTCAAATGAATTCGCTGATTCTCTGGAAACCACATGCATTTTTTCAGAATTTTCTTGCATCGTTGCATTTTTTAGTTAAATTTTTGCTTAATCTGTAGCTGCGGACTGATATTATTATTATTTCAAATTTTTTGTGAAGGCTTTGATCGTCAAGCCGGTAGAAAAAAAAAACTGTGGTCCTCACCGGCATCAGAACATCCTACTTAAGTTTTTTTTTTTATTTACCCACTGAGTTCTCCCTCCCCCCCCCCCCCCCCCCCCGCGCTCCGTGAAATTGCTCAGGCTCGGGCGGAGAACGCCCGGAGAATTAAAAAGAAAACGCTAAACGTTATAGGGCGAAGATGCTACGTCGATAATTCTCATTGCAATTATTTTAACCATTAGCAAACCCTCCCTCCCTCCCCCCTGAGTGTAATCCACTGAGAGATTACGACGTCAAGGAGAAGAGGACGCGAAACGTCCTCGCCTCCTCGCTGCAGTTTCTCCGTGGATGTTGAACCGCTTCATCTAATACCGTGAGGCAATCGAGCACTGAAATCTCGTTTCATGCTGTTACGCGCGTCAGAGAGAGCGAAGTCTACGTAGAAGGCTCCCTTGAATTTTCTATACGAAGCTTCGTACATAGAACGGAGCATGGGCACATGTATGTACGAAGGTATTCATGAAACGTACCTGGCCATGCCCCATATATGTATTTACCGCGAATAAAGCTGGAGTTTCTATGCTCGAAACACGAGATTAACGACTCGCCGATAAATCCCTTCTAATTATATTCCCTTTGGTTGATATACCTTCGCCGCTCTATGAATTATGTAACGCACCGTTGACGACTTTCGGAACCGCCGCGAGCTCATATTAACCGCGGGCTTTTCGCGGAAACATGAAATCCCTAAGTAGCTCCAGATGAGACGTGTAGGTTCGATGATTAATCCATTGACGAAAAGCTAGCGGTGCGCTGCGGAGCGGAGATTCGGTGCGTCAAATGTCGTTGGGAAATGTGGAGTAAAAAGGGTGAAACAAAAGGAGGGAAATTGTACGGCGAGAGCTCCATGCGAACGATATGCAATCGGAAGGTGCAGCCGTTTTTTCAATAATTGACAATAGGCTTCTGAAGCGAAGGTTTGATGCCCGGAAAGTGGTTAGGGAATGTGGGGCAAAAAAGTAAAAAAAAGGAAGCAAAAAATTATAACGTGAGAGCCCTACCACGGGGCGCAATCAGAAAGTGCACCGGGCGCTTTTCACAACGCTGTGGCGGCACGATGAATAATTCGACTTTTCGAAACGTTTCGAATGCATATATGCTCTTGATATACATATCCTGGCTTTATGGTCTCTAACGATTTGCCTATAGGCTTCTGTCTGTATGCGAGAGCAAATACGTTCATACATATATATATACCGCCTATGTGTCCACGCGATTATACAAAATCGAAAAAAGTACAGTGAGAAATTAAACGGCCAGTACGACTGCGCGAGCTTCTTTCTATAGTGAAAGAAAAACGTTAATTAAAATTTCCATTGTACGGCATGAATATGAACGACGGAGATTTTTTTACATTTTTTTTTTTAATGGTGTTGAATTTCCTTGGTGCGATATGCTCGAAGTGGATATACATATCTAGCTCGGATATGCGCCGGTGGGCGAACATACGCGTCAATTGCAGAATATCTCCGGAGGTATTATTTCGTTATGATTGACATAATTTTATAAAAATTCGAAGGCAGATTGCACACGCTGCCTGCGAACGTTTAACGCCAGACGGTATCATTTTTTTTTTATTAACTTCACTCCGTGACGGACGGATAATAATTGTTGGCAACGTTTAACTGTATTTCCAGTGCACGGAGTAATTTTTTTTTTTTATTCTACATTTTCATGGCGACAGACATAATTAAAGGAAAATTGCGATTCACTCGGTAAAATTTCTACCCGCGGATTAAAATGATTTCCGCTCAGACGCGATTACTTATTGGTATAAAATATGAAATTTTTATGTTCCTCCTCCGACTGCATAAATCGAAGTGCGTATATATAATTTTCAATCCTTCGTGTTCACACGAACTACTTATTCTTACGTAAAAATGAAAATGAAAAAAAAAACGAATATTGCGAATAGTGTGAAAAAAAAGTGATCAACCACTGTTTTTCCCCAAATTTCCGCAGGGTCAAGACAGGGGGGTTGGGGGTTGGAGATGATCGTTCACAAAAGTGCCGGAAATCCTTTAACACGCTTCGACCCTTACTCCTCTGCGATCGTGATAGGTGACACGTATATTTTACGGATTGAGCGATCGTTCCGGGATACAGTATGTCCCGAATCGTCGTCGTTAGGTCTCTTCGCCTGCGGGATCGGACAGCCCCTAAAAATAATTTACGATCGTCCGGCCTGCGTGTAAAGGCGGCTCACCGACGTTCATGTCCTCCCCGATCATACCCACTGCTAACCGGGATCTTTCTCGAAGAAAAAAAAAAAAATAATAGGCGTCAGATCCAATTCGCCTGGATTGAGCTAACATAAATTCGACGAGGCCCACTCACGAACTGATCGACGCCGCTATTCCGCACCCTCTGTCCCCCGCGCCCTTCCCTCGTCTGTCGATCGTTAAATCCTCTCACCTCTTCGGCAGCTCGAACCATATAGAGCCGCGGCTCTTCCCGCGATATTCTTCGGACTCTCCTATACTCTGCCTCCTCTCGAGCGTTTGTGCTCTTCACTCGCCACTCTCGTTGCAACCCTCTCAACTCGCCCTCCATCTCGTTCTCCACCACATGCACCACTATATGTACATTATATATATATTTATATATATATATATATATATACGTAGTATGGACGCGCTAGGGAAATATATATATAATATATAAATATATATATGTATGTACATATATTTCCCTGCCGGTCCATACTACGTATTTCTCTATATACCAATATTCGAACTCTCAATGCTTCTCCGATATATAATGTAACTGGCTCTTCTGCTCTCTGTACTCCCGGTTGCCGCGACACGTGGAACCGCAGGTGTCCTGGATCAAGAGGAAGGGCGTGCAGCAGATATTGACCGTGGGCCTGACGACGTACGCGAGTGACGAGCGCTTTCAGGCAATACACTTTCATCACAGCGAGGATTGGAGCCTTCAGATAAAATACGTTCAACGAAGGGACGCCGGAATGTACGAGTGCCAAGTGTCGACCCATCCACCGGCCAGTATATTTCTCTTCCTCGAGGTCGTAGGTAAGCGTTATTAATGGACGGAATCGTCCGTACTGGTACCTCCGTACTCTTCCGTTTCCTTCTACTTCCTGGCCTCTCCCCCCCCCGTACCTTGCTAAGAGATAACTGGAACGTTTCCCCTCTATATACAAGTCTTTGCGGTGTATAAACTATCTGGTAACCGGTGGGAGGGCTGGAATTTTTCTGCCCGTCCCTGTGTACGTCTGTGTGAATTTTTGTCTCTATGGCTCTGCCCTTTCTCTTTCCGTCTTACTTTTCGTGACCCGTAGAGAGAAAGCGCCGGAAACGGGAGGGGGGGGGGGAGGGGGTTGAGAGAGAGGAAAAGGCAGAATCCCAGTATATTTCTCCGGGTAAGCTATCGGTGGAAAAGGTACAATCCTTTCTCGTCGTACGTATGGCCGAGCGACTAACGTACCGAGAAGAGAGCCCCGGTCGGCTTTCGCGCAGCGGGCATCAGCCGGTGTCTTCCTCTTCCTCTTCTCCCCGTTTCCTCTCCTCCTTGTCTCTGGCCCGAGCGCGGGGCGGGAGAAATTCGCGTTGGATATCGAAACCCGAGACCTCGACTCCCACCCCCCCCCCCCCTCCTCCCCCCGCCGCCGCCGGTCGGGTGATAGATAACTCGCAGGAAAAATGGATAAGGGAAGTTTGGCTTGAAGCGAGAAACGATTCCCGAGACTCGTCGACGCGGCTGCGGGGAGGCTCGCTCTATATGTGCGCTATCCGCTCCTTTCTCTCTCTTTGTATCCTGCGAGGATTTCACAACGAATTTTCTATTGCCTGCTTCTATCATTCTTACTGTGAGGCATTTTATCTCTTTTATCTTTCCTCAACAACCGGTAACCTTCCAAACCTCCCAACCCTCCCCCCCCCCCCACTCCACCGCCCCGGCGATCCTCCCCACCACCCACTCTCCGCGCCACATCAACCGAACCCTCTTGATCCCTTTTTCATCTCTTTTCATCCATAGGCTTTTTTTGTCTCTCGATTCATCCGCATCCGAATTTGTAGGCTACCTTTCGTATAAATATTCTATGTATATGTGTGTGGGTGTATGTGCGCTTGCGGTGCAGTTGGATAGGCGGGCGGTCTATTCGTTCGGACGCAGAGGGTGGATAACAACCACTTCTTTTTTTATTGCTTTTCCTTTTTTTTATTTTTTTTTATTTTATTTTTACTTTTCTTATTTCATTCGGCCCCGGTGATCGTTACCGGGACGGAGGGTGGGTGGCCAAACAGACCGCATTCTACTGCCGCTCCGCTGCGGCTGCCTGTGGTGCTGCTTGGTATACAGCACACGGGGCTTTCCACGTCGAGGGGACTTGACTTTAATGCTACAAAAGTTGTTGCACACGCGAGGCGCACAAAAGAAACGAGTTTCGCTATGGCTAATTTTATTTGCCGAACAACGGGCTCGGTGAGAAAAAAAAATTTCATTGACCGGCATAGGCGATCACTTTTTAAGGACAGATTAAACTTGACCCTTCAGCTAACAAGCTCGCTACTCGGCTAGACAGGCTTTTTTTAAAGGTTTTTTATATGTTCGTTATTAATCTGAAATTTGTGGAAAATTTTGAAGACCTAATTTTTTTTTTGCTTGCTCAGCCGCTGTTTAAAGTTATTTTCACCCACCTTTAGGATTCGGCACTAAACAGGACGAGGACGGTGACTTTAACTGTGTCAAAAACAAGATAATTTAACTATAACCAGCAGCCTCATAATTTCAGCATATCAAACAGACGTACCGTGAATTTTGTTTACGAAAGAAAATAAAAAATATTCGAAACAAGTGAAATTTCCGTCTCGCAAAATACTGGTTTATTCGTCCCCGAGGCAATGAATTTTCATAACGTCAGTCAGAATAACTCAGGCTTTAGCGAGAGTCAACCGTTGTCGCGTTAATTAACGAACACCTCTCGGACGTTGAAAATTACGTTCCTCCATGAGGCGGAATGCCCCGTGTCCCGTGTGTATATGAATAGAGTACATATAATCGCTGTACATACATACAGGCTATCGAGTTTCAGCGAAAGTAACAGAGGCGACGAAGTCTGCACAGAATCGGATGAGTGGTGGTACAGAGAGAGCCCCGGGGTCGGAGGAGTGAGTGTATCTTGAAATTCGCTAAGCCGAGACGAGGGCTGCGGGCGGACGTTTCCACAAAGGGTTTCTGATACTGGCTGCTGATGCAGGTGCTGCCAGCGCAGTGTGCACTTGCACATCGGACTATCGTTATACAGTATATACTGCGGCACAACGAGACTATGTAACAGTTCCTTCCTCTATATTCGTGGGCGGTATGGAGCAACACGGTAACGGAAAGCGGAGAAACACGGAAGAGATGAGAGAGCGCCAGGCTGTCGCTCGTCAAAGGTTCGCGGGAAACGATTACCGGATATGGGCAGCGTGTGGTCAATGGAAAACATGTACCGCGATATATAACGGATATATATATATATATATCCGTTATATATATGTATATTGTATTCCCAAGTTGCACGATCGGGATCTCCGATGATGCGCATCAGCACAGTCGGTTTGCGAATGCACTTTCCGGTTATCCTCAAAGCATACATGTTCGTGGCTTTTCTCCGGAGGCGTATGTGTATCTGTGCAAATTTCAATCCTTGGGGAGATGGGCGAAGTCGCGCTCGATCTCCGTAGGGGAGAGCGGCGCAATATGGCGTGGCGGGGCAAAATGGGACAGAGAGTCAAAGTGCAAGTTTCCAATAACTTTTGGATGGCGGTGCGTGGGGCAAAACGGGGATGAAAATTCGGATGTATCGTTGGGACGAATTGGGGCTTCTGAAAATTATTGGAAAATTGAGTTTTGCTCTCACTGACGGGGCGATGTGGGGTAGCATAAGATTTTTAATGAAAATTCTTTCATTGATAGAACGGTCGGGTCAACTAAACACTCGGGCGGGGACGTTCAAATTAATTTGATTATCGCTAAAACTAAGAGGGTGGGTGGTTCAACAATTCTTTTTTACGATTACACCGAAATATTTTTGAGGTATTAAAATATTTTGTTCGATCAACTAAATATTTATTTGAACGTACCTGCCAAATTCTTTTTTAGTGGATTCAGCCACATTATTTTTTATCAGTATTGGATGAATCCGGCAGACATTTTTTGTAATAAATTTTTTGTTCGCGTCGCTTTTATTTCGCAGCTTTCTGTTTAAATGGTACTGCGTAGAATATCAACGGTTATGAAAAAATGTTGAACCCGTATCGTAAATCTTCCGAGTAGTATAAATATCCGTGTCAACGTCAATCCTCCGAGAGATGCGAGAAGTCGCGCTCCTTCTCCGTATGCATAGGGAAGGAAAGGGCGAAGTGGGGTAGCCCAAGATCGAGTCAACTAAACATTCGGGCAGAGACGTTGAAATAAATTATTTGTTAGTACAGCTAAAAGGTTTTTTTAAAATGATTTCACCGAAAAATGTTTGCGGAATAAAAATATTTTGTTCGACCAACAAAAAATTTATTTGAACGTCACTGCTCGCATCTTCTTCAGTCGATTCAACAGCCCCTTTTTTATAGGCGTTGGATGAATCCGGAGACATTTTTTTGTAAGCCGTAAATCGATAGTTTCGGAACGTTCGCGTGGCTTTTATCTCTCAACTTCCTCTTCAGACGATACTACACAGTGTACCGGCAGTCATGAACAATTTTCCAACGCGTATCGCACATTTTACGGCCGATACGAAAATATTAAGAATCCAAAGATTGCCAGCAACCTACTGTCCATATTCCTCATCGTAGCTGCCCCATTTCGTCCGGTTTCCACTCCACTATCTCTATAGATACTCGTATCTATATACATCCAGTACAATAGAAATTTTAACGTCAGTCCCTCCCTCCGGTCTGACGACTATTGTTTGTTGTCTCTTTGCTCTTTTACTGTTTGTTGATTCTTTTTTTATTCCGTTACCGTTGTTTTGTTCCCTTTGCTTTCTTATTGCAGAAGCCCGCGCGGAGATTGCAGGACCGCACGAAAAGTTTGTGCGTCCCGGAAGCACCCTTCAGCTTCACTGTCTCGTGAAGAAGTCGACGGAGACGCCGTCCTATCTGTTCTGGTACCACAACTTTCGCATGATAAATTACGACGTTGACCAGGGAGTGAACGTTAGTACGGATCTTCTGGGACGAGAGAGTTGGCTCGAGGTTCCCCGGGCTTCCGGTCGTCACTCCGGTAACTACACGTGCAAAGCCAGCAACGCGCAGCCCGCTCGTGCCTACGTTCACATATTCGACGGTGAGAATCCCGCCGCCATGCAGCATAGCCGAGCTACGCCTATAATCTACTACGAAACCCGGACGAATATCCTAGGAGCGATCCTAATCGCTTTATCGGGCATGATTATGTCGACGATCATGTCGACGATGATGTCGAGGACGCTGACGACGAGAACACGGAAGAGGAAGATGAAGCTCAAATTGATCCTCGACGAGGACGACGAAATATCCTACCTTGCGCCAGGTACAGGCTCCTCGTCACCCCATTAGCTGAGACTGGAACGTGAACTGATGTTGCAATCCCTCCTTTCCTACATCAACCCCGAAACTCCCTTCCTACAACCCCCCCGCTTTACCATCTAGCACCTCATGGTCCCACTTAGCAAAACTTGGAGCTATCGAAGAGACAAAGCTCGGAGATAGATAGTATACTGATTATCGCGGTTCCATACCTAACTCGGTTGCACAAAGGGTATTTTGTATAATAATATTCCATATTGCGTATGTTTGTTTGGTCGGAAAGAGAGATTCGCAGCTATCGAGAATTTTGGATACACTTTTTTTCTGATATTTTATTTTATCCGTAAATTTTGCCGCGACGAAAGGATGATAAGTAGGTCGGTGACGGGAAAATGGAGAGAAGTTTTAAGAAGTTAATTAAATAAATGAAAACGATTTGTCTCGATAGTGCGCATCTTTGCCAAACTTCGACCTATCGAAGAGACAAAGCTCGGCGATAGATTGTATACTAATTATCGCGGTACCATACGTAACTCGGTTGCACAAAATAATATTCCATATTGCATACGTTTGTTGGGCGGCAAAGGAGATTCGCAGCTATCAGCATTTTTGGACCCACTTTTTAAATATTTTTTTTGCCCGTTTAGTTTTTTCCTAATCGAAGGGATGATGAAAAGATGATAGAAGAACGGAGAGAATTTTTACGATCCGCGAAAGGCATCACGTCAAATAAATAAATGAAAAACATTTGTCTCGATAACGTGCATCTCTCCGTTTCCGACTCCGTCGACGAGATTTCGTGCACGTCGCGTACGGCGAAATTGTTTCGATGTATAGAAAAGCGGATGACGAGATTATTATTGCCGTTGTTATTATTGTATCTATATATATATATATATATATATATATATATATATGACAAATCAATTGGCGAGGAAGCTGTTTTTTCGAGCTTATAGGAGCTTTTCGCGTCTCCTCGAATCTTTTTCTGGAATTTCGAGAGTCAGAGAGGTGAAGTAATGCGGGTCACTTTTATCGGAGAGGAACAGAAGAATCGTTGAGGCGACGGGCGGAAACGCGAGAGACGATGCCACAGCGAAGAAGGTTTGACATCGGTAAAATTTGAGAAAAAAAAATGAAACAAATTACAGTAATCGATGATATTTGTCTTGCGCGACGAAGATATATTTTTATGAACCTTTCCGCATTATCGACGGGTCGAAGCTCGAAGGTTTCGAACCGGCCTATTTTTCTTTAAGTTTCTACTATAACGTTCATTCACCCTCCGACACGAAACTCTTTGAATGTTGAATAACTTTTTGGTAAGTCACGGTAATGTCTCGTGACCCCGGAAATATTCGCATGACGTCAACTTTCATCTTTGGCAAGTCGAAAAAAAAATTGTTCACTCGTAGAATTTTATTCTCTTAAGATCGAACTGGATCTCGATCTTAAGATCGAAGTTTGGCCCAAGCTTCATTGCGTGTTTAAGATGTATCTTAAGTTCGATCTTAAGTTTGAACTGAGGTTCGAACTTAAGGTAGACCTTAAGCACGCAATGAAGTTCGGGACAAACTTCGATATCAGTAAAAATGTTCAATCCATTTTTCTCCCAAACGATTCTACAAAATGAAAAACAGTTTCAAAGAAAAATGGATTCAAAATGTTTTCAGATTTTGATGATCTTCAGCCAAGAATTAAGTCAAGAGCGATCGTAAGTTCAAACTAACACCTTAAAATTCAACCGGAAGTGAGCTTCCCCGAGCGAAGTTTCTGCGATGCAAAAACAGTCGCTATAACTTGACGAAATTTAGTCTCATGCAGATATCTTCAGAGTCATGATATTCCCATTCTCCGGCGTTACCGTAAGATAGCGTTTGCACCCACCCAGCTCATCGCAGTCCCATTCCGCGACGATTAATATCGTTTTTCACGAACCGCGAAAAAACTCCATTGTGCATTTTTTAATAAATTGCATCCCGACTTCGTCGAGGCTTTAATTACCATAGTTCGTTTCGGCGCACAATGCCAACAATCCAACGTACGATACGGTTTACACAGCGTACATTTCAAAGTACGCTGTGTAACAAAGTTTTCCATTATTGTTGTTATTATTATTATTATATTTTCCGCAAACATTGTTCGCTCGAACTGCGTAAATAACTGACCGACAAATTCAAAATGACTCTATTGTATAACTCCTCTTTGTTTCCGCATTGCCCGCGCAAAAGGTGATCCGCATTACCCCATCGTCCCTGCAAAAACAGCCGATGCCACGCTTTTATTTTTTCACTCGCGTCTTCTATCGTACAGTTTTCTCCACCGTTTCCTCCCTCGATCTACTCCGAAAAAAAAAAAAAATTCCCGGCATAACTTAGTTAAAAAAAAAAAACTTGCCACATTTTTTTTTACTTCTTACTTCCGTTTCGTATATCCATTATAAAGCTCATGCCCGTCCGCGAGTCGTCAATATTCGTCTCGTCTACAGTTATACCAGTCGCCGTTCCAGAGTACAAAAGCCGTGACGCGCCGCACATTCTCGAGGGTTGCACGACAGCGCATATCGCTCCGCGCCCTACACACTGTAACGCGATTTTTATTTTTCATTCCACCCCTCTATATATATATTTCTCTACTGTTGTTTTTATTTAAATTTTAATTTTTTTTTGTTAACTTTCTATTCACAGTTATTGGTATGCAAGGTGTGCGCACACGAAACATTATACAGGGCCATATGTACCTTGGGGGTGCGCTATGGGGGGGGGGGGGGGGGTGGTGTTGGTACACGTACGAGGCACCGTCAGAACACGCGTGCACACACAGCCCAGGCTGAAAATACACACGCGCATTTATCGAGCGTGTTTAAATTGCCACTCGGGTGCGGGATGCTGCGCGAGATCGTCGACGGCTAAAAGCTTCGTGCGGGAGGAAAAATTAATTATCCGTGGGGGGGGGGGGGGGGGGGTCGGAGGGTGGGGAGGGGGTTGGGGCTAAATAGTGAGAAGGGTCGTACGAGGGTAGAAGCGGGCAGAGAGAGGCGGACGGATAGTCGGTAGTTGCGAGAGGTGAGAGTAAAAGGGGGCGAAGCGGTCGGAACACAGGCCGGCACCCGGGGCGACGGAGGCCGCACGGAGCACCGTTTCATTAATTATAAAACGTGTGCTCGGACCCCCGTAAAGATCCGCGAAGAAAGAGGAATAAGAGGCGGAGGAGTCTCGCGGATGTTCGAGGCGGTCTCTTCGAGCCGAAGTCCTATAAGCTTCTTAAAAGTTCGTTACCGTTCATCCCCGACGGAGCTTTGTTTTTCGCGTTATTCTTCGGAGCTTCCCGGCGGGGAGGTCCGTCCGAGCCACTCGCAGTAGCGGCGCTCGGGGCGGTGAGATAAAGAATATAAAAATCGTAATAAAAGAACCGGGGGGCAAGACGATGAGGAAGTGGAAAGGAAAAAGAAAGTATGGAAAAGTCCGGCGAAGGAAATCATGCAAGTGGGAAAAAGATTGGTATGTATTATCGGCTGTAACCCGAGAGCCCGGGTCATAAGCGGACGGATAACGAGAAGAGGAGCGATACCTAGGAGCGATCGGGCCGCGAATCGATTACCGGCGAATGTACCGTGAGAGGATTTAAACGTGGAACAGGGAGAAAGAGTGAAAGCCAACGATAGTCGAAATCTCCGGCGTTGCGTTATTCGGTGGTAAATCCTTCTCTCTCTCTCTCTCGCCCCCAAAGCGCGCAATTATTTCGAGAGCCGAGTGCGGTAAAAGCTTCGGTTTAGGTGGGAAACGGGCCACAGAGGCTTGGGGTTGAAATGCTGTTTGGTAACGAGAGGAGCGAAGGGAGGGGGGGATACGTGGGGCCCTTTTACCTATATCGCTTCTCGCTTTCTCTCGTACTTCTCGTTTAGGATTCTATTCGTTACTCGCGTTAGCTCCGATCTCCTCTCCGGCGCGCATCGTTGCAGTTTCCCTCCGCGGGGGGGTTAAAATCCCCCTCGCCCCCCGCCCCCCACCGCCATTTCTCCGCAGTTGAGAAAGCTTGGCGCTCTCTCTCTCTCTCTCCCCCTCGCCACAGCGATTAATTCAATTGGTAGAATTTCCCCTCGATTCACGGCTTGATTAAACTCCACGAGAACGAGGTAGCTTGCGGATCGCTGGGCTAGCAGGGATCACTGGCTACTACATCCCTCGACCCCTCGTAAATGAACGAGGAATTTCCGGGGCCCTCTCTGCATTACCCTCGCTCTCTCTTTCTCGAGATCTATCTATACGTATATATATTTATATCTATCTCTGGTCCTCTCTCCGGCCGTTTAGAGGTGTTAGCCTCAGGTACACAGTCGGGAGGGGGCGGGGGGGGGGGGAGGCTCTGATTACAGTAGTACACCTCCTCGGTGCGCGAAGCGTTTCTCGCGAAGCAGAAGCCGAATCTAACCCCCGGGCCGTGTCGAGATTAATGAGGCCGCCAGAAAGGATCACCTTCGACCAGCAGCCCGCACCGATCGTACGTACCTATGCAAAGTTCGTTAAGGCTGCGTTTATCGCGGGAAGAACACAGGGTTTTAGCGAACCACCCACTCATCCCTGATATCACCAATAGAGGATTAAAAAAAAAAAATGTTAAGGTAAAAAATTTAAAAAATTCCCGTCCCTGTCCCGTTCATCCGTCATTGCAACATTTCACGGAGTTGAAAGATCACCCTGACCGGCTATTTTATCCGCAAAATCAGTAAAGGAAAATCGTTCATCAAACCCAATCGTGCTGTGTACTGTAAATCATCGGATATTATTAAAATTAATGTTAAGATACAGTATTATGATAAATTATAATAATTATGGTAATTATAAATAATAATAATAAAATGGAATTAATACTCGTATTTGTTTGTGACTCGATGAGCCATTGTTATTTCACGCCGGTGTCATTAAGCTCGACATGCCGGTAACGACGCTTCGACGCGAAATGGGGACGTGGGGCGAGATGGAGTGACGAAAAAAAAAATTCGGGGAAATTAATTGGAGAGTACTCGGGGAGACTGGTAAAAATTAAGTTTGTGGACATAACGCTCGTACGCGGCTTCACCTTCCTAAATGAGGGTGAATTTAAAAAAGGCACTTTTGGCGACGCCGAGTTTGAAAGGTACGTACTAGACCATTTTGCCCCGATCAGAATTTTTTTTCTCGGGTGCTCGGTATAATTATAACGAATTTCATTTTAATTTTTTCTTTTAGTCAACATCTCTTATGATTATTTCTCGCCTGTCCCATTTTGCCCCGGTCTCTACAGGCCGTGCGTGCAGAATTTTTTTGTTTGTTTGTTGAATGTTCGACCGTTGATCACGGTGCTTAATGAGCGTGGTCGCTGGTATTTAGCGCAGTTTTACGCGTGTTATTCGACCCGTTTCTATCGGTGAGTTTCTCTTCTCCTAATTTTAATGTTTTTTTTAGTAAATATCGCTTATCATTATTGCTTAGCTGTCCCATTTTGCCCCGATCTCTGCCGCCTCGTGCGTGCGGAATGTTTCTCTTTTGTTAAACGTCCGAGCGTTGATCACCGCGCTTAATGAACGTGGTCGCCGGTACTTCGCATAGTTTTACATGCGTCATTCGTCCCGTTTTTATCGGCCGGCTTCACTTCTCCCAATTTTAATCTTTCTTTAGTAAACATCGCTTATCATTGTTTCGTAGCTGTCCCATTTTGCCCCGATTACCGCCGCCTCGTGCGTGCGGAATGTTTCTCTCTTGTTGAATGTCCGACCGTTGATCACGGTGCTTAATGAACGTGGTCGCCGGTATTTCGCGCAGTTTTACGCGCGTCATTCGAGCCGTTTCTATCGTTGGATTTCCCATCCTCTCAATTTTCCTTTTACCCGCGGAAACTCTGTCTCGCCGAGCGTTTTCAATCCCTCTCCCGCGCACGGGCTCTCCACTGACGAATGCCTCCCAATTTAAATGGCAATTACCCGCGCAGTTTGACTGCGGAATGCGAAAGCGGCTCGCGGGATGTTGCGCGCCAGTTTTAGCGGCGTTCACGTACCGGACCGATGTTTGTGTTGCGCGCGATGGACAACGGAGCAAAGTAGTGTTTGCTTTGGGGATCCATACCTGCGAATCTATTGCTCGTGACGTTTAACCTGGGCAGAGTGCGTAATTCGACACTTGGAACTCAACTCGCACGTATCGGGCGTACATCAATCGTAGTTGATACGCACACATGCGCGCGCGCTTGTTACCGTCGGCCCGGTATTATATTCATACACGAACCGCAATATCGAGAATACCGAAATAATAATTCATGCACACCTCGGGCCTCGAATACTCAACTCCCACCTCCCCGTTTCATAATTATCGCTGACTGATTAAACACTTCTATTGATGCGACATCGGCAATAAATTGTACATAATGGAATAATACAGTTATAATTTTAACGGGCTTACACCGTACCGTTCAGAATTTATGCTCGGGCGTGTATCGCACAATATGCTTCGTTTGCCCCGTTATAAATTTGCCGGTCGCGCACGCTGGAGTACTTAATTGGAGCTGATGGGAAATAAAGAAATAAATTTTGATAATCTTTTCGCGTGCTAAAATTAATTGAGTCCGCTATCTAGGAATTTATTTTTGTGGACGACTCGCTTTTGGGTTTAAGGAGTGCGGGCAAAGTACACGCGATTGCGCGGTTATGGCGTGATTTCTCGGTAACGAGCGCTATAAAAAGATCGTTGAATCTCACTCTAATTTATTATTCGTACACATTTTTATCAACACAAATTGAATTATTAATAATCAATAAATTAGCATTCCATAAGTTCTCCAATAAAATAAAAAAAATTCACTCTGAACATTGTTATTACGCAATTCACTGTAATATCGATTTTCATGATTAGAAAAAAGGTCTTCTTAAAGCCTGACGCATAAAGTTAATCGCTCAGCGAAGCGAACGTTAAAAATTGCCATTTCGCGAGTGCGAAGTAACCTCGTGACTGCCTCCAACGTTCGACACCCTGACGAGTACCATGGCCGACTTTGTTTCCCGTAACATCCTCGGTCGTTTATATTATTACGCACTAAAGCGGCTTAATGCATCGACTCTTCGCCAGTTTCCCGTATCATAGCTCTGTACGAGGGTTGAGAAGTGAGTCTCGAGGATGCCGGAAGAACGGGAGCGCTTGAATCCTCCGACAGGGTCCAGATTTGCGAAACAAACAGAGCACTTTGCATATTTACTGCCGCTATGTGTGTCTGTGAGCCACTCGGTCGTTCTTCTTCCTTCTGTCTGCCAGCCGGTTTACCTCCGTCGTTCCTGCGCTCATTGTCATTCCTTTTCTCGCTTCGTCACCCGCCAGCGAGGAGGCAGAAGAATAAAGACGGAGCCGCGCACACGCGAGAACCCGGTGCGGTTCGCGAGACCGACGAGGACCGAGTTACACTTCTATAACGCCTCGCAAAACTGCGCTATGACGCGATCTTAAGATTTATGGAGGATTACGAGAAGTGGAAGATCGCATCTCTTAACGTGGGAATAAGAGTTCTCAACGCTGCTGCTGCTGCTGTTTCTCCTTCGGATTATACATATACCCCCTGCGGAAGATCCTGTACAGTGGCTTCCGTGGTGCGGAGCAACCCGTCTTCCGTATTCTCGAGAGGTTCGCTATATCTAAGCCCCTCTCCGTCATTGGCGAGGCGGAGACCGGGCTGAAGAACGAAGACGGAGCTCAAAGATCCCCGAGCCACCCCGTGTTCAACCGAACACGATTCACTTATACATTCCTTCACGCATCTCTCCCACGAGACCTCATTCTTCTTACCGGTCTCCTTCGTGCGGTCTTACTCATACATATTTCTTTTTCCACGCTTCGCCCCCCTTTTTTGGCAGCTCAGACGGGCTTCTTTTTCAGAGCAATTTTCCACATTTATGTGGCCACGTTATTGCATTTTTTTTATAACTGTTTGGGCAGAGATTGAACTGCGCCTAGAAACGGCAAACACGTCGTCAGGACCAGGGAAGATGATCGGTGACTCTTCTTCGTGATATTGGGAGTTTTTTTTCAGAGCTCGTTCCAGCGAGCTTTCATTTAGTTCCAACTTGTAAATCCATGTATCGGAGCGTTAGATTTTTCGCGATGATTTTGTCCTTTTTTGTCAGCTCAGGTGGGCTTCTTTTCAGCGCTATGTTGCACATCGATGTATCCTCGCGATTGCATTTTTTGACTGTTTGAGCACCTAGAACCGGTAAAGACGTCTTCTCTACCTGTGAAGAGCATCGGTGAATCTTCCTCATCATCTTCGTCCGGTCTTCCTCATGTTGTTTATCATATTTTCGAGTCTTTTTTGCAGCTCGTTCCAGCGAGCTGCCTTTCGGTTCCAATTTGTAGATTCATGTATCCGCGCGATTGATTCGTTGCGACGATTTTAGGAGACGGTACGAACGATCTGTCCGCGCAGAGATCGAAGCGCACCGCGGAGCGAGAATACGACCGCGAGACCGGTGAAGACCGTGCACAAAATCGCGATGTCCGGTCCGGCACGAGTCGTCATCCACTTCTTCTGATAGCCGTAACACTGGGCCAGCATTCCGAGCACGAAGCACGAGATCCCAAGAAAATTGTGACAAAGCTTGGAGGCCACAGGTCGTATTCTATTTCTTAGAGTCGCGGCGAATATAACTGGAATTCCGGTGAAGCCAAGTACGCACATGACAACGACCGATGAGAAGCCGAGGATGCCGTGAATCGAGCCGAAGTGACCCGTCTCCTTGACCCGATATATCAGGGCGCATCCGGCGATGCTGAACGCCGCACCCATACACTGTAGTACCCAGTGGATGTGACTGGCAACCCGACGACTCAGCTTTCCCGTCAACAAGGTATCACCTGCCAGAACTCCGATCGCCTCGGACATCAGCAGAACGTACTGTTCGAGACATCAATGAGATTATTTTTTTATGCCACAGGAAAATGATCGACTTCCAGTTTTTTTTTATCGATTGAAGGAGCAAAAAAGGGATCTTAAAGCGAGTTAAAGAACGCAGAGGGCGAATCCATTGAGAGAATGATAGCGTTTATCTTCAAGGGAATGAAATGAGATTTTTGGAATCCAAGTTAGATTTTTTTCTTTTAATGTGTTTAAAACTTGGGACGAGCTTCCATCCGGAGAGGTGGTTCAAGTTGTTCGAAATTGTGTTTTGATAATCAAAATTGTTCAAAGTTCAGATGATTTGCTGTTAATATCGAGGACAATGTGATTTATGTGCTAATTATTGTGAATCTAACAGAGTTGCAAAACTTCTTTTTTTAACTTCAATCTAGCGGGGAATTCTTTATGAGCTTCACTATTGAATAACGCACTGTTCGAGACATCAATAAGATTCTTTTTGACCCACGAGCGAAACGGGTAATGATAAATTTTGTTTGGGTTTCTTATCGATTAGGGATAATCAAAATTGTTCAAAGTTCAGATCATTTGCTGTTAATATCGAGGACAATGTGATTTATGTGCTAATTATTGTGAATCTATAATAGAGTTCCAAAATGTCTTTTTTTTAACTTCAACCTAGCTGGGAATTCTTTATGAGCTTCACTATTGAAAAACGCACTGTTCGAGACATGAATAAGATTCTTTTTGACCCACGAGCGAAACGGGTAATGATAAATTTTGTTCGGGCTTCTTATCGATTAGGGAAATAAAAGGGGATTCTAGAATGAGAGAAAAAGAAACGCCGAGCGAAAGGTCCCTCCCTGAGAGGACGGAGTTCATCTTCCGGGGAATCGAATGAGATGTTCGGAATTCAGATTGGATTTTTTTATCTGTTTGAAACTTGCGGAAAGTGCAAAAATCTTGTCACGAATTCCCATCTAAAGAGGGCATTGCAATACTTGGAACGTCGCATTGGATAATAAAGATCGCACAAAGATGTACAGGATTTGCAGTTAATATCGAGGTGACGATGTAATTTTTTTTTCCATATTGCGAATCTCTATAAAGACGCAGGAATCTTTGTTCAAGATTCAATATTCAAGCTCATCACGACATAGAATTTCGACTAAACTCTCGTTGAAAGGTAAGTATGTGTAGATAATTTTTAATCATCGAAAGAAAATAAAATAAACCCGAACAAAAATGAAAACCTCAATGTTTGCCTTCGAAATTGTTAATGCTCACGGTGGGTTGCGTTTTATCGTTAATAATAATTTTTGTTGCGTGACAATTGTGTGCTCTAGTCCGGGAGAGAAATTTTCGTCGGGACAACCAACCCACACGACAATCGGTTGATGAAAAATAAAAAGGCACAAAGGATTAATTTGCGGGTTGTGGGTCCGTTCAACCGGAAGGAAACCGTACCGAATATAACGTCGGCAGCGTACATACATACATACATATATATATATATATACATACCCCGACAGTGCACAATCCAACGTGAACATTGACCGTTGTGAGTTTTTCACCTGTGAGATACAGTATGTATCCGGTGACAAAAAAAATCATAACTTGGTTCGTCACTTCAACGAGAATGAGAAGTGCTTTCCAGAGTGAAAAACAGCCTTCCGAGTCCGCTTCCTCCCCGGTCTCGTTGTTAAAATTACTTTTCATTCTCGCACGATTTATTATTCCAACAAAGTAAACCAGCGACAGTCCTCGTCGACGGCCCGAGCTCGCTGAAGATAATATACGCGATCGATCTTTCGCGTGACACTTTATAATCGAAATTCGAAACGATAAAAAAAAAACGGCACCGTCAGTCTGCAGACTGGCGGAAATAAAATCGCGATCGGAGACAGATAGGGATTGCGTGATTGCTCGTACGTACGATCAATTAGCTCGATATCCTCACGTAATACTGGCAATCGATACGATGAAACTTTTAATATGCTCTTTCCAGGAACACGTCGATATTTTATTTATAAATTTCGCAATTACTTGGCAATTTTATCATCGACGAGTACCGAGTGACGGAAAAAATCGAGACAGCTCGAACGTTCCAATTAAATTAGATCCAAGGTTCAGAGCTGAATGCTAAAAACGCCAATTACCCAGGTTATCGGGAAACGCGCAAAGCCATCGTCGAGTGTCAGAAATACACGCAATTTATTTAAAATTCGAGTCGCAATATCGTGAAATACGTGTTTTGTTTTTAGCTCGAATCGATTACGAACTTCATTCAGGGATGGTCGCGTCGGTGTGTGTTTCCGATAAATGTCATTCAGCGTGTAGATGGAAAGAGTAAAAAAAAATATATGAACGTTCATTTATAAATCAATCAACATATTAATCACTCGCTTATCTACGTTCGAAACGTTCGTCATTTTGATTCGGTGGTCGATTTTATTGACCTCGGCTGCGACGTCCCGATAGGGGAACAGAATATTATATTTACATACATTGAAATTATGTATTTGGGGTAAATCTTTTTTTTACTGTTGTTTACCGAAATATATGGAAATGGGGAGCGTAGAGTTAGAGCGAGGGAGCGTTTCTGCATAAATAATGTAACGGAAACGGCAATCTTCATTATCTCTCGGCGCGAGTCGATGGATAAAGTGATAAAGGCTTCCAAATTGGTTTCCGAATCGAATTTCGGAGAAATCTTTGACGAAAAGTTCTTATCTGTTAATAAAAGATATTCGATACAAGATAGCGATTTTATCAGCCGTTTGTAGAGACTGCATCGATGACCGGGATAAACATCAACCTCAACCGCGCGTGCTGTCACGTAAAGATATGAAATAGATTAGAATTTTGTAAACAGCACCGAGAATTATCTTGACATTGGGATAACACGAATTTCCATTTACGGCAGCACCGAAATACCTCCTGATGCGATTGACGATACTTTATCTTTGGCTGTTATTTCCGGTCGCTGACTGACCTTGGGTCTTGCCCAAGGTCATTCTTGCTCTTATCTGTAGACGGCAAAATTTCTACTGTCAAAAAAGTGACGCTCTAGCGTTCTCGAATTATCGACGTAAAATAATGAAGTTACGTTATTGGCTGCAGCTGCGAGATTATTTACGGCTGTCGGGGTAGAATTCCTGGCTAGTTTCCTGCATTACCGACCGTGGACTCTGCCGACCTCGTCGCAGCTCCGCAGGGTGGAGTCTGCTTCATCCTTTAACAAGGACGTTCAAAGATCTCGGCAAAAAGGAATATCCTAAACACTGATCAATTTTTCACATTGCTGACTCCTAGTTTAATTTAATTGACAAAAGCTTATTCTACAATCTTGTTGCTTTTCTCATGGAGGAACTTTTTTAAACAAGTGAATTAAAAAAATAAGACGTTATTTTTTTATGTTGAATATGTATATATTTTATAAATTAAAAATTACTGAAGGTAAATGTGATGATCATTTTTCAAAAAATATTTTTTGAGTGTTTTGGAAAATTTCAATGGCGCTTACACGGACATCTCGAAAGCAATTTTTTTCACGGAATCGAGGATTCCTCTACGAGGATGCAAGAGAAAAATCGGTTACGCAGGTATTTTTGAACGCACTTGCCTAGTTCGTGGGGCAAGAGAGGAAAGCATAATCGTCTTACAGGCTTCGACTGAATGGATGTAGCCACTGGATGCAGCATACCAGTCGCATAAATGACCCGGAGGGCAACTCACCCCCGCACAATAACGCGATATCCTCTCGTGCAGCAATGGTAATCCCATAATACACAGAAGCAGAATTTATAGCGGTTGGTATAGTAGATACGGCGCTGCGGTACAGCATAAGGAAAGGGGAGCTTCAATATCAATCCCGGGGATTCCACTCGAAACCAACGTTCGAGTCGTTCGCCTTACAGAATAATCCTCATTCACTTCCATTCGTCGTTCGCTCTTTCGTACCTGATATTTCTTTCCCATATAAGAATATATTTGTTCCCCATACGTAACTGTCCTGGTAAATTTCATTCTCTCGTTCGTCTCCTTTCTATACTATCTTTTCGTTCTACGAAATCTGTCTCGTGGCGGACGACGAGCAATTTGTCGAGACGTTCGTTTCGACGGAAATTTGTATCTAAAAATATTTTACACATAGGGGAGACCGGGGCAAAACGGGATAATGGGACAAAACGCAATTTTCCAATAACTTTTTATGGATGGTGGCGCTGATGGTAAGTGGGGCAAAACGGTGTTGAAAATCCGGAAGTATCGTTGGGACAAAATGGGTCATCCAAATTTACTGGAAAACTGAGTTTCGCTCCCGGACCCAGAAAAACATTTTATTTGACGGCCACCGTTTATTAAGATTAAGTAAAATATTTACTTCATTTAAATAAATATTTATTTAAATGAAATAAATATTTTACTTAATCTTAATAAACGGTGGCCGTCAAGTAATTTTTTTTTCTGGGTGCGCTGTCCCGTTTTTCCCCGCACTCCCCTACCTTTTTCCCATAGTCCTGTAACGGACTGGAAAAAAATGAATTACTCCGAGGTAACTAAGAGTGGAGAAAATTTTATGGCAACTCGCAGCTTCGAGACAGCTCGAATTCAACGAATGTGCTCGGACGATTGCTCGTCGGCGAGAACAAAAAGGGCCCGGAGATGTACGCCGAATTTATACAGAAATAAAAATTACAGAAAAAAACGCAAGCGAACGAACGAAAGAGCGGATATGGAAGTCCTCGCGGGTCTTTGCTAAAGGGGCAGCTACCGTGGGGCCTTTCTATAGTATCTATGTTTGCCCAGTGCAACTGGGTACTTTTGCTTGACTCTTGGTTCTCCGGTGAGGAAAAGAAACGACGAACGACGAGTAATCCGCAAGGACCGTGCATGTACCGTTGAGCATTCCGGATGATGAAGTTGACCGTTTCGCTACGCACAGTGCGTCTCGAACGGGTCACGCTCACCGTGGAAATCGGATGTAGTACCTTGGGTACTTGAAATACGGAGTAGCCGAGCTTTTGTGAACCGCTATCGTTATCTCGTTCTCCCGTCCGTTTGAACCAACCTCCACGGACCTTTTGTAGGTATATTTCGAGATTGCGCGAAACCTTTTCAAGGCGTAATTAAATGGCATCGGTACAACTGCTAGAACTCGACCCACCCGACTGGCCCTTTGCTCGTTAAGGAATCAACGATTATCACTCGAACTTCCGGTTATCAACGGGCGATCGGGCTTTGGATCAATAAACACTTTTACACACCCAGCTAATTCCTTTTTTTCCAATTTGAAACGAATTACAGAAATTTTTTATAAAAATCCGAATAAAGTTCCAACAGCAATTTTTTTCTTCTACTATGAAATAATCATATAACAATCCCGAAGAAACGATAAATAGATCGTGGTACAATTTCTCCCGAAAAAAAAAAATCGCATATCCAAACCGAGGATTCGTGGAATAGAAAGACATCATCATCAATTTTTTATTTCTGCGATGAAATAATGATATAACAATTCCGAAGAAACGAAAGATGCATCGTGATACAATTTTTCCGGAAAAAAAAATCGCATATCCAAGCCGAGAATTCGTGGAATAGAAAGACATAAAGAAAAGTCAGGAGCGTCGCCGCCTCGCTTGACACAGAGTTAGCCGGGGACCTCAAAATTCGAGATTGTTATACCTAAACAAATCCGTGATTGTTTGCCGTGGCATCGTTTTACGCATGATGCCGCGGGTTCTTTATATTCCTTTCTCAATTCAAGTTGATGCCACTTGAGCGAGTTGGAGTGTAAACGAACGGGTGGGAGAGAAACGCCACGAGACACTTTTTCAGCGATCGGGAGCGAGATGCAAAACGCGAGAGTGCGCCGGGAGGGGAGGGAGGGGGGTGGCTCGGTCTCTCTTCGGTCACCCCCGGGGGCTTTGATCTGTGCCGGTCTCCGGAACTACCCTCCTCCAGAGTTCTCCTTCCATCAAACATCCTTCTCTTATTCCTACTGTCTACTGTGATATATACCGACCGCGCCACCCTCGCCCACTTCGATGCTCTTCGTACAAGAGCTACCCCCACCCCCACCCCCCCCCCTCCCCGCCGCGCGCAATGCCGTCTACCGACGACTTACCACTGCAAATACTATATATTCCTTTTCTTGGCTTTCTTCCTCTTGGTGGGGATCATCCGAAAGAATGACGCTCATCATCGCTCTTTCGCCCCCGCGATATACGTTAATTCGAACCACTCGAAGTCAACACCCGCGCGCACGGACGAAAGAGCCCGGGCGGCAAGGGTGGAGGGGGGCAAAATGGAACTTTGGGGCAAAATGGACCGCTGTTAGAAATCTCGCGGAAGACAAAAAAGGCTCGACTCAAACAGGGTCCGTTTTACCCCCCCCCCCCCCCCCTCCTTCGGACATGCGCGTTGACGAGGATCGTCGGGTCTGTGTGTCGGTACAACGACGATCGGAATCGGAGACGGCAAAGCGAGAAAGAGGCGCCGGGTGGAACGGAGAGGGAAAAAAAGTCAAGTGTCCCCCGTTGTGTGTACGTAGTATAGATTTCATCGGATATCTCTTTTTTTTGCTCCCTCGTTTCAACACTCACATTTTATTTTTTATTTTTTTACGCGATTTTCTTTATTTTTTTTTATTTATTCCATAACATCGAAAACCTCGTTATTTATGCGTCAAGCCCCATTGTCCGGTGGTCCTGGCCAACGAGCCGAGTCCGGCTCTTTCTCTCTCCTGCCAGTTCCATGCACGAGGCTCCATATCCACCGGTTCGACCGCGGAACTATACCTGTGTACCTGTATACCTGTGTATACGCGCCACCGCTAATTGCCTGAACGCTGTTTCGTTGCTTTTATTTTTAATTCAACCTATCGCTGATTTTTATTTCTATTTCTCTACTGGAACAATAATTGGACCGCCTCTTGTTATCTATGTATGAAAGGGGGCCGTTTTTTTCGTTCACGCTCTTTGGTCAAGGTGAGAAATAAAATGATTTTATCGGTATAAAGGGATGAAAAAACAGGGGTGGTTGTTTTTCTTCTTTTTTTATTGTAGTAGAGAAACGCTCGCGGGTCTCACAGAGGGAAGTTGGTGTAATCGCGCACACCTCGGTCGGGAGCTTTGCTCCGCCGATGTCGGGCCGTTGCTCGAGAGAAGACAATTAGATGTCGGACGGGCGGGTGAAAACTACGAGCGGGCGAGTGTGCGGCGAGGAGCGCTGGTGTTCTCCATATTCATGGAAGATCAGGGCGCGTTTAAGTCGAGGGATGCCGCCGGCGAGTTGATCAAAGGGTCGCGAAACTGCGGAGCTTCGCGATCTCTCCGCTCCGCAGCCCCTTCGTCGAAGTCCCTTTTTTTCTAACCCCCCCCCCCCCCCCCCCTCCTCCTCCCTGCTGGCTCCCATACTCTGCCCGAACGGAAACTCCAAAGCTTCGAGCGACTCGAATCTCGCGATTCAACTGTACTTTTTCAAATAATGACCTCCACCCTCGTCCCCAAAGCCCGCCCCTACGATCCCGAAGACATATTGTATACCTTTGCATTTTTTGCATTAAACAAACTCTCGCGCCCCCGCGGTAAAATAAAAGCCCGAGCCCTTTATATTCATTCTTTAATGTTTCGCGGACGATCGATGCTGCGCGGTGAGGGAATTGCGCGCGCGACAGTCGGCGGAGTAACGAGTGGAAGGGATACAATCGTGACCGAGGTACGAATAATAAAATAAATTTTTTTCATTTTTTTTTTTTCAGTGTTGTAAAACGGATTAGGTATTTTCTGGGATGGGCAATGGATTTTTGAGTCTGGAGACAAAATTATGAATCTGGGTTGAAAAAGTGATTAGTAGAAAGATGAGAAAAAAAGTTGAAATTATCGTTGCCGCGACGAGGTACGAGCTATTATGTGTTTCTCGAACTTGCGCGAGAGTCGAAGTAGTGCGGCACGAATAATAAAATCAATTTTTTTATAATTTTTTTTACTGCTATAAAATGGATTAGGCATTTTCTGAAATGGGCGATGGATTTTTGGGACTTTGGGGGCGAAGTGATGAATTTTGCTTGAAAAAGTGATTGGGAAAGATGTGAGAAAAATAGAAGATAAAAATTCAACGCCTCGGGTTCGTTGAAATTATCGGTGCCGCGACGAAGCACGAGCTAATTTATATTTGCCGTACTCCGATGCGAACCATCTCGCCCTTCACCGTCCAATTCAGCGATATAATAAATCCCATAAAGGTCGTGTCGCGAGAGACGGAACGATGATCCATAACACGGGGCAGGGGATGATTAGCTGTTAACGCGATAATAGGCTTCGCGGTGACGCTGCGACTGCCGCTGATGCGTGGGGGCGATCCTCGACAAGGATCGAGTCCCTCTGTCGTCGATCCTCAACCCCGTAACACAAAGGGCTCTGCTTCGACGGACTGCGTTGGATACGCGTCCTCTCGGATCACCCCTCCTATTGTCTTCCGTCGATTGGCTATACATACATACATACATACATATATATAGATATATATGTATGTCATAAATTTTCCCTCGTCAGAGAAAATCACGGTCGGTAAGTTCGTTAATCAGAGAAATAAATGAAGAGGGAAAACTTATATACGTGTATATTATATATATATATATATATATATATATATATATATATATATATATGTATGAACGATAACGAAATTTAATGCACTGGTACTGGCATTTTTCATGCATACACGCATATATTAAATCTCATGTACAATTGTGATGAATAAAGAACGTATAGTACATTAAAACCTGTAGAAATACTTTTAATAATTTATTTTAATTTCACTGTAAAATTTCATTAATTTTTCATCTCAATTGTACCTCAATGTACCACTGTGCATAAAAACTTTAGGTCTGGGGCATTAAATTTACAATTTTTTGAACAGTGTATGTATAAGATTTTCCACGTTCGGTAAGTTGGTTATAATATATAGATATACATCTATATAAATTTTCGCTCGGTCGGTAAGTTCATTGATCCGAGAAAAAATTACCGTTCCCGTCGATGCGAAACGAAATCAATGCTCCAATCGATTAACTACCAATATATTGCCAATTTCCGTCCACCGTATATCGAAGAAAATTGGGAAACGGGAAAGTTCGCAAAAATAGTTTACGTGAGGCTCAAAGAGTCGCTCAGCGAATTAAACCGATTATTTGGCTTAGACGGCCCGAGGGTGAGGGATGATAATCAGGCAATCGGATCGCGACTGCGGAACTCTCGAGGCTACATAGATATTCGCGCATCATCCCCTCGGAGGCCGAAGTTTTATCCGGGCACGGTTCCCGACTAATACTACTTGCAACTTTGCCACGCCGGTCCGTTCGCGGCCGAATCCGCTAACGGTTACTCTCGTTATCGCGTCTTAATCCGCGCGAAATCCTTTCAGCTTTTTCGCCGAATCTACACCCGCGGTAGCCGAGCCGTTACTCGGATTCGCCGGCGAGCCAACCCTCCGGGTGAAGATTCCTTTGGCGTGCGGTTTCTTTCAATCTACATACACGCGGATCGGATTATTTAATCGGAACGCATTAAGCTGAGTGTTCCGGTTCTTGACTCCTCGAGGCTCGCGCAACAACGGAACATTTTTGTGGAGCGGCCGAAAGAAAATCTATTCGGTTCATGACAATTCGTAACATAAAAAAATAATATATATATACAATATGTTCCAAATTGCTTGATGGTGTTTCCGATCAACTTGTAATTGGGCACAGCCCATTTTCATAATAAATTAATTAATAAATAATTAATATCATAACATTATGGTTGAAGGACTTCGGTCGATGGGCAATTGGCAGCATATTTGTGATTTAAGTCTGTTGCGTATCAAAAAATGTTCCATGCTATGTACTGTCAATAAATTTACTGCTACTACTGCTTGTAATAATATTAAAAAATATAATATACTATATTATACTTACATATAAATAATAAAGGTAACAAAATAAATAAGTTCGAAAGAACAAGCTAAACGACTCTAATTAGGGTAGCCGATTAGTGTCCGAATGAAACTCTTCTCCGTACAATAGAAAAGGGTTCCTTACTTCGAGATAGACAATAGTCGTATAGTGAAGTGGCTTTTTTGTTTTCTTATTCTTTTTTTTCGACGGTTTATTCGAGCTTGAAAAAAACGGTTCTTGAGCCCTCGGAGGCAAGCGTGAGCTGCGCGAAAGGCCGGGGCGAGTCTCTGGGGATAACCGAAGTCGGGTCGGACCTCGAAGGGAAAACACCTTGGAAAGAGGATCGGTCCATCGTCGTCGTCGGCCAACACGTTAAAATGGAGGCTGCTCGACGTTGGTCGAATAAATGCGTAAAAGTGACGACGAGCCACACACTATGCAGTATATATGTGTATAATACTGTAGAGACTATACAGTACATGCACAGTATGCGTCTCTTATATGCCTTACTATATACAGTAACTCTCGGGGCGGAGGCAAGCTGAGGGATGACCGAGGATGAGAGAAAACGAGCATGGGATGCTCGGAAAATGGTGAACGAGAATGCGAGCTTTGGGAAAGAGGGGGGCGATGAAACGGGGAGGGTTTCGTGCCGATGGGAAACGTCGACTGGTTGGCTGCTTGCTTGCTCGCCCACCAGTAGGTTCCTCATTACCGAGAACGCTCTATTCACACCTCGTCTCGCAAAATTCTAGCGATGTAGTCGAACGCTCCTCGAAACTTTCACGCTTACGATCAAAAGTCCAACCAAACTCAGCGCAGTTCTATCGACTCTCCGTCTCCTCGCATGGAAATATTATCGGAGCGAGACAGAAAAAAATTATTAAAATAAAGGATTCCGTAAATAGAGAACTGCGTGGGACAAAAATGTGCATTTCGATATTTCTTTAGATATTTATAATTTTTTTTTGGGAAAATTATAAATATCTAAAGAACAGACATGTGGCCAGCCAACCATTCATTTTTGTTACATTTAATTTTTTTATTTTAAGTGTACGTTAATTTTAAGTATTTATCGAACTTCTGATACATGGCTAGTATTTTTTTTATTAACCACCCACATAACCAGAACCCTGCAAACTGAAGGAATCGCGACGAAACGAACACCGAGGTAGTTGTACAGCATTTCGTTGTTCTTATACCAAAAGTTTAACAGACTCGAATCTATCGCTACCCTGCACTCTCGCTGTACCTATGCCGAAACGCTCGAACGCTTCAATCCCTCGACGTGCTCATCTCCAAGAGCCGTATGTACTATACGATGCAACTTTCACAGTTTGCTATCGTTCTCCGTTCGCCAGTGAACGCGAGAGCCTGTCTCGTGCACTCCTGCCTCGAGATCGCTACTTCGAAGATGATACTTTAGTAGCTTAACGAATAGCATATTCTTCGCTATATTCGATGTTTATAATAAGGTAACGAGCGACAACTTTGCACCTGTTCGAAGTTGTTTCATTCACACCTAGAATAAAAAAAAATGCATATATATAACGCTTATGGTAGGTCGCGCGTTTCGTGCATTTGCTTTGAGTGTCTTCAAAACTTACTTAGAACAGAGACTTACAATACTCAAGACCAGGGGCTCCAAGAGACATAGAATTTTTCGTAAACTAATTGATAAGTGAAATTAGAGGGACAGGTCAGCTCTCCCCCCTCCCCTCCCTCCACCCTCCCCCTTTAAAAAGAACTTATAATATTTTAGGCTGAGGGATCATTCAAGCGGACTTAGAACATTTCAGCCCCCTGTTTCATTTGACCCCTGCCAGTGGGTTTAATTTCAAGACGGTCAAAGTGTTTCATTAGACCCCTGCCTTCTCGATTTTTTAACACGACGGCGGCAGAGAAATCTTTTTATATTATAGAGATGTAAATATAGTGGTACGCTGCTTTTTATCAATGCCTGGGATTCTTTGCGTCTTACTGGGTGTCTTGCTGGATGTTTTGCAGGCTGTCTTGCTGGATGTCTTACTTGGTATCTTCGATTCCGTTAAGACATAGGGCAAGATTTTTAGGAAGATAGAAAAATCATAAAAAACCAGGCATTTATGAACAGCAGTCTACCAAGTAGCGACATGTACCACATCTGAGTAAAGATCCTAGTCATTTTTTTAATGACCATAAATTAACGAGCGCGTCAAAAATCGCCGACGCTTAATCGAGTTTACCGTTTTGCTTTTTAGAAAGGACACGGGAAATAATTCGGTCTCATTTCGTACAGCCCATTTGCTTCGACGACTCCGGAGGGGGGGCAGAGAGCCAACACGGAAAGGGATACGCCGGATTCGAGGGGTTCTCGAGCTCGGCGATGAGCTTGCTTCGTGTCAATTCGCGGTCATCTGAACGTGAAAATACGATAGGGGATGATACGCCTCGCGCCCGATGCACACACCGTCTCTTGCCGAAAACCAGACGAGCGTGACTCGATTGTGCGTGCCGGAAGGCAAACATTGACATATGTTTGCGTAAAACCTATACCTCGAGCGAGATTATTTGCGGTGACGAGGGGAAAGTATACGCGTACAGTCGTCGCGTGAATTTTTATTGGTCAGTCCATACGTCGAGGATCAATTTTACGTAATATATTTTTTTTAGAGGAGAAAAAAAATGTATATCGACATCTGCAATTTTCATCGGTAACCACCGAGTCCAGTAAATTTCAACCGATCGAGTATGAAATAGTAAAAAATAAAAATTGTTTGGTTTTAACAAAATTGTTTCAATACAAAAATGTGTCTGATATATCACCAACATCATTGGTGAATTTTTAGTGTACTATACTGCTCTACAAGAAAATTTTCATTTTTAAATAGTCAATTGTTTCGCCCAACGATGTAAATTTTTATCTGAATTATGTAATAAAAAAATCAATAACATGTAACTGCTTTTGCTTCCTCATGGAAGAAGCTTTGTTTTAGCGTCATATTAGTATACCATACACTGTACGATGTTACACAATAGTCCGAAAAATACAAAAAATGTATATAATAAATTATTTTGCCCACCATTGTCGATGTGGGCAAAATTCGTATAGTCCGAAAAATAAAAAAAATTTATATAATAAATTATTTTGTCCACCATTGTCGATGTTTTCCCTCTATTCAATCACAGTTGAAGTACGATCGGGCGAGGAGGTATCGGTGCCTCTATTCTCGTGTTACTTCAATGGTTCTGTTTTTCTAGGCGTGGCCGCAGAAGTGCATCTTGGTCCAGCGCTAACTACCTGCCGCCTCAAACTACAGTACACAAACTAGATCTCTCGCGGTCGCGTAGTCGCGGTCAGACCGAATGAATACAAATCCGAAAAACGCAAACGGGGTCACAAGATTATCGGGGACAGCAGTATTACGAGAGTTGAGCCAGAACAGTCGTGTGTATACCAGCTACGCGGAGTGGCGGCGGCTCTGATCGAGAAGCAGCACGGGGTCGTCTGCTGCGCTCTCGCAGCAGCATCCGAGTAACTGAATTTGCGGTAATACCCGAGGGAAGCCAAAGGATTACCAGCATTAGGGAGATTATGTAGCGAGGAGTCCCGAAGTCCTTAGTCCGTCGCGCCCCTCCGACCAAAAATCTCTTCTTCGCAGTTCAAAAATATCTTTGCCTCTCTATTTATTTATTTCTCGTCCCGTTTTCTCGTTTGCGGTGTTGTTGTTGTTCTCGTCGCGCTCGTCCCGTCGACCTCTGTAGTCGTCGGAAATGGAAACCCCGAAGGGGGTTCCCGAGAACTCGATGTAACGAGCCGCCTCTCAGTTTCCTTTCGTCTCTTCATAGGGCAAGAAAAAAAAAACTCTTTCTCGATGTATATTCTTCTGTGTAATTCCTTGGACTCTTAACCATCCCGAGCTCGTACAAAACTCTTTCACGAAGAGATCCCGTTTTGCACGCTGTATCGGAGCCGTACAAGATAATCGTGACACAATCGTTTATTCTCGTTTGCATTCTAATTTTTTTTTCTTTTTTTTCTTTCTTTTCTTCTCACTCGATTCTCGGATGCACAGCTTGATCTCGCGAGTTTCTTTGTGACCTACGCGAATCGGGAGGTGAATAACTCGCTACCAGGATTCCACTAGCTAAACCGATATTCTACGGATTTTTTTTTATGCCAAGAATATCCTTTAATCTGGACTGAGGGGGAAAAAATGTAAACGAACGGAAACGCGTTTTAAAAACGTACGAGCGAGGTAGTTCATGGCAACGGGGTCATATTACCCCCCCCCCCCCCGTCTCGACCCGTTACTATGTGGGACGGTGCACCTCCTCGCATGAATAATTAACTCAACATTTTTTTGCCAATCACGTGGAAAAATGTATTCAACGGACGAGTTAGTGAAAATTCTTCGCGCACGAACGTTATTCGTAGGAATTCGCTCTCGGAATTTGTTGAGAGGAAATAAAATGCACCCTCTTTCCCGGAGGGCACGTGCGCGGATTATCCAATATTCTCAACCTTCATCGGACAAACATTTTGATTTATCAACTACGCGATTGCAGATGCCGAAATTATTTCCGCTGAATTAACAAAAAATTTATATTCTAATTTTATTTTGAATTACCTCGGGACGAATAAATTTGCCGTTTGGCACATGGTGATGGTGGTTATCTGCCTCCGAAAAAATGCGCCTGTCTCTGGTGAGTTTAACTCCCTGCCGCGAGCCTGTGCAAGCCAAAATACAGTCTATTGTCAAAATAATTAAACAAAAATAATATAAAAAGAATAATAAAAAAAACTACAAATTATCAAATCGGAAGAACTTCCGGCTCAAAAGAATTTTATTGCGTGAGACTGACGTCGGTACGTAAGAAACCCCGAAAACATTTGTGACGCTAGAAAGAGCGACGTATATCCCGCGGGCACGAGGAGAACGAAGCAAGTCTGGCATAAAACACGAGCAGACGTTTTCAACCGCGTGTTTGGTAAGGCTGTCGGCCCTCATCACCGTCATTCAGCATCACCGGGGGTTGCGGATCACGTCCGTCGATGTGAGTACAACACGTACTATACACTATATACATATATTCATACATATGTATATATATATAAACAGATATATAGTGTATATGGTAAGGCCTACGTGCGGAATTAGCGGGAGCCCCGTCGTCGACGTTTCTATCAATGCAGTCTGTGTATACAACACTGTACAACACTGCTATGATCCGCTTTATAATAATAACAATAATACACGCGTTCGTGTTGCGGGACCGTTCAGTCTCGCCGTATCTAAAAAATTATCGTAAAAAATATTTAAACAATGAAGTGTTTTTCCTTTGTCAATTTTGAGCCTCTGCACACAAATAATTTGCTCGTACGCGTCGTCCAAAAATCGGCTGTTCGAACTCTCGATACCCTCAATATAGCTATATCGCCGGCTACGAAAGAAAACGTGTTCATCTCAAATAACAAAACATTTAAACAGTAAAGTATTTTTCATTTGTTAAGTTTCCGACTGTGCAAATAAATATTTTCTACAAGAACACTTGTAGAGAAAACAATTTAGGGCTCACTCAATGCGAAGCGCGATAACCACGATTTAGCGTGTATAAACGTAAGGGCAAAAGATACACGTGTTTTCTTTATGCCCTGGAGAGCGTGTCACAGCCGGTGTTCATGGACCGCTCCGCCTGCCACACATTCTATATAACTTTTGCTCCAGTAGCCGACGACTCGGGAGTCCTAAGCTCTCTCGGCTTAGCCATTTATAGACCCTCATCGAGTTTCCGTACCTCGACACAATATCGACTCGCACACTGGCGTAGGTGGATAACTCCCCTTGTAACAGCTTCCGAAGATTTATCTCGAGAGATTGATGTCGAACGTTGAAAATCGTTGGGAAATTCGTTTGACGAGCCCGACACCTGTCAGCGAGGTTGTTAGTATTGTATTCGTTTCGAGATTGGCACTCTAGTCGATCAACGTCAGTGGCTTCACGTACGGCGCGTACGTTTTTTTGTAATTTCACGCTGACGAGAAACGTCGACACGAGTGACTTTCGCGCTTGATAGTCGAACTGTTTGTTTTGAGAGGCTCCAATTTACCGATGGACAATATTCCCGATTGTTTACACTGAGAGTTTCATTTTTTAGAACGAAACAATACTTGCGGTATTTGCGTTTATACTTGCGCACACATAGACGGCGCATGCGCGTTTTCTCGTATGTTTCGTCGCGTAGTAGACCTTTTGATATAAGGTGTATGTTAATCGTTACGATTTTATAATTTAAGTTACTAAAATAGGCATATAAGAAACGTGTCGTAACGACTGTATGGGAAAATTGTCCGAAAGCCAAACCTCTATTCTACTTTCTCAATAAAAAAAAAGTTTCATCGTTCAACCCACAATCGATAATCATTTATTCGGTGTCGTCCGGTTACTACTATTTGTTCGTCGCGCGACAAATACAGTGTAAAAAAATTAAATTTTAGTTAAAAAAGATCTAACAAAGATTACGATTAAATGGAATAATACGTCAACAAAAAAATTCGACTAAAGAATTCAAAGGTGAAGAGTTGGAACAGAGAGCGAGTCAGGGCATGCAGTAGAGCTATTATAATTGCGGTGACTTACCACTTCGATTCCATCCACACAAACGGGCCAGCCTCTTTGTTTGCAAACACGCTGCTCGGCGCTGTACACTTCTCGTAACTCGGCGACCACGTTTTCCGCTGTACCGAGGTTCGTCCTTCACTGAATATAAACAACACTGTGCCGAGCAAGTTCGGCCGACGTAAACAAAAACCGACAACTTTTTATCTCGGGTAAAACCTCGAACGAAGTGGTCGCGGTGGCGATTAGCCGTCGCTAACTCCATTAGCCAATCCGGATCATTTTCGGTGTGGCGGTAATGACGCGGGCAAATTTTTTGAAAAAACGATCATGGCCCGATCGAGACTGCGCTCTCTGTCTTTGTGTCGAACTTGCGGTGAAAAAAAACATAAAGACCGTAACGATAGAAAAAGCCATCCGCCACAGTAGCCACACATCGTAATCATATTACAACCAACAACTCAAAGCATGCGGTCGAGGTATTAAAATTGCGATGACTTACTACTTCGATTTCATCCACCCGAACGGTCTAGTTTCTTTGCTTACAAAACACCGTACTGTACATTTCTCATAACTCGAACGACCATATTGTCCGCTACGTCGAGGTTCGCCCTCCACTGAATAATAAACGACGCTGTGCAAAACAAGCTGAAACGACGAAAATAAAAACGGAGAACTTTTTATCTCGCGTGTACCTCCGAACGAAAACGGCGACGGAGAGTCGATGTGCTTTTCTAATGGTTCGCGAACGTAGCCACGAGTGGCGTGGCGCCCAGTGTCGATTACAAAAACTACTCAAGCGATACGCGTACCACACTTCAAGCGGTCAGTTGATCGCGGTGGCGAAGTCGATACTGCGCTTTTCGTCTTTGTGTGAAACTTCTGGCAAAAAAAAACTTATGTCCATCCTTCAAAGAGTCCTAATTATTTTTAAGGCGAGTCCAGTTACTGATTAAAGTACATGATTGATTCCGTATCGCGATTCGATTTCGCGTTCATGACAACAGCATGTCGGCCGGTAGAACACAGAGGCGACGTAGATTCCACGCTCTCCGTTTCGATGTCGCACTTTTGGCTGAAAAAACGTACATTCATCATTCTTCGAACAGCCCTAATTAGTTTCCCGCGAGTCTGGCGTTCGATTAAAGTACGTGATTGATTCTGTGTCATCGCAGCGTCGATGAGAGGTTCGACGGCAATTCGGAATTATTCGAACGCGTTTCGAGCATGGCGACGTTCGGAAAAAATTTCATGCTGTCCTACTACAATAACCGCACGACGAAATTATCATTCCACAGCAGTTCGGCTAATTGAATTATACAATGCGGAATGTTCTGCATTTATACGTTAACTTACCCTTTGTTTCTTTATACCCGAATAGTGCAGTGACTACAGTTACAGTGCAGTGAATAACGTGAACGATTGAACAACCGTCGGATCGTCGCGCTTGGAACAGCTGTTCGTCCGAGAAGACATCGAGCGAGGTTAGTCCTTCATACCTTGTATATTATTTTTGTTGTTACGAATCGTGAACGTGCAACATGATTTTCTGCAAACTTTGCATGCAATTCAACCGTCAAAAGAAATAGTACTGAACATTTTTTATCGAAACTAGTAATGAAAATAGTGAATAGCAAAAAGATCGACGGAAATAGATTGAAGCGCAAAAAAAAAGTTTCTCCTTGAGGATTTATCGAGGCCTCATAGGTGACCGTTGATTGTCCATTTGGACCCTGGAGCCTCGGTTAGCGAGCATAATAAAAGGACAGACACATGGTATACGAAATCTTTGGTACAAACTCAAGAGTCCGTGTACTCTAGCTCTGCCTCGCGTGTACTTAGCGCTCCCGGGAGCGGCGGTCTCTATGCAGTAGCATCGTGCTACCGTGTATAATGCTGCTCGGCCATTGTGCGTGCTACTTTGTGGCTCGGCGACGACGATGTGTGCGCGGCCTCGTGCTCCGGCACACACGGGGATTTATCGAGAGATAGTATATACATTGTGCACCTTTTTACCCTCTATTCATTCTCATTCGCCTATCAAAGGACTTCCTCGAGGAAGAAGCGAAATAATATGAAAAAAAGCGAATTGAAGTCGCATCGCTCAAATGGTCGAGCTTCCGTTTTTCCTTCCTCGAACTGGACAAAGACGTAACATAAATGGAAATATTATTTTCATGTATACAATATGATATAAAATATTAAAATACGATCTACAGCGAGATCCAAATTTTCAAAAATGTTCCCACCAATAATAACTTCAGTTCCGTAAGAACAAATCTTCAAGTTGACAATTTGCAGATGAAATTTGAACGTTTTTTTTGTTTAATATTCCAATTGCAAAACAGATATTTTCGGAGAATAGAATAAAGGAAAAAAAAGAAGAGGAACCCTGAAAACAAGGCTTCAGAGTTTGCGTGAAACACGAAGAAACGAGACGTAGAATTTGCGCTCCGGGACGATGAAAGCGAGCGCGGTCTCCCGGGGGTGTGGCGAACCGCCCCTGGAATTGGCGAGATTTCAGTGTCTGCGGGGGTGATCTGCGAGTTCCAACCCCCAGCAACGCGCCCCATCGGGCGTGTCACGCACGTTGTATTGTCGTATTGTCGGGTGCAATCTCGCTAAGCGTTTCACCGAGCAGCAGCGGGGACACACGCACACACCGACACGCTCCGGCCGGGTCTCTGCGACTCCGTCGCGCGCTAACTCCGCCAGTCGTCTCCCTTAGCTGTGCGTCTCGCACGGGTTTCTCGCTCCCGCACTCCTCCGCGGAGTTCCTCCCGTTAACCTGCCCGCCTAGCTCTCCGGTCGCTGTACAATATCGCAAACGCTTAAATATCCCGTTCACATGACCGCGAATCCGTCGCCGGTTGAGCTTTCAACGAGAATATCGTCGCGCCACTCGCATACAAGCGCGAAACAATGCGGAAGCTTTTATTTCAATGCAACGAATGAGAATCGGAACAATTCATTTTTTATTTCTTTATTTTTCTACCGGTGGATGAAAAAACAGCGTGTCTCCGCCTACTCCAGGGACCCCTCGGTTGAAACGAGTACACAGAAATATGACGTTGGATTAAGCCTTTTTATTTTTATTATTTTTATTTATTTATCATTTTTTTTTATACAACGAGCATTTAATTCATTTTAATTGATTACTTCAGGAACGTACGGGTAAATTCTCCTCTTTTTTCGTAGTTTACAATAGAGGGCATTATGAACGTCGCTTAGGACTTTCGACGCTTCTCCACCTCCTCCTAAAACAAGTAGGGTAGAGCGGGGCAAAATGGGGCAACGGGGCAAAACGTCATTTTCCAATAATTTTTGGATGCCCGAATTCGCCCCATCGATGCATCGGCTTTTCTGCCCCGATTGTCCACCTTGTCCGATCCAAAAATGATTGGAAAATTTAGTTTTGCCCAAAAACCCCGTTTTGACCCGTTGCCCCATTTTGCCCCGCTCTTCCCTACATAGAAATATGATGTGGGATAAAGCCTTTTTATTTTTATTTATTTATTATTATTATCATTATAAATAAATAAAACGAGCACTTAATTGATCTTACGATTACTTCGGGAGCAGTACGGTTGATTTCTCTTCTTTTTCCGTGCCTTACAATCGCGGGCATTGAGAACGTCCGCTTAGGACTTTCGACGCTTATCCGAGATTTGTGGGCTGGAGGATTTGTATATAAATAAATACACACATATATTGTATGTACGTACATGTGTGTGGCTGAGTGTGGTATTTGTATGAATTGTAGATCGACGGTGCGAACGTCGCGTCGACTCCTCGTACACGTCAGTCACAGACTCCACTAAATACCGATCGACGCCCGCGCTCTCGCGGTCTTTACTCTACCCGTGAACGTTCGCACCCCCTTCGACGGTGTACGCGGGAGCGCTCCGGCTATAGCCCGCTCGATCGGGCTCACGCCCAGCTCCCCCGGGGCCGCGCTTGCCCCCTATTAAATTAAATTGCACCCTAAATTTAGGGATTATCTTTGTGTCTCGCTTCGGATGGACGAAAAATATTTATTCGAATGTACAAACGTTTTATATCTCGCGGAGAATTAAAAAAGTGCCGCAGCACAGCGACGTTATAATGCGATCCTGTTCGACTCGAGAGCGTCCACTGTACATGCAATTCTCTTCCCTGCCCTTGAAACATTAGTCGATCTTGACGGTATGCGCAGTAATAAAAAGTTTGTACTTTTTACAACAACTTATTGTTCACAAGCGACCACCATTTTTTATTTGTTCATTTTCCGATCGTATAATCCGACTCCAGTTTTACAGACAAAAATACAAACTAACATTCTTAATGACACGGGAAATACAGGTTTTGTATATTTAAAGCTGAACAAACGCGTTTGTCATTTATTCAACAAAGTTATTTTTATGAAACTTGGTAGTCCGATTTTACGAAATTATTTTCTACTCGATACAATGTAGGCTTCGAAAATTATTGACCGTATCACAAACTCCTCAAAGACCCAACTATGTAATTTATCCGCTATGTAATTTAACCTCCGTTACCTGAACTCGAATCTACCGAGACAATCTCGAATTCTTTCTTTCTTTCATTTTTTTGTTTTTTATTTCTATAATAATAAATCGGAAGTTTGACTGAACTTGGCTACACGAGCCGGCACTTTCCAGACTTCATACATTACCGGCTCACTCTAGTTTTTTTTTTTGCGCCCTAAATCGCACCTTCAATTTAGGGATTATCTTTGTCTCTCATCGAATGGAGGAAAATATTTGTTCGAATATACAAACGTTTTATATCTCGCGAAGAATGAAGAAAGTGCCTCGGCACAGGGACATTATAATGCGATCCTGTTCAACTCGTGAGCATCCACTGTACACAGAATTCTCTCTTTTGCCCTTGAGACACTAGTCGATCCTCTGCCGGTATACTTTTAGTCGATAAGATCTCGGTTCGAAAATGATTGACTGTATCGCAAACTCTCCAGACACACAACACCGCCATGTAATTTAACCTCCGTTACATAAACACCAACCTACCTTTTTTTCCTTCGTTTTTTATTGTAGATAATAGCAATGCGGAAGTCCGACAAGACTTTGCTACACGAGCCGGCACTTTTCAGACTTCATTCATTCACAGCTCACTCTAGCATTTTTTTTTCTCTCTTTACGCATCTCATTCTTACAAAGCGATAGTTGTATATAGGTATACTTACTGTAGTTTGAGATGGTTCACGAAGCGCACCTAGCAGCTTCTAGCCGTTGCAACGTAAACGAACCGAGCTAAACGGATAATAGTAATCTATTAGATTATTATGGGAATTAGTGAAATGAACCGTGGCCCAATTTATTGGTAGTAATCTCTCGCTCTCATTCTCTCGTCCGACGCTCGAGCTGCCGGGTCTTTCCTTGGTTCCCCATTGTAGTCGCGAGGGCCAAGGACGGGCAAACGAGGCTCCTCGCTCTCCTATTCGACTGTACCGGGCACGGCTGTGTTGTTGTCGTTTCGCGAGTTTATTGTTGCGTGCCGCGAGCGGTTCCTTTAATCCTGACGGTGCCGGGAAAAATCTGGCGAACGAGCGAGAGGCGGCATTTCTCTTTTGCTCACGAAAACCTTCTGAAGAGGAAGCGGAGATGAGGATGTTCTCGGGGCGCGAGAACCCCGAAAACCTTCTTTCTAGCTTACTGCCTCTAATGCCTGGTCTCTCACTATGCTTTTCACTTCGCTTTTTTTTTTTTTTTTTCTTTCTCTTCCCTCTCAGTGATACCCAATACGTTTGGATAGAGAAGAAACTACTTGCTCCCCGCTCGCTTTAATTGATGCTAAGACCTGCTACCCCCTTGCCGCTTTCACCCTTCGAACTACAAGAGAGGATTACTCAATCCTTTCAGCTCTCCACCGTAGCCGCGCTGGGGTTGTTGCCCACTACTTGAACCGAAGCCTCGCGCACCAAGTGGCCGATGCCGTTTCTGGTAATATCCACGACTTTCAAGATCTCCAAATGCCCTCGTATGTTTTGCATACAAAAAAGATCCTTATTAATTTATTTATTATTTCATTAATTCACATATATTTATATTTAAAATTATAAACGCAAATATATTTTTATTTATAAATATATATTAAATAATTAATACGAATATTTTTTCATTTCATTTTATTTTTTTCACCTTTTCAGGAAGGTGATACACCTTTTCTTATTATTATCGTTAAGAATTACGAAATCTGCGAACAAGCCGACGAACGAAGAAACATTTGTATCCGCAATGATTCGACACACCGGAGCGCGTAACCTTGCACGAAAACTGTGCGCACAACTGACACAATGAGAACAGAATCGAACTGGTAATTACCGATTACCGTTTCGCGTTCGCCCGTTCGTTTCGGGTGCCCGAACGCTCGTCGATCGAACGAGCGCCCCTTCCGTCTTTTCCTTTTATCTTCTCGACCGGCGAGCCGCTCCGCGCCGTTTCTCCATTCACGTAACACCGATCACGCGTACTTTACATGCGCAAAAATCGTTCGTCTTTTTATCCCAATTTTTTTCCCCCTCATCCTCCACTCGCCTACGAGGATGTCCGCTCGAACGACGTTCCACAGGCAGGCCGATACAATAGTTCTGGCGTCTCCTTTGCGGTCGCCACCGCGGTCGGCATCCTTCGCGCACTCAACAATACCAACGTCAGGGCTCACGCCCTCGTGTAACTTTGTGCACCAACGTGCACTAATAATATCGCAACGCTCGGCGCGTAGCGAAACGCTTTTCATTCGCGGGATCCTTTCATTGCCCTCGCGCCGAAACTAAAGCGAATATAAACACGTTTCTGCACCACGGAAGCAGAGTTAAAAAAAAACTTTTTTTTTTTCGCCGGACGAGCAGATCATAAAAATTCGTGTGTGCAAACCTCGTCTGCAGCGAGTTTTCATTTCGTACTCGGAAAAAATATTATCTCTCCCTCACGCTTTTTCTCTCTCCGCGAATTTTCCGGAAAATTCGCTGATGAAAAAACATGGACGATGGTCCCGTTTCGTGTGTATTATGAATACGTAATATCTCTCGTCGGGCAAACTTCCCCACGGAAATAATTGAATCCTCGGAATCGTCACGGGGATCGTAGGGCGCGTCGGTGGTCGGATGCCGCGGACGCCGAATGGGACGAGAAAAAGAGGACACACCGCGAAATCGGCATTGTTCGACCAAATTTCCTCCCCCCCCTTTCCCCCCTTAAACCGCTTGGCTCGTTTGCGTATACATATGCATTATAAACGTAACGCGGAATAGTATTCTATCTATATGTCTATATATATATATATGTAGATATGTGTATATACGTATATATTCGCTCTTCATTATATATATATATATATTTTGGGTGGCAGACGAGAGAGCTCGGCGGGTCATACAGAATGGGTGGAAATGCGCAATACACAAACGCTCCAAGTTGCATCCAGACGAGCGAGCCTTTGCGGAGTGGACACTCGAATATCATACCGCGCATGCGCACGCGTGTACGTGTGCGCGCCGATATAGCACAGCTGGATACAGTATAGTTATAGTCAGCGAAAAACGAGATGAAAAACGTAATTTTCCGCTGCAGCGGACGCAACGTTAATACCGGAGAGAAAATTTATAAAAGCTTTGAACCAACGTGTTTTCAGATTTTTAAATTATTATTATTAATTTTTGTTTTCATACACCAAAGCTTTGAGTTACGCGAACCATGTTTTTTTCGGGACCGCTGCGTATAAAAATAAATTCGCTCGTATGGACTTTCGCGATAAAAATTATTCGTGTGTCGGAATCTTTTTTTTTTTTTTGTAGAATGTAACTATTTTCTTGGAACTTATTAATTATCGGTGCTGCGGAATATATATGTTCGGAACTGAGAAAGCATGAAAGCATAATTCTCTATTCAGCACGGCCGGAAAAAATCGATGTCTAAACGATTTTACATATAGCATTTTTTTAAATGTTAAAGTCTCATTAAAGCCCCTTTTTAATATCAGCCGAAAATGTTATTGTAATTTTTCATTATCAATTTGTATAAAGTATACGAGTATATCAAAAGAAGAGGCGGTGACCCGACGACAAGTTCTTAAAAAAATTTTTTAGGCGAGACGCTACCAAGTAGTCGAAACTTTGAGTCGATGTTATTTCAATACGAAGCATCGGTTCGGAATTTTGAAGACCCTTTCCTCATGTAATGTGGACTCAAGCTCTCCAACGAGCCCAGTTACGATCATACTATTCGGCAGATGTTGCGATATAGTATAAAATACACTCATATATAAAATATACCCGTATATAAAATATATCCGTATATAAAATATATCCGTACATAAAATATACCCGTACATAAAACATACCCGTACATAAAATATACTTGTATCTAAAACAGTATAATCTCGGTGTACTAATTATGCAGACGACTCCTTCGAGTCACACTCTTTCATTCCATTTCGATGGTTCGCCGCCTTTAAGTCCGCCCCCTCCCCTCCGAACGCACCGAAGCGCATCCAGCGTCTCCGTACGCGTCAAGTGCCTCGTACAGTCGAACGCGAATAGTTGTCACCGTTAGCGAAGGTTAATTATCCAAAGAAAGTATACAAACCCAGCGGGGCTAACAAGTGTCTATGATCTCTCGAGAGCCTTACACCGCGAGCTCATTCCCTCCCCTCCCCCGGTGCATTCAAGGTGATCAGAGAAGCGCACGGAAATTTGTCCCTCTCACCGGCGTATCGCGCGGCTCATAAACACTTGGAGTGTGACACAGGCAGAGGTGACTACGGCCGACGCCGATGTCGCTCGGTGGTGTCGGGTCGTGCGGGACACCGCAGCACATCAAAGCTCGCCGACGCTCTGCCGGATGGTTGATTCTGCTGGGGAGAGCTTCTTCCTCGCTGCTCGCACTCCCTCCCCTATCTACGGCACCCTCCATCGTCCCGTCGTCTCGCGGGCTGCTCCGAGCCGGCGCCCATCACCCACAGAGTCACCGGGGTCCTCGCTAGCTAGCCGGCTATCTCCCTCGAACCCCGGGCTCTCGACATCAACCCCCCCCCCCTCCCCCCTCCGCCCCCCTTTGCTCCTGCTGCACCTCTGTGCGAAACTTTGACTACCCCGGTTTTGTTTGTCGCTTTGTTTGATTTCACATTCACAGGAGATAGCTTTCACTTACGCGTCGCGGACCAAGATTAAACAGATTCGAAAATGTTTCCACCTCTTGGTTTTCCCTCTCTATTATCTCGACTACCGCGGCGAGACTGCGATGATGGAACGGATTTACTCCCGCAGTTGCGAAAGCACGTGCTTCGTTTCCGGGATGGACACTGCCTGGCGCATCTCCCCCCCTCCCCTGCCCCCTCCCCCCTACCTCCTTCTTCCGGCAAGCACCGTAGCTGCCCAACCCTTTCTCGCTGACCGAAGGGTGACGTGATTTACTCTCTTTACAGTTGCTTCCACCGCACTCGGTGTCTCCATTTTTTTTATTATATCCTTTCAACGGACCGAGACGCACTCTGGCTGACCCAGTTCGACTTACGGTCATTCGGCAACTGATATTGCTGTGTGTTTAAAGTAATTATAATAACTGGGGATTTATTGACGATTGGTTGAATGAGGGTTGATGGGTTACTGGGCAGATTTTTAAGTTCTAGAATGGGGTTGAGTAAGGGCTTAAAAATACCTGGATGACCCGCTGGTGATGCTTAACAGTTGATAATAAAAATTGTGATAAGGGAAATATTATTATTATTATTGCAATAAAAAATGTTCATCACTGTGTAATATGTACAGATTTACATTATTTTCATGCATATTTGCATGGCAAAAAAAATATCATTATTTCAATTATAGTTATAATTTATAATGTTCTCGAGTCATCAATTCGTTGGATTTCACCGTGAACAGAAAAAATTAAATTTTTACCCGAATTAGCAGTGATTGTTTTTTTTTGTTCTCGTGGGATTTGATTCTTAGCGACACGTGTTACGTGTCGCTCCGTTGCGCGAGGGTCTCGATAATTTAATATCAAAGGAATTCGTGCGTCTGAATATCATCGACGCGCCCAAGAGCGCACCGAGGAGGAAACGAATTCTCGTGACAAAACGAGGTGGATGGACTTTCCTCCCGATAACGCTGGCGAATTCCTCCCGCAATGTACGGCTGCCTCTGCCAAGCGATTCCATTTCATTGTTCACGACGAGAGAACCCCTCGAGGCATCGAAGGTCCATTCAATTCTCATTCTCGTCCCTCTTCGGCGATACAGGTCCACGAGAGGGCACGCGATATACCCATCTAATTTGGTACATCACATATAGTCGATACACGGCAAGAGAGGCTTTGCAGGCTAACAGAAAGAAGTATGATTTCGTAATTAGAAAAATATGTGAAATTAATCCACAAACTTCTACAATTTATTTTCGTCATCATTTCACTATAATTTTTCATGGTAATTTACAATTACCGTTTGTCAGCTTTTTTTTTATAAAACAATTTCGTGATAAGAAAAATATGTGAAATTAATCCACAAACATCCACAATTTCTTTTCTTCTTCATTTTACCATAACTTTTTGTGTTAATTTGCAATTGCCTTTTCTTAATTTTTTATTATTAAGAAACATATGATCTCGTGATAGGAAAAATATGTGAAATTAATAATGATAACGTCGTGAACATTTGCGAAGCGGACATTTTTGTCAAACGCACAAACCTTTCTTACTGTGTGTCACAGATATAGAGCGTATCGTTCTTGAGATATCGTAAGGTTAGTCGAAGAAGGAGTTCTCGAGCGTCTCGAGGAAAAAAGAAAAGAAAAGCGAAAAATATTGAGACAAAATTAGGGAGGTTTGAGAGAGGTTGGTTGAATTGCGCCTCGCAGGTCGGGGATAACGAGGAGAATGGCGTGTGGAAAGTCGAAGTAAAAAGAGAATCGACGAGAAGTGCTGCTGACGGGAATATACGTATATACGTATATCCGAAAGAGACGAGATATCGAGGGTCGCGCGGCTGTAGGAGACGATGGGAAACGCGACCGACGACGAGAGATACGAGGCTCTCCACCGAGTTTGACGACGACGAATGCGACTGCAACGACTACTCCAAGAGAACGTCATTATAATATATCGGAGAGTTATATACCCCATCATTCGTTCAACCTATCTCGTTACCTTCTCTCTTCGACCGTCTACCACCTATCTGGATTTTTTTTTTTTTCAAGAACTTTTCACCAGACCATTTTCTTCCTTTCTCACGTATACGTGTATCATTTCTGCATCTCGAATCAAGGAGGATAGCTGCGTACTTGAGAGTCGGATGGGATTCAGAGCTCACGTTAGTGAAGCGCGGAGATTCAGGTATTTCTTGGTGTTCTCAATCTCATATAGAAAAAGAAAAAATTACAAAAAATCCACATTTTTTAAAATAATTTTTCAATTATTATTTAAGATGTAAAAAAAATGTTCGAGAGATTGTTTTTCTGACTATCGACAGTTTTTTAGTGAGCTATGCCAGTTATTGGCAGTCTTCATAATGTTTTTTCATTTGACTATATTTTGTTCACTTATTTTCGTTTGTTTAAAATGTATAGTTCACGAGATAGAAGTTGACGAAATTGTGTAGGGCGAGCATAGAAGGAACGACCCGTAGTTAGTTCCGCCGCCGCTAGATGGCCACGCGGATGAGCGGGCCGTCGTCGTTTCTCGCAAGTGGTCCTACGCCCGCTCGGTTAGTATATATACAACGAGCCGAGCTCATCTCTCGGAAGTGTGTGCTAGTGATAGCAGAGCTGAACATTGATCGCTAACGTAGTTATATGGCAGATCTGCTCAGTGGGTGTTGTCACTCGGTCGCTTCAAGTATAAACTTGCGTTCGGCTCCCGATTGCGCGTACAGACTCCGTGGTGTCTCGGCACCACGGAACTGCACGCCTGCACGGTTGAGTCTTCACGTCGGTCCTCGAACTACCGCGATTTCCAAATTGGGGGGCAAATCGAATAGGTCAGACGAGGTAATGTCGCTTCCATATACAGGCACTGCGGAAGCAGTATGCCATTTTTTGACTTTTATTTTTATTTTATTTTTTTTTATTCCCAATTATTATTGCAAATCTTGGGAATATTTTTTCTCTCCTATCTTTTAGCTTTGAAACAGAAGGGCTTATCTCACGCTTATACACGACATGTTCTCGACTTCTAATGATGAAAAAAAATTGCCTCTCATCGAAAATATGAAAATTCCATATCATCCTACAATTATTATTTTTTTAAAATCTGGCACGGTCGAGGTTCGAAAAAGTGTGTTAAACAGAGCGATAACTTTTGATCCTGATTTATTTTTTTGGGTATGCCGAGCTAATAACGTGTCGGCAGTAGGGTCAATTACTTCACGGAAGGTTGGCCGCATTAGACGTGTAGAGCCGAGAGGGAAGTGAGCGAGAGAGGTTTTGCCGGATAGATAGAGAAATGACGACGAGGGTGTGAAAGAGCCGAACTGCGGAACAACGCGGGGCGCCAGCTCGGGGCGGCATCAGCAGTAGAGTAGAAGCGGCAGTAGAGAAAACCACTGCGGATCCGGTGGCGAGGGGGGAGAGGGGGGGATCCGCCCTGAACGCTCGACCGAACTCTTTCTGTTCCCCTGCTAGAGAGCCACGACTCCGTGTCTCTGCCGTCGAATGAATGGAGTAACTCTCTATATCCGCCTCTCTCGCACGGTTCGAGGTAGATGCGCGGCTCTCGGGGTTACGGGACGATACTAACATCGGTGTTCGTCGTCGTCGTCGTCGTCGACGACCCCTCAGCCGCGCATTACGGGCCACTCTTTTCTCAGCAGAAGCAGTAGCGGCTCGGAGGCGTCGGATCGTGGATAATTGCCAACGGAAACACAATGACCCCCCCCCCCCCCCCCCCCCCCCGAACCTCCTCCCTCCTGGGCCGTCGAAGGGGGACAACGAACGTCGAGCATCGTCGACACCTGAGCACCCCCGACTCGCACGAATCGACGAGTTTTCCCGATAGGGATTATTATCCGAATTCCCGTCGCGCCCCCCCCCCCCCTCCTCCTCCTCCTCCTCCTCCCTGCGCCCAGGGCTATAAGTGCCAGCCAATATCACTCTGATCGAACAATTAAGCACGAAAGAACGAATCCCCGAGTGTATTGCAGTCACTTTTGTCATTAATATTTTCCTGGAAGGAATATAAGGGTAATATCGATTTACCAAAAAAAGATGTATTTTTATGAAACGGAAGATCTGTTGAATAGTTTGGGTTTTGTAATGAAGCGGGTTTCTATGCTTCGGGAAGATATCGATGGTTCAACGCCGGAAGCGCGTAGGCTGGGTATATTTTTATTTTTTATTTTTTATGTACTTTGTTTCTACTTCGGTGATGCGAGAAAAATTACTTATTTTTCTATGAAATTAATCTTATTCACTATGATGAAAAAAGGTGCAAAGGAATTTGCAAATGGCTTCCTCACTTATTGCAATCTTGCATAGCTTTCTCTGTGAGAAAGTTCGCTGATAGATATTGGCTTCCTCGTAACTAAAGGCATGCGCAAAATTGTCGTAAGTGAGAAAGCTATGTACAAATTACTTTGCACCTTGTTCGTAACATAAAAAAGTCTACATCTCATGAAATTGAAATTCAAAATTTACCGCGGAATTTATCATAGAAAATCGCTAATTGAAATTTGGTTAATTCGTCGTTTTGGGCTATTTTTAATGTATTCAAACGATGCAAGTCCACCACACATATACGTGCAGACACACAAACATACATACGTACATCTGCCAGCTAAAAATCGCATTTCTCGACCTTTTAGACTATTTTACGTACTATGGCATTAAAATCTTTTTTTTTCCGAAAACATACACCCAGAAAAAAAATTTATTTGACGGCCACCATTTATTAAGATCAAGTAAAATATGTATTCGATTTAAATAAATATTTATTTAAATCAAATAAATATTTTACTTACTCTTAATACACGGTGGCCGTCAAATAAATTTTTTTTCTGGGTGTACCTTCTCTCTATGAGGAAGGAAAAAATTCTCTATCTTCGCCGGGAGAAAGAATATGCCCAGTCCGTCAATCGGGGTGATACGACAATGATAAAATGAGAATAAGCAGGCCGAAGAGTGTAGGAGAGTCGCTCGTTTGCGAACAATAATGGAGAGGCAGAACAGCGAAGCCCTACGGTACAATAACGTGTTCTCTGTTGTAAGGGATATAGTATACGCGTAGCGAGCGTGAGCGCATCGAGCCCTGAAGAGGGTAATGAAGAGGTGTTGAACCGTGCACCGGCCATAAAGCATTGGAGCCCTTCGTTGTATCGCCTCGCACACCGTGCGAGCTTCCATAATAAACTTATACAATCCCGCTCTCTCTTCGCTCGTCAGTTACGGGTTTTAACCAATTATCGCCCGGTACCGCGGAAATATTAACTGAAAACGACTATAGGTGGACGAGACGGAAGGCTCCATAAATCGAAGGGTGCGGGAGAGTGTCTCGGATCAACGAGCATGCGAGCTCCCGCCGCACGCTCGAGTATATCGAAAACACGCTCGACGCCTCGGCCCCCCGCGGTGCGGATCAGCTATTTGTCTCAATTTCACCCTCGTGTATCGTCGCACGGGCGAGGGGCGAGGAAAAATTAGTTTCGGGCGAAAATAAAGGAAAAAAAATTGAAGCTAATAAAACATATCTTCCCACAAGTTTCGTGTTACTGATTATCGAATCCATAAACTGTTCGGAGTCAATTTTTTGGGTTGCAAGTTGTAATAGAGTTTATCAGTACCTTTCGAAAAGAGTCGAAGTTCGGGCTTATTCCTTTCTGACTGCACAAACGTGTTTCGTTTTGGATATTAAATCCACTCGGTAAAAACGGTTCATTCAACAAACTTTTTATCTTCTCAATTTGAAATGTCTCAGAGGAAAAAAGAATAAAATCAATATCTATTAAGTTGTGGAGTTCTTTGGAAAATAAATTTTGTTAAAAGACCGACCTTTTTTTTATGTTACGAGCACCGATCAAAGTAAAAAAAAAAATGTAACGTTGCAATCTCACTTCTCGCACAGTTTGTACGTGACGAGAGAGATGTAAAACGGAAGGGGACCTTTCTGTAACTTCGCCCCGTATTCCCGACGCGAGTAAGTCCGAGGCAGGATGGATTACCGAACGGAATTTCACGGTTTCCTGAATCCCTCGGCGCGCCCCAAGCTGCAGAATGCACGTCGTACTTTCCCTGGAACGTAAGAAAAAGATCGAAGCAATACCGGAATCTCGGAAGAGCGGGTACGCTTCTGGAGTGTCTTTTTTCAAGAATAACAAAAATACACGAAGTATATTTACCGGTTGGTTGCGGTACGGCAAACGTCGAAATAAGGTAGGGCGACGCGACTCGAGAAACAGCGGGACGTCCTTTGGGCCAGGTGTCAATAATCCGCCCCTAATTGTCGCCCTCGCACAGTTCGCCAACTCTCATTCCCATTCACGCCTTGCCGAGTGATGATTTCCATTAAACGTCGCTAAATAACTTGTTTGCATACAACTCCCGCTGGCCCCAGTGAGAGCGCCACACGGATCCAGTATTGGCACAGCGTCGGCCAGTGTTCGCCCGGCGTCGGCCAGCAACGGTCCTGTGTGTCATTTCCACCACGGCATCCTCGACGAAAACTCTGCTCTACGCTATGTAGAGCACTTTCCGGCAAGTACGAAAGCTAAGTTGACGCGCTATGAGCAATTTTTGCATTAAGACGAAAAAAGTAAATGATATTCTAAAAATAAAAAAACTGCCAAAACAGATGTTTATTAAAACATTCTCTTAACAAAAAAATTCTTCCAAAAAGACGTTCATCAAAGTAATTAAAAAAAAATCGAAAAGAAATTAAATGAAATCAACCAAGTAGTAGTACATATTAAAAAAATGTTCAAAAAATGTGTCAAAACAATCTAAAAAAGAAAAATACAAGATGCAAAAAATCTTGACAAAAAAAACTTGGCGTGCCAGTTTTTTTTACAATTATAGTACATACCTCAAGTAGTGTCTATGAATTATTTCAGAATTTTCTCGGCATGCTACCGGCCACCCCGGATCTCTATGCGAGCGAACAAACTCGTTTAGAGCATTAAGACTCTTTAAAAATACATTTAAAGAGTCAGGGCTGGGGAAAACTCTTCGGTATTGCATCAAGAGACGCGGTAGCGTCTCGACGCAAGTACTTTCAATCTTGACAAAAAAAAACTTGGCATGCCAGTTTTTTTTACAATTACAGTTACTGCAATTATTGCAGTTACTTTGCCTCTCCCTTGATTATTTGAATGAATCATGTACGACAGCTATTGTTAAAAAAAAACTGGCACGCCAAGTTTTCTTTTGTCAAGATTTTTTGCATCTTGTATTTTTCTTTTTTTAGATTGTTTTGATAAACATATTTTTTGAAGAATTTTTTTATATGTACCACTTACTTGTCTGATTTCATTTAATTTCTTTTCGATTTTTTTTTTTTTATGAAACACCTCCCTTCCTATCCCGGACTCAGTCGGTATCAAAAACTGTAAACAACTTTTCTCACGCATTCTCGCATATACGGTCACAAGAAAAGTTTCAGACTTTTCGTTTGACCGGGCCAGCATCGGCACAGCGGCGGCCAACACCGGTCCTGCATGTCACTCCTACCAAGCCAGCCTCGACAAAAGCTCTACGTTACTCTCAACAAAATACGGAAACTAAGTTAACGCGCCGTAAGCAATTTTTTGTTTGTTAATTGCACGACAAGTAGAATCCTAAGTTTCTACATCCTAAATTGATGATCGATTTTTTTTGTGCTCTCCGACTCAGCAAACTTATTTTCTACAATCCAACATCGAGAAGAATCTCGAATACTCAGCGCCCAGCTATTTCGTATGCTGATCTTTCGCCGAACCCGACCGCGCAAGCGCGCAGGGAATTCCGAGGTTGAATCCACCACCGTTCCAGCCTGTCCTATATCCAGAGGCAAAAGCTCGGATCTCCGAGTCTGACGAGTGGGACGCTGGGTGGGTGTAACGAGCGTCAGTTTGATAAGGGGTATACGTACGTGCAGGGTGGTATCGCACGCCCCGACGCCCCCGTCGCCATCCGATTTAATGGATGCTGCGCCCCGGAGAGGCGATAGAGGGCACATGCAGGATCGGGCACTCCGCAGATTCCGTAGATACATCAGAAGGCTCGTGTCTCCGATATCTGCGGCATTGATCAGCCCGGAGACACGTTCGTGCCTCTCGCTTTCTCCGTTCTCTCGTCATCCCTCTTGCCGGCGTGTGCTATTCATGTCGATTTTTTTTTTACGTCAGGCCACCGCGCGAGCAAGATTTCATCGGGACTAATGGCTGAACGGAGCGCGATTCTCCGATACGCGCGGAGGTGCGGAGGCGGCACTCGGCCTCTTTTCCCTCGTCTATCCGCTCTCTCCGTGTCGTGGCACGACACGATGCGATAGAATCGCGCCGAACTCTATCTCGGCGCATCTATCTTCGTATGCACGGATCCCTTTACTCGACGAGGACGCGAGCCGCTGACGAGCCGATCTCCGTCGCGCGGGCTCGTTGACCATGCCTCGACACTCGACGAGAGGCTAATTCGGGCCGGAAACCTTCGGAGGTGAAAATCGATGTTGCGAAACGGAATCGTTTTGGTCGAAGTTATAAGGGGCATGTCGATGAAACGATAATCGTCGTTATCAGCGAACATTTTTAATAGTTTCAAGTTCGATCGAACTAATTAATTCATTTAATTAATTGAATTTGATTGAAATTTTTAAGGTAGAGGTCTTAAATAGGATTCACAATGTTAGATCGGGCTCGTTGACCAGCGACACTCGACGAGAGGATAATTCTTCTGCCGGTCGGAAATCTTCGAAGGTGAAAATTAATGTTACGAAAAAAGTATTTTTTGCCAACATATTAACGGTCATGTCGATAAAACGGTAATCGTCTTTGTCGGCAATAATTTTTAATAGTTACAATTTAGATCAAGCAATGTAATTAATTTAATTAATTGAAATTAATAGAAATTAATAGAAATTAATTGTAATGAATTAATATGAGAACTTTTCAAAGTGTCGGTTTTACATGCGATTAACATACAATGTTAGATGGATGGGAGACGTAAAAACACGTGCATGTGTGACGTAAAAAAAGCACAATAACGAAGATTTTTTAATTCGTACCGATGAATTTATTGCGTCGGATGATGATTATTCCATTATTTACAAGGAGGGTGGGCTGTGAGTGCGAGAGAGACAGACAGACACGTATATATGCACTGCTTTTTTTTCACCGCCGCCATTTTCTACTCTATCAATTATCTACATATATTAATTTGTTAAATGTATATCTTTCTTTAGTTTTCCTCGTGCTTTATTTATTTCTTAGACGCACTTCTTATACACTTAATTTTATTAATTTTTTTTTGTCATTCGCCAGATTATCTCTCTCGTTATTGCGGCTCGCCTCGTTTGCCCGAACGTGCAAACGCGAGGACACTATTTTTCGATGTTTAATTTACATCCAGACGATGACGAGATTCGACGTAGAGAAAAAACGGGCATCGGGAATGGAGACACAGCGGGTGAGAATATTTTATTCTCTGACGGCTGGAAAAATACGGCGAAACGTTCGTCGGTTCCCCGTAAAGTTTGATACCGAGGGAAGCTGAGCTATACACGATCCTCGGTACTTTATTGCAAATTATCGAATCGGGACACGACGACGTTTCGCCGGATTTCACCGGAGAAGACCGAGCGCCGCTCGACGCACTTTGCACGCTTGCAGCAGCCCATACATTAAGCCAGGAATTTTAAAACACGTTTTGAAAAAGTTTAAATGTAAAGTCCCAAAAAAAAAAAATCGTCAAGTCTAGTCTTATCTCCCTAACGACAGAAGTCGAACGAGAGAGTGCGCCGAACTGAGAAAAAAAATGGTTGGATTAACCAAAAGTCGCCGTGACATAAGTTCAGAACTGCTGTTTATTTCATTGCTTTATTTGGCGCAAATAAAGCATTGTTTGTTAAACGATTATTTGCTTCAATCAATTCAAAATTTGTCGATTCGACAATTTTTGTTATACCAACCAAACAACACCTTTGAACGCATCTCACGGCGCCTTGTTTTATCCACCCATTTATTTTTCTCAGTGCCGAAGGTCGGAATAATTAGGATCGTTAATGAACAACATTTGATTAGCTATCTAATACACGGCTCTCTTAAAAGCTACTATCACACCGATTCATACATGTTGTTTTCTTCTTTTTTTTTAGTTTAATCTGTCCTAAAGTTATACACATATAGTATATTCATATTTATATAATCCATGTAATAATAATAATGTACACTATGAAAATTCTCCTGTGTACGATATAACGTAATATTAATATTTCCTCCGAAGCTATCAGCCCGTCGCTCGTTAAACAAATTCATATTCGCTATACACACACATATCACGGTATTTACAAATATTTACAGTTAAGTATAGTGCGACCGAGTGATACGGGTAAAGGAAGGGGGGGGGGTCCAATATCGGGGCTAGCGGCGCCCGAAATCGCGATATTTCTCCGGGACGGGTGGATTTATGCGCGCCTGCGTTACTCGCTCCTCCGTCAGCGCTTCCACGTTATATCCCTCTAGGGATTGCACCTTGCAAACGAGAGGGCTCGCCTCGCTGATTAAACCAATCGTGGCGTTGCCCGATGCATCACATTCGTCGAACGAATCGGACGCGGACACACGTTAATGCCTATATATTAACTCTGTAATGCGCGAAGAGATAAATATATATATATGTAGAGCCATATGCAGGCGCCGAAGCGATCTGTTGATTTACCTCCCAAGCCCACGCACACACACATCGTTGAATTTTACACACACACGTTTAACCCAACAGAATCGAATAATTCGGCGTACTGTTTGTACGAGACACGTATCGCAGATTCTGTTCAAACTTCCGTGTCTCGCAAATTTGCCTCTGCATATTGTCCGGCGATTGGCGGATATGTGTATCTTTGTTTTATCGGATGCGGTGTGTACCTGAGCCGGTTCGATGGACACAAAGCCCCGGACCTGAGCCCGACAAATCGTTGCAAAAGTGTGTTTTTTTAAATTCTCGGTCGGTAAATTATCGACGTGTGTGTACGCTGCTTCGTGCATCAGCGAGGGGAAAACTGACGCAGTTTCGTTTCAGCCTCGATTCACTCCCATGGCAAATCTTCGTTTCCATCGTTCCTTTCCTTTCCCCCTCTCGTCAACGTCTTCTTTGGTTTGCTTTTAACTTTTGCATCGAGTACCTTTCTTTGAAACTTAATGCATAGTTGCGTAGTTAATGCGTAGTTTCGCGATGCGCTTCACTTCAGAGGCTGCGAAAGATGTCCAACATCACCGGGATAGCAAGAGGGTCCTAGTATAAGCGGACACTGATGATGACTCTTAGTTCTCGCGTAATGATGAACGCTCTCGGTCTGTCACAACATCTTGCTGAGATAGCTGGCGGTCGAACCGGGTGGCGGAAGCAGAAACGGGCTGACGAAAGCGTGTCCGGCGCCCGGACCGTGGTGAACGCTGGAGAATCCCGTCTGCTCGCCGTGTCCGCCGCCCGACGATCCTCCGATGCCGCCGAGAACCGGCGATCCAGCGTCGTGGAGCTTTCGCATGTGTTTCTTGAGATCGAAGTTCCTGCAGAAACCCTTGCCGCATATTTTGCACGAAAACGGCTTCTTGTCGTTGTGGGTGTGCATGTGAAAGGTCAGATTGTAGATCTGATGAAAGGCCTTGTTGCATATCGTGCACTTGTAGGCCTTCTCGCCGCTGTGGGTCAGCTTGTGATTCTTGTAGTTGCCCTTCTGATGGAAACCCTTGCCGCAGAATTCGCAGACGAAGGGCTTGTAGTTGGCGTGTATGCGCGTGTGGGTGTTGAGGGTGGAGCTGCGATTGAAGGCCTTGCCGCACGTCTGACACTTGTGGGGTTTTTCGGCTGTGTGGATTATCTTGTGCCTGCACAGTGTACTCGCCTGCCGGAAACCCTTGCCGCAGATCTTGCAGACGAAGGGCCGAGCCCCGGTGTGCACGGGCATGTGCCGGGTCAGGTTGTAGTGGGCGTTGAAGACTTTTCCGCATTCCGGGCAGGTGAACGTCTTCTGTTTGGTCGATGGATTGACGCCGCCCTCGCGACTGCCTTCCCGGGGCGAGGGACTCTTCTTGCCGACTGGGGCGCCGACACTTCCGGTCGTTGAGCCTCGATGGTGATGATGATGATGATGGTTGTGATGATGATGAGGGTGGGCTTCCGGCGAGGAAGCGCCGCCGGAGAGTTCGAGCCTCGAGCTTGACGACTCCTGAAGACCTCCCGACGGTGGTGGAGAATTGTGCATCTGGGGCGTCGGCGTGCTGCCCGCGACCACCGCGGCCGCGGCTGCCGCCGCCGCGTGACCGCCCGGAAACGCCCGCAGGAGAGGCCCCGGGTGGTAGTAGAGGAGCGGGTAGTGCTGGAGGAGACTCTGGTGCCTCAGGGTTGGTACGTATTTTTTGAAGGCCGACTCCAAGTGCGCCGAATACGTCAGCGATGGCATACTCGTTGGCGAGGGCTGCTGGAGTATCGTCGAAGCCCCTGTCGTTCCCACCGGCGACGATGTCGAGCTCGTTTGCCCGGACGGCAGACACGGCTGTGACGACGAATCCGTGAGACGCTTGTCCGGCTCCATTATCTTCGCTATCGAGAACGTCAAGTTCCTGCATGACGTCGGCGGGGTTGGTGTCGTGGACGTCTGACGGGGACGCTCCGCCGTCGGTAGACTCGTCGGGGTGTCCGTACAGGCCATCGTGTTCGATGACGAGAATGGTTGCATCGTTGGTCCTCTGGAAAATAGATAAATAAATAATTTAGCTTTGGGATTTACACGGGAGGCAGAATTGGAAATTTGAAAAATACGTCATTTGTAGTTATTAAGCCTTTCGGCCGCTATACTTTTCCGATGTCTTTCCTAATACATGTTTGGTCGAATTTCTGTTTTACACATCGAAGCGTTTATGTCGATCTTATATTCCTAAATGATTTAAAGCACATGCGTGACATATCAACAATTCTAAATTGTAACTAAGAAGTCGTCCACTTCCGTCGGTAAGAAAGGTAAGCAAGGAGTTGAAAACGGGTCCAGCATCCCCTTAAAGGTCGAAAGATTTTCCATCATTTCCTATTTCCATGTTTTTACTTTTATCCCCGACTATATTTAGAATTTCTCTGCGGGGCAGTCGTCGTTTTTCAAGGTCCCGGAAAAGAGTCACCGTGTAAAAAAAATACTCGCGCGAGAAAGGTTTTTTTTTAATACTGCCAGGATGGTTGCACCGAGGAAACGGAGCATTACATACTGCACGAGTATAAGGCTAGAGTCTCGAGTACCAGTGCAACCGTTGCATACGCCATTGTACGTGTGAACCAGCGTCGGAAAGGCTTCGGCTGCTTCACTTACAGAAAACCTCTCACCCGTCTGCTCCGGAGTCGGATGCCGAGGAGATGTGCAAAGGGTTGAGGGGTCCAAGGGTAAAGCCCGAACGTCTCTCTGAATGAGATGTGAAATGGTCAGCACGCGGAGTCGAAGAGCCGAGCTCCTCCGTATATTTCCCTACGGCGAAGGAACTCTATCTGCCTACTGTCGGTTCTCACTGTATGTATACATACACGTATATATATGTACCCGAAACTGTATCTCTGAGCGGGCAAACGTCACCGGAAAATAGAAATGTTTGCTCCGCGGAATGGCGTTATGTTTGGACTTGGAATGACGGCGGTCGAAATTGCGACGTACGTATAAGTACGAAAGCGAAAAATGGCTGAGAAATTTATAGACCCCTCACCGTTTCAAGCTCGATTCTCCGGGCTGCCCTTTTGCGTTTGTTTATACCTCGAATGCACAAATTTATAAAAATTAATAAAAATCTCAAGTGCATCGGCAAAGTCACTCGTGGAAAAAAATCTATACATGGTATACGAAAGAATACCTGGCTCTCTGTAACATTTTTCATATTTTCACTGCAAGAGAAATTTCTTCTCGAGTAAAAAAAGACATTCGAAAATTCGATCCCTTCTTAGCAAGGTTGCCTTCCTACAGTTTCTGTCCCGTCGCTGTTAAATTCACGACTCGGGCATGAAAACTATACCGAGGACTATGTATAGGACTAAGCTTTGCCTCTTGCAGCGCGAATTTACTGATAAATGTACAGAACCACACTGTTCCAAGCTTTGTTCTCATGGCTACGCTTTATTGCTTATTACTACCTCGAAAGAACAAATTTGTAAAAAAAAAAAAATCTCAAGTACATCGGCAAACGTATCCATGGAAAAAAATCTATACATGGTATACTAAAGAATATCTGGCCCTCTGTAACATTTTTCATATTGTTACCGCACGCAAGAAAAATTACATCTCGAATAACAAAACAAAACAAAAAAATCGAAAATTTGATGCCTCCTTAGCAAGATTACTTTCGTCCAGTTTCTTCCCCGTCGCTGTTCAATTCGCGACGCCGGCATGAAAAGTATACCGAGGAACCGCAGAGGCCTGCGGTTCCGCTTTGCCTCTTGTAGCGCGCAATTTGTGAACCGGTATTGCCCGTCGGCCCGTTGGCTCCGCCCCTCGTTCGAAGTAACTTTCGATTGTACGTGTACACAACCGTGGGGGGGCTTAGAGCCAGCCCCGATAATAATAATCGTGGAACGAGAGGCGAAGAGTCTCTCCGTCACTGGAACACTGGCGAAGTTCTCTCCCCGCGAGGCGAAACGGGACCGCGCGAGGAGCCCCCGAGGGGACCGGAGAGAGAAACGAACAAAAACGCACGCGGGAGAGCGCACGCTCGACCTCGACGTGGCACCCCGTAACCGCCCCTACGAGCTCTCCCCGTGACCCTGGCAATAGAGAGAACGAGCGTCGCGAGCCGCCTTGTGGAGAACCCGTGTGTTGTTCCACTGCCTGCGCCATTGCCGTTCTCCCGTAACGCGCAACTGTCGACGAAATGCCGGCCTCGACAAAGGGCAGCGCACATACTGCATTGCAATAGTATAACGCTAAACTATACACAGGAGCGTGCGATTATGTGCGGGACTTGCGAGGCTGCTGGGACTTATTGCTCCACTCCTGCTTTTTAGGGGAAGGGGGGGGGGGAGACTCCGGGCTCCTTCGGGCTGTGAAAGCCCCCCAAAGTGAGCACATACATGTGTTACTTTTAGCCAACTATTCGATCCTGCACTGAGAGAAGGATTTTGTAAATATGTCTATATCGCTTCATAGATATTACTATAGACTAAAAAAAATGGTTTGGAAATTAATGACCGGTGAAATTTCGAACCCATGTGCGTTGCAATTTTGTAGTACATTTTTTACTTTTAAGGAGGATATTAGTGAACGTCAGGCAAAAGATTTGTAACTTAGATATATGGTATTTCAATTTTTACGAAAAAGTACATTAATGTTCAATTGATGTAAATAATGTAAGCAAATTTCAAGTTTCAGTACATTAAATTTACAATTTATTTTTAGAGTGTAAGATTTATGAGAATGTTTGATAGATATTTGGGGCTTTGCATCCAATCCTGGAAATATTTACGTTATACTGACGGAGTGATTTGATTGGTCCATTGTGTCACCTATGCTAGTATCTGACAGAAGTGACCAATCAAATCAATCCGTCATTTTAACGCAATCATTGTCACGAGTGGATGGAAAGCGCCAATTGTGGTAAAAGTTCTTGGAAAATCTGGGAATTTCCGCCATAGGTGAAGCCCTAGGTGCGCTCTATCATGACTTATGGTAATTTTTCTTAGACGACCGGTAGTTTTTATTATATCCCTCTCAGTCTAGAGTCGAGGCCTCGTTCGAATTGAAACCATCGAGACCATCAGGATTTCCATGTGGCCAAAGCGCAGCCATTGAGGACGGACGGATGGACGCGGAAGACCCGGGAGAGCTCGGCGGGACGCCGATTGGACGAGGATTTTTATCTCGTTTGCTCACTCGGGACTATCCTTCGCTTTGCTCGTTTGAAAACAGAAAAAAAGGGAAATACAAAAAAAGAAGAAAAAAGACTGCGGCGAGAGAGCCGAAGAGTAAACGAGATAGAAACCGGCGGGAGGGTGGGAGGAACAGGTCACATTGTTATGCCGGAGAGTGCTTAACGAGCGGTCGAGGCAATCAGTGTATCATCTCCACCGCTTCGTGTTCTGTACCCCCCTCCAAACCCCCCACCCCCCTTTCCTCCCCGCCGGTCTCGAGAGCCCGCAACGTTAACTTTCAACGTTAAACTTCACCGCCGGCCGGTTGTCCTCTCTCTGCCTCACTGTGCAATTCTCCGGACCAATTTATTTCAATACCGATAAAAAGCATGGCGCGCGGACCCCACGAGTTAGTCGCATGAGGAGGGACCATTTTGCTTTCTTAATTCGACTCTATTCGATAGCCGCTCTTGTCGTGCCTCGACCGGATCCCACGCGATCGCCATTGCCAGTTCTGCTCGCGTCGTTAGATCGGTTGATCGAACTCGTTCACTTCAATTTCTTTGCGTCGATGTTGGTCGATCTTTCGGCTATGCGAACATTCGTCGACTTCGTAATTAAAAACTTGGGGTTTTTTTTTATTGAGAAAATAAGCATGAAACTGTTTTTTGGGCCAACAAATTTTGGTTCACCCGTTTGTCTTCCGGTTTGCCGAACGGATAAGTTGGATCTTCAATTAGCACTGGAGGCGCAAAGACAGACTCGAAAGCCTCCTCGTCTCGGAAGACTCGAAACTATACCGGTTCGTAACAAAACGAGAATCCCGAGCGCGGGCGCGCGTCGATGCGCTAAATGTGCAAAGTTTACCGATGTAGTTACGAACGGTCGGACGAATCCAATCAGGCACTGAGCGCGCTAAACTATTAGCGGCCCTCTCGAACCGGATATCATCAGTTCGCCGGTGCAGCTCCGGCTCTCCCGATAACTTAAAGAAAGTCCGAGGATGGAAAGAGGCGGAGAAGAGCGGGGAGTTGGCTCGGAGCGTGCAAGATCGGCGAAAACTTGAAATGGCTTTGCAAATTTACTCGTCGCGTTGTCGAGCCGTTAATTACCTCCAGCCGCGAGAAGTCTTTCGTTCGGGCTTCGATCTCTGCCGCCGATCTTCCGCCGGTGAATCGCCGGATCAACACTTCTCTCTTTATATCGTCTCCTTTCACTTCGTTTGTTTTCTATCGATAGCCCGAGGATGGAGTGTAAGAGGTGAATGAACGAATGTCATTGTAGTGATGAGGATTCTCTTTTTTTCTTTTTTGCTTCCTCTAGGTAAAAAAATCAGCTTTTAATGTGAGAGTATTTAAAATCAGAGCTCGGCAAATACAATAAGTACTTGAAGTAGGTAGTGAAGTATCAAGTACTGAGTCAGCAATTCTGTTCTACCAGCACGTCGGTACTCAAGAACTACCCAGTGCTCTGTACTTCAAATACTTGATACTTCAACACGTACTTCAAGTACTCTGGGTATTTACCCAGCTCTGCTTAAAATAGTCTACACCGTCGAGAAATGCGATTTCTAGCTGACGTCCGGATGTATGTATGTGTGTATGTGTGTGACGGACTCGCATCGTCTAAACCGGCTGGAGTTCGGAAACGATTTGAGATAGCGCGTTGAAATTTTGGGCACCAGTAAAGTGGTCGTGTATCTTCATACGGTGCAATTTTCATGAAAATTGAGACTGGTTTCGAGATTTTACGCTATTTTGAAATTTCAAAAAAAGTTTAGTCCAACTTGCATAAATATTTGAGCTATCGTCCTAAAACATACAAATATACTACGACGAAAGACCTTTGGTATTGAATCTGGCCGAAATCTATCCAAGCGATCAGATTTTACGGGATTTTGAGTTCATTTGAAGAATTACTATAAACTGTACATTTTTGGCATAGTAGAGTGAATAATAAACGTGAGGTCTGTGGAGTGAAGTGGTCGAGGGTGATTTTTCGTGGCGCGAGTTTTTGATGCCAAGTCCTTGTACAGATAGACATTGTACACATATATACGTAGGATGTATATCTAAACTCGAAGGTGGAAAGTCCTCGCGTGCTACCGGTTCATCAATCACAAAACCGTTCTCTCTTGAACGAGCTCGTACACGGCGAAGTAGAGGGAGGAGTAGCAAAAGTGCAGGTGGCTTAGGTGCCTTGCTCATGACTTCTCGCTTCCATCGCTCTTTCCTCCGCACGAAGAGCAACCGGCCAGGGTGTACTAACCACTTTGGGCGTACGCCCGAGCGATAAGAAGACACACGGCGATATGCATCGCTGGTTTACTGCCGCCAGTGCTTTTCCAAGGGTTGTTCCGTTTTAAAGCTTAACTGTTTCCTACGTAAAAACAACGCCATGATTCAGAGAAAAAAAAAATACAAATATACATATCGAAGGCTACGCTGTCGCTTTATTCGCGCTGCGATTAGTGGGTGAGGAACTTTTGCCACGTCGGAAACAACAAAAAAGATTGTTTCGCGCAATCGTCAATGGCGTCTCGACTTTGGCCCAAAATACCGATTTTCCTCTTTGACTCTCGGCAAGAGTTTTTTTTTTTATAGCAAATCCGCAATATTCCATGCGTACAGTGAAGTCGAAGTTTGCACGAGCGTCACGTCGTTTCGTAGCTAAGTGGCGGGGGATGAGCGGAGAGTTGTAAAGGGTTTTCACGAACGACAAACTTTGCGCCGCTCCCGGGGTAAAAGTTAAAGCGCGGTTAAAGCAAATTCGGAGCCGGAAAGAGAAGGAGCGTAGTTTCTAGAACAGGTCTATCGGGAGGGTGGCCGTACTCCCCCCGGTCTCCACTATTGTTCCATCCCTGACACTCGTTCCTCCTCCTTTCCTCGGCCCGAAGCAGGGACCGGGCGCGCGAAACCGTTGATGGTATAATTAGCATTCGGGGGTTTAAGTAAGGCTCGGCTGAGGATGACAGGAGACACAATACCCCCGTCGCACTTCCACCCTCTTTAACCCAGCGCGCGTATACTTACGTATACAGTGTACACGTGCTATACAACACGCAATAGTGGTGCCTACAACTCGCGACCGCAAAACTACCCTCGCTCGCTCACGCGTGCGCGAATGGCTCTTAAGCCGATTCGAAATTGCCCAGTTGTCGTCGGACCCGTAATCACGCACGGGTCGCAATTCCACTGACCCTTCAAGATTGTTTCGTCCATTTTTGTTCTACCTCGAGTCCGCCAAATTCATCATTGTTAGGGTTTGTCGAACTTTGGATCCATCGCAGCGATTTTACTTCTATTACTTCTACTTTTAGTGCTCTTACCCCTAAGACTTGCAATAATTGAAGCATAGTTTACGAGTTGAAATGGAGGTAAATTTGAGTATTTCATAATACCTGCAATCACGGACGAATCGCAATTTCAGTGACCGGTCAAGATTTTTGAACAATTTTTTTTTTTTTGGATTCCGTCAAATTGATCATTTTTAGGGTTTTTTGGACTTTGGATCCAACAGAGCGATTTCTTTACCATTTGCGCGCAAATACTAGTGCTCTTACCCCTAAGATATTGAACTAATCGAAACGAACAGTTTAAGAGTTGAAATAACGGTAGATTTAATTATTTCATGGGGCGGAATCGTTCGAAGAGCAGAGATCGAAAAACGAACGAGCGGAATACGTTTGGCTTTTGGTAGCAGAGGAGGGCCTAAGTTCGTGGGGGGTTCACAGCTGTGCGGTCCACTGCGGGGAGTACCTACTTCACAGTAGGTACGACGCGACGGTACACGACGGGCGCAGGGCACACCATATGAGGTGCCTCGTTATCACTCAACTGTTTTTTTGCCCCCATCGCTCTCCGGGACTCGCCCATTTTAACCGGAAATCACCCCTCGGCCGAGCGTCGCTTCTCATAAAAGCTCTCGCGGCCCGTACACGACTCCGGCACGGGGTTCATGGGAAACCCCCTCATTTGGAACGCTACACCTCAGTGTGCCGTGGTCGCTCATTTCGCTCTTTCAAACGTTACCTACGAGCCACTCTGGCTGCTCGATTTTTTTTTTCAGTTCATTGTTCGAATTCGTCCTTCGAACCGAGCCGCGAAGTTAAGTTCAGAAATATCTCCGGAAGAGCAAAAAAAAACATTCTCGCGTGTTTAAGAAATTTTGAATTTTTGTGCTCCAGGCTGTCGAGACACCCTTAAAGATCCATCAAACCGCCTGTTACGAGCCGGCACGTGCACCATGTCTGGTTACACACACGCGTACACGTTCGAGCTTCCTATACTCCGATTCTTGGCTCCTCGCCGCGAGAATACAATACCCCCGATGCCGGTAACCCGAGATCCGCCGCGCCGCTTTCTCGCTCGGCGCTCCCGACGAAATAATGACGACGGGTTATTTATATGAAAGTCATGAAAACAATCGTCGCTGCCGTGCGGCAGCACGGCATTGTTTAATTGCCGTTCGTACACTCCCTTTCCGCCGGTGCGGCATACGCTCGTCTATTATTTTATTATCATTATACTCTCTTATTATCATCATTATGGAATCTCGTCGAATCCGCTTGGCGTCGTCTTGTTTGTCGATCAACGTTTTTCGTATCGCTAAAATAAATTTTCTCGATAAAAAATAAATATCCTAATGAATTATCATTTTATCATATGATAATTACTTTTCTGCAAATTAAAAAAAAAAACATCAGATAAATTTTCTGGTCAGACTACATTTATCTGCAGACAAGCGTGCCGGGAATTTTACAAGGGGAACAAACATAACTTTATTTGATCGAAGCAAATTCAATGAAGTGAAACGATCTTATATTTTTTGTATGCAAAAATATATGATATTGACGTTTATCGACCTCATCGAATTAACGCGACGGAGAGTCGTTCGAAGATCAAGGAACAATTCACGGTACGGTAAACTGGCGCGTTCCCTTATTGCGTCTGGGACCACGCCTACGCCTCGTCTCATAGACAATCGGGTAGTACAACAAAAGGGATTGCACGGTGTTCACGGCGACGTCGACGACGTCGTTCGCCGCCGGGTCTGCCGGCGCTCGCTGCTCCTCTGATCCTGCTGCTGCTGCTGCTGCTGCTGGTTTGCTCACCCTCTCTCGCGCACCGCTTCCGCTTCCATTCACGAACCCTCAGGAGACCTCGATTCCCGGGCGCTCTCTTGCTCGATTGCAGAGTTCTTGAAAGCCCCGAGTAGAATGGGCCAGCAAACTCGATACCCCGGCTAAGGCTGTGCGCGCCGCGCCGCAGCCGGAAGTCTCGCGTGCCATTTGCATCATCCGATATACTCCACGGGCGTGGTACCACCTCGTGTGTGCTGTTACGGAGATTCGCTATCTCGTTCTTGCCCACACGTACAGGACGGACACACGTAGCTTCTCGTATAACACTCGATTGGGCTATGGTTACGCGCTCAGCTTTCAGGCTCTCTTCACCCGGCAAGAATCATCGCCCCGAGATGAATAGCCAAGGAGGAGGGCCAAGGAGGAGTTTTGCCCGAGTGGCGCGTGCCGGCTGCCTTCGGACCTTTTCCTACTCTCCGTTCTCCCTCGCTTCCTTCCTTTATCGCACCGGGCCGCGAAGATATATCGGGAAGTCCGAGGATCTTTCATTTGGAGTTGGGTAACCGAGTTTCGCGGCCGATGGCCGCTGGGGTGGCGCTGCGAGCGCCGGATTGTGGCGACGTTACGCTGAGAGAAGGATCTGGTAAAAATTATTGTATTGAGAGATATTACCATAGCACATAGCAGTAGGGCGCTAGGGCACCACCTATGGTAGGAGGTGCAGTAGAACCCCGATTAACCGGGATGCTCGGAACCGAAGAGTCCTGAATCGAAATCCCGGTTAATCCGAACTAGACAGCGAAAGTATATAAGTCAGTAATGGCTAATGATACAACTTTATTTTGAACAGTTACTATGACATTTGGTACAACTTGCACTTAACTGTTAAATAGTGTGCACTAGAATGTAAAGTTTTGGATATTTTTCTTTCATTAATAGTACTTAAGCTAGTCATTTTCTGGAAGTACTCAGTGACTGGTTTGCTCCGCACATGAAAAAGAAACCGCGGAAAACGCACGGTTAATTCGCTTCCCGGTAAATCCGACCTCGGTTGAACGGGGTTCTACTGTACCGGATTTATAAGAATTTTTTTTAGATCTTATGGTTAAAATTCTTGGATAATCTGAGACTTTCCACCATAGATGGCGACCTGGCGCACTACCACTATGTGCTGTGGTAATTTTTCTTAGATGATCGGTAGTTTTTGCCGACCGCAATTGAAGTTGCCGGGGCTGAAGAATTATTCGGGGTAATAGAAACAGACGGGAATCGATTGTCAAGAGACAATGGGGGCTTTTTCAAGCGGTCACGAAACTAACTCTGTTGTATCGCGTGCTCGGCGAGGATAAACGTCGATTCTAAGGGGCGAAAATAAATAACGGGGACTTCGAGGAGTACTTTTACACGCTCTGCGGTGCCAGTTTTCACGCTACGGGCAAATTATTTCATTTTACTTTGATATCGTGTCACGACATGGGCGGGACTGCAGAACGCGGCAGATTTTTATGTTTCATTCCTTTTTGTTTGAGTGTAAGTTTACTTTTTTTTTTTTTTAAGCGTATACCGTTTATCACTGCTGCCGATCTTGTTGCGTTCGATAAACCATCGTATCGCCAAACTGGCATTAATTTTACGCGACCGGCCGAGTGAGTAAAATGTTCGTGAATAATACAAAAAAAATCGCAGCACTTATGAATGATGATAATGTACGCGGGCACGCTTAAAGCGCATAAAATCGTACGGTTTCTAGTTGCGCAATTGTCGTGCGCCATCGCAGGCGTTAAACGACGCTGTTGATAGACATTGAACTTGGAAAATGGGATCAGACGACACTTCGTCGTTTCCTCTTAGCACAAGACATTGTTACGTCGTTGAATATGGTTTGATCGATGAATATTCCAATTAACGCTTTGCAACGCGCCTCGTAACAGTCTCGTCCATTTTGTAAGTGTAATTCTGCTGACTTTCGGTTTTTAAATTTTTTTTCATGTCATAATCATCAAATCAGACACCGGTTTGCGCGATTCACCCGGAGTAGCGCTTGAATCTCGAATTTCCGTAGTTTCATTCCAATTCCCAATTTCCCTTTTTTTTCCATTGTTTCACCAGCTCGATCCTAAAACGGGGAACATCGATCCCACTCTCTCCCCCATCGAGGAAAGCTATCATAAAATTCTCGAGATGTTTGCTCATCGAGTGGAATAAGAGGCGGCCGAATTATTACCAGCACTCAATCCAAATATCGAGGGGAGGGGGGGGGGGGGAAGTGAAGCCCCGGTCATAATAGATATTCGTTCATTGGAAAGCCATTTTCATCCGCGGTTATTCTCGGAGTTTTCCTTTTGTTATTTCCCGGGGACTTTCGTTTCTCGTGGAAATGAAAGAAAATCGGGCGAGCAAAGTCGTGAGGCGTGGAGGAGGACGTTGCCTGAAAGTGGTGATTTTGCGGTAGGTTTCCGAGGGTTGCGCTAAAAGTGTCGGTGGTAAGAACTAAGGAACTGGTCCAGCGTGTCCCGGCTGGCATCTGCCGCCCCCGGCAGCCTCCGGGGGCCATTCTCGTCTCTCTCTTTCTTCTTCAACCCCCCCCCCTCCCCCTCCCCCACTGGCTTCGCTTCTCTTTCTTTACTCTCCCTCGATTCCTCTACTCAGACGAGACTCGGAGTATACACATATATGTATATATATATATATGTGTGTATGTGTGTACATATAGATATATAGAGCGTTCCGCGAGTGGCTCGGACGGCTCAATGCGCGCTCCCCGGCAGCCACCCCCGACGGAAAGACGTCGACAGGGCGACGAGGAACCCCGCCCGTGTGCAAGCGTCTTTATTCTATCGTAGTGAACCGCACGTCGTCGAGTCGAATCGACGGCCTTCGCTCGCACCTTTTCATACGAGATTAAATGGGATATTACGCATTAAGTACAACGCCAGCGACAAATCCGTTCGCTCTCCCCCCTATCCGGGAACCATTTCTCGACTTTTCTTAGCCTCATTCAAGGCACTGACGCAATTTCAGGGGAAAAAGTAAATAAAAATGTTAATCGTTTTGAAGAAACAATTCGATCCGTTGGATTTGGAAGCTATCGACGACGTCGATTTTTATGAAATGGCGATGACGTTGTTGAAATGACATTTTTTTACCCTTCCGCTTCAAACTTTGGACGACCTTGGTCAATACAGGAAAATGTCCTGGACTTCCATTTTCATCATTTTGCGAGCAAAAATGTTGAATTCTCACCGCGTCTATAGAACTCTATGGCAATCTGGCTCGCTAAACGATAACATCGATACGTTATCGATATGTACACACAAAACAATTCGATTCGTCGAAATCGGAAACCGACTGTCAATTTGATCAAAAACTTCGATAACGTTCTTGGAGCGAAATTGGTTAACCCTTCTGTTCTAAACTTTGGACCACTTCAGTCACTACAACAAAAGGGTCTTGGCCTTTTCGTCATTTTTCAATTTATAAATCGACCGACCCAATTTTTCTAAAACTTCGATAACGTAGTTGGAATCAAATTTTTGACACTACCGCTCCAAACTTTGGACCACTGCAGTCACTACAGCAGAAGTGTCTTGGCCTTCCATTTTCGTCACTTTTCGGAACGACGGCGGGCAAAAATTTTGAAGTCTCTTCTCAACTGTAGAATTCTATGGCAAACTGGCTCGCTAAACGATAACATATGTGCCCCCGGCGAGTTCTCCCGGTTGTGCCCTGAGCATTGAAAGCGGCCAATGCATGCCCGACAGAAAAAGGCCCTGTTGGAGCCACAGGCGTTGTCCTCGCTGTAAGAGCGGGCCGGTGTCGGGAACGCGTTGACGTCCGCAAGGGGCACGCTACACCCCGCCGCCTCCGCCCCGTTATCCGAGTCGGTCTGGAGCGCACATATCGCCGCGGTTGGCAGCTGGCCCCTTAGTGAATTTCATTCGGTGAGCCGAACCAAGGCGCATTCCCCGCGGGGCGCGTGCCACACGGCATTCTGATGGATAATACCGAATAATCGTACCTGCCCGAACTAACTCCGATCATTCTTTCTTCCCCCTTCTCCGTTTTGTTTAACGAGCCCCCGTCGCCGTCTGGACCACGCGAGACGACGATAGCGCACCGGAGATATTCGATCTCCGAACATCGTCGGGACTCACCGAGAAAGAGCCACGTGGCCGGAAGTCGGGGGTACCTTACGGGCGTTTCCGCTTCGTTGCTGTAGACGTAAGATGATATCGCAAAGAACAACGTCTCACCCTTGCAGAATCTCAGCCAATCGCCCGCAGCCTTTTATTTCTCACCCCGTAGTTGATTTTTTTTATTTTTTTTTTTAGTTTCCATACGTTTATAATTCTAATGATTACGAACGGAAATGGACCTCGCATGATTTATTCGACCTACCGGAGCGTCCCATAAACAAATCTTTCTATTAATCCGTAAAAATGATAATTCACCAGAATCCTTGGAACCGAATTCTCAAATAATGTTTTTTTACTACACCGAATGTGAACATTTTTTTATAAATACAAATTTGCTAAATCTAACACGATACTTAAGTAAATCATTTTTATTCGCACGACCGTTAAATAAATCTGTCCGATAATCCGTTAAAGTGATTTTTTTTTAGCGCTGTCGTCGGGACAGAAGAATTGAATTCCGTTTGAATGGGGGGGCATCGGCGATGACGCTGGGAATAGAGTGACGAGGAGATGCGGGATCTGTATAGGGAGCAGTCGAAAACTCAATCAAAGTGACCACTCGACAATTTTATAGGATATAATCGCGGCGGGAATAGAAGGGAGCGATGGGGGTGGGTTTGGCGGGTGGGGGCGGAGGGGGGGGGCGAAGAGCAGAGAAGCGGTAATCCTCGCGCTCGAGTGGTAGGTGAGAAGTTTATTTAAGACCAAATCATCGTTCGTCGATTAAGGTAAGAGACGAGGGTGAGCGGCGAGCGACGTCGTTCCCAAGTGAACGAAATGTACGGGGGGGGGGCGAGGGGGGGGGGGCGTTGCGTGCTTCTTGTGTGCTGCCGTTGGGGTGTTCCTCGTGAGCATCAGCGGACGATCACGGTAAATCGTCTACGGGACGGGGAGGAGTGGAAGAGCAGAAACGACGGGAGCGACGAGAGAGCGAGGCGAACGCGTGTTATTGCTTGTATTGTGGTGCGCGCACCCTCCGAGCTACGGCCGACAGGGGGTTGGTTTTAGCCCGAACTTCGCCGCGACTCTCTCAGGGCCCCCCGCGGATCCCCCGAGATTTTCGACTTGAAATTTTCCATCTCTAACATGTACACGGCAAATAAAGGTCCGTACATGTAACAAACATTTCTTGTCCACGAATATCCAGAAATTTTGTTTAGTGTCAATTTTACGATTTTTTAAAATACGAAGTCGTATTTGTAACTATACTTTTTATTCCTGTGCATGTAAGAAAAATTTCTTGTCCACAATTGGGACAAAAAAATTCTTGAAATAAGAAATCGTATTTCAAACTAAACTTTTCATATCTTTTATTGTAAGATTTACAACACAAAGTTTGCAGACGTTTGCCGGCAAGAGATGTTCGTCGAATGGAAAAGGCCTCTTTTTACCGTGCAATTTTCATTTTTTTATTTGACCGTCTTACAATTTAGCTATTTTTATTTCTCACACTCGTTATTTCCGAAAACAAAAAAAAAATGTTTCTCGTATGCATTTATGTAAGCGGAGACGGGATAGCCGAGTATCTTTTTATTTCTTATCTCAGGGCTGGCATATCAATCTTGGCAAATGAGCAATGTGCGTAGCAAGGCGCCTCGGCGTGGTCGGAGGGGGGGGGGGGGGGGGAGAAGAGTACTGTGTGGTACGCACGGCAGTCCGAACAGCTCGAACCGGACGCGGGGGTGGACATTGCCCAGTGGGCATCGCGTATAAATTTCATACATATTTATATATCTGTGCGGGTGCCGCGGCGATCTCGTACCTGACGCGCTCAGCTCGGTTATACTGTATATATGCATATAGTATACACGGGGTAGGTACGTGTGCCTATATCGCAGACACCGGCCGGATACAACCACCTGCCCCTGTCAGTTCCGCACCTTTACGATCGTTTCGGTTTAAGTACCTGCTGCCGTTGCGCAGCTACGTACCATATAGTACCTATATATTTCACCACGCTGCATATAACACTGGACGACCGCATCGGAGATCCGCACCCACGACTGAATTTACCATTTTTTTTCGCACGAGTCTTGACATCTAAAAATTAACGATTTTATCCCCCATTTTTTTTTCGCAATTGTATTTTAACGCTAATATTTGGGACTTTTGACGAACTAGTCTGGTTTGAAGATTTTGCTAATTAAAAAATTATTATAAAGATATCAGTTCAACGTTGAGCTAAAGGTTTATATATGAGTATAAGTCGGGTTTATAAAAACAAGGGTTGGCTGTAAAAAAAAAAATTCTAGGAACGTTCAAATTAGTTCAAGTAACAATGTCGCGCAGCTACGTACCATATAGTACCTATATATTTCACCGCGGTGCATATAATATTGGAAGCCTGCATCGGAAATCCGCACTGATGACTGAATTTACCATTTTTCTCGCACACATCCAGACATCTAAAAAAATCGAGGTTGATATCCTCCATTTTTGCCACATTGAGTTGTGACTTATTTTCATCCTTGCCCATTGTATTTTATCGTTAACATTTTGGACTTTTGACAAAACACTCTAATTTTAAAATCTTTAGATTTCGCTAATAAAACTTTGATTTTTAGAGCAAATCAGTTCGACGTTGATATAGTATAAAATAAGTGATACGTGATACGTGTATAAAAATAAGAGTTATTACCCTAAAAAAAAAAATGACTTTTAGGAACATTCAAATTAGTTCAAGTGACAATATCTCCTTCCCAATAGACTTTTTATTTTCGCAAGAGCAAAGACCACAATGCCTTCTCGGCGAGCGGGTTCTTTCACGGCTTCCGGGACTGGCGAATTTATCAGCGGAGTTTTTCTAAAGCAGCAGCTGCGGTATCAGGAGACTATGTGGGAGTCGACGCTCTCGGTCCTCCTGCGGCATTATGCTCTCCAGTTTTCTGAGCAGCCTGCCTGCCAGATAATCTTATCTGATGCCGGAGGATCCCGATTGATATCGTGCCGTTGGATAGGACCCAGAAGCTTTCGCGAACTCCGTGGCTCCAAGGGGTGGAAGCTCCCATCCGCCGAGCCTCCGTGCGCCATTATCGCTCTACACTAGCCGCTTCCCCCCTCGGCCTATCTCCTCGCCTCCGTTTTATGCAACATAAAAAAAAGGAAAAAAAAATGCCCGCGAGAGAGCCGGAGCTCTTCGCGCTGCGCCGAGTGGAGGGTTCTCCTTTCCCGGGCGCCCAACATTTAGCCCGGCCACGAGTAGCTAAGTACACATTTAATCATAATCTAATATTTAAAAGGTAATTTCACGGCCTGTTTATCCCGTGACTGGCGCTACGGGCGACTCTGCCCTCGGCTTCAGCCCCGCGCTCTCCTATCTCCGATCCATCCATACCCGATTCTCCCCCGCGCGCAGCTCTGCAACGTGTGTTTTTCACATTACGCACCGATGGCCATCGTACGATTCGACTTCCGGTCTTCGATTCCGGCCTCTACGAACGATGTTCCCAGGCTCTCGCTTCTCGTGTCCTTCGCGCGTTACAGTTTCGATGAAAAAAAAAAAAAAAAAAAATGATATAATTGGAGCGGATTGTGGGTGGAGCGGCGCAAGGGCGATGCTTTTTGCTCGGGCCGGAGAATTTGATATTTATCGGACGACCTCGCGATAGCCGGCGTCGTTAGTCTTGAGGTAAATGCGGAGCGGGATTCGTGGAGGCGTACCAGGACAAGCCAGGTAACGATCGGTACCGCGCAACTTGGCCACTCAGCCACGTAGATGTGCTCGTACTTAACTATATAGGTGTGTGTGTGTGTGTGTTATATAGTTAACTCATAGATAAAGGTTCCACGTGGCAGGCTAATGAAAAAGCTAATGTATATTCGTTTAAGCCTCATAAACAAAGCTCTACCGGCCGCGGAAGTAGAAAAAAAGTGAAGCGGGGCAAAACGGACTACTTCGTTCTTAAGTCTGAAGTTATTGGAAAGATTTTTCCATTTTCGAGGCAAGTTTCGAGACCCGCTTCGCAGGTTTCGTTGCTCATTCGTTAGAAGCCATCGAAATTATTGGTAAGCGCGCGAGTTTATTTGCGGTAATTTATAATCCTCGGTTAATTACAATAATTGAGATATAAAGTGGAGAGGCGATCGCGGCTCGTTTTGCCAGCGGCAATTAGTAATCGAGGCGTCGTGTTTATAACCGCTGGCAACTGGTGTGTTGCCCGGCGAGCGAGTAATTAGCACCGAAGCCAGCGGCTTCCCATGGTCCCTGTGTGTACCCTTGAATCTAGATTATGGATAGGGCGAAGGGGGTGAATATGGCCCGCGCGGATTAACTCGCTAATCAATTATGTATGGACTACGCTGCTGTTTCTGCGCGAAAGTGTAACTGATTAATTTTTAAATCAAAGTAAAAAGAATGTAAAATTGCCTTGGTGTCGAAACAGGAAACAAAAGTTAGCGATATCACGGTGTCCTACGGTCCTTGAAGTCCTTGGAGTCCTGGAATGTCCCTGAATTTTTTATTTCTCCGAACATTTGAGTTTGTTTAAAACTGTATATTTAGTTCAATAAATGTTTTTGTCATTTTTTAAATGAACTGCCACGTATTTCGACGTATTTTTTCCCGCTGAATACGAATCCGCTGGCCTTTTTGGGCTTAAAGTACAGTGAGCCATTGAAAATCTCGATTTTATGCACGAAAAGTTGTATTTTTGGGATTAAAATGGAAAATATTGGGTTGGGAGTAAAATAATTATCATATTCGTGATCAGCGGGAAAAAATACGTGGATAATAGCGTTGAAACAAAAAAAATCGATTGAACAACGATTTTTCACTTTTCGAGCCACTTTTGGAAAAATGTCGATTTTCGTGATTTTCAAAGGTCGATATCTCAGCTCCCAATGACGTTAGGAAAAATCCGGATTGGCCATCCTATTGTACGGGAAAAAATACACAAGATAGGACCTTGTGCGAAGTTTAAGAATCGTTTTATCGTGCCGTTCGAGGACGTTGAAAAACGTGAGAAATTGATAAGAAAGGGGTAGCCTTGGAATTTTTGATGAAATATTTTTTATCAAACTAAATATTATTTCGTACGTCGCGCGCGATATGCATGTTTAATTTTTTTTATTAATGTCCCAACACAACCTGGAAATGTCCCAAACAACTTGGAACAGAACTTGTCCTTAAATGTCCTTAAATTTCGTACAGATATGAACTCATATTTTCATTATTATTGCCATTATTATTGGTCGGTTTTCCATTTCGCGACGTTAACGGCTGAGTCTTCAGAAAAACAATAATTTTCTTTATCTGCATCAAGTGTGATTTTCACTGTTCTTTTACTTATCGAAACATGTAAAATTATGTTTTATTTTTAGTATACACGACAAAGAATATTTCTGAGCTATTGTCGTGTTCGCTCAACAGGTGTGTGTGCGAGAAGTGTCGATTTAACGAGCTATCAACTAGGTGAAGTTTAGCTTCCGACTTTCGTGCGACCCGGCGAAAGAAAACCGTCGAGAGTTGCGTTAAGGTCGCGTTATTAGTCACGGCATGGCAAGCTCACGGGGTCCGGGACTTGAAAGGGCAACCGTGTAATACATCATAATTCCCATAGCGTGACCGCACGAGCAGTTTCCTACCAGTGTTCTCTCTCTCTCTCCTCGTCGCTTAACCCTGCTCGAACGACGCGAGGAGGCTAATACCCAGGTGTACTGCAGCGCAGTAGGTGCTCCGTTTGCCGTACGCGGGAGTGCTAAACGTTCACGATCAACACCGACGCCCTACTCCCTCGTAACAGCACGCGACTTCTGGCATCGAGCTTATTACTCTACATATATGTATTTACGAAAACGGAAGTCAAAATATTTCTCACGATTATATCGCCGCGTCACATTAATGGAACGTAAAGTCACCCCAGGCAGTTAAAAAAACAAACACTTTGTTCGGGAATTAATTGTTACCCTATAATCGGTCGGAAATTAAGATGGGCAAAATTGCTTTTTTGTACCATAACATTTTATTTATTGGTTCATATTTTTTGGTCATTTTCGTTATTTCCGCCGATAGTTGATTTTTATAAAATGAATAAATCAGAAAGATAAGTAAATAAAGTAAAGATAAGTAAAAAAAACCAGTTTGTCCGGGAATTCATTTCTATAGTATAATTGGTCGAAAATTAAGATTAACAAAATTGTTTTTTTTAACATAATATTTATCTTCTTATCATATTTTTTTTGCTATTCTCGTTATTTCCGCCGCCGGTTCTAAATTTGTAAAATAAATTAGTAACCAAAAATAAGTGAATTTTCGGAACTAATTGGCAACAACATTTCCGAAGGGGATCGTTAGAGCCACACCTGTCCATCGTCGAAGACGAATGATCGAGATCGAGGATCGACGCGTGAAAAAACAAAAACAAAATTTACATTCACGGCACGTGGCCTCGTAATTTTTCATTCCCCCCACTCCGCCCTCCTCCTCTGACCCCGGGGGTCCACGGACACGACCCGGAAGTGAAATAATGTTTTACGATCAGTCTCGCTGCCAGCCCGCGCTGCGCAGACTCGGCGATGTATGGAATCATCCGATGCACTCCGCTCGTCGTTACACGCACCTGCTGCATCCTCGTCCGGAGTCCTTCGCTCTTCGGCCTTTGCATATACTCGCCGTAAAGTAGGATTTGGAGTGCGTCGACTCGCGCCTCTCGCTCTTTTAATTTATCCCGCAACTCTATTTCTCGGAGGCCTCCCGTTGGTGCGGTTTGCATGCAGCGGCGAGGTGTCTTTATCTCTCGGATCTTACGACCGGATATCTCGCACCTTTCGCCTCTATTCTCCGAGCTGATTTCCGCCGGGGTGCCGCGGAAGCGTTGGCTCGAATTGATTAAAAAAAAAAAACAAAAAAATAGTTCTGAACTATCGCACGTCAGCGATGCGTCAACAGCACGCTTACACTTAGTAATCGCGCTCGAAGATCTTGATTATTCGGTGAAGTTCGTCGTTCATTATTATCCATAGCGCATAAATCATAATTCGCGTGGCATCGTTAACCTTTCATATTTCGTCCCTGAATCGTCGCATTCGTGGAGTACAAAGTTCGCGCATTGCATACCGACGAGTCTACAAATGGTTCACCGACAATGTATTACAAAATCAGTCGGTGTATGCAAAAACGAACGATCTTGAGCTCTAACTTCACGCATACTCAACAGCCGTTGGAATCTCCTTGAATAAACGAAGAATACGAAACTTTGAATGAATCAAGAGTCAAGTTTATTTTCGGCAGAAAAAAAATTGCATTTGGAACGAAATTTTTGTCAAGGATTTTTGTTTAAATTATTTCAAGCTCATAAATTAGGGACAAAAAATCAATCGTTCGGTCGATCGATCGCTCGATTCATATTACGGACTAACTTATCTTTCCTACAGCGTAGACGCATCTGAAAATAAATTCACTAAATAATAAAAAATAAAAATATAAAAATTGTACTTCTTCGAAATTTTACTCGGAGATTTTTATTTATTTTTTTTATTTCAAAAAGCGTCAGAAATTAGAGACAAAAAAAATTAATTGGCCGATCTATGTAACTGACCAATTTATTATTCGTTCGATCTCGAAATAAATTCGGTAAATATTTTTGAAAAATGTAATAACAAAAACTTGGGTAAGAACGCGCTAACTAGGGAGAAGGAAGAAAATAGATAAAAGTTGAGTCGAGGTAAAACGAGTGAGCGAGCATGAGAGGAAGTGGTACATTAATTCCGAGCTAACCCCTCGAGCAGAGCAACCCCTGAGTGAACGAGCTTGGATAGTAATGCATGCGCAACCAGCTCGGCTACCTATACTATGCCAATACAATATTACAACAACGCCACACTCCAGGGGCCGTATAAGCTCGGTCATTTCATTCCGCGCCGGAGTACGGAGCTGTATAGCGTAAGCGGAGCAACAGCAGTTAGTCGAGGTGTCCGGGAACGGTTGGGTAATTTGTAGACAGATATACGATAGGAGCGTGGCGCGGGTAGCGTAACATCGTTGTCGGGGGAGGGGTTCGATGAGGGACGAGGAAGAGAGAAAAACCTCACGGTGCAAAGTAATTTGTTTGTCATAACTTAGTCGTAATTTATATAGTCGGTCACCCTTCGCAGACACGCTCGGCTTAACACGGACGCGTAGTTTTTACTTCTCAAACCTCATCGACACTGTCCACTACAAAGATTTATTTATTTTTTCCTCAAAGTTACGAATCTGTTAGAAGACATTTCTCTATTTTTATCATTTTTTTTATCCAATAATTTGTTAAATTAAGAATTAAAGATAATTTGATTCAGGCGTAATATTTTTTTACCCATAACTATTTTGATCAATTCTTAAAAAAAAAATTTTAATGGGCCGAAGGTCTGTTAGATTGAATATAAAATTTTTTGATGCAAGCTTTTGTTGATTTCACCACAATAAATTAGATTATTTTATTTGAATGGATTTTTCATATTGAACAATGCAATTTTTGTGGCGAGCGAAATAGAGCGAGAAAGTTGATATTTTAATTGTAAAATTAGATTTTGTTTTATTTCAGTGGATTTTTCATACTGAACGCGAATTTTGGTGGGGAGCGATATAGAGCGAGGAAGTATAAATCGGAAAGACAGTCGGAGGCCACCCACTCGTCCTCCGTCGTTGTCTGCGAGCTTGCACGCAATCTCGATGCAAAACCGTCCGCGCTATATTACACGAGGGCTCGTATATTTCTCGCCTCGCAGCGGGAACGACGACTGCCGCGAGATACCGCAAGCTCGGGCGAACCTTCGACCCTTCAGACTTTACTGCCGGTTAGAGATACCTGCTTACTCCCACGGAAAATCGCACTCGGGCACAGTACAGTAACTTCCTCAATGCTAACAAACCCCGCACGACCGCGGGGAACGTTGATTTCACCTAAATTCCATTCCGCGCATCGCTCGCTCGTAAAATTTTTTTCGTACCGTTCTTCGAGGCACTTCGCTCTCGCCGTTTTCAGACAAAAACTACTCCGAATAATGTTATTACGCGTATATCGTATAGACGGTTGGAAAAGGTTTGGACGTTTAACAAATATTAATTTTCCACAAACGTCCACAATTTTTTTTGCCAATTATAGAATTTGGTGAAATTAATGTTACAATTAGTTAACAAGTACTCGGAATAATTTTATTACGAGTAAATAAAAAACATTTCTTGTCCACAAACGTCCACAATTTTTTATTTCCCAATATTGCGATTCTTTCTTATTAACTTTGCAATTTTTATCTTATGATTTACAATTTTTTTTCTCGTCGGTTTTACAATTTTTTGCTTGCATATTCTACAATCTCTTTTGCTTGCTGTTGCCATACATTTTTATATTCTGTGAAAGAACATTTCGTTAAAAAAAATGAACTGTAAAATGAACAAGAAAAGAATTGTGGACTTTTGTGATCAACAAATGTTTCTTAAATGCACAACCTTTTTTATGGTGTACGTGTTGTTGGGAGAGAGCGGTTGCGCTTAATCCACGAGAGAACAAGAGTCCCGATCAATGTCCGAGCTCGATCGAGCCTCTCGGGGCTTCTTCAAATATTGGCGAAGGATTTGGAGATCGGGTTCCTGCACCGTCGTCGCGACGACGATTTCGATCGACCCACGTAGAACGACTCTCCTCGTGAACGGAGCATCCGAGCAGCAACGGCAGCTCCCCTTTACAAACGGAATCCCTCGAAATTTCTATGGCGAATAATCGGAGACAGCTGGTATGGCACTACCCGGCAATGCTCCGTATACACACACTGTGTGCTGGCTCGATGCGAAATCAAGTAGCGTAATAATGCGCTCGTCCGGGAGGCTCCTCTCCACGTAACCTAGGTATAATAATGGCCCATATTCCCTCCTACCGGCTCGAAAATAACGTAAACGCCGAACCGGAGAACAAAAATTTGGGGCAAGATGTGGCCGAAAAAAAAATTCAATTCGAACAGGAATTTTTATCGTAAATCTTCTATCACGCAAATTAATTTTCTATTTTAGGTCTGCGCAGCCTGCGAGGCTATGATTATCTATGAACGAGAGATAAGGAACACGAGAAGTCGGTGGAAAATGATTCTTACCTATGCTAATCAACCACCTTCCTTACCGACCGATCTACCCCATTCCGTTTCCTGCCGATAAAGACAATGAGAACGATCCATGCGATGAATAAACAAACATCAGATTGGTCAAAAAATAAAATAATGTATAAACACCGTTTCGAGCTCCGAGAAATGGTGACTACTTATTGGGATATTAATCGGCAACGCGATAAACGCAATGCGAAGAATCCTTAAGATGAATAAATGAACATCAAAACTAGTAAAAACATAAATCAAGTGATTTACATCTAGTTAAAATTCTACAATCCTAAAGCACTTCGATATGCTATATTCTCGAGATTTCGGCGTTCATAGCATATCGGAGTGAAATTAGAAAATCCTAAATCACTTCCTTAAAAAAAAAATATATATAATTTTCATCTCCAAGGAAGGATACCTACTTATTGGGACATTAATCGTCGACGCAATAAGCGAACCCGATTCGACTATACGGCAACCTCCAGTAGACCAAGGAAACGCCCGATCCCCAAGGGTGTTTGCACTATACTCCGCACAAGAGAGTAGAGCAAATGGGCCGAGGAGGGGGATGATTGTAGAGGCCACTGCCGATGCAGTGGCGAAGCTCTGCAACCCTGAGCAGCAGACCCTTTTTTTTATAACGCTGCGAGAAACACTACAAGACCCCTTCCCGAGCCCGGGCCGATCCGCCGCCCTTTTCCACCCTTGGCCACGTATCGGTGTGCGCCATGAACTCTCGGCAGTGAGTACACTTATGCGCAAAGTACTCGAACATTCTCACTCTCCGATGGCCAAAGTTTGGATACACTCGCGGGCATTGTGTGCCCCGACGATGGAGTTTAATTTTCGATAATAAACTTCCGAGGGGCCATTATTGTCGTCACTTTGTTTTAACCTATAGCGAAAAGCGTCGTTTCGCGATACGCAGGGAACGCGATCGTTCTCATTGTTCGTGAATTATGCGTACCGGTTTTTATCAAAGTAACATGGCGCGTAAGAAAAGTGCGTGTGGGGGGACCGCGCGAATGTTGTGCGTACCACACATTGTGCGTACCAGCCGAGAGAACTCGAGACCCGCCACTCGAACATCTAAAATAATGGAATCGAGATGAGAGCTCGAAGCCCTCGGAGCGGCACAAGTGTGCGGCGAGGCTCGATCGCAATACGGACCCTTGCCTTATGTGTTTATAAAACAGCGAGATTAACTGAATGCCGAGCACTAATTGTTCGCTAATTTTCGTTGGGACACTTGGAACGTACTTGTGGAACACAACGGCCCGAACGTCGCCCCTGCGGGCTCGCGACGGCGAAAATCGCGAGCTCAAAGCGTCTCGATACTGTCGATTTCATGGACACTTTACCGACCCTTTTGCTGTTTTCGGCACAAATGTGGTTTTTTTTCGTGGTTTCATTTTAAGATTTAATTGCACCAAAATAAAGCCATACATTTATAAAACGATGGAGCAAAATCAGCTACAAGCTGTGAAAATCGCAAACCCAAGGGACAAATTTTTAAGTTTTAGGCACAAATTTTGTTGTTCTCTTATTTCCCCTCGAAAATTAAATTGAAATACAATAAGCCATAGATCTATCGAATGATGGAGCAAAATTAATGATAAACCGTGCACATACGTCTGGAGCATTTGTGGGATTTAAACCGAGCTGCGTTATTCACTTTAAAAAGTACACCCGATAGATCGTTTCTTCGGGAGAAAAATGTAGGTATTTTATCCGTCATACTCGAGCGCGTTAGCGAGCGCACGTTTTAATCCATTTAAAACGGGCGCGCACCCGCGAGGGGATGAAGATGAGAGCTCGAGTGATGTATATATATATGTAGACGAATATCATATCCCCGTATATTCCGCGGGTTGCTGCATCCCCCAGACTCCCGACAGATCCATTTATAAAATCTGGCTAATTGTGCCAAGCCAATCATTCCATTAAATCAGCGCCCTTCGCCGTCTCCTCGACGTGCTATAACACACGTACTAAATTCGATTTCATCCCATTTTCCAGTTGATCTACCCTTTAACTCCTCCATACGCGTGTATAACATGTATGTATTTTTTATCCCGCGTCTCGCATTCACTCCACTTACGGACAGCCGTGAATTTTTGTTAAATTCCAATAACCAAAATTTACTTACTTTATCCAGATAATATTTTTCAACCCCGATTCCTTCGTCTTCTCGTCGCTCCGGTTCCTCCAAATTCGATCTATTCACCTCCCTCTCCAATCATTAAAAATAAAAACAACAAAAAAATAAAAATTGCAGTCCAAAGGACGCACAGGACTGCAGCCTCCGCTTGTTCCCGATCGCTTTTTGCACCACTGTCGAACCACACTGACCGATCGTTGACCGACGGTACCAAAAATTAACAAACAACGTGTACTATTCACTGACGATCTCGTCTCTCACGCCAACAGTTCCACAACTCCCGCATCTTCATCTTCCCAGTTATCTTCGCCGACTCCAAATTCGCAAAAACAAGCTTTCTCTTTAAAAAAAACAACTTCCTCTTATCAGCCCGATGGTACTTCCGGTTACTCCGTCGCTACCAAACGGCAGGCAGCGGTCTCAGTCCTCGAATAAATTTCACTCGTTCTCCAGGACCAACGAAGAAAAAACCCCAGCGTTTCGTCGAACATTTTTTGTTTTGTTTTATTTTTGTAAATTCAACACGATACAAACTCTTCACTTTCGTTGCATTTTTCGCTCTCAGCGAGCTCGGACATTTCGAACGTCGGTAGATTTTTCACGTTTTTTTTTTATTATTTTTTTTATTTATCTTCCTTGTACGACCCTTCGGCAATTAAATCCAGCGTCCCAACGAAACTTCGGGCAGAGCCCGGAAACCTCGCTGATCAGTTTCGGAGCTCACGTTCGTAGAACCGACGGACGGACTCGCGACGGTGCGTGGGCGGAGGAATTTCTCGTCTGCGAGTTTCTCACCGAGAAACTTATTGCCGGCGGCTGCCGGTCTATGCGTTTTGCTGTTGCCCGATGATGATGTGCTTCTATGCCGGTGCTACTCCGCTGCCAGCCGCGCGAGAGAACGGGAACGATAATCGCCGACGAGCGAGGCGGTCCCTCCGCTATTGCTATAACGCGCTGGGCGGAGCTTCCTTCGCTCGACGAGCGAACCTATATGCACGCCCACCCGCGACTAACACCGCGTTATATACCATACTTCTTCTTCTCCTCTCTCACTTTCCTCCGTGCCTCGATTCTCGCGGTTTCTCTTTCGGAGCCCTTCCGGAGTCCTGCGGCGCGGCGCAAGGTTTTCGAAGGCTTTTGCTCTTGTTTTGCTCGTTACGATTGCAATATTTAGCGACTGAAAAGGGACGAGCGGCTCGTTGAAAAAAAAAACACTATTCCGACCAAAATTGAATTTATCAATACCGAAGGGCTATTTAATGCGGATGGTAATCCTTATTTTTTTGGCATCGGAATATTAATTGGATTTAGTCTTAGGAGTAAATTAACGAAAGATTTAGATGTCGATATTATTATTAAATTATGTTTTTTGCTTTTGCTCTTGTTTTGCTCGTTACGATTGCAATATTTAGCGACTGAAAAGGGACGAGCGGCTCGTTGAAAAAAAAAAAACACTATTCCGACCAAAATTGAATTTATCAATACCGAAGGGCTATTTAATGCGGATAGTAATCCTTATTTTTTTGGCATCGGAATAATAATTGGATTTAGGCTTACGAGTAAATTAACGAAAGATTTAGATGTCGATATTATTATTGAATTATGTTATATTAACATTTAAGGATTTAAGCTAACCGATTAAATTAAATTCGTCGTAATATATATATATTTTTTTATTTTTATTTTGTGAGGGACATTTTTCTTTCGTATCACGTATCGCGCTCTCCACGTGAAAACACTTTGCTTCGACCTCGCTTCGAACGAAAATAATAGAACAAAGTAACCGTTCGGACTAAAATTGAATCTTTCGTTATTGAAGCGCTATTTCTGTATTTTCAACCCTAAGTGACTTATCGCTCCAAACATTAATCTTAATATTAATTTTCTTGACTAAAATAACAACTACAGCATACTTGGCCAAAAGTATTCATTTCAATATGTCTCTTCCAGAAATTCCACATCTACCCCGCTAAATAAATAATCGTGTTTACATTCCCATACTGTAAAAATAAATTGTACATTTAATATACTAGAACTAGAAATCTGCTTACATTACTTACATTAATGGAGCATCAATGTACTTTTTCCTAAAATTAAAAAACCAGATATTAAAATTACAAATCCTTTGCCCGAAATTTACAAACATTTCCAACCAAAATTTTATTACGGTGTAATTATTTATCGAGGTACATTTTTCTTTCCCATCACGTCCCGCCCGCCGCTACCCGAGGATTCTTTCCTCGGGCTCTCGTCCAAGGCGCCAAATTACCAAAAAAAAAAGTGCCACGAATCTTCGACAGTGGCGGTGAAATGCATGGAAGACTGTTCCTTCGCGAGGGGTAGTTCCGGCTGAAGCTGCAGGTCCGTTGCGGTGAGACACGGGGAGAATCGTCGGCGAGAGAGGGGTGGTTAGAGAAACGGGCGAATGGGGTGCGCGCAGCGAATGCCGAGTATGGATTCACCCCCGGCCAATGGGACGGCGGGCTCGACACCCTCGTTCCTCGGAGCCCGACGAATCGGGAGGCTTGGCGAAAATCAGGGTTACAGGGATTGCTGTAAAGGCGAAGCGTGTAAGGGTGGTTGGCCCGCGAGGGCGACAGGGACAGAGGCAGAGAGAGCCGGGGGTGGCTGGACGCGAACGGCGACGACTGCGGCGAGGTTCGACTGAAAGCTCTGCTCGTCTGCCGCTGTCTGGCTGCCGCTAGCGGGCTGATAAAGACAGAAAAGCAGACCACCGGATACCGGCATGAGCTTTATATACAGGCACAGGTATGTATATAGGTGTATATATATATATATATATATATATATATATATATATGTAGCGGGCACGCTGTGCATAGCTTTTGCGAAAGAGCAGAGTGAGTGCTCGCTCTGGGATGCTATACACACACTCGGTATGTACTACTTAGTATACTGGCAGCATTCGTGCATAAGTCGTCGGAAACTCGAGCTATGCTCATGCCCGCTTTCTGGCTGTCGCACCTTCTCTCTTTCTCATTCATTTGCACCTTGCCGGGCGAGCAAAGCGCCCCTAATGCTTCGCCGCCTTACCCGTCCCGAACGCGGTGGAAAGTCTACTCAGCAACTGGACATCCACCCGAAGTTGGGGAAAAATAAGAGTCGAACGAAAATCGCTGATTGTGGCGGCGGAAATTAATCGACGGGAGTCTGTATGAGAGGTTCTACTGTAGGGTAAAAGTGGGGAATATGGCCGGATCCATATATCATTGATTTACGTGTTAATCGATTTGGACCATATTCAACACTTTTATCCTACACTAATTTATTGCTGAATTCGAAATTTCAGAGTCCTCAATTTTGTATAACTATGAGTGAAAAAAATTGGAGAACCTGAGAGGATTTTTGAAGACTGGAATTTCATTGTGGATACGCTTACTCGCTGTGTTACTACTTAGTATACGGACAGCATTCGTGCATAAGTCTCGGGAAACGTGAGCTATGCTCATCCCATTTTTTGCTTCCACCTAAAGTTAGAAAAAAATTACCTTATCGAGAATCACTAATACTTTGGCAGAAATTAATTGACGGGGTGAGAGTTTCCTATATAGAGATTCTACTGTTCACTAATTGTTGCTGATTTCGAATCTTCAGAGTCCTCAATTTTGCATACAATATCTGCGGGGAAAAAAATTGTAGAACAAGAGAGGATTTTTGAAGACTGAAATTCGATCGTGGATATGAACAGTGGAGGGCGATAGATCCAGCTTTTTATTATTCCTCGATAAAAGTCCGTCGACGGGAAAGGGGTTTGCCATTTCGATTATTAATTTCAAAGTGTGCATTACTTATTAACATCGGGCCCGGGCACAATGGCGAAACGATGTTTGCGAAGCCACTCGCGATACACAAGCGTGCGTTTGCTCAGCGACAAGTTTAGCGTCGGAGCACGTGCACCGAGGACGGATGTCGCGCCATGTGGCAGGCGTCGGTGCAGTGTTGGGCAAAACACTTCAGACTACGAGTAGGACGCGGGCCAGACGATCTGTCACCGTTCGCGTGTGTGGATCCGTGCCTCGACACTTTAAATCGAAATAAAACCATTAGGAACACGGACGATCCAATCCAACAACCCTCCCCCTATCATCCAAAAAATTATACATAAACTACGATAATTAAATCTTTTTATTATTTCTTAATTTTTATTTCTTTAATTCGTATTTCTTTAATTCTTATTTCTTTAATTCTTATTTCTTTAATTCTTATTTCTTTAATTCTTATTTCTTTAATTCTTATTTCTTTAATTCTTATTTCTTTAATTCTTATTTCTTTAATTCTTATTTCTTTAATTCTTATTTTGTAAATTCCACAGTCTCCACTCACCATCCCGAAAAATGCTTGATACTTGTGACATCAATTTTCTTCCTCCGCCCCCCTCGAACACCGCCACGGTGTTAGCGATCCGTTCATTCTCCTTTCTCCCGCTGCTCGGCAGAGTCCTAAAAAAAAAAAACCAAAAAAAAAGAATTGGTACCCTTTCGCTCGCGGGTGCCTCTTGGCGGCTCGGGTACTTGTGTGAGCAGTGACTAGTGAGGTAAACTCGAGTGGTTCGCGCGGGGCCCAGAGGCGCTCGTCGCCCCCGGCTCGGGGTCTCGACTTGAGCTCAAACGTGCACCACCGCTAGCCGAGTACAAGAAGGGGTTACACACTATTGCAGTAGAATAGTACATACCCAAGATCATCTATATATATATACATATATGAATATATACACATATATATCTACACCTACATAGCATAATAGTAGAGTAGAGTCGTGCCGTGCGTGCGGCGAGAAACAGGAAGGGGTTTTGCTCCCTCGGGGTGCTACCGAGCTTTTCCTCGGTCTGAGCATTCCGTGTGTGTAGAGTCGAAACCAGTTGAAACTGCCTCGCTGCCTGCCGACGAGCCAGCTCGCTCGCTCTCTCTGCTGGCTTATGCAGCCAGAAGGAGAATCTACACCGGGTATTCCGGTACATAGAAACACCCCCTAGCGCGCAGTGCCGGTTCGAGGGCGGCGTGTGTGTCGTGCCCGACGATCTCTCTAACTCCTAACTCTGATTCGCCTCTCCGCCTTTCCGCGCGCTATATAACGTCGGGCCAAGAAGTAGACAATTCACAATTAGCAAACACAAACGGAAACTGCACGAGAGCTTTCGAGTTTGCGCTCTGGGTACGCAGCGGGAGAGCGAGACCGAGGGACGGCGAGAGAGGCTTTTGGCGATGCTGTATATAGATATGTATGTCATATGTTCGTACGTGTATCGCGTGTAGCGAAAAGAGGCACGACGTAGGCGCACTTACGGCAACTTGCGAGGATGGAATGTACGGTTATTGGCAGGTGAAAAGCACTCGAGCGAAGGAGACCAAAGGGTGCCAATGACTGTTCGGCTTATTATTTTTCGACTGTTCTCGCCGCGCTTTGCGTCGCCGACGTTCTCCGTCGGAAGCAAATGGTTCGCGGCTCGCGTGGAGAAGGCGGAGGGTAAGGATGAAGGATGACGAAGAGGATGGCTATCCTTTACGAGTATCCGAGCGTCACTCCGCTGTTGCTGGTGCTTCGCTCTGGTATCTCTATCCCACGTCTCTTTGCGCCAGACCAGGCAAGGCGCGCACGTATATTTCGGGTGTCACCTAAAAAAAAACTTCTCGAAGAAAATATTCCCGGACGTATCCGGTCTTTCCTTTTTGCTATGGTAATTTTTTATTTTTCAAACAGGATAGGATTATCGAGAATTTGGACGGAATTTAATCGGGGAAAATTTAATGTAACTGCCAAGAAGGGTTTTACGTGTATTTCGAGTACACCCGGTGTAGACGGGCTTTTGCTCTTTCACTCTTTCTCCGGCCTCCCTCTCCCTCCCTCTCCGTCCGGGCTTCAATCCCTGACTCGCTCACTCGCCGTTGCGTCGGAACACTTGAATCCCCAACCAGTTACGGCAACAATAGGCTTTGTCTTCGCGCCGTCGGCGCTCGCAAATTGGTAGAAATCTTGATTAAAGGTGCAATTCCGCGCCGCTCGCTGCAGCCTACGGACAAATATGAATTGTGCACCCCCGCGAGCGCACCGAGTCGGGAACGAACGCGAGCGAGCGTCGTCCGGATGCCTGCATGCCTGGCCCTCGCTTTTCTTCGTTCGTTTCTTTTTTTTTTTTTTTACTTTTAGTATTTTCTTTTCTTCTTTTTGCCTCGTTTTCTTGCTCCATAGTTCTCCACTCGTTCTTCCTACACCGCTCGCTTCCCGGAGCGAGGTTTTCTGGTACAAAGATAGAGAAAAAGCCTGCTGCTGATGGCTCTCCTCAACTGTGCTTTCTTGCCCGGAAACTACCCTCCAAACCCACGCAATCTCAATCGCGCAAAACAATAATTCCAGTCTTCTTCTAGACGGTAAAAAAGCTTGTACATTTAACAAACTTTTGCTTGTTGAGAAAGTTTCATCATTTTTTTAATTGTATGTTTTACAAAGTTTACATTATACAATTTTAACTTTGTACAATTTTTACATTATACAGTTATTGTATTTTAACGAAATAATTGAATATATTATACTAAAAAAATAATTGAGGACGATTGTGAACAAGAGATGTTTAAAATTACTGAGTTAATAAATGAGAATTATAATCGGCATCGAAAAACGCGCGCGAAAATGAATAAATATATTTCATCCGATATATGTGAAAAACAAGTAACTGGGTCGTTCAGTCACAGGATTTTCGGATACAGAATTCCACAGCCACGCCCTTTCCGTCAACATTTCTGATATGAGATTTCAATATTTTTCGTAGCAGACGGCACAAAGACTTTGCTTGTAACATGCCGAGTCGTGTAGAGCGTATTATGGTATTATATTGTAACGATTCGTGTGCACTATAGAACGGTCATGTAAGTAGGTATACACGATTGTACGGGCTCCTACTGTATTATCCGGATCATCTACTAGAATAGGCTTAACGCGTGTATTGATGGGCATATAATACTATGAATATATACTTGGGCAGCCAGAACTCCGATGTGTATAGTATTGGTGTACCATCATGCGGGAACTAGCCCGCGCTTTGCCCCTTAATTCGACGATCTCGCAGCCCGACGAGTCGTCGAGTGTTCCCTCCTTTTATCGGTATTTCGGGTCAACGAGTCTTTGATAAAGGCACAATGAGTAATAACAATTTTTCTCGAACTGCTCGCGAATTAAAAATTATTATTATTATCATTAGTACAACGATACAAAGATTATTATATTTACAAAGAAATGTACTCTGTGAAATAGGGTTGTGAGTGCGAGAAACTCATTACCAGCCACAATAATTGAATCCGAGACGACAAACAATCAATTAAAAAATATTCTCGACAAACACTTGTGTGCACAAAGTAAACTTACAAAAATGTGGAAATTATAAGTTATAAACTTTCTTTCAGTCATTTTTAATAATAATGCAAACGATTATTATTATTATTACGATTATTATTATATAGTGACACATAGTGATTCTTATCCGGGGATTGGAAGACGCTAGCTTTAAAAAAGCACGCTAGTTTCATATAATCTTCATACATAAAATGCCGAAGTTACGAGTGGACTATTACAAAATCAGATTTCATTTCATTTCCGGGCTCGAATATGCTGCGAGTTGCCCGAAGGGGGCAGAGAGAGGAGAGCCTCGCTCGGTCTTTCGGCAGCTCGTAGCTCTCGGCGGGCCGCGCCGAGCGGAGGCATCACAAAACTGAGTCAATTTACATAACGATAATTGAGATGTACATGAAAGGGCCCTCCCCACATCGGCCGCAGTCTGATATAATCCAGCTAGCGTACGGCGCGACGCGGCGAGAGCGTAACAACCCTACCGACCTTTTCAACCCGCGTTTATCAGTGCAAATCGAATTTTAGTTTGCTTTGGAGATCATTGAACGATTGCCCCTTTACTGATTCAAATTATTTGCCTCCGTTTGAGAGAGCTCTGTTGGAGGAACCAAAATGCATCCGCGATGCTGCAATTTGTTATCGCAAGCAAAATAAGAGCAGCTCGTTACGCCATCCCTTTAAAAAAATGCGAAAAGACCGGAAGTCCCTACGCTTCGAGGATACAGGAATGAGAGAATCATTCTCGATCCACAGCCAGTCTCGTATCGACGGCAAAAACCCAATTTTTATTACCACGTTTCGCCCAAATGCAAAGATTCCCACGCTTCGAGAATTTCTCGCTAGAGGTCGCGAGGGTCGTCAGGCTTCACGAACATCGAAAGCGTGGTCAGCCCTCCCGCATCCCCCGACGGATGCCATTACATCGAAGGGCCAAAAATCTATACCTAGCAGACAACCTTTTTATCGTTTTTTTTTATACCAGCAACAATAATCAAAACCATCGTAACATTAAGAAGAAACATGAGTCGATAAGTGTACTGTGATTTCGTGTGATATGAACGAGTAAGTTGAAACTTTGAATCAAAACAAAACAATTCTGCGTCGCGAACTGCATCGCCGCTCCGAGCATAACCTGTAATCGCCTGTCGACAAAAGAAGAAAGAAATCGCAAAAATGACCGAGAGCAATTTACCTTACGTTCTTACTGGCTGCATATTCTACCTTTTCGGACTGAAATGGTGTTACGAGTATGCGAAGTTCTGGGTCAATCCGCGGCGCAGGGACGACGAGAAGAGTGGGAAAATCGAGAGACTGACGCGAGCCTGCGAGAGGCTCTTCACCAGTCATCCTATAGAGGGAAGTCTCAAGCTCATAGCCACGGCCGTAGGTCTCGCTGGTACGATGACCGGCGGCTTACCAGGGTCGGGCGACGCTTCTCCGAAAGTCGTCCACGCGACCATCTACCTCTTCTTCGCGTTCTCCGGACTGGTGGACGTGCTTAACTTTTACTTTCCACGCAACGTCACCAGCGGTCTGGCCAATCTCGCTCTTGCTCAGAGCTTCTTCGTCGAAGGCTTCCTGTTTATGTTCGCAAGCCCTTCGGGTAGCTACGGGATCAACGCAATTCTAGCCGCTATTGTCTGGACCACTTCGTTCGCCATCGCCCTCGAATTGGTCTGGCCCGAGCTGAAGTTACTGCGAAGCTGCACCACCCTCCTTCACGGTGGATGGATTGCGCACATGGTACGGATGTCTGAGCAGGAACACGTCACTTCCAAACGAATGGCGCTCGACTTTTCCTGGCACGTCGCAGCGGCTTTCGCTGTTACTCTCTGCGTCGTCGCTATAACGAGGAGCTGCATGCCCCGTCTGATCGTCGAGGAACCGCCGGAAATTCCGATCTACGACTATTGTCACGAGCCCAATCAAGAGATATGAAGTATTTTTGATACGAGCCCATATTCACCGGCAACGAATTTTTCTATGTAACAACTAGGAATAGCGAAAGGTAGTCAATGTTATTTATTTACGGAGAGCGTAAATAAATACGCAATAAATCTAAGTCTGAACAATACTCTGTAGGTAGTACAGATAGCGATAATACCGACGAGAATCTTTTTGTATTGTGATATTACAATATTCTTCTACCTTTATACCACTGAAAACTGTAAAGCGTTGATCGATAGGAAAATATCTTTTCTATTTGTAATTTGAATCCGCGACTCGTTACGTTGATATTATGTGTGTAAGTTTTTTATAGATCTCTCTAGCTGCCAATGACCTATTTATTAAAACTTTATTGATAATATTTTTGAATTCTTTTTCGACGAGAAATATCTACCCTCTGGTGGCAAACTCATTTTATATAGTATTTACCGACCATTAATGCAATTTTTAACCCTTCATTTATACATTGTCGATTTCTTTTTTTTAATCGAATTCTTCATCATTCGTAAAGAATTAAAATGTTTACAAATCCAATCTTGAATCGAATCATGAATGAGAACATTCGAATGAGATTTAATCGCGGATAATCTATGTTCATTGGTCAGTTCTTCGTGCGCCATTATTATTCGACGAACAACCTCGAATCACAAGTTTCTCAGGAGCGGTTGCGGTTGCGGCGTCACGAGAGGCGCGCCGCGGTGATTTCACGAACGAATCTCTCGACTCTCTGTCCCTCTCTCGCAATACCCAACCCAGCCCCTTTGATACAACACAACACTTTGTACGTAAAATGTGTCATTTTTCACGTGAACAAGAGTACCACGGGTGAACGAGAAGCGAGGAAAGCTTTGTCAATTCAATCAACGATTACTCTGAAATACAAGATACACGTGTATTTCGAGCCGAAGATGGTGAGTAACGCGAACCCGGACCGGTGCAGTTTGAGCAAGGTTATAAATCACGGTGTTTCGAAGATTTTATCGCATCTCCGTATCCTTATCTCCTTTCCGGTTTTCGCTGTTCCGCTCGTGTCCGGAACTAGCAACATTAATTTTTTTCGCTTTCCAGTCTGGAACTTTGAAGCCCTACCTGACTGCGGTGAGACACACCCTGACCGCAGCTCTGTGTCTCGAAAATTTTTCGTCCCAGATAGTGGAGAAACACAACAAGCCGGAAATCGAAGTTCGTATGAGCAAGGAATTACTGCTCACGCCCGTCGTGATAAGCAGAAACGACAAGGAAAAAGTTCTCATCGAATCGAGCATAAACAGCATGAGAATAAGCATAGCCGTCAAGCAAGTGGACGATCTGGAGAAAATCTTGTGCCACAAATTCACGAGATTTATGATGATGAGAGCTGAGAATTTCACGATTCTCAGGCGAGTTCCCATCAAGGGGTACGACATAAGTTTTCTTATAACCAACATACACGTCGAACAAATGTACAAGCACAAAATCGTCGATTTCGTCATACACTTTATGGAGGAGATTGACAGGGAGATAAGCGAGATGAAATTGTCCATGAACGCCAGAGCTCGAATTTGCGCGGAGGAATTTTTGAAGAGGGTAACTATCTATGCATACATATAAATTAAAAAAAAAAACTAGTGATACATAGATTTTAACAAACTTAACAATTTTCATGTGTGTTCAGTCTAATAATTTTATTTACTGATGGGGAATTTTTTTCCTTGCAGTTTTAGAGGAGACAGCCATGTACGATTTTACAAATACTAGATAGAGATATCGCGATAAAGTAAAAGTGCGAACGAAGGACGGAAGCGCTACACCGAGGGACGCCGTAGGTTTTTTTTTTTTTTTTTCGGAGCGCGCGGCGTAAGTCGGCGCTTCGATCGCTCATAAAAAAAATCATCCTAACGAATCACATCTCCCCTCGCCGTTCCTCGATCCCCGAAGTAATGAAACGAAAAAAAAGCCGAAGTAAATTGGACCTTTGCTCGAGTGATAAGGTAAATAATTATTACATATAAATGAATTGATAAGCGTGTAACTGTACAGTTCGTCGCGATATTTGCGAGTGAGGGTAAGGATTGTGTTTGCACGATCGGGCAATTAGAGAAAAAGATAAAGATTCTTTTACAATCGGAGTAACGAGATTATCAATTTGGAGGTAACAAATTTTTAAAATGTTCGAAAACTCAAGCCCGCTGATCTTCCATGGTAGCGCGATCGAAAAACCGAACACACGCGTTTGATTGTCGATTCACGTTGTCACAGTGATTGAAACTCGTCGTAACTTTAACGATACATTACATACAAGACTCGATGCAGGGAGTTCAAATGCATTTCAATTAAACGTCAATTATTATTGTTATTATTATTTCATTTCATCTTAATTTTGCACATGAAACTGAAGCCGGTAAAACTTGGTGAACATTATAGCCGCTAGAGACGAGAATGTCTGTGAGAGTATCGAGAGATTGTTTTCTAGGCGAGTGCATTATCGATTTATGACGTCCAACTTTGCTGTATTATTACGATGATTTATTGAAGAATGAAAAAAATAAAATAACTGCCAATATATATCATCGAAAACGTGATGAAAATAATGGCGGTTGTGACTGTTGTGTAATTACAAATATTGTACTGAAACTATATATATATATAATAATAGATAACGTCGAATTTTTACTTTAAGGTGCTCCGTGGTCTGTATCGTAATTTGTAATTAGTATACGTTATTACTATACACACACACACACACACACACTTACCCTCTATTATCACCATCTTATATTTATAATAAAGATCGATAGACCATCGACAAAATCTATTTAAAAAGTTCCATTCTTCCCGCTAGCGATATAAAATAGTTTAGAAATTTTATTTTTCTTCAAGTCATCAATCAATAACTTTGATTCATCAAATCGATTTTTTCGTTCGCTAAATTTTTATTATCTTCAATTAATATCTATTATTTAATTATCCAATATTTATTATTTACTTATTGTATCTCATCGATTATTGTTATTTTTTTTATTTTTTAGCACGGAAGAATCGTTTACATTCGCTACCGATTTGTCGCGATAAATCGAGCGTCGGTGATAGTATTTTTCCGTGGGTAAATCGTCGAGGATGTTGAAGCGGGGATCGGCAACGATCGTTCGATCGTTATGCAGAGCGCGACGCGAGGAACGGACTCCGCCTCTCGATTGCACCGCGGCGATGTGCAGCGCAGTCCTCAGATTTCCGTGGACAAGAAGTCACCTGGAAGCGCGCTGGCTTCGCATACCCGTGCACGCGCACTTCGCTCTCCTTAAATCGCGTCACGACAATGCCTGTGAACGTGGGGGACCTTCGCGGAATCCGTCACGTTCGCGCGCGCACTGACTCGGATTTTTTTCCGTTTTCCACCGCGCTCGTCAGTACGCCTCGCGATTCTTGCCTATCTACGAGTCTTCCGTCGCATGTACACGCTCGATAATTATCCGAAACGCGTGTCCACGAAGATCAAAATTCGATCTCCAGTCTCCGGTTTGTTCTCAAACATGCAAAAGTGACCCTTCATCTCTTCGGGTCGTTTTAATTCGTGTGTAAGTTTGTCGTTAGTCGCGCCCCCTAAGTACCGCACTTTCTGTACACGAAATCTACATATCGCGCTCTAAAGCCAAAAACAGTCTCCCTCGACTGTGGCTGTACACGACTGATATCAGAGGTCTAGAGTCTGCAGAATTGCCACACAACTTACGAGGGGACGGTATCACACAGGCATACAGTAATTTCCCTTTATTACCCCCCCGAGTTGTTCCGCGCTCTGTACGATATAGAGTTCGTTCTAATTAGGACGCCGCCGTATCTCCCTGCGAGGGTGGCTTTGCCGTGTGAATACTCAAACTCCGTGTTTGTTTTTTCTTTCTTTTTTTTGTTGTTTACAATTTGTCGAGGATTCTCACGTTCATGGGAGGAGAAGGCGACCGAGATTTTCGACCCTTTCGCGGTGATTGTACGCTATAAAACGGGGCACGACTATCGTTAGTACAAATTTGCGTACTCACTTCCGGCGTTGCTTAGCTGGAAATACGAAGAAAAAAAGGCGATTGTAAATCAGACTTATCCCATCGAGAATGTTAAACCTCCAAGGCCCAATATAAAATTTCTGTAAAATTGTTGGAACAGACTTTTAAAAAATTCTTCTTTTTCGATCAATAGAATTCTACAAAAATTTAAAAGTAACGCATCGTAAAAAAAGTGTTTCTCGCAACTATTAGAATCTTAAATAGAGGATGATCAGGCTGCATCGGTAACTCTAATATTTTCCCCCTAAAAATACCAATAAGTTCGACCGATTGTAAACCAGTCGTAACCCATCGAGAATTTTAACCCTCGAACGCCCAATTCTAATACCAAATTCGTAAAGTTGGTAAAAGTCACTTAAAAAAAAAAAATTCTTCATATTCGATAAAAAAAAAAATTCTGAAACATATTTACCAGTAACGCATCGTAAAGAAAGTGTTGCTCCGACCCATTAGAATCTTAAATCCCGGTCGATCGGACCCGCATCGGTCACTCCAATATTTTCCGCCTAAAAATACCACCGCGCTCGGGCCGATTAGCCGTCGCGACGTAGCTCGAGGGACTCCGCGAAAAGATCTGGAATGAGAAAATGAGCAAGGAAGAGCCGTCGAGGCGTTAGAAAGGCGAAAGACAAAAAAAAAGCCCACACAAACACGCATACATCCCCGCTCGGGTGGAAGCGAGACTGCCGCATTGAAAAACAAGCTGCGAGGAAAAAAGGCGTCGCAGATAGCGGACTAAAGGGGGTGCGAGAGCGAAGCAGCGAGCGGCGAGGGAGGAAGGTGGGACGGAGCGGGAAGGCGAAGCACTGTTTTGCGGACAGCGCCGACCGAAGCTCTCTCGTACAGCCTGGCGTTCTCGACGGTAAGCTCGGGGCTTGCGCTCGAGCCGCTCGAGTCAACGCCGACGCCGCAACGGCTGACTCTCGGCAGCGGCGGAGTCGGCGTAGTCTGGGGCCTGGCGTCTCCCGAACGGGAACACGGGGACAGGAACGAGAGATCCGTTGTGCACGGCTCGACACACCACGAGCAGTCGCTGCCGTCGTCCTCCACGTCGTCGCAGTCGTCGGGCTGCACCGCAGCGAGTGTGAGAAGTAAATAGACGAACAGGGAGCAAAAAAACATAATAATCAAAAATAAATATAAAAAAACATAAAACAAAAAATCTCAAAGTAAAAAAAACGCGATAGAAAAAAAAAAAACAGAAGAGTAGGGGGAGGAAGCGAGGAAGAGGATAGCGGAATAGAGGAGGGAAGCTGCGGCTAATCGAGTGAGGAGTGTGGCACGCGTTAGATAGGATGCGTGTGCCTGGGCGCGGTGTGCCACCACCCAACAACAAAAACAAAAACATCGCAGGCGCTGAGGACAAAGTTGAGATCAGCGAGTGCGACGGTTCGGACAACGGGGAAAGGTGCGACGGTCACGAGGAGGAACGATTAATCGGCGGAGACGGTCACGAGGAGACAGCGAGGTATTCGACTGTGAACGGGAATCGCCGTCAGAGCTTGAAGAACAAAACGAGGAGCAGTGAAGTTTCGACCGTGCTCGGCACGGAGGAGAGAGGCAACGAGGATCCGGAAGAAGACCGGAGAACCGCGGAAGTTTTACGAGATTATTTATCGACGACAAAGCCTGTGTCGCACGCAACGAACAATTGTCGAGTTTTTCGCCGATCTCACGAGGCCGACTGTGAGGACAATCTCGACGAATCGGCGAGCCGCGGTGAGAACACATTGAAATTCGTCAGGTGTTGCGGTTGAGGGGGGGAAAGAAGCGGACGCGCGAGCGAGCGCGCGTTCGCGTTTTGTTTTATTTTTTATTTTTACGTTTTTTTTTTTTTAAAGTATTACGATAGTTTACAATCGTCGTAGTTGTTGTGGTCGTTGGCGTTAGCGACTGTAAGAAAACGCGTTATCACGACGTTCAGAAGGATTCAAGTTGTACAGAGGGAGGAGGAAGGGGAGAAGAGGAATAAGGAAAAGCTGGTTTACGACGGCGGCGCCGGTGAAGGAAGACACGGTACTGACCGGCTTCAGCCTGGACCGCCGACGTCCCAGCTACTCATGTTCATCCCGGATACCCTGAGGAGCTGCATGGTGGAACCGGATGTCTCGACTTACCTGCAGGCCCCTTCCGTAGGACAGGTCAGTTCTTATAATTAATTGTATACATTTTTCTAATCGGTAACGACATTACAGACTTATCATAACTATTTCTGTTTAACTTAAAAAAATGGGAATTATCGAAAAGGGAAATTGATTGAAAAAGTATGTCTCATAAACATGTTATTCAGTTCATATAACTATTTAATATGAAATTATATTCGGACGGTTCGAATTTTTACCACTTATAAAAATATCGACTTAACTAATTTATGTTTCAAAATTTGCATGCAATTCGAGCGAAGTTGTATACGGTTATAGATTCTGTAACGCAGAATTGTTATTTTTTAAGTAAATCATGTCCTTAAGGAGATACATTTTTCAGCAGCGATTATAATTATTACGGAATTTTGATTTTTTTGCCAAGATAATTATCGAACGTTTTGCAGTAGCAGGAAAGATTATTCCCGAAGTGTCTCAAAGAGCGCTACAATATCGCACGCCGAAAAGTATCAACTTTATTATCTTCGTGTAAACGATTACTATTTCCCGTCGGATATAATAATCGAACGAAGCGCATGACTAATCGCAACGCGGAGCCCGCGCGAGGAATTAATTGTTGGAATTTAACGAAAGAAAAAAGAAGCAAATCGAAAGAGGCGGCTACTACAATGCTGTTGTTATAATGCTACACAGTCTCGTAGAATCCGTAGCTGCGGCGCGTGTGAACCACCCGCGAACGCGTGGAATTATAGCCAGCCGTCACGCAAACCTGTCCGATTGTTGCGCGTGCTTTTCTCGTCATCCCCTATCGGGCGCGCGCTTTTACACACACTTACACACACTGACACAAGAAACCCGGAGTTCTTCCCTTTCACATTCGCCTCCTGGCCCGCGGAACTCGTCAGCTGATTTTCGGCACCGCGCGCGATATTTTCATCGACGTCCACCGTATCGGATACAAATTCCTTTCTCCGACCCTCCTGATGAATAGTTGCGATGTTTCGTGGATTCGAGAATTCGGCAGCGGTAATAATTTTGCACTTTTGGCTAAACATCATTGAAATTTTCCTGTCAGCTTTCGATTATTTTTTGGAGAATTAATTCCCCTTAATAACAGAATTTAATATAGAGGTTTAGTAGTAGTGAATTAATTGACAATACATAACATGGAACAGTTTTTGTTCTCACGGTTTTTCACGCACGGTTTTTCTTCCTTTTTTGTATATTATTTTGGGTATCTATACCAAAAATTAAATTCGCCAGTTTATTTCTTCGTTGACTGTTCTTTCAAGTTGCTGGTGATTTTTAAAAAAATTTAACGTCAAAATGCAATACCCAATGCATTATTGAATTCAGTTCCCGTATAATAAACTTCAACATCTGGTCGTTGAATTATAGAATTCGGATCGTAAAAAACAAAATTCTGTAAAATGTTATCGGTTGACAGTGTCTGGTTATGACGCTAGGTGATCGTTCGTAAAACTCGGATCGTTGAAACGCGCGAGATAGCAGAATTGACTATATAGGTTTTTTATTTTTTAAATGCAACACTTAATGAATCATTACATTTTCGTCCAGTATCGGAAATTTCAACATCTGGTCGTTGAATCATAGAATTCGGTTTGTAAAAAAAAAATTCCTGTTCCCGGCGTTATCCGTCGACGGTGTCCGGTTGATTATGACGCAAGGCGATCGTTCGTAAAACTGCGGATCGTTAGAGCGCGCGAGGGTCGCGAGGCCGGCGCGGCATTTGACGGCTCGTTCGTCGAGTTTGTCACGTCGTTAAATACCGAATCGTAGTTTAGTCCCTTCCCCGCGACACTTTTTTCTCACCGTCGCATCTCGGCCCGTCCGGATATGTCCTCCGACACTCGTCGTTCGCATAGGAACAGCGAGCGAGAGTCTACATCATCGGAAGGTTTACATAAAAATAAATAAAGAGTCATCGGGTCATCGACCTCGCTGTCCGGATCTCCGCTCTCTTCCCCTCTCTTGCCTTCTTCGGGATCATCTCGCTCCACGTCATTTTCTGCAAACTTAGAACCGGTCATTAGCGCGACCCTTACACTGTTCTCTGCGTGTGTGTGTGTGTGTTCAGCTGCTCGTATGCAACATGACATTTGTTTTCGAGGGGGTTGAGCATACGAGCTTCGGCAGCTCGGTGCGAGACGCAGTGCTCCGTCCTCGATTGAACGAGCCAATGCTGCATGCGATTCTTCAATCGCTATGCACACTATTTTCTGCTGCATTCTTCCGCGACCTGTTATGAAATAAGACCCCCCAGTCACTGATCGAAGGCAATCGTGCGCGGAGAAACAAAAGATGGCAAGACTGGCGATCTTTCTACTGCAAATATAGTTTTTTTGGATCAGCCAATCTCGTGTAGATAGCAATGTAATATAATATAATATATTACACGAATTTATATTATATTAATAATGTAGAGTATAATGTAGCGATACGAGTGACGAAAAAATTTCGCTAAGCGCTCAATACTTACTGAGCAAAAAAAAGGAGTAATAGCTAGTATAGAAAAATTTATAATAGGAAGATTTCTGAAATCTTACTATTTGTTTTTTCTCATAATTTTCGTACAATGCTATTAAAATGATTACTCCAGATAACGCAGCAACTTAATGTCATGTCGTACAGTTTTCTGTCACATAAGTAACAATAGTTTATTTCTAAAAATCATCCCTAGGATGATCAAATTACCGATGAAGCATTGATTGAAGCTTCTACAGTCGCTTTTTTCAAAAATTGGTACACGATCAATTCCCAGTACTTTTATTTTAGTACTTTCTCTTGCCCCAGCTTTGCTTCTTTTTCCCCCCTCCGGATTATCATTCATCGCTCGACTCCCAACAATGACGATGATCTTGACGCGCACATTCCGACGTGGCTTCGAGCTCGGCAGCGGGGGAGATCATCGTAAGTTGGCTGTAACTCCCACTTCTGTGTACCATTCTTTCCCTCCATTCCTATTTTTCATCTTTCATCGTTTCTCCTGTTTATATCACCGTACGGAATTCCATCCTCGTCTCTCTCTCCGTGTCTATGCACGACTCGCGTCTATGTCCCGCCAGACGGAGAGGAGTTTGGCTATCGATCGCCCTCAGCACCAGCGGCAGCAGCCGCGTGGTCGCCTCCCTCTTCCTCCTCTCTTTCACCCTTGTTCCTATCTATCTAACTCGTTCCATCTCCGCTAGCCAGCCAGGCTGCATCCCTCTCTCTCCTCACCCTTTGCCTCCTGCTAGTCCTCTTCTTGCTTACTCCTCCGTTGCACCGATAGCACAAAACAAGGCGGCGCATGGACCGCGCGCGCGGTTGATGTACGAAACAGCGGGCAAAATCCGAGCGCACTTGGACAAAGTTCGCCGATCCCTCGTACAGAGACCCTATCGCAACGCATCGAACGGCCCTTCACCGCGTATCGGCGATCGATAGATTTGCTTTATTTTTTATCTATTAAAATTCGTTGTTGCAAACAGCTTGTGCGAATAGAGATCGAAGAAGGGAAAACCACCGCGCCTGGGGAACCTTCGGAAATCTGATGAGATCATTTTGTATTCTTCGAAAATGTTAAGGACTTAAAAAAATTAAGGAAGAGGCTCTTGTATAATGAACAAGATAAAGATTGCGGATTATCATTACGGGTAAGAAGTGTCCGAGCAAATGTACACCGAGAAAAAAAAATTATTTGACGGCTATCGTTTATTAAGATTAAGTAAAATATTTATTTGATTTAAATAAATATTGAGAAATTTGTTAAAATATAGTTGGGTAATTTTCACGGTGCCGATGTACACAGTAAAGAAGATACATTTTCTTCACCGTGCACATCGCCACCGTAAAAATTACCTAAAAATTGAAAAACCAAATTTCTAACAAAACCCATCAAATAAAAAAAAGGTCGTGTTTCCGAGAACTATAAATTTTTCTTTTAAATGCGTTACACCATCCTCAATAGAGACGAGTGATAAACAGTCTCGTGGCACTGATAGCTGGGATGCCATCGAATCGACCCAGAATGTATTTTTTCACAAAAAAAAAAAAAAAAAAAAAAATCGAAAGATCCACTTAAGAGTGTCAATATTTTCACCGCCTCCCTCCCCGCGCTAAATCTAGTTCCTGCGTGATTTTCTAGTAAAAGACGAGGCGATTCACGCACACGCGCTTGCGGCCGAGTGGAGGAGCCGCGGGTTACGCGGTCTTCGCGGGGTGTCTATTAATAACCGGGTTTGGGGTGCCGTACCTGGCCGCAGCAGCGGTGCCTCCGTCTCGTCGGCGCGCGTCTCTCCCCCGTCCCTCTCTCTCTCTCTCGCTCTCCGCTGGATGAGAGGAGCGCGCCTCGATCCTCCACCGGCGTCTCAGTGTCGTCGCGACGACCGACGTCGTCTCCGTCTCTCCGTTATCCGCCTCCGTCGCCGTCGGGACTCGACGCACCAGGCATCGCCGTCGCAACGGGCTGCAGCGCGAGACTCCTCGCGATTATCAATCCTCTCGTGACCATCCGGTGTTGCCGCTCGGTTAATCCCCTTAATTATCATCCGCCAAATTCCCCCGTTAAATCGGTCGTGATAAATAAAAAAAGAAAAAAATTCTCTTTTTTTCCCCTCTCAACCCCCTTCGAAGATCGCACGCGCGCGCGCGCTCGCCGTGAGAGGGATTCCAACGATCCGCTCTCTCTGTTGTCCCATTTGGATATATTTACATCGGCGAAGTGGTTACCCCGTCGATCCGCCGGCACGATAATCGCGGAGCTCTCTCTCAGCCTCTTCCCTCCTCGGCCGCTTCACGAGTAATACGCAGCAGCTGCAGCGTCCCTCTTTTTTTTTTTGTTAAAATAAAATTCTCGCTCGCAAACACAAACACACACATACACGCACACAGACACGCATAGATCATCGATCGAGATCCCAACGACGACGATCAATCGTTTCGTGTCGGAGGCGCTTTTGCGAAAAGGATCGAAGAGCACTGCGAGTTATATAGTCCGTGGCTGTTCGGTCCGCGAGACGCGTGCGTCGAGTTGAGAAGAAGAGGAAGAAGCAAGCTAGAAAAGCAAGCCGGATAGAGATAGCTAAAAGAGCTTGCGCCCGTTCGAGCGTCACTCTGTCGCCATTCTCTCCTCTGCACTACTCATCAAAATAGAACACACGCGCTGAAATAGAGAGAACGACACATTCTATCGGTGCGTCTCTCGCGAACGTAACACGGCTCTCGTACGGTACGGGCGCTCTCGGGGTGCTCTCGTGTGTGCGGATTTATTTTTCTTCGTCGGACTCGAGACCCTCCATTCTCGTGCCGATCCGATTCGTCGTCGTCTTGGTCTCGAATTAAATTAATTTGGAAACAAAAAAAAAATACACATAACAGACGAAAAGAGCCGAGCGGGATAAAAGATGAGAATAAAAAAAATCCTTTTCCTAAAAACCACGTTTGTTGTATGCTCTTTAGAAATCGGTTCGTAAATTGCGCAAGTTTTGACCGGATCCACGTGGACGATGTGATGGAATTCGTTGAGGGAATATCAACAGTTTTTTGAAAAGTGTTTCGACGTGAGATTTTTCTCTGTGAAGTGTGAAAAAAAAAATATAACAAATATAAGAAAGTAAAAAAAACTGTGAGGCAATTCGTTATCGAGACAAGGCTGTAGAGATCGGAAAAAGGGTTGAAAAATTGTAGAAATTTATAAAAGTTTAATTTGTTTTTTTTTTTCTGAAAGACAAAAGTTGTGAGTTTTTTGCATCGACGTGGTCGTTGGCGAACGAGGAAGCTGAGCAGATGAGGCCACGATCAACCTGCGTACCGGAGGTGCTGGAGGAGTACTGTTGCGATCTGCGTTACGGATATTGCGAGAATCAGTGCTTCTGACAGCCGGCGGACGAGCACAGGGATAGAGAGACGGTAGTGTGCCACAGCGGCCGCAGTGCTTGCGAATACTCGATGGTTTGTCTTTTTTAAATATAAATCAATAATCGTAATAAAAATCGCCCGAACAAAACCATCATTAACTTATCACTGGATCTTCCATCATACGTTATTTTTTTATATATCAAAAAATTATATATTTTCTTGTTTCTATCATCGTTAGAATACGTTTAGTGATTGAAAAATATTAGGATCTACGTTATCGGATGGTCAATGTAATTTTGTTATCATTTTTCAATCGCGCCTCTATGTTTTTTATCTACTGGCCGTCCGGACAAAACCATCATTAACTTATCACTATCCTCCATCTCGCAAAGATGCGCATATACAACCCCTATATTCGAACACGTACCTAATTTTTTTATCCTATCATAAAAAAAAATGATCTTTTATTCCTATAATCCTTAAAACTCGATTAGAGATTGAAAAATATTATGATCTACATTATTTATTTAAATGAGAATCAATATCATTTTATTTTTATTTATATTGAAACCTGCGCCGGGATTGTTTTTTTTTCTACTGGTCGTCCGACCACGCTGCAACCTCGACTACTCGCCGAGTCTCCAGGCCAGCACGGGGGGACGGCGAGTAGTCGAGTAGCGTCGCGTGTCCGGCGGGCTTGCCAGTAGTACGATTTATGCAGGGGTAGACCGTAGCGCGTGGCTGCTGCTCGAGTCTGTCTGATCATCGACGCTCCCGAGCGCCCCTAACCACTAGATCGTCGCGTCGGAGCGTTGCAACGGCGATGGAACTCTGTTTCTCCTTACGCGTGCGAGGCGCGCGGTTTCGCCCGTCGCTCTGCCATGCTTGTCTGACCAGCTACGACCGCAACCACTAACCGCTACGACGGGCATACATCGGGCGCGCAGTAGCGATTCCCTTGCGTTCGTCAGGCATCGAGGCTCGTTACGCACCTACCTTATCCGATATTCCACTGCACACCGTACCGTTTCTCGCGCCAGCAGAAACGACTGCGGTGCCGAAGAGCGGACAATTTTGCAAATAAGAAAATAGCTATGTTTTTATCGTAAATCGTAAATAATTTTTTTTTAAATTCTTCATAACGATTAATAGGAATTTAAAACTGAAATTTAATAACGAGGCTCAAACATGTGTCTCACATGTGTTTTCGGTGAAATCGAACGGATGTCGGCTGCCAGTTTACTGTCATCTCCGACTCGCAGTGGACGACAGTGTCGACTTTGTTTTCCTCTTACATACACACTCGCGATACATTTTATAAATAAATACTCAAACTTTGTACATGAGTCAATAGACATGTAAAAATTCGAGGCTATATTTAACAATATATATTTTTTTTAATCCCATTTTTAACAATGTGTATTTTTTTTTTGCAGGATGAGTTCCATCCGTTCATTGAGGCCCTCCTACCATTCGTAAAGTCTTTCTCGTACACGTGGTTCAACCTCCAAGCGGCAAAGAGGCGTTACTACAAGAAGCACGAGAAGCGGATGAGTCTGGAAGAGGAACGTCAGTGCAAGGAGGAACTTCAGGTTGGTAAAAAAGAAAAAAAAAATTAAAATGTTTCCTCATCGTAGCGTAATAACGTCGAAACTCCCCCGAAAAGAACACGTTCGACGTTCTCACCCACGAGAGTCCGTGTCTCCGCCGGGGCCCCACGGCGCATCTCGTATTTCACTTATTTCTCCTTGAATAATTTATTTTCGTCTCCGACCTATTGGTCAACGCGGGAAACCGCCTCGGCGACCTTGAAATTTTAATTAGACGCTAGATCCCTCGCTAGCAATATCTGCGCTCTTTTTCCCCGATGTCCTCGTCCGACGGTGAACTCTGAAAATTTTATCGCGTGCAACCGCAAAGACAAAAAAAAGATGACCAATTTTGAATTCGCATGCCCGGTTCGAATAGTGAGAAAAAAAATTAAATAGAAATATATCTTTGCTCTTTTTTCCTTAATGTCTTTATCCGACGGTGAGCTCCGAAAATGTTATAACGTGCAACCATAAAGAAGAAAAGAAAATGACAAATTTTGAATTCGCATGCTCGATTCGAGTAATGAGAAACAAAAAATCAAATAAAAAAAAATCATTTAGATCGACTAGTTCGTTCGCAGCCGACGAAGCGATCTACTAGATCTCTGCACAAACTCGTAGTCCGTCCAGAAATGCGCGCCCACCGATTTTACGCTCGGTCGTACACAAGAGACGTATAGAGAGGCCCAAGAGACAAATGAGAAAAGCAAAAAGCGCACGCGAATGAAGTGAAAAGATGCTGCGAAGGAACGAAGAGAAAATAAGGAGCTTCGAAACTATTTCTGGCGCTAAACGACCTCGTGACGTTATATCGCGCGCTCGCTCGCTCGCTCGGCGCTACAAGCACGCCCCAGTAGCTCTCATTCTACTGATTTAAATTCGGCTCGACGTAAGTGCGAAGAGGCATCGAGACGACTATCTCCTTTTCACCTCAACTCCCTCCCTCCCCGCACGCTGTGACCGAGTCGGATTTAATTAATTCAATTAATTTAATTGACACCTTCTCGCTGCGCTAAGCCGATTTTCGGTGCTATCGCGCTTTCGATAAATCAGCGTTAAAACCCAAATTGCGATTTAAACGACTACTCGAATTATTGACAAGGCAGCGAGCTCTTTCTTTTTCAATTAATTGACGCTCGTTTAAAACCGAACCGACACAGTTCGCTCGCGAGCCGCAAAGTATCTCTCTCCGAGCTCGTCGGAGAAAACGGACGCGAGTTTCGAAAAATTCGAAACTCGCGTCCGTCGCTTCTATAGTTTTGTTTTTTTTCCTCTTTTTTCGACGACACTTTTTTCAATTTTGCTCGCATATATACATTCGTGATCGTCTTTTTATTTTATTTTTTTCGCGAGTGGAAAATGTTTCCCTCTCCGAGCTCTGGTGCTCGTCTAAGATTGGAAACTCGCGTCCGTCGCTTCTTTGGTTTTATTATTATTTTTCTTTTTTTTTGACAATACGTTTTTCAATTTTGCTCGCATATATATATTCGTGATTGTTTTTTTTTGTTTTTTCGCGAGCCGCAAATGTTCTCAGAGCTTCGATCCTCGTCTAAAATTCGCGCTCCGCGTCCGTCGCTTCCTCAGTTTCGTATTTATTTTTATTTTCTTTCGACGATACGTTTTTCATTTTGCTTGCACATATGTTTTCGTGATTTTTTTTATTAATTTTTTGTTTCACTAGTGGCAAATGTTTACCCTCCAAGCCCTCATGCTCGTCTAAAATTCGAACTCGTCCGCCGCATCTTCAGTTTCATTCTTTTTTTTCGCCGATAGGTTTTTCCATTTCGCTCGCATATACATATATCCGTGATTTGTATTTTTTTTTTTTTTGTTACATCACTCAACGCCACAGTATCTCTCTTCTGCCGCAACTCGCATATTCGTTTTCTCTCCCTCCCTTTGCCGGCTCGCACACCGCGTCCAGGCACCCTCCTCTTTCGTTCTCCGATCAATATTTTAATCCCTCGCGATGGTGCGGTATTTAGCGAATATAGAGAGAGCGACGGAGAGAGAGAGGGAGACAGAGACGCGAAAATCCGACGGGCGAACGGACGTTGCATGCACACGGCCGAATGCACGCGCTGAAAGGGATATTCGTCGGGGCCCGGAGGGAGGAGTGAGAGGAGCGCCACGGAGAGATCGCAATATATCGGATCGTTAGAGATTTCGGGAATACCTGCGGTGAGCGCGGCGCGTCTGATGCCCCGGCAACGAGACTAGATACTTTTTTTTTTCTTTATTTCTTCTTTTTTTTTATTCGTTCCCGCGCTTCGCGAGTACACGAGTCTGTACTTCTCTGTAGCCTCCGTACAGCGATGACGAGCCCGAGCTGCAAACACACCAATGCCACATCGAAACACACACACACACGGGATTATCGATCGTCCTTAATTTCTCCCCAACTGCGCCAAACGTGTTCGATCGTTTCGCGATTAAAAGACTCGAATGGACACTCTTTATTTTTTTCTTCTTTTTTTTCATGTCCAATCCGTCCGACCAAACGTCCGCAGCAACGTCGAGCACAACATGCCCGATTTCCGTCTGACCTTTTTGCCTGGAAGCAATTTTTTTTTACATATATGTCATTTTTGTGCCATGTCGATGCGCACAAATACGAATGTGAATTCGACATTTTTATACAATATGAAACAGCCGAAAGGTAATTCGGCCGTTGATCAGAAACGAAACTAAAATCAACAATTTTCCCGTTAAATTGAGCGGAACATGCTCAAAAACACTCTATCTTTTACGCCAAACGTGCTTGATCGTTTGGCGATTCAAAAAACTCGAACGGACAAGGTTTTTTAAATTTATTTTCCCTTATTTTTTTATGTGCAATCCATCCGGCCAAATGTCCACAGTAACGTCGAGCACAACATGTCCGAATTCGGTTTTGCCTGGAAGTAAATAATTTGTTTTAGATATACAATTTTTGTGCAATATCAATGCGCACAAACAGGACTGCGAATTGTAAATTTTTTTACAATATCTTTCGTGCCGGAAGGTAATTCGTCGGTTGACCAGAAACGAAGCTAAAAACAACAATTTCCCCGTTAAATCGAGCGGAAACATGGCCCGAAGCACCCGATCTCTCGCGCCTTCGTTCTCCTAAAACTTAGCGAGGCATAACACTAAAAAAAAAAAAGAAAAAAAGAAAAAAGGAACGAAATTACGAGTCCAGCGTGTCCGTTTGGGCAGAAACGAGGTCCAAAAGACCAGTAAAAAAAAAGAAGCAAAAAAAGGAAACGAGCCCGAGAATTCTCGACACAATAGAGGAGAGCATAGCGGCGGCAGTAGAGCCGCGGGGGTCTGTCGCCCTTAATGCTCTCATACGAAATGGCCCTGTGAATGCCGGCAATGGTATTTTCGTATACCGTTAAAGCGGGACGTAACGCTATAGCCTCAGACTACTTAAATTCCGGGGTGAGAGAGGGCGGCGAGTGAAAGAGACCAGGGGTGGAAGGAGAGTCGGGCAAGTGAGAGGATCTCCGAGGTCTCCTGAACACGGTCGGCGAAACTGCAGGCCGACGGGCAGTGGCAACTAGCAGTATCAGCGAGAGCTACGGGTCGCAAAAGGACTTCTCTTCCGCCGCTTCTGGTTCTCCTGGACCGTTTCGCCCTTTCCTACATACGCGGGGGCCAGTTTTAGCAACGCCTGCTCCGCCACCGCCGCTGTACTCACACGAATACCACGAATGCGGACACGGAGGAGACACGGACGGACGGACGGACACGCACAGATGAGAGTTAGGTAGCCAGCCAAACACACGAGAGACGGCACGGACCGCGATAGCGCGAGAGGATGGAAGGCAGGGCGAACGGACGTGTGTTCGTGTGTGCGGCACCGCTGTGTGTGTCCGCTCTCCCTCATCTGTAGGGACTCCTCTCGTGTGTGAGGGGAGGGGGTGGAGGGACGCGGAGTGTGAGTGAGCCGAATAGCACAGACACACGGAGCCGAGCATACACGCCGTCGCGACGGAGGCTGCGGCTACGCGGCGCCTACCAACCACCATCTATAATCTCTATGCGGATATCGATTTTCCACCCTGTATTTCCTAAATTTATGCAAACTAGCAAGAGACCTCTCTCGCGCGTGCTCTCTCTCTCTCTCTCTCTCTCTCTGTACATCTCTCCCTCTCTCTCGAGGCTCGTGATACTCTCACGCGGGTTGCACTCTCGCCTCCATGTACATCGTCGGCCCCATTCATCTAACGAGCTCACCCGTGAGCTATCACGTCACTGTCTGCCTGCCTTAACGTCATCTGTATTCAGGTATTATAATATATGTGGCTCGCACAATGACGATACGCGATGGATTGTCGCGACCATTTTTTTTTTGGTTTTTCTTTTCGAACATACTTTGAGCTTTGTATTCTGGACACGTTCTCTAATCAACAGTTCCGGAGAGAAAGGGTTTCGGGCGGGAATTATGTGGATCGAGATGCGGTTGTATCGTTTCCGATGCTATTGGGAAGTTTCGATACTTTTTTTTAGGTCACTGTCGGAAGGGAACTGCGATGAAGTGGCCTCACACCGGAGACACGGCACTTCCGGTTTGACAATTTCATTTCTCGACCGGAAGTGACTGTCTGCCCGAAATGCGTCACTTCCGGTCCGGAAAACTAATTTCTCGACCGAAAGTTACTTCACGCCGGAAGTCAGCGTCGATGGTTAAATCTCACCTGGGAAATCACTCCTCGACTCTTGTCATCTCCGCTCTTCCCTCGAAAACTCTCCTACACGATTCTCCCGCATAAAGAAAAAAAAAAAAAAAAAAAATAGGAGATGAAAAAGCGTAGTAGTTTCTCTGCGAGATACAATTCATTCCTCGTTCCCTCTGAAGCATCGAGATGTTCGCCGAACCTCGCGGAGATTCCCCGTCGTGTCCCCGTGGGCGTTTTCAATCTGTGTTATATTATGTAAAATCGTTAGACATCCTCCTTTGCCCCCCCCCCTTTCCGTCCCCAACGTCGAGTACAAGAGTCGCTTCGTTCCTCGGTATACTCGGCGATTCTCGTCCCGGGGGCGAATCATTTTCGTGGGGAAACCCTCTTGCCGTCTCCCGTCGCATCCGTGTGCCGAAGCCGCCTCTCTATGTGCGAAAACGTCGAGAGCGTATAATACACGACCGCGACGTTGCAGTGCTTCTATCTGTCGCTGCTCCCACCCCCTCCCTCTCACTCTATAACTAGACTATACACATCGCAACAAAACTGCAACAGCAACATCAGCATCGCCCGAGCCTCGTTCTATTGCTGTACGTAGCTGGAAATTCGGAGAATATGCAGAGGCAATTCACCGACGTGGAGAACCATATAAAATCCCCCCTTCCCCCCCCCCTCCGCCCCCCCCCTCCGGCCATCCAGCGTCGACTACGCTGCACGAGATAGGGCGGAGTTTGCGAGACGCCGATTTAAAAACATTGTCGCAAACCGCATATAGAGTCCCGCGCTTTTCTCGCAGACGTCCCTCCGCATCGAAAGAGGGCGGCAGAGCCGGAGAACGAGTAGCACGGCAGCCTCGGCGCCGTCGAATCTCTCTCCCGATAGATAGATAAACATGTAGGGGTTGTGCGGGGCAAAATGGACCGCCTCAACCTTTCTTCGCGGAACGTGGAGAAAGAGACTCATCGGTTTACTGATATTTATTTTGGGCCTATGTAGGGTCATTAGGAAATTGTTTCTTGTATCGCTTGTTTCCTTTTCTTAGGTTTAGTTGATTCGTATTGTTAGTTTGGTTTAAGTAGCTTTATGTTGCTCTCTGCGCGCGTCCTTAGGGGACTTTTCCCAGAACTCAGTAAATTTCTATCTATCTCGAATGGTGGTCCGTTTTGCCCCGGTGTTCCATTTTGCCCCGTTCCCGCCCTCCCCCTCGAGAAGAACCGTTCCGGTTCGAGGGGGTTGGGAAACGCGATAGTTTACTTTATTTATATACGCGATAGTACCAAATCATGAGAGAAACGTGAATTTATGTAGATTGGAATGCGTTACCGAGTCTCCTCTTCGTCGCCGCTCACGAGGAGTTACATCTCTAATATCCACGCGATCGTATTTACCGTTATACGCGAAAGAGGAGCGTCCCCGACAGCCGATAATGCGGGATCTATCGGAACGTTCCTCGGGGTGGTGTAGAATAGCACGGTTCCTTCCGGAAAATTCTCTCCTCGAGGGCGCGTCTCGGATACGGTGATATCCTCGATGCGGAAAGGAGTCGTAAAGCGTTCCTTCAGGAGGAGGAGGAAAGATGAAGGTAATCGTGCCGTACATCCGCGAGTGTATGCGGAGATTCAAAGAGGCGGAATGAAGCGAAATCCAAGAGAGGAAGGGTTCGCGTTGCTGGGACGGCAAGAAAGAACGACAGAAAAGTCTAGGGTAAATATGTATCGGGGAGGGAGGGGGGGGGGGGGGGGGAGGTACCTCGGGCTATATCCAAGACGCTTCGTTCCCTCTTCGGCCTCTCGAGCCCTCACGCGCCGAACTCTTCTTCCGCCCCCCCCCCCCCCCCGGGACAGCGTCGCGGGTGAGGAAATCGCGAGAGGAACAGAAAGAGAGAACAGGCCGAAGAGACCGCGCAGCAATATTTACAACACTCTATGCAGACCCCGGAATTGCCTATAAAGAAATCGTGGAGTCGCTTTGTTCGCGTCATAACGTAGTAACGTAAGGGGGGGGGGGGGGGACCGCACACAAGTACGCGTCGCAACCAAGGCTATACACTCGCGGGATCGTTGCCAAATTAATAAATATATTCCGAGTCTATCCGGCCCACCTCCTACCACCCTCGGTCGTTTCTTCTCTCTGTGCGAGATTCGCCTCGAGTGAGAGGAGGAGATCGTGTCTCGTCTGTACGGCCCGTATAGCACCTTCGCTCGACCTCCGCGAGACCTCCGAGGGGGGACGCAGGGGGTGAGCTTTTCATACCGTCTTTCGATACAGCGGGACGCTGAGAACAGAACCGGGAACATCCTCGTAAATTTTCCATTGACAATGAACCGCCGGTCGACGCCCCGCTATTAATTTCACACGCCGCGCGATGAAAGATATTGCGTTTTGGGCTTAACCGCGATGGAAAAACATGGGATTTCGATTGAGGCGGAAATTGGTTCGGTCGAACAAACGCGTTTTGTCGGTGCTCGAAGGCTCGCAAGGTTGACGACCGGCGAGCCGGGCGCTCGGGGTTGGAAATTAAATTTTCAATTCTTTGCATCCATACGGACGGTACTTTTGAAAAAAAAATTTACCACTGGCTCGAGTCGCACTCAGAAAAAAAATAGCTGTTTCTACTACACGCAATAATTTCCTGAGGGAACGTCGTTGCAAATCGTTTCTGTTGAAAGACATTTAATTAGTTAAGCTGTAATTATATCTGTTATTATCACTTGTAATTATTGTCCTAACTATAAAACACATATGTTCCTTCAGGGAATTATATTTAGAGTAGAAAATGACTATGGTCACTCTAACCAGATAATTTGTTCTCAGTGCGGTGTGAAATTTCAATTTTTAATATTTTTCCCCCGTACGGCGGGAATAAGAAGCGTAAATTAAACTATAAAAAAAATGTACCATCAAGTCTTCCAGTTCGATACATCTATACTTTTTACATATAGTACATCATCTCCATATTTGTCAGCCCAAAAAAGTTGGTATCACAGCACAGACACATCTCCCCCGTAAAAAACCGAGTCTCTTTAAAACATATTAATCGCCTCTCGCTCTCCGTACAAAGTGGCATATAATTTCGTTGGCTGAAAAAAAAAGAGAAATAATGCAGACGAGAGGAGTAAAGAGAGGAGTTGCCGAAACGAGGCCTGCACCCGAAAAACCGAATCGATAGGCGCATAGCGCTCACTCGGCTTACGTCTGTATACGTGCAGTATAGTAACATATACCAGCGTAAATACAAGAATATATATATATAATATATATATATATATATACATATACCAAAGGTATACTATATACTACAGATGTACGAAGAATACATACTGATACGCAGAGGGAGGGAAGGAGAGAGACAGACACGGGAAACGAGCAATGCACGTAGCTCTATGTGTCTTTCACATGTATTTCTCTTAACGTGTATGTGAAACGTGGTCGGGAACGTATGTATTAGTTCGGCGAGTGGGGGGAGGCTCGCGGGCCCGCGTGGCTATAGATTACACGCTGTATACTTACGGGGGTGGCCTGAATTTAACCTCCTCCTCCCACTCCTCGTCCCCATCCTCTTCCACGTTATATTCCGTCCTTTCCCTCTTGCCCTCTTTCTCTTCTGCGCTCTTTCTCATCCCTCGTTCGGCCCGTTTTCTCTCTCCACCCCCGCCGATCCATCGTCTACGGCCACCGACTGCACTCTCCGTTCGCCCACGGAGAGAATACGGAGACGGACCTCCGGGAGCGGAAAGGACAGAATTCCGGCAACCCAAAGACATTTTTCCTCCGGCAGCAATGATGTCTATAGAACATTGTCCGCTCGGACCTTCAACACAGTCGTCCGAGATTCCCTCCCGCTCGGCGACCGGGAGTGGCGAGGAGTGGAGAGAGGAGGAGGAGGAGGTAAAAAAACAACACGGGAATGACGAAGAAGTAGGCAGAGAGGAGCGGACGAAGGGCTGGAGTGAGAAAGTAGAGATATTCTTTTATCCACGAGAGTATTTATCTCGCTTGGCAGCCGAAGCCATTTTCAAATTAAGACAAGAACGAATCGGTGGAGATGCTCTCCTTTAGTGTAATATCAAAGAAGTGGAGGAGTGGACGAGGGGGAGCTTGAGATATTGTCACTGCAGAGACAAGTTTTCTTTATCTCCCGTTGGTGTTTGTTTTTTTTTCTCTCCGTTTTGCTTTCGCATCGGATCGAATAAAACGGAGCTGATTCATGGGCTTTTTTTTCTTAATTATTTGTGTTGCTGGAGGGAATTTTTACTCTTGACAAAATAGCGGAGGCGAGAGGCATGTGCAGACGAACACACGTGGTCTTTCGCGCCAGTCGTAAAGCAATTTCCTTGCGCGAACGCCAAGAAGGTGAGCGCGGTCTATCTGACTCGAGTTTCGCTCTTTTCGCTCCTTTATTGTATTGTATTGTATTGTATTTATTGGGTCCTGAGATTTCTCCCCTGAGGACCTATGCAGTACAGGCTACACATTGCAGTTTACATAAAATAGGATAAAATAAGATAAGGAAGGCAAAACAAAGCAGTAGATTACATAAAGTAATGTAGATAAGCGCTTGAGGTGAGAGCGATACAAGGATAAAAATTAAGCGGTAAAAAATTAATAGTTACAATTAATAATTAGAATAGTTGGGCAACTTAAATAGTTAAATAGAGTAGCGAATGACACTAGGGCCCGTCTTTAGTGTCTTTAGCTTGATATATTGTCACTGTAGAGACGAGTTTTCTTTATTTTCCGTTGGTGTTTGTTTTTTTCTCTCCGCTTTGCTTTCGCATCGGAGTGAATAAAATGCAGCTGATCCGTGGGCTTTGCTAAAAATTATTTGTCTTACTGGACGGAACTTTTGCTCTGTTGACAAAATAGCGCCGGCGAAACGCATGTGCCGACGGGCACACGTGGCCCATCGCGCCAGTACTATCGCGATTTCCTTGCGGGAACGCCAAGAAGGTGAGCGCCGTGGCGTCTGGCTTGAATTTTGCTCCTTTAGTGTAACATCGAAGTGCGCTGATAAAAAGACATATAGAATAATTCCCTGAAGGAATGTCTACAGATATACTTTCTGTTGATTGTGTATAGTAATTGATTAAATTATAATTATATTTGCTATTATCATTTGCGGTTTACTGTAGTAACTATAAAATATAAACGCTCTCTCAGGGAATTATATTTTATAGAAGAACTATGTAATATTTTCTGCGCGTAGGAGTGGACGAGGTTGAGCTTGAGATATTGTCACTGCAGAGACAAATTTGCTTTATCTCCAGTTTGTATGTTTTTTTTCTCTCCGCTTTGCCTTCCCATCGGAATGAATAAAACGGCGCTGATTTCATGAGCTTTTTATTTTTTTTATTATTTGTCTTGCTGGACGGAATTTTCACTCTTTTTTACTCTGTTGACAAAATAGTGGAGGCGAAACGCATGTGCCGACATACACACGTGGTCTTTCGCGCCAGTAGTATCGCGATTTCCTTGCGAGAACGCCAAGAAGGTGAGCGGCGGTGGCGTCTATCTGGCTTGAGTTTCGCTCTTGTTCTTTTACACCGGCCACGTGGTTACTCTCCGCTACTCTGGCTCTAGTCCCCCAGTTCTCGAGAGATACTGCCTGCTACTGTACTTTGACGCTATAACACACGCCTCGCCGTCTCTCTCGCCCTCTCGTGTTCCATGAACTCACGCCAAATCTACAAACGCGTGTTCATCCGACCGAGGACACCGCCGAGCCGTGGTTTTGATCTTGAAATTATATTCTTTGCGCGCGAAGAATATGCTGCTAGCAGCTGGAAAAAAGAAATAACAAAATATTACTGTGTCGAGGAGAAGCGTGAAGGCGCGTGTTTCAGTCTACACGACGGTTGCCCGAGGTGCTCAGATTTTAGTTCTCCATGTCGAGTGTACGATAAAATGATTAGAACATTTTTTACCGAACATTTTTGCAGACATTGATCATTTTCAAAAACATTTTTTTCCCGTTTCTCGTATTGAAATTTTTCGAATGAGCTTTTTCACTCAAAATTTTAATGGTGATGATAGAGATTTATCAAAAATTGTATAAAAATTGGCACGACTGTCAATCTCGACCCTTCTATATATATTTCGGACTTAAATTTTTCGCCCAAAAGTTCTCCTCTTTTATTCTTGCGGCCCTCCTTCCCTACATTTATTATTCTTTTCTCGGAGCCTCGAAGCCACTAATATAATACCCCGACAGTTATTGCGAACATTTTGGCAAAAGAGGCGCATTGATAATTCCAAAATCATTTTTTTCCTTACTCATATCGAAACTTTTCGAATGAGCTTTTTAAAAAAATTCCTATTGAACTATTATAAATTCATGAAAAAATGTCATAAAAATTGGCACGACGGGGAATCCCCTCGACCCCCTCCACATACCTCGAACAAAATTTTCCGACCAAGAGTCCTCCTCCCCTCTCGTCCTCACGTCCCTCCTTCCCTATATTTATTATTCTTTTCTCGGAGCCTCGAAGCCTCCACTATAATACCCCGACAATTTGTCGTCTAACGAGGCTCGGTTACAAGTATCGTTCCTCGAGTGCCCCGGTATCGCGACTTTCATTCCGTATAATTGAATCTAAATATTAAACCTCTTAGTGAGAACGAGGCTGGACGTTGGGTCGGAAGTAGAAGGAGAAGCGAGTGGAGGGACCGAAGGGCTTTGGCGCCGGGCGCGCGAGTGCCCCGATTTTTCCTCACCCTCGGGGATTTCCGCATCCGGTGGCCTCCCGAGGTCGCCTCCGTCGCCTCCGTCGCTTACCTCGTCGTGGCTTTTCGCCCTCGCAGATTTGCCCGCCGATGGGCCGGCTCGTCGCTTCTCCGGACCATCTCGCGCGCTCGGCCCTCTCCCGAACGTTAAAACTTTCGAGACACGACGCCTGGCCATCTCGCTCTTCTCCTCCTCGTCTCTTCTCTCCGGTGCGCGGAATAGCCGCGTCGTTTCGAGCCCGAGAGCCACCGGAGAGAGCGGCGTGTTCATCCACCGAAATTACGTCGCGCGAGGGGTCTCTTGTACTCTCGCCGCGCTAAAGGGTCGCCAGGACTCTCGTACAGTTTCCACAGTCTCCTGCGCTTTCGTACAACCGCAGTTCCCCCCCCCCCCTCCACTCCCCATCCGGGCACCCACGACCCGCCTCGTTGAAAACTTCTGCAAACTACCTTAAACCACCGTGCACTCCACCGTGTATTTTTGTTTGTTGGCTTACGGTACTTTATACTGCATGTGTATATGTATGTATATATATATATATATATGTACGAATTACTAAACTACCGTGCGGACTGTATTAGTGCTTTCGAAATACATGTAAGCGCGAGTGTGTGCAGAAGCGTCTCACGTATTCGGTATTCAAATAAAACGTTCTCCCGGCTCCGGTGCCTCGCGCTTAAAAGCCACATCTATATGTACGTTTATTATTGCCGCGCTCGTATTATACAGAGGAATAAATTGGGTGCGGACTCGAGGGGTAATGGCGGGAGGGGGGAAGGGGAGCTTTGTAATTAAGAAATTGCAATTTAGAGTGTAATCGAGAAGTTTAGTACGGTCGGGGACGTAGCGAAAAATGACAGCGATTTTATTTCTCGCTATAGTCGACTCGGCGGCGATGAAATTCTTGCGATTGAAACGTGGAGTTTGTTGCGGGATTTCGTTTTTTTTTGTTGGCTCGAATTGTTCAAGTTTACGACTTTGACCTCGATGGTCAATCGCACGATGACTCTCCGGGTTTCGTTAAACGTGGGAGAATATGAATTATCGTCGCGAAGCGAACCGCCGAGAAGCCAAGAAGCGATAGAGACGATGCACGAACACAGATTTCTTCCACTAAGTTCATCACCGCCGTCGCTGACTCGCCGAGCTGACCGTCGATGCGGCCTGCACATCGCGCGGGCTAAAAATGCAGTCTGCGCTTTATTTCTTCGCGCTTGAAAATAGCTCGGACGCGGTGGCGGTGGCTCTTCAAGCTCCGGGATCCGGGGGAGTCGTCGTCGTACGGGCGACTTCGCCCGAGAAGGCCGAACCTGCATTGTACGCAAAAATTGCGGAAAATCCTTTTAAAAAAATTTTATTGGTACCAAAAAATATTTTCCATGCGTGAATACAAACATTGTTCTGGAGAGCGTCGACGCACAGTATTTTTCTTGCGCATTATTCTAGCAACACTAAACTCCGAGAGTGTCTCTCTAGCTGCGCTATAATTAAATTTTTCACCCATTATAAATTCGCCACACAAAACTGTAGAATTTCGACGCAGATGTTTCCACTGCAATTTCGTGCCTGTGCGTAAAACGAGGATGGTATGCAACATCCGGGCGACGAAACACTAGTTTTCTCTAGTAAGATCTAGCTAGCGGAATGAACGGCCGAATATTTATTGTACGCGAAGCTTTTGGAAAATTCTTACAGAAATTTGTTTGGTACCAAAATAGTACATTATGCTATAAGGGAGGGAAGTCCGCGATTTTCGCCGAGTGTGAAGTTTGTTTCCCGAGGGAAGTTAGGGCAGAAATTACACGCGGTGAAAATCCGCTGTCTCCTATGGAGCATCCGGTACTTTTTTCCGACTCCAATAACATAACTACATTTCTTGCGTCGCAAAATTGTCATATTCGCCAATAACCATTACTGTCCCCTAGTAATGATCCCCATAACTCGTTAGGGAGCGATGAAACAATACTGCGCATGCGCCCAGGTTAATAATGTTTAATTAAAAGAACCACAGAAATGTGGTTATTTCAGATGGGGAAAAAAATATTTTCCATGGGTGTACATACAAAAATCGTTCTCAAGAGCGTTGACGCACATTATTTTTCTCGCGCATTATTCCATCAACCCGAAACTCCGAGAGTGTCTCCATAACCGCGCTATAATTAAATTTTCCACCGATTATAAATTCGCGACACAAAACGGTAGCGGAGCCGATGTTTCCACTCCGATTTCGTACCTGTGCGTAAAACGAGGATGATATGCAACATCCGAGCGACGAAACACGTTTTCTCTAGTGCGTTCTAGCTAGCTAGGCGGAATCAACGCCGCTGTTTCGTCGCCGAGGGTAAACGCGAGAGATAGAACGAGAGACCGAAATCCAAAATAAATTGGCGGCAGCTGTTGCCTCCGGGTTTTGCGTTTGCGTTAGTGTCAGCATCAGTGTCCGCAACGGCCGCGGCCGCGGCAGCGGCACCGGCGTAGAGTAGTAACGCCATCGCTGCTATTACACCGTCCAACCTCCTTCTCCCGATCTCTTTCTGGTTCCGACATTTAGCTGCTACATACCTTGTGTATATACACAGTTTATATATACGTAAAAAGCAAGCTTCGCTGCACTCTATAATAATCAGTGTGTATCCCGCTATATCTCTCCGGGGCTGCTGCTGGGGCTTATGCCTCGACTATATATCTCCGTCTACTTTGCCGATGTTGCCCAATCGAGAATATTTCAACGTCCTCCCATCCCTCTCCGCGTCTTCAACGTCCACTTTGCTATGTAACGTTTTTTTTTCCTACATATAGCTATTCATTTCTTTTCTTTGTTTTGCACTTTGTTTCTTCGTTGCGATTTTTCGTTTTTTTTTTTTTATTAGGCGCTTCTTCATTTCGGGTGTATCTCCTTGTGTTTTCGGACGGGAATCCCTCGGCGGTGAAACGAGTGGTTCGGCGTAGCGGGTAGCGCGCCGACGGGAGAGGGACCGCGCTCGAGAGGACGAGGAGCAGAAGCAAAACGGAAATAGACGCTCGTCCGCGAGAGCGCTTCTCTCTTCCGCGTTCCAATAATCATCATCCTCCGCGCAGGCCTTCCTCTGTTGTTTCTTCATCTGCTTTTTCCTCTTATTTTTCTCGTGTCCCTCTTCTTCGTCACCCGCGAGCACGGCGTTTCCCTCCGCAAGTCACCCCGGTCAGGCAAAATCGCATTAAAGTATTTCTCAACCCTTTGACTTGTTTGTACCACCAACGCTTTCCCCTCCACACGTGCAGCACAGTGCACCACAAACTATACATACATAGAACACCGTGCGGGTATCTTGGGTAGGCGAGCAGCATCCTACACGACCGAGCCAACTTGCTCTCGGGGCCGTTATCCCTCCGTCTGTGAGAAAACACGCCCCCTCCGACCCCCCCGCTGCGTTATGGCCCTTAACAAGCCTGGCCAACCAGCCAACCATCGTAGGAAGCCAGCCAGCCTGGCGCCTGCTTTTCGGGCGTGAAAGCGGAACACGCCGCGTCGTTTCCGGAATCGCCGTTGTACTCTCACCGGTTGTGCCACCCGACATCGTACAGCCCGCAACTTTTGCTCGTGCCGTCGCTGCCGAGGCCGACGAGGGAGATACACATCCTCTGGACATCGAGGATTTACGATCGTTGCTAACCAATCGAATCACGACGCGCCTAGAGGTCGATCGACGAAAAGGCTCGACTATTGTTAGGGAAAACCGTGTTCACCTTTGCATGTTTTGCTTTTTTTTTTAACACTCGACCCAGGTAGTACTTGATATCGTGTGCGCGGTCGCGTGCATGCACTTTGATACGCACGATGCACCGCAAGTAGCGAGCTGTTTGGTCGCCGGTGCGACGACCGTTCGTGCAGGAGAGCGACGACGAGGACGAGCTTCTTCCAACCGTGCGATACGTCGAGCCTAGGTCCGGGTGCAACATCGCCTGGGACACACCGTAACGCTGTCGTATCGAGCGGCATTCCCGTGCAGTTTCAATGCTTTTCTCAGGGACCTTCGGCGATCTCGCGAAGGCAGTGGGACGGAGACGGTGAGAGGCGCTTTGCTATTCCACGTGTGTTGCCACGGAGAGAGGGCCGTTCGCGTGCGCTGCATATATGTTCCTCGGTACGTACCGAGTTCGACGTGCCGAGATCTTCTCTTCGCGCATACGCTTATCCCCCCGCTGTCCGCGAAAAGGCTCGCTCGTCTTCGATTTTCTTAACTGCGCCGATGGAAAATGTCGAGGCGCATTTTTGTCGGATCGGCGCTGTTGAAGACGGAGGGTTTGGCGAAAGATTATGACCCTGGAGATTTCTGCGTGAGACTGCGTTTCATCGAGTTGCGACGGCTGTGTTTTGCATCGCACAAACTTCGCTCGGGAAAGTTCACTTGGAGAATAAACTTCTACGAGTGAACAATTTTTTCCTTTCCTGGGACTTGCCAAATATGAAATTTGATGTCACGCAGGGTCGTGAAAGATTCGCAAGGAGGCTCGGATAATTAGTTGAATTGACGATAAAGCAATTTTTACCAATGTTTGAATTTTAGCTCATGGAATGGAATTTAATTCCACAACAACCGCTAGTTGTTTAATGTACAAGGCTTTTGTATACTGTGTGTTACAGTTTATCCACCTTAATTCGATAGAATGAGTAGGGACGGGGAAAAATTGACTCCATAGTTTAAATACAAGAGAAACAATTGCGCAAAGAAAATATTCTGATGGATCTGATTTTTTAACTGTTACAGAACGAAAAGCTGGAGGTGAAACAGAAATGGGCCTCGCGGCTGCTCGGCAAGCTAAGAAAGGACATAACGCAGGAGTACCGAGAAGATTTCGTCTTAAGTATAACGGGGAAGAGGCCAGCCATGTGTGTCCTCAGCAATCCTGACCAGAAAGGCAAAATGCGGAGGATCGATTGTCTACGCCAAGCTGACAAGGTTCGTTGAATTTATTAGAAAATCCGAAGTAAAGTTAACTTTCGTAGCCGTGACAAATCGTCTTTTCGTCCGTCCTGCACACACGCCACTCTTCGAATCTTCGCGATATTATTTGCCTCAAACAATAAAAATAGCGAAGAAAAATTGTCTAACATTGTTCCTTTTAAAATGCAGGTCTGGAGATTGGACCTCGTAATGGTGATCCTCTTCAAGGCAATTCCACTGGAGTCGACGGATGGGGAGCGGCTCGAGAAGACAGCGGAATGTGCGCAACCCGGTTTGTGCGTAAATCCCTATCACATCAACGTCTCCGTCCGGGAACTCGATCTCTACCTCGCCAACTTCATAACGAGTCACGGTGAGCAATTAAACGAAAATTCTTCGAAAACTTCGACCGTCGAATGAATGACCGTCACTTTTCGCTCGAACACGATCACTTCCGGTCGTGCGGAGTGATTCGACGTCTTGTGTGAGTACCTCCGTGCCTCTTGCCGCTTTGCGCCCTTCATCTTTACCGATTCTTCCTTTTTCCTCCTCTTATTCTTATTCTTAACTCGCGACGCTGTGCCGCATATATTACACTCGAATACGCGCACACGTGCACACACGTGCACGCACACTCTTGCAAGTTAATAGCGACGGGGTCTCTCGGGGCGCCGCGGGTCGTCCGGCGCGATTTTCTCCCATCCTCTCCTGGTGATTTCTCTGTACTATGGTACACGATGCCAACGAGAACGCGGAGGACAGAAACTCGACGCTATAACCAACCAACATCGAGCCACTGAAAACACACTCTCTCATTCATTCCCGCATCTCTCTCTCTCTCTCTCTGGGCGTTCATTCAACGGGCTCTCCCGCAGCCACCGACGCTCTCCGCCGCGCACCTCGACTCACTTTCCACTCTCGGGCTTCGATTCAAAGTTTCTTGGTGACTCTTGCCAATTTCTCCTGTACGGAAAATCCTCGACCCCATGACTATAATACTCGCGCCTACTCGCTGCTACCGGCTTTACGCGAATGCCCGCTGTATACGTCCATAGAAATTATCCCTGAAGTACTTTCCTCGATCGCGTGAATTCGACGAAGTTCGTTCCTCGCGAAGTTTCGCGGCTTTATCTGGTTAGGATGGACTTGACGGGGGTAATAGTGTTGCCTTTCATTAACGGAGTGCGGCGCTAGAATTCATCGCCGAGGAAGCTTTACGACCGGACGGAAAAAAACTTATTTTATTGGTCTTCATTCAACCTCATTGGAACTTCATTGGCAGTAACTTTTTAAGTAGCAACATTTTTTCAATGCTTCGTCGAGATTAACTCTTTAAAAAAAAAAGATTTCCACGTTCATGTCGCACGAATTTTTCTGAAGACTTCTGATCCCTTTATTTTCATCGCCAATGAACGTTACACGCTACCAACTTATAAAGCGAAAGCCGTGATCTGCTGTGTCCCGTAACCCAATGCGCACAGTTTGGCAGCCTCGTTTCTACTGTTTACCAGCAGACAGGCCAGCTCTCCCGACGCCTTCCCCGAGATGCTTGCGCTTGCTTGACACAAAAATTGGCTGGGCCTACCGCACTATACTACCGACTACTACGAGCAAGTCAGATAGGAAAGAAAAGAAAAACTGTGATGCTGCCAAGACATGGGGTAGGTTAGGCATTCACTCTCGTTCTCCTTCGCGATTCCTCCAGGTCTGGCTGCAAGTCCCCCCCCCCCCCCCCGTGCTTTGGAACGCAGGAGCGACGGTCCGACGATGATCGATGTCCCATCGTAAATTGCATATCAGATACACATACTCGTCGAACGAGGGAAATAATTATTTACACCCCCAAAGATTCTTCGCGTCGTTCCGACTTCCCGGGCATTCCAGAGATAAAGTCCAACAACCTCAACGCTTCGCCTCTCTCCCGGTTCTTTCGGGCCTCGAGCTCACCGGAGTTTATATTATTGTGACACGATGTATATTTTAAGAGGCAACCCGAAGAATTTTCATGATGTTGATATCCGGACAAGCATCGTTCCGTGTATTAACGAACTCTTATACTCAGAATCGTGAATGAGTCCATTCAATCATAATTCGACTATCACTAATATGTTTAATTCAAGTTTTCAATATCTGCTTGCGTATAAGATAAAATAATCTGTTTTTGTTCTATTTTCGTAAGATTTATTATATTTTTAATAAGCCTTATTAAAATAAGGTACAATAACAAAAAAGTTTTATCCGAGAAACATCGACTTGTTGAAAGATATTAAACATTTTTACTCCTTTTTAGGTAGCAATGTTGCAGGGAGTAAAAAAGCTACGTAATATTTATCGCGCAAGCCTCGCCGTGTTCTCCGAACGCTCGTCTCGAAGTTTTCGAGCTTTCTCGAGATAGCGGCTTCGAGCTTGGTGGATGGGCGTTAAAATGGTCCGTGAATTTAGAGAAGCACCTGTCCTCGTGAACGCACACATCGACACACGGAGACATGTAAACCAACACGCCTATAGTAAAACAGGGAGAGGGAAAGGAGAGACGCGCGAGGACACACATAGAGAGGAGCTCCTAGAGCTCGAGAAAATCTCGTCGTTACTTACGCAACTACCTCGCGCGATATTTAGCTCTCGGGGTGAAACCACACAGAGCGAGAGAGAGAGAGAAATAGAGAGGAGGGAGGTGACTCTATCTCACGCACGCACTTCTCTGCTCGACTCACCTCGTCTCGTCTATACACTCTACTCCCTCGTTTCTCGAGTGGAGAACTCGACGAGACTCTACAGTTCCACAGTTCTCGGGTACTTTAGATTCCTCGTTCCTTCTCCTTACTTTGAAACAGCAAAAGCACACCTCTGCTCGTTACGTTTCACACCCTCGAAAGAGGTTTCTCATCTATGGTCGTCGACCACGTACCAATTATTCACGGCCCTTCTAATGCTTTCGTCGATCCTTTCGGTATTATTGAGTTATACGACAAAAAACGTTTGCATATTTAACAAACGTATCTTTTCTACAGAGGACAACAATTTTATTTTTTATATTACTATATACCACAAATGTTCCCTCTTGTTACTCTGGAACAACAAAAGCACACTTCTGCTCGTTACGTTTCACACCCTCGAAAGAGTTTTCTCATCTATGGTCGTCGACCACGTACCAATTATTCACGGCCCGTGTAATGCTTTCGTCGATCCTTTCGGTATTATTGAGTTACACCACAAAAAACGTTTGCATATTTAACAAACGTATCTTTTCGACAGAGGACAATAATTTTTTTTTATATACCACAAATGTTCCCTCTCGTTACTCTGAAATAGCAAAAGCACATTTCTTCTCGTTACGTTTCACACCGTCGAAAGAGCTTTCTCATCCATAGTCGTCGACCATGTAGCAATTACTAACCGGTCTTTTAATACTTTCTTCGATCCTTATATATATATACACGACAAAGAAGGGTTGTACATTTGCCAAACATATCATGTCGATAAAGGATCACATTTTTTTTATATACCACAAACGAAATGTGGAAGTTAGAAATAAAATTAGCGACGAAATACCCTCCTGACTGTGTCCCGCAATGAAAGCGATCTTCAAACCTTCTTGTGTGTGTGTGTGTGTGTGTGTGTGTATATCTCGTTTAAGAATTCCGCAATTTTCCTCTCGGAAAATTCTCGAGGATATCTTTGTACCGGGAGCTCGGATAGAGATTTAGGAAGAGCCTGCACGGGGTACGGCACAGCACCCGAGAGACGGAGAGAGAAAAGAAGCTTCGAGCACACACAGCTCGTGAACACCGACGAACTATTATTCCCCCGTGTTTGAATGTGTGCGTGCGTGTGTGTTCGTGCGTGTTTTTGTATGCGACCACGCGTTCCCGCTCGCGCTCGACTCTATAAATAAATAGGCGACGGACATCTTGTAGCAGCCTCCTCACAGCGTGTCCCTCGCTTATGTTGATTTACTTTCGCATGATCGTCATTCTGCCATGAATATATATAGTCATTATATTCGTCGGAGTTATATTATGCGTTTCTCTAATTGCGGCTTCTCTCCTCGCGATACTACGCTGCAGGTTGTGATTTTGCCATTAAACGCTATACATGTGTGTTTCGGCTGTGTACCAGCAAGCATCTGTTATGTTTCGTTGAAACGGTACCAAGCTCCAATATCTTGGCAGACCGGTTGAAAATTTGAAAACTCGTTGAGACAATGTTCTAGAACAGCTCGAAGTATTACAGAAGTGGTGATTTCTGGAAACGAACCTGCTTCGACGAGTCGTTGAAAGAACCAAGATTTTCTTTCAACGACTTGAATCCAAAGGTACGTCTTGTATTGTAGGTGTAATTTTATTCGCCTTTTTTGTTTTGTTCTTTACTTTCGAGGTCCTCCAATCTCGCACTTGCCGGGTGGATGTTTCGGCTATGTACCAGCGAACATCTGTTATGTTTTTCTCAAATGGTACCAAGCTCCAATATCTTGGCAGACCGGTCGAAAATTTGTAAACTCCTTGAAACAATGTTCTAGAAAAGCTTTGAAGTATTGCATAGAAGTCGTGAGTTCTGTAAACGGACCCAAATCTTCTTTCAAAGCGAACAGTTGAAAGAACCAAGATTTTCTTTGAACGACTCGGATCCAAAGATATGTGTTGTGTTCCAGGTCTCATTTTATTCGTCTATTCTTTGTATTGTTTTTTACTTTCGCGGTCTTTCAATCTCACACTTGTCGGGCGGATGTTTCGGCTGCGCACCGGCAAGCATCTGTTGTGTTTCACTCAAACGTTACCGAGCGTAAAATATTTTGGCCGACGGTCGAAAATTTTTAAACTCGTTGAAACAATGTTCCAGAAAAGCTTGAAGTATTACATAGAAGTCGTGAGTTCTGTAAACGGACCCAAATCTTCTTTCAAAGCGAACAGTTGAAAGAACCAAGATTTTCGTTGAACGACTCGGATCCAAAGATACGTCTTGTGTTCCGAGTTTAATTTTATTCGTCTATTCTTTGTTTTGGCTTTTTCTTTCGTGATCCTCTAATCGCACACTTGCCGGGCGGATGTATCGTCTCGTTTTGTCTCCTCGCATCGTTTCCAAGCGCTTCCGGTTCCAGCTGTTTATCCAAGCTCTCAACCTCCAAGCTCACGTCTTCGCTTCGCCCGCTTCTCTGTCGTGTGTGTCCTCGTAGCTGTCGGCCTCCACCTCTGCCTCATAGTCTGTCACTCGCGGCTCTTATTACGTCGCCTACGAGCCGACGCTAGGCACGCAAACAAACCCTCTTGTCCCGCCTCGGACACCCCCCGGCCCGGAATACCCGTGCTTCTCGCTCTCGTCGCGTGTATTTCGGTGATACCGTTGCGTAATCGAATTATTTACGCGAGCCACCCAGCCGCATCGAAAGGCGCACATCCTGTACAATAATAAAACCTCCGAGGGTTATTAAGTTTCGGAAGGAGGAGGTGTGCGCGACAAGGGGACGACAGTATATCTACTCGCGCAAATTCGATGTGACGAAACTTCAACGACGCTAGCGGATAGTCCATCGAGGGAGATGAAGATTAACGAAAATCACATTTTTCGTCGCACCGAGTTATGACATGGATTATTTGAACCGAAATAGTGTCGGGCAGTCGAGAACTTTTTCTCTTTTCGAGAGGAAAAGCGCTTCGGTCACGAGAGACCTTAGATTATCCAAATTTAAATACTTCATCGCCTAAACCACGAAAGTGTAAAAAAACAAATTGCCTAGTTACAAGGATTTGAAAAAATGGTCGAGCGACCTCGGTAAATTCGCCCTCCGCTCTGAGTTTCCGGAGGTGAACAATCACATTTTTCTTCGCACCGAGTTATGAAATAGACGATTTGAACCGAAATAGTCTCAGCAGTTGAAGATTTCTTCTTTTTTCCAGAAGAAAAACGCTGAACACGAAGCTTCGTTAGATTTTCCAAATTTAATTACTTCATCGCCTAAACCACGAACGAGTTAAAAAAAAACAAATTGCCTGTTACAAGGAAAAAAAAAGAATTTGTCGAGCGACCTCGGTAAGTTCGACCTCCGCTCGGAGTTTCCGGAGATGAAGGAAGCTCGCGAGACGACGCGGTGGAACGGAAAGAACGATTCGTTTCTCGCCGTCCAGCGTTAGAGCAGACTGCGGTTTCTCTAGCTTCGTCGTTGAAACTTTTCAAATTGGCGAGCGCGACCGGGAGAGAGAGCCGTAACGGCGGGCCTGTATATGCGTCGTTATACCGCGATCTCCGCGTGTATTCTGTATACATATAGAGCTTTTTAGATGTATAGGAAAAGTGTGAGAAAGGCTCGAGGGCGCGTTGTGGAATCACCCTTCGCGACGTTTCGTCGCGCGTCCTCCATTCGGCTCCACTTATACATACACTGTACATACCCTCTGTTTTTCTATGTGCGCGAAATACGCGCGGTATTTCTTCGTTATGCCAGAGAGACCGTATGCACACTGCGACACGCCGACGACCTCGTTGAGGGGAAAATCCGATAGAAAGTTTGTCACCGTACCGCACTTCCGTGTCGGTTACAAAGACACAAACTATACTCGCATATGTATAGATTTTATACATATATATATACATATATAGTGTATACATGTATATACGCGTACATAAGATAAAGCTTTTCGCTTCTTGCCGCTGCGCGCATTTTAACGCCCAAATCCTTACTCTTTTGCTTCCAGAAGTTCTAAATGGGATCTGCAACGCTAACAAGGAAGAGGAGAGGCGGCGAAAAGGTATTTTTTTTCCTTCATACCACACATTTACTCATAATAGAACGATAAAACAAGGGCTATGGATTGCTGTTACAAAAAGAACGTTCGTAGAGAATAGAAAAAAAAATGATTTTTTTAATCTTAAAAAGAATCCGAAGAATGTCGTAAAAATTTAGTGACTCGTCGTAGAGAGCCTCGAAGAGATACGGCACTTCGGTGAGGCCGGTTCAGTATTGTCGTAGAATCGAAAGTATTTCAATCCGTAACCTTTTATTTTTCTGCCGTATCAATATATCGTACCCGGGGAGCTTTGTCGTGATTGACGAGGAAGAGGAATGAAGGAGGGACAAGAAGAGAATCGATCGAATCGATATTAAAAAAAAAAACAGAAATTATCGATTGGGTTTGTTCCCAGGTGCAGGATACCACGAACTGTATAACGGTGTCGTCTGCAACGACACGATCCTCGCGACCGGTGTCTTCAGCTCGAAGGAGCTCTGGATGCTTTCAAAAGGTACGACGAGAAATTAATTGAACACAAATTGTTTTTTTTTTTTTGTCACCGATACAGCAAACAGGCACGCACGCATACTCACGAAACTATTTATTTAATTTTTTTTTTTTAACGAGATACACGAGAGTGGTGCCTCTATTAGTATACAATGTTTATTTGTATAATAATACTCGAGGTAACGCGATGACGAAGGATTTTCTCAGATTTATGTAACTCGATGTCTCTCTATCCAACACGACGCGAGGAATCTTTGACGAACTTCTTCTATCTACTGTAACTGTAGCCATTCAGTTGTTCCACCCCACGGAGGATGCTTTCGAAAGGTAATTAATTAACGCTTCCGAATACCTTTTGAAAGCATCCTTTTATATTATTAATTATATTATTGTCGATATTGAGGTTTAGTTTTTTAAATTAATTAAATAATATCGACACTCGTCGTCGTCGTCGTCGTTATACAGATCGAGCGAGAAAACAAAAATACACGGTCCAGAATTGGCACGTTAAAGTGTGAGGGTCGTATTTGGGCTTTCTAAACTGTGGAAACTTTACCTCTGGGCAAAAGTTAATTACAGCGAAAAGTTTTCGAATTACGGGCAATTAAAATTCAGCGAATGAGCACGTCGCCCAGAGCCGAGCGGGGAGGTCTCATTGGCTCAGCTTAATCCGCTCGTAACTCGAAAAGCTAAGCAATTAAAAAAGATTCTCCGAAGGGCAAATCTGTCTAACTTTAAACTGCTAATATTACCCTACATTTTTATGCGCGGATTGAAACGCATTTTGTTTTACGAAACTTCGATAAATACGGTGTACGTAAATAATCTTTGTTCCATTAGTAATTTTAACCTTCCGATCTATTATATTATAATAGATTTCAGTAAAAAAAAAATATATATATATATTTAATTAAATCATTCAGTAACTAAGCAACGGATATGAAACGGATATAAACTCAGAACAGCGGCAAGACCGAGGGACATTTTTCGCCAGTCTCTCGAACGAGCAACACCATCGAGTTTTATCCAATCCCGGGACGGTCCCACAGCTAAGTCAGTTGAGCCCTCGAACTTCCGGTGCTACTCTCACCTGATTGGCTGGGCGGTCTCGATCCTCGTCCAAGCAACGAGCGGCTATAAAACTCAGACCAGCAGCAACACCGTGGGACATTCTTCACCAGACTCTGGGACTGGCAACACCATCGACTCGCCTGCAAACCCGGAACACTTCCACACCTAAGCTGGTTTAGCCCTCGAACTTCCACTGCTAGTCCTACCTGATTGCCTAGACAGTCTCGTTGCCCCTTCAAGCAGCGAGCAGCTATAAAATTCAGAGCAACAGCAACACCGTGGGACATTCTTCACCAGACTCTGGGACTGGCAACACCATCGACTCACCTGCCAACCCGGAACACTTCCACACCTAAGCTGGTTTAGCCCTCGAACTTCCACTGCTAGTTTTACCTGATTGGCTAGGCAGTCCCATCCCTTCAAGCAGCTTTTCAGCTACAAGTCTGAAAAGCAGGAACACAGTGGGACATTCTTCGCCAGACTCTCGGACGCGCAACACCATCGGCTCTTCTGCAGCATCAGCTCCTGAGGAACATTCCTTGCCAGTTAAAATAAACATTTCTTTTAAATACCGGAAATCGTCAAACTCTCCATTGATCCGAATTAATAGGCCAGGACAACAACGCATAGTAGGCGTACATCGGTTCGCATGGAACCGTCAGGAGATTCAAAACGCACCGTCGACAAACGCAAGTGCCCTCGCGGGCCGTAGCACCAAAAGCCCGCTCTCTTTCGTCTCTTCCTCCTCGTCCCTCATCATCTTCACCGTCTCTCGGTCCTCCCAGTGCAGCACCAGTAGCGGTAGCACTAGCAGCCGCGGTGGTAGCACAGCAGTAGATTAGTATGCAACCCGGGCGTATTAATAGAAGCCGAACAATGCTCACGGCCTCACTCACTGGCGCGTTCGTTCGTCGCCGAGCGAGATAGCTCGGATCGGGCTTTCTCGCTCGTTCTTTCACTCGGCTATTCGAGCCACGGGCGTCAGGGACTGCACCACCAGCGCTTTCGCGAATCGCAACGAGTCCCTCTTTCCTCTCATCTCTTTCTCTTATCTGCCCGAAAGTGGAGGAAGAATAAAAAAAAGAAGAAAAATAAAGGGCGAAGAAGAAGACGAAGTGGAAGAGGAATGAGAAAAATGTAGGGAAGGGGGACGAAAGTGAAGCGTGACCAATAATTTTTCTCACGACCGGTGCGCGAGGGAACGCCCGATCGCACGATCCACGGACGAAGGAGACACGCCGAATGAAGACAGGAGGGGAATGAGAAGGAAGTAACGGACGAAGGATAGAAAAAAAGGGAGGAAAAAAGAAATAATGAAAAAGAACGAAATAAAATGAGGGTGCAGGGCGAGGAGGCGGGTCCGTGCGCGAAGGCGAAATCAAGATCGTGCCTGGAAAACCGGAGTTTACTTTTCATCCCCCGAACGTACGTCTGTCTCCTGCGAATTCTGCCGTTCCGGACCGATCGAGGGAAGAGGAGCATAGCAGAGTTTCTTGCTATGTTATTTATGCATTTTCTTTTTTTTTTAGAACTGCTGCGCAATGATGATTCGTTTGCAAGGGGCAGGGACAAAAAAATCGCGATCACTGGAAGATATTTCGAAAAATCCGGCAGCCAGTCGACGGAAAGAAGAGAAAGGAAGAAAAAAATTGAGGGGGCGGTGCGAGGGCGGCAGAGGGAATTGGGGCGACATAGAGCAGCGACCAGGACGCGATATGGCGAGAAGAGAAAGGGGGATAAAAAAAACATCTCGTTCCCCACCGGTGCACCGCTGGTGTCCCCAGCGTGTGCAGGCTTTTTCCTCTCGTCCACGACAATGCTTCACGCTGCTCCAGCGCCACGTCCAACGCCACCCTCTCTCGCCACAGTCATTTATGCGACTCGTGCATAGACAGGCGTTTTTCATTTTTTTTTTTGTCTTTTTTTTCACTTCCATTTCTCACTCGCCTGGTGGTCTATCCGTCCATCTCCTATTTCATACAACGCGCAAGTTCACTCGGCCGAGTCCGGCATCGCCAGCAGGCCCCATGAGGCCTCCGAAAAATTCGTCTAGCTCGTCTAGCGACGGGAAGAATGAGGAACGTCAGCCCTACATACCACGTATGAAATTGGGAGAATTCGGAAGAATGCGAGTTCCGGACGAGAATCGTCTGCCTAAATATTGAGAAAAAAGCGAGACTCGCTTCTATAACCGTTCTATGAAAACCTCCAGTCCAGAGTCGCTTTTCTGCTGAAAAAAAATTATACATTTTTTTTATCGGTATTTGAAAATTTCAAAAAAGTTTCGATGCCATCGTGTTTCAAAATTTTACCAATGTTGAAAAACGTGAAATTATTACATAATATACATTGTAGAGCTTATGTTCATTATATTTTTTACTCTCAAAGGATATTCGTCGCGAGAACGTTGCAAACGTTGGATTCGATTGAGAAACGTCAAGCCGTACGAGTAGGGTAGAGAAGACCGAATTGATTGGGAGAATTCCGAAGAACGCAAATTCCGGACCAGAATCTCCTGCCTAAATATTCAGAAAAAAAGGGACTCGTTTCTTTCTATGAAAACCTCCAGTCCAAAGCCGTTTTCCTGTCGAAAAAAAATGGCAAATTATTTTTTTTTATCATTTGAAAACGTCACAAACGTTTCAACGTTTTATCAATTTTGAAAAACGTGTCAGGTTATTACGTAATGTACATTCAAGAGTTCATGTTTATTATATTTTTTACTCTCAAAGGACATTCGTCGCGAGAACTTCGTAAACGTCGGATTCGATTGAGAAGCGTCAAGTCTTACCTCTATCAACGTATAAAATCGGAAAGATTGGGGATGAAGCATGTACTACTAGGGAATCACGGCCGAGGAAGAAGCATCGTCAGTGAGAAAGAGAGCGCGGTCGGAGTAAGGTAGAGAAGACCGAATTGATCGTTCCCAAGAGAAGAGCGAGTTGTGCTCGGCCCGCTGGGCCGCGCCGTGTCTGAGCACTCCCGTCCGTATTCACTTCACGTACCGCGTATCCACCTATACCGAATGGCTCCGCGCTTTCCCGCTCTCCGTCGCCCCATCGTACCGGGCGCGTTCACTCGACCGATCGAAGTAGTCCAACTCGAAACGTCGTTTGAATCTCCATGCGACCGTGTCTCGTTCGTTCATTCTTTATTTATTTTCTTCTTTTTTTTATTCCCTCTTTCTTTTCTCTTCACCACTCCACTCTCTCATTTACTCTTTATTTTTTTTATTCTTGTACTCTTTTCTTCACGCCGTTGCACACTCGCGTACTCGATCGATCACTCGATCGAGTTCGCGGAGTGTCCCGAACGAGACTAGACTCGAATTAAATACGCTGCGAGCGGAGTAGTAACGACGAGCTGTGCAATTCGTCGCTCGTTCAACTCGACGAAGAAATAAAACAAATACAACTTGAGGCACCGCTCTCTTCTCGTAGTAAATTGAAATTGTGCACTTATATATTTATATATAAATACATTTATATATTTATGTATGTAAATATTTATATATTATTATCCCGAAGATATCTGCATGAGGCTAAATTCCAGCAAGTCATAAGTGCGCTGAGTTTTGCATCGCCCAAACTTCGCTCGGCGAAGTTCACTTAGGGTAAAAGTGGGGAATATGGTCCGGTCCATATATCATTGATTTACGTGTTAATCGAGGTGGGCCATATTCACCACTTTTACCCTAGAGAATAAAATTCCCCAAGTGAATAATTAATTTTTTTCCTAAAGCAGTGCATTGACGTACTTACCAAAGACAAAATTTGATGTCATGCAGACATCTTCAGGATCATTACATATTTATACATTTATATATTCGTATTATAATATTATAATGTTTATTAAAATTAGTTAAAATATTTGTTGTATGTCATATATTACACGTGTATGTGTGTGTTCTTATGCGTTTCGTTTCAGCGTCCATACTGCATGACCTCAGCGACATGCAGCCTCAAATAAACGCGATCAAAATAGAGCACCCGCCGTACTACTGCAGCAGCTACACCCCTCCATCCGCAGCCTCGGCCGCGGATCACGCTCAGCCCGCGGCTAGCTTCAGTAAGTTTCAAAATCACTATACGTCTACCTTAGCTCTCCGAAACCTCTTCCTTTTCTCTATATCCAGCGGCGGCAACGGCAGCAGCGAAGCTCCTTTCCCTCAATCTCTTTCGCTTCCTTTCCTGATGAAATCTTCCGAGCGCCCGTACTCCCCCTCGCCCCGAGTCGCCGGAGAGATTCGCCTTTTTATCAGATTCGACGAGACTCCTCTGTCTCGGAGAAGAGATTTTTCCATCGTCTGGAAATTCTTCGAGTGGAAAAAAGCAAGAAAGGTGTATTCCGTGTCACGAACGAGGAAAATGGAATTTTAGACATGCTGTTCTGTGCCGCTTTAGTTTTACGGCGTATTGATAAAACAATACAATAAGTTTGTCAGTGATCTGATCTGAACAACAAAAATGCGTCGATATTGGATGAAATTTGCCGGAACACAACGTTATTTATATCAAATAAATAAATAACAGCAACGTTATTTATTTGTTTATTTAGGGACAAGGTCTTTACAACAAGATTATTGCATACAAATGTGCGCGTGCGCGCATAATGTGCTCGTACAGGCAAAAAAGTTATCAGTGACACAAAATACAAATGATTTGGATTTTTAGTTTTTTTTTTAGGTAAACTTTAGATTTGATTAACAATAAAATGTAATTTTTTTCTGATTATACAGGTCCACCGCCAGTGCACCAGCTCATAAGAAACGACAAGACTGAAAAGGCACCGACGGTTTCGGTCTCGAGCGCCCCGACCTTCTCCCCCGTCCTCAGGCCCGAGGATGGCCATCGCGGAATGGACTCGCCTCACTCGCAAACGGGTATGTTCACCATATTCATATTAAAAAAAATATATATATTCTAAAGAAATGCATTTATTTACTCGATAGAATTAATAAACGCGGGGGCAATCCTCGAGTGCCCTATATATATACCTGCGTTTCGCGAAATTTTAACGAAAGGAACAAACACACAGATCATCCGCATAGTCGACACATTTTCGCTTCTCGACTTTGCGCCGATCAGTCTGCGTCGTCGCCCCGTTAAGACACACATTCGTTCATTAACACGATCCCCACTTTTTTTTTCTCGTCATCTTACACATCTGTCTTCATTATATATGCTTAATAATCGTAATAATTTTTAACTAACAAACACCTTATATCGATTAACATTACAACGATATAAACGTATACTATTATGCTAAAAAAAAATAATAGTATGTTTACCCGTTTTAAATACTAAAGTACTATATCTTATTGTACCTACTATGTGAAGGTAACCCAACGTATTTTCCGTTTTTGTCTGTCTCGAGCGATGTGATCGTTTCTCGTTTTCTCGCTCAATGAAAAAAAAAGAAAAACAAACAAACAAAAAGAAACCAACAATGTCCAGTGTGCGATAGACCCATTTCGAGCTCATCCAGCCATCATCGTAAGTAATCGAATCTATACGACACGCTGCTGCGAACGATATTGTTAGAGAAGGGAAGAGAAAGAAAAAAAGCAGAAAAAAAATGCTACCTGCGGAAGGAAAGTCGAGCGAATTCCTGTACAGGCACCTTGCACCTTCGACGAAATCCTCGAAACGTGGCGCACATGCGTGCACCTAACGAATTATGAACCCGATGACAGAGCACAAGTGCGATTGAGGGCGTTAAGCGCGGTAGAAATAATATACGAAGTATTCCTCCGCAACTGTATGCAAACTACTTCGTTGAGTCTCGAGTAAAGAGAGAAAAAAAAAGAAAAAAAAAAGACAACCTCGAAGAGTTCGACGACGGCGACAACGACGACCCAAGACGACTGATGAGAATCACTCTAATAGCGACATTACGCGTGATCTCTGTTTCAGTCTGAGCCCGAGCGTTGAGAGAAGCTCGCTAACTCGACCAAAAGGTACTTTGTGATTGGTTATGATGTTATATACGTACCTCACGTGTATCTGTGCGTCGCGGTTGTACAAGCTATCACACGCACATACACAACTGCCACGTACTTACATGCGACTGTACATGTATGTATATGTATTTTATGAATTATACGTTAATGTATTGTGGTTCAAGGTTGAAACCGATATCCGGTCAAGATCTATTCTACGTAAAAAAAAAAATTTAATTTTCTTTATCACCTTGCTGTAAATCTCTGACATTTTTTTTATTAACGTTACATCTTTCGACTTTTTATTATTTTATTATTACTGTAATAATTACTATTATTGTTATCGTTGTTGTTACTATTATAATCATTTGTAACTTGCAACGTTTTCTTTATCGGCTCCGGCTTTATTGATACGCCTCAAATAATTGTTTTAGTTATGTTCTTCGTAGCGTCCGGGCTTTTTTTTTCTTTTTTTTTATATATTCATCTACCGTATCCTTTATTCGTTTGGAGGTTTGATAAAAATAATTTTGTTTGCCAATGATCAGTCAACCTTGCCATGATACATTTTCGTGGAGAAGGCGAGTCGCGAGCACGACTCAACTGTGTCACTGCATCGTCACTGTACAATATATATACTATATATATACATATTATATGTGTACCCCCCTACCCCCCTTTAGCAGCACTTTTGTCTCATTTTTTTCTTCATATATGTGTATTACGTATATTGGATATATTTATACATGTATCGAGAACGCGCCAGCGTGACGGGTAAAAAAAATTAACGAAAAGAACAAAACATAAAATGAAATTCTTTGATAGGCACTCGGTCCTTTCCGTACAATGCAAAACGGTGCCGGAACATAGGTCGTTCGACGTATTTAAATGAAATAAGGAAGAAAAAAAACAAACGCAAATCTTGGTGTGATAAAAATTCGCGCGCGCTCGTCATGGCTCTTGATATGGTATTACTATTGGTAGTTGTGCTGCACTCTCTATCTCTCTCTACATATACATACTCTATATATATATATATAATATACCTACATTGGTCCACCACTTATATGGCATTGTCCTGGAACGTTAGCGGATGCTTGTCTCATGTCACGTCTCTCTATCTCTCTCTATCTGTCTATCTATCTCTTCTTCTCTTAAAACGTATTATAATATTATATATCTCTCTATATCTCTCTACCTCTCACACACTCTTGCATATAATACATCAATATTACATATATATTTAAAAAATGTAGAACATCTCTTTGTTAAAAAAAAAAAAAAAATGCCTATCGACAATTGGAAACAAAAGAAATTCCCCTTGTCTCTCAGCTATTGCCATCAGCTGTGACATAGTCGTGCGCAGTTACGGTCCACCAGGAGTTACGCCTGACGTCCGATTGCGCAATGACGATTCGACCATCCCCCGACCTCGTCACCAACATCACCAACCCCCGAACTTCAAACTTATATCACGAAGTACTTACATGTTTATATATATACATATATATATATATATGTGTATTACCCTTTATATATGATGTCGATGTTGCATTAAGTGTGCCTAACTAGCCGCCTGCAGCTGTGTGCACGATTGTTGGCGCGACCTATCTTATATTATTATCTGCGCATTGAAAATTGCTGCGGCGAAAGAAAAGTCAAAGGGAAGTCGATCCGATTTTAATTGCGTCGGTGCAATTATTATCGGTAGGGTGGCATAGCCCCCGGACTGTTATCTTCCGATGAATATCCTCCGAAAAGACGAACCCCTGAAACGCATATCCCCCGAAAGATTAACCCCCAAAACGTCAATTTATTTAAATAATGCGAAGTCTATCGAAACTATCGAATCGTAAGTGCATTCCGTTGGGTTCAAACGATGGGTGGTGTTCGGTCAAGTAACTGTACTAACGTTAGCCACAATATAAAGATCAGAACATTGGCGATTGTAAATTAATCTGGTATCAAGAGACACGGTAGCGTCTCGTCTCATATACAATGGATCAATATTATCGTCATGAGAATTTCGCTCGGAGGAACCAGAATCGTCAAAAATATATTTGTTCCGATGCGGTGTTCTATGGTATCCAGCGGTCGTGGAGTCCTGGAATTGTCCTTGAACTTTGCCTCACCTTAAAAAAGTCCTGGAATGTCCTTGAATTTCACGTAATGTCCTTGAATTTTTTATTTCCCCGAAAATTTGAGCTTGTTTAAAAATGTATATATAATATACTTTAGTATCGGTTTTTATCTTTTTTAAAATTAACTGCCACGTATTTCGACATAAAATCGTATTTTTGGGATTTAAATGGAAAATATTGGGTTGGGAGTAAAATGAATGTCATATTCGTGTTCAAGGGGCCGCAGTATTTTAATAAAGTAACGTTTCGGGGATTAATTTTTTGGGGTATATACGTTTATGGATTTAAATTTTCAGGAGATATGCGTTTCGGGCGTTACCCTTTTCGGGGGATAATCATCGGTGGATAACCGTTCGTGGGCTATGTCACCCTACCTTATTATCGTAGACCCTTTACTTTATCTTTTGCAGCAAGGGCGCTGTTCTCATTAACGAGAGACCATTCCGAACAGCCCCACACCGCCCTCTTCGTTCGTTTAGACTATAAAACCGTGATAGCCGGGAACTAGGAGGAGGATGAATAACGAAAAAAAAAATAGCGCTCACGAGAGACAAAAATATACTTCGCGCGAATCCCTTATCGGAGCGAAACGAGAACTCGATAAATCGCGAGGGTATGTACTGTAAAAATAAAAGGAAAAGAAAAAAAAGCATAAAAGTGGTCGAGGGGAAGGACGCCCGTTCTCAGCAGTGCAGCAAGAAGATAGTGTGTGTATGTATGTATCAGGCCAACGACCAAAAGGAGATGACTACATTCGTATTGATATCTGTGTCGCAAAAAAAAATATAGTTTACATGAATGTATTTAATTTGTACAGAGTTGATGACTCATTAACTTATCACTCTTATCGGTTTGCCTGTCCGTCTGGCTGGTCTGTCCGTCGAATCGATCGGCTTTAAATTAAACACCTACATCGTCGAATTTTTCGCAAATGAATCTAAACTTAAATTTACGATATTTAAGCGATTATCAATAGTGTTAAAAAAACAATTGCGATTCGTGAGGAACGGCGAATGAAATCTGCTGGGGGTTGGGGACGCTCACGGACAGACGGACGGGCGGATTTTCGACATATATATATATATCTTGCTAACAACTGCAGCATATTAGCTACTCTCTCTATAACATCTATTATCTATCTATCTCTCATCCACCTGCCCTACGCCCGGTAAGCTAGCTGTGTCTATTCTGTCTTTATTCGCTGTTTCACTTTTAATGTCACTGTAATGTGTCTGTCTGTCCGTTCGTCTGTCTATATATATTATCTGTCTCTATGTATGTTCGTTTGTCTGTCTATCTGTCTGCCCGACCACCAACCCCCACCAAAAACCCTCGTCTTGATGTCGTACACCCACTTATTGCCTCATCGCATATTATGACCATCGCGAATAAATATCTTATTCATTTTGTTATTATTATTATTATTTTCATACTTTGGTGAAAAAAATCTTTTTGCAACGCTGGAACGACAACATTGATGTTACAATATTGTTCCAGAGATGCAGCTTATAATTTACAAGGGAGAGCGAGGCAAAACGGACCAATGGATTCCACTTGAGATTTAATTCTTTTTTTTATGCCCTGTGGAAAAATTGATAGATTGTAGATTTTGCCTCACTCTCCCCTGATATTTTTTCACTTGAATAAAAACAACAGCAACTAAAAAAAACTATAATGAGGAAGCATGAAACTAACTGCGTCGAGACAAGAAAAGATCGTATACGATATCTGACACGAAGCTGTACACACACTCTGTGCACAACACAATCCGTTTCGTTACTATTTATTATTTACGATTTAAAAAATACCTGTCTCTTATCTCACTCTCACTATAACACGGCCAATGCTCTGGGTATGTCGTATGCTGGATGCGGATCATAATTGATTGTTTCATTTATTTTTTTGTCTCTTCATTTTATTTTTCTACTAAAACCTTGCAATTCAACGTTTATGCTCCGTACGATAATTAATACATCACTTCTATATTCTAAAATTTCACATATGTATACTATACACAATTTGCATAAAGAAAAAAAAATTGTCGTGCGATAAAAAATCAAAAGGACGCGTTCTTCGCTGCGAGTATGCACAAGATACGCTTTTCCTCTTCTGATTTTAGTCGATCGGCCGTTATAACGTATACGCTCGTTTTAACATTTACACATGAGCATTTTCGTATTTTATATACATATATACTATATAAAGTTGTTGCGATGTTGGTGTTGTTGTTTACTTATATATTATATATACATACGTATATATAATATATCATACATAATGATGATTGTTAATGTTGATGTTGTCGTTATCATTGATGTTTCTTGATGTGTTGTTTAATCGTTGTTACATTGCTGTTTGATGTTTGTCGTTGCACCGTACATGTAAATATGTATGTATGCGCAAACAATGGGCATACATATGATATACATGTATAACTTTCAGCCAGCCAGCCTCACGCTTGGAAGTGCCTTATCTATTACTATACTATAATCAAAAACTATAGTATCATACCTCTTACATAATAACTGTAAATTTATATCTAAATAATCCGATCGCCAAAATCGCCGTAACGCTGTTACCGACTTAACCACCGTCAATCCTCTTTAACAATTAATCAAATTCTTTATTTTTTTTTACTCGTGTCAATCTTCATTTCACATCCGAAACGCAGTCACAAACTTTAACGAAAATACAATTTGCGCTCACGTTACTTTTATTATTGTAAGTTAAATTTTCATTGAATTTTTTGTGTTTTTTTTTTCTTGTGTCAGGAGAATAGTTTTAAAAAAAGAGCAATGGTAGCAACGTGGACTCTTTTGGTAGGAAGGGGTTGATGAAGGTGGTTGAGAGGTCGAGGAAAGGCGGTTCTTGGCTGAATTTTTAAAGCCGATAATTTCGTCACGCGTTGTTTCAGGTCTTCACTCGCCGCACGAGGGCCTCGCCAGTGGATCCGGCCAGAGTATGTCCGGACTAGCTTACTACCAACCCGAGCATCCTGTGTCAGCGGGGGTTGTCAAGTATCCGGAGAACGGCCACGACACACTCTCGGATTTCGTGACTTTCGTTTGTCAGGAGGCCGAGAACACTCAGCAACTACCCCAGGTAGCTTCCGGGCCCCGTAAGAACCGCCAGAGTGTCGCGCTATCACCGTATCTATATATCACCCCAACTGCAACTCCTTTCCTCTGTCTCTCGCAGATATCGATTATTTTTTTCATCGTTCTTTTAAATTGGGCAAAATTCACGGCCGATTTACTGGCTTTCTGTTGAATCTAAAAATATTGGATAGGTGTTCATTGCCTTGAAACTTTCGTACCTTACCATTACCTTAAATTACCTACTGTAATATATTCTTTGTAACTCATGCATGAAAAGTGCTACTTTTCGTGCCTGCCAACAGTGGCGACAGTGGCGCTTTACAGCCAAGTTATACTATAAATGCCGTGCGTAAAGTACGGCGCATGCGCAGTAGGTCTTGCTGTACAGCGAAACAATCACCAAGCACGGAGTAGCCTTTATGCATTCGTTACAAAAAAATATTATTAATTATATTAATTCTCACTGGTCAGAATGTCAAAAATTGCTATAAAAAACTGGACCGTTTATCTTAATTAAGTCCCCCTAATAAGCACAATTCATGTAGCAACGTAGTTAGAAAGTCCCCCTGGGTGGTATAAATATTTCGGCTGGCGCGACACTTAACGCGGCAAAATCCGGCCTGCAACCCCCGTGTTCCAGTCACCCTAGGCTAAACCAAAACAGAGGCATAAAAAAATAAAAGACTCGAGAACGATCAACGTTTGTAAACTCCACGTATACAAGTTGCACATATAAAAAAAAAAAGAAAACCCGAGAAACTATAACGCGCGCGATTAAATGAAGAGAAGTAAATAAGCGTGCCCGGGGTGGATGGATCGCGTGCACGCGGGTCGATCGATGATCGGTGGTATGCGATTTTGCAGGCACAACTCGCCGGACAACGCGCTGGGGTGCAAAAGTTCTCACAGTATTATCCGAGCTCGATGCTACCGCCACCGCCTCCGGCACCGATGGCGAGGCCCGTTGCGATCATACGCTCGACCGGCGAGCTGACGGCGACGAGCGCCGGTTCGCCGCCGACCTCCTCGACGTCACCGACGGATCCGTCCGATCTCGGTAGTCAGGATCAGCAACAGCAGCAGCAGCAGCAACAACAACAAATGGCCGCGGCAGCTGCGGCTGTCGGTCTCGTCAGTTCCGGTTGTCAGAGCTCCGTCGATCCCGGAGGTAGAAAAAGCCCGACGAGGATACTCGTCGCGGCTCCCCACACCAGCAGAGAGTACACCTTTGCACATTTTCACTCGCAGCCTGGACAGGTGTGTATTATGTGCTGAAATTAAAAAAGAAAGGCAAATGTCTACACTTTTCAATTTGATTGTTTTTTTTTGCAACTCATCCGACCGGTCTGAATTCACTAATTTTCCTATCCGTATCCACGGCTTCGTACATCGTGCACAAAAGATCCTGTTAAAGGCTCACGCCACAGTAAATTCAAAAGCTTTGACAATGCATCAAATGACAAAATACTATTTCTGTTTTACCTTCGTTCCGTTAGAATCTTATATACATGATATTTTTAATAAGCAAATTTTATATGTGCATAATACTTTTTCAGCAAATATTCACCTATCCAACGATAAGTTCGATGTCAGGTGTCATCTCACCGACGAATCTATCCCTCTTCTCGTCGCCGGTGTCGGTGACGAGGCCCGTGGCCACCCAGAGAACGGTATCGAACGTGCCGCCTCGCTGGAACACAGGGCCGTTCATCAATCTCGAGGACGATTACAACATGATCGCTCCGATAATAGCCGGCACACCTGGCGAGCCACCATCGGCAATGGACGAGGGTGAGTTCTTCGATCGTGTTCACTCATCGACGGTAGTCAAACATTATCCGTCACCGGATAATCGCTATGACGAACCCCCGATCCTGGCCAAGGACCATCGCGTAGAATTAAAAATCAGTTTACTACTTTCAGAACGATACTTCCATCCCGTGCACACGAGCAGCGTCGTGGACAAAGGCGGGTCCGGGGGTATGATGGGTAACGACCTCGGGGTTTCGCAGGATCCAAATTCGCACCATCATCAGCAACAACAGCAGCAACAGCAGCAACAGCAACAACAGCAACAACAGCAACAACAGCAACAACAGCAACAACAGCAACAACAGCAACAACAGCTACAACAGCAACAACAGCAACAACAACAGCAACAACAACAGCAACAACAGCAACAACAGCAACAACCACAGCAGCAACAGTCTCAGCAGCAAGTGATGCAAGACAAGAGTGGCCGGCCAAAGTCTCCCCCGTGACACCGGGAACTTAGAATCCCGAATCACAAAATGTATTACACGAATAGATCGGTGATCACGCTTTTACTCGAGAGTCTTGCCAGATACGCAAGACTAGCTGCGAGTTTATACGCAAAAACGTCAAGTCCTCCGAGCGTTGTTCCTCGTACGGCTCGATTATATACGGGACATCGCGTGTTCCTCAAATATTAAAAAACGGAAGATAACGTCTTTACGATCTTCCTTGTGTGCTCAAGCGTTAAATTTCGTACGCGCGATTCGTGAGTGAGAAAAATTATTAAAAGAAAGCCCACGTTATCACCCACGTCCCTCTTTGTAATCCTTTTGGTCGGTTTGTATCCCCTCCCAATTCCCCCGCCCACCCTCTTTCCGCTACATTGTCTGTAGGAGGTCTTCCAGCACGAGTTCTCGGAGATCATCGATCTCGGTTCTCGACGCCAAGTACACACGAATTTTTGTTTTTTTTTTAAGAATCGTGATCGAAGTTAATCACGGAGAACGCACAGGCCTACGATAAAAAGAAAACACGACAAAAAAAAACGAAGTTATTGTTGCCTTGATTATTATTAAGCGTTTGTTACTAGATGACCTCGACGAGAATTGAAAAAAGTAGCAAAAAAATACCTTAGACGATAGAGAAACTACCGGAGCGAGGTCGTAGAGAGAATGAGAATAAACAAACGAACAACCTATATTTAATCATGGGATTTTGGCGCAGGAGGATTTAATACTGTAACGACGATGGAATTACAACGACAAAAAATGAAGTAAAAAAAATTGTTTAATAACTGTTTATGCCTAATGCTCAGGCTAGTGCTAACACTAGTACGGACTAGTGCGGACTAGTCACCAGAGGCTGCTAGCTAGAGATTGATTAATTAAATGAGAGACAAAAAAAACACAAAATACACAAAGTAATATTTAATATTATAAAGTTACAACGAACTTCGACGAATGAGATTAATTTAAATTTAAAAAAAGAGTGACGGACGCCAAAAGGATAAAGATTAATGGGAGTTAGAACCATCGAATGAGTTGGTCAGCTGCCCTTATTGGCAGCTACAATAATGTACTATACTATTATTATTATTATTATTATTATTATTCGAAAAAGCGGAAAAAACGGTTGCGAAGGAGTGAAAAAAACAACGATATATATTTGCGAAAAGGAAATGAATTGTCCAATTCGTACTTCCTATATGCCTGACTCGAGCAGACCCCGAGTGCTTGAAACATTATACTCGCTACGAAAATGAAAAATGTAGGTAAAGAAAACAAAACAGTGCTTGAGTTTGTAATTTTTCTAGGTAAGCTTGAAAGGGTGCTCGTCCTGATACTATATCGCCAAGGCTGTTAGCTAATCTTACTATATCGTCCATCTACGATTAGGAAATCTCTCTCCTCCTGCACCCTCGTCCCATCAACCCTGAACTCTCTCTCATCTTCCCACGTTAACGTTTAATTTATTTCTTAGAAATGAGTTTTATAAAAAAAAAAGAAAAATCATAATTAATATCGTTAATAATGTTATAATAGGCCTATTTTTATTTAATACCGGGATTTGTTGGTAATCTCGGGATATTATCTGTATACTGTATATGGTTTTATTAAATCTTCGGCAGCTTGGTTTGTTTTATTAACGAATGATGATGAACGATTGATTTCACACGAGTTTATTGTTGATCAAAATAAGACATTGATCGTTTCATTGAAAAACAAGTCTATGCTGATTTTTTTAATTGATTACACGACCCTCTTCGGACTTCGCTTATCGGTAGCACCCTTTTCAATCGTTTCTAGAAAAACAAAGAATCTCAACTGCAAGATAATATTTGAAAAGAAAAAAAGCAGCAGCAGCAGCAGCAGCAACAGCAGAGTTAAGTACGGAAAGGAGATTAACAAAAAAAAACTAAATAACTTATATAAGATGCTGAAACTGCTGCTCCTTACTACTACTTCTACTACTACATTAAAACTAACTATTGAAAATATTATTATTGCTATACATAAACGATTATACTGATAATTACGATATAATTGAAACTATCACCCATTACCGACGCCGCCGCCATCACCACTATACTGATTACTGATAAATATTATCACCAATTATCTATTGTTACTGCTATTAACATTATCGACTATTGCAACAAAAAAAACTACTAATTGGTGATTATACCACTTACTACTAATTACTAATATACTACTAACGCTAAACTACTAAACTTATCATTGCGACTAAAAGCTATTGCTAAACTAAACTAACTAACGTCGTCACACCAATTAACTAAAAATAACAGTAATAATGAAACAACAAAACAAAAAAAAAACAGAAAAAAACGAAAGAAAAAATACTACTCGCTGTAGTTCGAACGAACGGTGGAAACAATGTAAATATCTATAACGAAAGTGCTGAAGTATGTTTAAATAATATTAGTATGCGCTACGACGCACAGTACGATTCACACGAAAATACCACACAACCAAACACAAACACACACGCAAGAAGTTCGAAAAGTGTGATTATCGAAAGTCGCGTTGGCTTGAAGAAATATATATATTATATATATATATATATAATAATTATAGCAAAAAGACAGGAAAAACGTAGGATTAGGGTGCGTTGAGCAATAAAATTTGATGCCAATTAAATGAAAAACTGCGGTAAGATAGCTGAGTCGAGTAACGATGTTTTTTCTACGGAAAATTTAACGATATTATAATGATAATATTAATGATAATGTCAATATAATGCACTCGTCAGTCTTCGTCACGCGATAAAAAAAGAAACAGGGTGGCCCGGGACAGTGTACCGTAACTTTCTTCTTCTTCTATTTCGTTATCGCTGAAACTCTTACGTTATCGTTTAGGTGTTCTTAGAGCTTAGATCGTGAAAAGAAAAGAAACTATTGAGGTAGAATTTTTACTTGAACGTACGTGATGTGATCGAGAAAGAGCAATAGTGGTTAAGTGAGTTGGATACAGCCAACTGATGTAGATCGGTGCAATTAGTGAATTAAATCTAGCTTAGAGGATATAGTGGTCGATAAAGAATAAGAATTTTTGTAGTATGTCGATGATAGTTTTAGGCGTGTAGAAAAAGCTGTAGAAAATTAGAGAAAGGGAATTACGCAGGCTAAATTTATTACAGTGGCGAGGGGAAGAAATATATAAATCGAAGAATCAAGTCAAGAGATTTTTTTAAAAAGTCGCTCAAACTTTTATTATTTCGCCGTGTAACGAAAGACGAACTTGATGAATGAAACAGAGTCCATCGGGTAACGAGAAACCCCTTGTACAGCGTCTCGAGCTGCCTTGAACCGAAAGTGCATTATTAATAAACAAAAAAAAAACAAAACCATCGCGCGTCGCGATCGAGAAAGAATTCGGAGTAAAGGATGATGAGATTTTCTCGATCGCACTCGCGAGCGAGGGTTTTTTCTACGTAAGGTAGTCGTTCTTAAGGTGATTGAGGTGAGGAAAAAAAACATAGCTACGTCATCGGTCAAGTATATATATTTTAGTGTTAGAGACATCTCAAAGTGTTCGACGAGACAAGAAAAAAAAACCAAGCAAACATCGACAACCTTAGACCTGGTCACCCTCGAAATTCGACGAATTGTATTATAAAATACGTGCGCGTGCAGTTGACTGATAGCGTAGACGAGGGCATAAGAATTGAGAAAAAAAAACAACACGATTATATTTAAAGAATGAAAAAATATACAGTTAAGTAGAGCTTATAACAAATAACGAGAGCGAGAACAAAATGAATTGAGCCGTAATAGCAGTCGAGAGACTGAAACTTTGTAAACTATATAAATTTATATTATACACGGAAGCTAACGACTGTAGCGATTATTACACGATAGTTGACCAGGCAAAAAATGGAAGAAAACAAAAATGCGCGACTTGTGAAAATAAAGATAAACGAAAAAAAAACGAAAAAAACGCCGTAAGTTTTAGTAAAGTGCGAGAGACTTATGGAGAGGAGATTAGCAACGAAAAACAGCAACGACGACGATAATAGTGCGATTATTATTAATATTAATACGGCAATACTATAATAATGATAATGATATACATACATAAAATACAATGATATATTTATCGAATATTTATTGAGCGAAAAAATAAATAAAGAATAAAATAGCACATTGTGTAGCGTGGTTGTACAAAGTAGGTAAATGCGAGAGAACCAGCGAAATACAAATGCGTACTTATGAATTAACGAGAATTAAAAAAAAAACAATTAAATTTGATGCAAAGAGTTAATCGATTACGCAACACGAACAAACAAACGAACAACTGGGTGGTGGTTTTGTTGATCGTGACAGTCCGAAATTATGTATTTTCGTCTCACGATCCTTTTTTACGATTGTGAACGGGGTTCATGTTATATATCAGGGATTAGACTAAATAGTATAATGCGCCGCGAGGGAGGTGGCAAAAAAAAAGGAAGAGTGAAGGAAGGCAGAAAGGCGGTGATAGTGGCGGAGGGTCGGAAGTATTGGGAGGGTAATTAATTTAATTTAAAAAGCAAAAACGAAACAAAAAAGCCGTGATAGCGATGAGTGAAAAAATGAAAAAATGAGCCTCCTAAGAAACCTCGTCCCGTGGGGTACGATACACCCCTAGAGATTAAAACAGAAACAAAACAAACAAAACGACGACGAGAGATGTGAGAAAAAACAATTGCCGGGGTGAGGATTCTTTGTCACCTTACCGCGCCAATTATACGTTGTGTCCATACTGTCTCAATTAATATTATGTATTATATATCCGACAATATTGATTATTAAAATTCTTAATACATAAAAGCGCATCCTTCTACTGGGTTTCTATTAATATTTCTCCATCGACGTTTTCCACGAAGACTTCAGACTACTAAAGGGGTAATAAAAAGAAGAAAAAAACGAACAACGACGAGTAATTCTTGTAGAAAGTGAATTCGTATAATTTTATTATGCTCAGCATTTTCATCGCGGTTCTCCAAGTATTCGAATGACATTACGCTATCTTTCTTTTACATATCATTCGTAGTTTAATTTATCACAATTATCCGCCGCAACCCATCGTAAATATAATCCGTAAGTAAAATATACATATATATTATTATTATTATGCTAAAGGAGTTTTTCTAGGAGTACAGCTTGTTCACTGTTTCGCTTTACATTGGGACGTCCCTATGAAATCAGCCTTCCCTGGATTCTCGTTGGGCTTTTTCTCTTGTACTTAGGGATATGTCGGGAGCAAAAAGGTATATCCGAAAGTTATAATACCGATCGGCGGAGAAAATCTCGAGAGGCCGAGAGATTCGCTATATCGACATGTAAGAAATACAAGTTGATATGAGACTTAACTAAATTCGGCTTCTCTACTCGGCTGAGTGCTCGTTTCTCTAAGTATGGAGGGGGGTGAAGAAGAAAGTCTGAACTACTCTACTCTCCGATTCACGAGCCTCTACAATTTTTTTAAAATCTCATTTCGCTAGATCGAAGAACTTTCGAAGCACCGAAAAAATAGATACCTACGTCAAAACGTTTTCATTCGTCCTATTGAATACTCATTTGCAATACTTGGGAGAGATTTAAAAAATCCTAATGCTAGTAAATTACAACTGTCGGTAAACTCTCTTCGAAGCATTGGGTCAAGTTTTTTTTACGTCCCTGTTTTTAAATAGTTAATACGATGAGCAAACAATTTCTACCGAACGAGCCTTATCCATCTTTCGCTGCGTCAACTTTCCGTTTTTCTTTTTGCTTTATGTTTTATATACCCAAATATCGTAGATCTGGGTTCCACGGAGCGACGAATGCGGGAAAACCCTGAAAAACGCACCTCGCCCCTCTTTCGTTTCGTAAATACTATAGTTATCAAAAACGCGTAAGCACCTCCGTACAATTCGGCGACAGGCGACTTAACGCTATCGTCATCACCGATGTTTATTATGCGAGCGTATTAAATCAGCACGTACGGATAAGCGTGCGGCAAGTATAGTCAAATGGACTCTAGGACAATTGTCTCCGTTGCTGCCGTTCGATAACGAGAGCCCGGGCTTTTATCAAACAATAATAGCGATATTATCTTAGTCGACGGAACTCGCTCTGCTTTTATCTCACAGCGAACAGAAACATCCTCGTTCCTCGATCGGCTCTTGGACTCTTCTAGTGTATACCTTCAGCAGCTGGCAGTGTACCCTGCAAAATAAAATTCGATATAAAATAAAAACAATTCGGCCACGTAAACTTTGGCGACTACTAGAAGAACTGTACAATTGTCTTGTATGAAAAACAGCAAATTAATTGCAAATTTAATTAATAAAATCTTACCTGATTTTAAGATTGGAGTCCTGAATTACCTCGCCGTCGCAATTCCACACACTCAACGACGAAGACATTTGAGCAATCGTGTTGGTCGACGACGACGACGACGACGGGGGTAAGGCTCGGAATGTGAATTCTCTCGCTCTGTAGACCTCGACGAACGGCAAGTCATACTGAGGACATCAAAGATATAACACATAAATAAATACAAACTTGTTTGGTTAATTTAAAAAAATCGTCATAGAGTTCAATAATCACCAGAGTCTTTTGTTTGCTGCTGAGCCTCAGCAACATTCGTATATTATTGAATAAGGACGTGTGACGGACTAGAATAACGTCGACGCAACCGTCACCGATGTGACAGTGCGGACTGAAGCCCTGTGGACTCCTCGTGCAGGCGCAGGAAACGTTTGCACCATTCACCATGAAAAACTTTCCTCGGACGGTGAGCCACCCTGCGATAAGAATAAGACTCATTTCTCTATATTCCCGATAGGAATTTTTATCAACTTGCAAACAACGACTGTAGATATTGAGCACCGTTTACTTTGTTCGACCTATCTTGTATGTTGTATTCGTGACTATGAGAATTTTGCAACATTTTCTGGGACACTTTCGGCTACAAATTTTGTATCAATTGAAGGCAAACGAGTTTACTTTATCGTACTCATGACATTGTAATTTTACAACAGTCCATTAAAAATGGCTTGTCAACATGATCAATTTTTTTTAGCTATAATTATATTTGCAGTTGACGCACATAACTGATTGCCTCTACTCACTCGAAATTTCTTTATCGGGAACAGTTTTGTGCATGTGTTGAAGGCATCGATTACAATTCTTCATGCATCTGGTGCTCCCTGCCGGATGACATGGATCGGACAGCAGTTCAATCTCTCCGTCGTATCCCTTGTTGGCGATTATTTTTTTAAATCCCGAGTAGTCGTATCTCTGCGGACCCATCCACCGAAATTTCTCGCTGTCTCTGATCACGTCGCCCAAGTATCCGTAGCTCAGAACACTGGCGTAGAGCCTTAGCAGGGAGCGGTTGCTGTGAACGGAGGATAAATCGAGACCCGCTGTGTCACCGAAAATGATATGTATAGCGGCTGTCTCGACATCTGTCGTTCCGTGAAGACTGTAGGCCACCGTGTCGGTACTTCCGCTCGGTATTACGCCAACCGGCAATTTCGGAGCTGCAAAATTAACCTCGCTGTCGTTTGGATCGATGTGCTGGTCCTTCGCTGCTCGCAGTACCAGACCGTTGAATACCTCGGCAAAAGTTCCGTCGCCGCCGACGCAGACGATTGCCTAAATTGTGTGGGAGAAAAATATGTGATGGTAAATATAATTCGAAATGGATTTTAAAAAATCAATTCTAGCGCACGAAATCGATTTTAAAAAGCCGCCAGATTGAACGTAAAACATACTGAATTATGTTGACTAACGAAAAATAAAAATTTAATTTATTGTCCATCACTTAATCGTTAACTAATCCATAGTTTCGGTAAACCAAAAATCAATTCTATCGCTCGAATAAATTTTCGATCGATCCGGCATCTCTGGAGTGTAATCGAGCGTCTCGTGCGACGAGGTCACGTCTACGAGGCCGTGTACTTTTCCTTACTTGAACATCGTCCAAATTTGCGGTTAACAGAGTGTCCCGAATATGTCCGGCTCTCTCAGTCGTAACCATTTTCATTTCCACACCTGCTATGAGCATCAACGGCTGTACCTCCTTCTCCCATATCTTCGAGCCCTTCTTCTTTCCACCGAACGGATTTACGAAGAACATTATCTTCCGAGGTCGATGAGTCAGGCCTGCAATCAGAGAACCAAACAAACATTCGATAAATCGACAAAATTATATTGATTTTACAACTTTTTTTTCTAAGACGTAATATCGGATTCTAGACATTGGCTGCGAGAACCGGTTTCGTGCATTGAAAGTAACCGGCAATGGAAGAGAGAAATGAATGCGAGAGGCCACGACGGGATTTGCAACGAGGGCGAAATAATAAATACCCGACGGCTTTCCATTCTCACTGCGCTAATTGTCGACAATCGCTGCTTCTATCTTCTCGTCCGAAAGACAGAAATTAAATGCAGAATAATATGTTGAATGACAAAGAAAATATTGTGCCGAAATAATTGTTCCTACTGCCTAGTTCCAGATCGTAACGACGGTTAAGAATCAAAAGGACACTTTTTAATAAAAATTATAAATTCAATGCACCGGACTGGAAGTTTACCAACTAAGCCCGGGTGGGTTATACAAATGACCTTGGAATAAAAAAAATGATACTTAAAATTATTATTATGTATAATACTCCATGCGACTGGACGGGTCGAGCCGGCGTTTGAAATCGATCAAGATCACGCGACGACTGATCTCATGCAAATTGGAGCACGACCTTCGCCGTGTTGTGCCAGAAGAAAGAGATGTTAACGAAAAGACTCGAACGTGTGAGCTGCGTCGAAAAATAAATTGGGTCGGTGCGATCTCGAACTGACCTACTTCTTATTCAACCAGCACGTCCTTGCACTTCGCACTCTTTACTGCAATTGTATTTTTTTTTCTTTTTAGGGGGTCGAGGATAAGACTTTATCAGGTACATCTGAGTAACGAGGTAATAGCCAGCGATCCTTAACTCTTACTCGTCTATACATTTTTTTTCTCTTGTCTCCAATCTAAAAAAAAAGAAAAAAAATTACTGGAATGCCTCGTAAATAATCTAAAATATTATCGTCGATTTATTCTTCGATTAGCCGTCGCATTCGTCCGAATTAATTCTCGAGTCAAAGGTTCAAGAGGAGAATGCCTCGCCTCGAGTACACATCACTGCAATAGAGCCCGTCCCGATTGCGATCTCTCACGGTTTCTCGCGCGCGTGCACCGTCGTGCTGGTAACGATTTTTTTTCCTTCTTCCACGAGTCTCTCAGCGAAGGAGGAACAGCGAAACAAGCAGCGTGGAGGTAAAAATGTTGGCATCACGCGATTTATTAATAATGAACAGTGTCGGCCGTGGCTGGAGTGAGAGGTAGAACGAACGATAGGATATTACGAAACAAGCCGTGAAGCGGCCGCTGGACGGAGGAGAACGGCGGGCACTGTGCCTCTCTCGCCGCTGGATATAATGACTGCAAGTAGCGGCAGCAACAGCGGGAGAGGAAGTGTACGGTTTAGCAATATCGCGATATGCAGAGTGCATGTACGACACGCAGGGGATCTGCGAACTCGAAGAAAAATGCTATTAGGACACCTTATAAGGCGATGCAATTTCTAACGGCGCTCACACGTTTCTCAACCTCTCCTACACTTCTGCAGAAGCTAAAGAAAATGAATGAAGCCGGTCGAGCTGTTCCTACGATTATCGGACATTGCGACTATTCTTTCTGCGTACTAAATTCAGTTACAAACATCGTTGCTGTTGTGCTATGACCTCTCAACGCTTTTTGTAGAAGCTAAAAAAATTATCCGCATTTTGGGTTTCTACACCCAGAAAAAAAATTTATTTGACGGTCACCGTTTATAAAGATTAAGTAAAATATATATTTGATTTAAAGAAATATTCATTTAAATTAAGTAAATAGTTACTCAAATGAAATAAATATTTATTTAAATCAAATAAATTTTTTACTTAATCTTAATAAACGGTGGCCGTCAAATAAATTGTTTTTCTGGGTGTATAAAAAAAACGTTCGGTAACATTTTTGTTTTAGTATCTATAAAAAAGCGTTCGGGAACATTTTTAGTTTCTATAAAAAAAGTGTTCGGGAACAATTTTTTTAGTTTTTATAAAAAAAAAGCCTTCGGGATTATTTTTTGAATGCAACGAAACCGATGGAGCTGTCCCTGCTATTATTGACGATTATGATTATTTTTTGTGCGAAGCAGAGCACGGTCCTCGTAGGCGGAACTTTCTACCGGGTAAGTAAATTAATAATTTACGAAGATCATTGCTGTCTATGACCTCTCAACGCTTCGTACCTCGACATACACTCCGTACGGATATCCTGCCGTGTTAACTCACCGGATAGATAATTTTTAATGGTTTTCACCCACGATGCTACCTGCCTAGGATCCGTGTGGCTCATCGTAACGCTGTGATGACTCCACTTGTTCTTCGGTCCCCGAGCAGCGTAGTGAATAACGAAGCTCGTCGAGGACGGCCCGCTGGACGGCGAAGCCGGCGACGTCGGGCATTCTTTCTCGTTGTGAGTGATCTTCGAGACCGGTATCCAGTCGTCGCCGTAGTGCACCGCCAGGACGTCGGTCAAAGGCAGGGTCCACCTGGCTGTTTGCGTCATCGCAACAAACAAAACAATCATAATTAGCTTAAGAAAAATATTAATGAAAAAACAAACAAACAATAATGTTGGCAATTTCAGGAACAAATTAAGCGTAAAACATATTCGCGGGAAACAAGCCCTCATAATGGGTTCGAAGGGGTGGGGAGCACCTATTTGCCTCATTGCAACAAACAAAACAATCATAATTAGTTGAAAAAAAAAATTTAATTAAATAAATCAATAACATTGGAAATTATAAAAACAAATTATGTGTAAAAAACATTCGGGTGAGGCAAGCTCTCATAGCGAGTTCGAGGGGGGGGGGGGGAGCTGTTTGCGTCATTGCAATAGCAAACAAACAATCATATTCCGTTTAAGCAACAAATGAATGAAAAAAACAAACAAAAAATGTTGGCAATTTCAGAATAAATTAAGTGTAAATATATTCGCGGTAAGCCAAACTCTCATAGAGAGTTCGAAGGGGAAATAACTTGAGTTTTTGTAAACAGTTTTTCTGCTGAACGCGCGCGATCGTCGAAGCCCCCCCCCCCCCCCCCCTCTGTCGTCGTCGTGCGTCCTCGTGCGGTAGACGTCGTCGTTGAATTATAAATTGTTTACTCTCTCTCTTTCGTCGTCTGGGCGTACAGCTGTTGCGATTCACTGGGATCGTTCAGACGATTATTATTTAATAGCGGAGAGTAAAGCACGGAGTGAATAGAAAGTGCGTGGTTAGCCACCCGGAAATTTTACAATGT